>LR738710.1:330630878-330748573 GCA_902687465.1 Secale cereale
CACCCGAGCTTCACCCCCATCGAGCACCCGGTGTACTTCATCAGCACGGTGCTCCGCGATGCTCGGGCACGCTATCCCATGCCGTAGAAGCTTCTTCTTGCACTCCTTGTTGCTTCGCGCAAGCTGTGCCACTACTTCCAAGGCCATCCCATCAAGGTCATCTCGGCCTATCCGCTGGAGAGAGTACTCCGTAGCCCCAACGTGGTGGGAAGAGTCGCTGAATGGAATATCGAGCTGCAGGCGTTCCAGTTGGAATTCAGCACGACCAGAGTCATCAAAGGAGATGCGCTTGCTTACTTCATGGCAGAATGGACTGACGCCCCGGATCTCAAAGCGGGCGAGGACCGATCCCTCTCGCTAGGAAGTGAAGCGTCGGCCGGCTGGGTCATGTACTTCGACGGCGCGTTCGTGCGCTAGGGTGCGGGGTTGGATGTGTGCTCATCTCGCCCACTCAAGACAAGCTTTACTACACTGTGCAGCTCTGCTTTCAGCCGGGCGATTAGGTCTCCAACAACATCGCGAAGTACGAGGGCCTCATTGCTGGTCTTAAGGCTGCGGTGGCCCTGGGAGTGAAACACCTCGTCATCAGGGGCGACTCTCAGCTCCTGGTCAACTTCTCCAACAAGGTGTATGAGCCAAAGGACGAGCATATGGAGGCTTATCTCGCGGAGGTACGCAAAATGGAGAAACAGTTCTTAGGCCTGGAGCTGCAGCACATGCCTTGTGGCACCAACAAGGAAGCCGACAACATCGCCAAAATAGCATCCAGGCGCCTGCCCCAGGAGCCAGGCGTCTTCGAGGAGCGGCTCGTCAAGCCATCGGCATCACCCCCACTAGAGGGGCCGGCGATACCTCAGGAGGAACTCCCCCAACCACCGACCTTAGGAGCCCCCGCCTGCGGGCCAACCTCAGGAGCCTGCCTACGCCTGGCGCTCGAGCCTCAGGAGGGATGCTGGACCGATGAGCTCAAGGCGTACCTGGTGCGAGGAGCGCTGCCAGAAAAGCATGAGGATGTCGAATGTGTAGCCCGACAGGATACAGCGTATTGCATTCAAGACGGTGAGCTTTACAGGAGACGGTCAAATGATGTTCCTTTACGATGCATCTCCAGGAAGCAAGGGTGCAAGCTATTAGCTGACATCCACGCCACGGACTGCGGGCATCACTCATCGTCATGCACCCTGGTTAGCAAGGCATTCCGCAGTGGTTTCAACTGGCCCAAGGCGCTCAACGATGCTGCCGAGCTGGTGAAGTGTTGCGAGGCTTGCCAATTCCATGCCAAGCAGATCCACCAACCGGCTCTGGGCCTCCAAAACATCCCGCTCTCCTGGATGTTCGCGGTATGGGGGCTGGACATCTTGGGCCCCTTCCCTTGAGCGCCCGGGGGCTACCGCTACCTCTACGTCGCCACCAACAAGTTCACCAGATGGGGGGAGGTGGAAGCCGTCTAGACCATCCCGGTCGGTTCTGCAATCAAGTTCATTAAGGGTCTCGTAAGCAGGTTCGGGGTCCCCAACCGCATCGTCACCGACAATGGCTCACAGTTCACTAGCAACCTTTTCAAGACATATTGTGCTAACCTTGGACCGCAGATTTGCTACGCTTCGGTGGCACACCCCAGGAGCAACGGCCAGGCCAAGCGTGCCAACGCAGAGGTTTTAAGAGGCCTCAAGACCAAGACCTTCAAGAAGAGGCTCAAGGCTTGCGGAAGGGGCTGGCACGACGAGCTCCAGTCCGTACTGTGGTCAATCCGCGCCACCACCACCAAGCCTATAGGCGAGACCCGGTTCTTCCTCATCTACGGAGCAGAAGCAATTCTCCCTCACGAGGTCAGGCACCACTCAGCGCAGGTCCTAGCGTTCGATGAAACGCAGCAGGATGCAATGCGGGGGACGAACCTCGTGCTGGAAGAGGAACGCCATTGGGACGCTTCACTCCGAGCAGCAAGGTACAAACAGGCATTGCGGCGGTACCACTATCGCAACACCCGCTCCAGGACGCTCGAGGTGGGCGACCTCGTCCTAAGGCGAGTCCTCTCCAGGGAGGGGCTGCACAAGGTTTCACCCATGTGGGAAGGCCCGTTCAAGATGACCCACGTCCCCAGGCCTGGCGCCGTGCGCCTGGAGACGGGGGACGACACCCCTATCCAGAATGCGTGGAACATCTGGCACCTCCGGAAGTTCTACCCATAAAGCAAGCCCCGTGCCTGTGAAGCAAGGCCCCGTGCCTGTGAAGACAACGCCATGTGCCTGTGAAGCAAGGCCCCTTGCCTGTGAAGACAAGGTCTTGTGCCTAAGAAGCCAAGGCCAAGTGCTTGTAAATCAAGCCTCACGACTGTGAATGTCTCCGCTCGTGACACTCTCATGTAATAATGAGTGGGGCTATACATGCCTCAGAGTCTCCGGAGTGCCTCCCTCGGGCCCCGGGGGCTCCCTCCCATGTCCTAGTTCCAACATTTAGCTCTGCGCTAATGAGAAGACTAGACTAGGTGCCGGACGCGGTTGTTCATTTGCTTCCTGGAGTTGGCTTTACCCATCCTTCTTTTAATGGATTTTGAAAGTTGTGGCATTTCCCAAATGGCTTGGTTAAATCGTATCTCTCTTTGGTTCTTCCCTCGATTTTTGGCCTTGCATCAGGGAGAGCGACAGTTGCCCGACGCTCTCGCTCGCGCGCCTCCCATATCCTCTGCGAGGCTTCCATATTTGAGCACGTGATCAACGCACCCCTATCCTTAGGTCCGTGCCCCACCGGTACCGCGACAGGGTGTGTTTGACCATGTTCAGCCCAAGCCAGGGACCTCATGCGGTGAAGGATAATAATCTCCTAATGAGTTTCTGCAGCTTCCTGAAGGGTCGCACGTCACGAGATGGGGGCTATCCCGAGTACGTCAAGATAAGTATCTTCACCCTATTGGCGCATAATACACAGACCTCGCAACACTGACCGGGAACATTACACATAGCGCCAAGCAGCATAAAAATCCCGGTTCATTACAAGCCCTTCTAGGGCCCCATACTCGTTTGTCTTAGTAATGAAGGAAGGAAGGAAGAGCGAGGATAGGCAATGATGGCTCCTACGATGCGGCTTCTCACGAGGATCGGCTCCCCGAGCTCAGCCGGAGCCCTCCTCACGATTCACTGGAGCGTGACGACAAGACGACCCAGCGCCGCCCTCAAGACGGGTGCAGCAGCGTGGTGGCTGAATATAGCCACCGCTGCTGGAGCTACCGCTGTAGGAGGAGTTGCCGTAGCTGGATGAACTACGGCCAGCGCCGAGGGCGAGTTCACCTTCACCCTCGTCACGACCATCGCCAAGGTCGAGCACCTCGCCGCCATCGTTGTCCTCGGGGCAGCACCCGGCACGGCAGCCATTTTCCCAAACACCCTCACAAAGAGGCTCGAGTGGCCATCATACTTGAAGTGGAGGGTGCATCGCCTACCCAGGCTGCGCGCGTGAGCAAACGTCTGCCAGCCGCGGGCCGGGGTCACGGTGCCCGCGACAGAGACCTCCACTGCAACCCACGAGGCCCTACTGCAGCAGCCGTCCGCCTACAGCCAGAGACCGCCGGAGCTCGCGGCCAGAAGTTCACCGACAAGGGAGTGCGGGAGCTAGAGCCAGGTGCCGTCCGGGTTCTCCGAACACATGAGAAACTCCAGCATTACCTCCGCTGAATGAAAGCGCGGCCGGGGAGGCCGGATGACCCCGGCGTGCCTCACCTCATTCACAGGGCTGCAACGGCCTCGGCGATCCCCACCACGCGAAGGGCCACTGCCGCGGCTGCCGAGGGCGGCGCCGGGCGCCGAGGAGGGCAGCCTGCGCCTCCTGCTGCGGCACACTTGCGGGGGCGTCCTCATCCCCTCTTAGGTGGTTGTGAGCCGGGCCCCTCCTAAAGGGTCTTCCACTTCTCCACGGACGAGAACCTCCTCACCGGCGCCATGGGTGTCGATGCAATGCAAGAAGCAAGGAGGAAGAAGAAGAGGCGGGCGGAATGAAGGACGAGACAGGCAACGGGGGCTCCGCCCGTCGCCTTATTTATAGCCAGAAGAAGGCCAACCGCCAGCCTCCATAATCGCAGGTAATGATTGTCCTCTGTGCATGTAGGGACTTGTCAAGTCATGCGATTGGCGAGGCGGCGTGGGGAAGTGGAGACGCCCACGTCCCATCGATTGCCACGCATCAATCAAGTCCGTGGGCTTTTGGGGCCCGCGACGCTCCGTACTGGACCATTGACTTCGCCGTGAAGCCAAGTCCGAGTGCGCCTTGGGCCCGGGGGCTACTGTTGGCGTCCTGGGAATGGGGGTACCCAGACTTGCCTGCATGCGGCCCAGGGCGTGGCTCGTCCAGCGGCCTTGTACAACCCAACCTCATCAGCAACCACTCAAGACCCTTGCAAGGGGACGAGCCTCGCGAGGCGGATGACGCAAGACCTCCCCTGGGGTGGCCTTACTAGGCCTCACGGAGATATCAAGCCGAGGGGCACCTCGCGAGGTTCCCGTGACGTGAGCCATGATGATCAAGGCCAGGCGGCCGCCAGCGGGCGCCGGTTGCCAGTTTCCTCATTGGTGCTAAAGGGGTAGGCGCAGGCGAGGAGTCCCGAGGCATTAGGCAAAGGTTTCCATATCGGTGTAAAAAGACCAAGACCAACATGACGGTAGAGCGGAGGTCAGCGCAGAGCCCACGGCGGCGTCACCACCAGGGCCTTTGGCAGGCGAAGACCACCTATTGTTAAGATAGCTTGTACTAGTTGCCCCCCTTCAATCTAGGTCATTGTGGGATCCCTTCCCGCTCAATATTTGGGAAGAGGACCCGTGTCGGGACCCCGATCCTAAGTCACACCGGTCTAGCATGTAACGCATCATATCACTTTGCGGCCTCACGCACGGTATCCCCACGGGTGCCACCTTACCTGGCCCGGGACCGTTTGGAAATTTTGGCTCACATATATGATGGTGTCGCTAGCTTCCATATGATAGAGAACCCGGGCCGACATGACTAGTTGTAAACCCAAGATGGCACTAACTTACAGGGACATACATACATGACCCAACAACAAACGTGTCGGTCATCAATGTATGAACCCAAGTCGTAGCAAGCTACAAGGACTTTAAGGAACAACGCGTGACATTTCCCAAAAGGGACAGACACAGGAACGAAGAAGGACACATGCTGGCCAGCATAAGTGTTCCGGAGCAGTAGCAAGCTACCATGACATTTCCCAATAAGAGAGGCTACCAAGAATAAAAAACTAGGTTGTCGGAACCCACACATACCAAGCATTTCAATAACATACACACAATATGCTGGATATGTGCAAATACAACATGTCATCACAACAAAACTCTAAGAACCAATGTATTTATTCATTAGGCTCTGAGGAGCCAGATATTACAAACATGGACCTCATGACCCAACATACAGAGCATACAAGCAACACGCGGAAGCATAACATGTCTGAGTAGAGAAAACTACAAATGAAAAAGGCTAAGGAGCCTGGCTATCTACAACACCCATACAAGATCGTAGCTGAGGTAACAAGCTACTTGTCGAAGTCCAAGAGGAACTACTAGTGAGACTGATGTCACATCTGCAAAACATAATTTAAGCAAACGTGAGTACAAAGGTGCTCAGCAAGACTTACATTAGAGCATATCATATATGCATTACTATCAAGAAGGCAATGTGAGGTTTAGTTGTAGCAAGCCATCTTTGACTCAGTGCCTATCCTGTTCTATGACTACGAGTAACTTTGTTGAGGTGAGAAAGCGCAGACGAGTCCACTAATCACCCCACAATACACTACTATGGATTCATTCCCGTCTCCCTACGAGAACGCCATCCATAGCACTCACACTTGTCTTGAGCATTTTAGAGTATCCACTTCAAGTTGTCTATGTACCACGTAAGCATCGAAGAAGTCCATATCCACGGACCCCGCTATTCGAATAGATCACGTTAACCCTATAGGGGTGTACTTTTTCACACACGCTCTCGCCACTTACCACCATGTACACGTCGTGTATCTCGGCAACCTTCGAGCGGAAGCCTAGGGAGGGAGTCGGCCACGGCTTGACTAACCACGCAAGTCTCTAGTCCAGGTTTATCGCCTATTCAGGTTCCATCCGCAAGGAGATCCGGCTGGGGTGTCCCTCATGGCCCCAAACAATGTGCGCATGGTTCCCAAGCCCACCTCGCCGGATGGATCTATGCTTGGTAAACCATGCCATGGTGCCTAGTCTGTCCCAAGCCCATCTGGCCGGGTGCCACTTGGTAGAATACTAGCACTACCTACAAACACCAGAAACTAGTTGCAACTCCTGGACACAGACCGGGTAGATTAATAAGTCGAGAGGGGCTGAGTTACTGGAACACAATGTGTGGTAGTAGCTAGTCATTGGACAACATACACAGAACTCAGTGCCAAAGGACGGTTCCACTAAGACAACCCACCATGTACTCTTACATGGCCTCTCACCGTTACCTTTACCAAATCGTGTTCACACACTTAATTCTCAGCATCAGAACATAGTTTAACACTCCAATTCATTCCCAATGAATCAGACCTGACACACTCTAAGAAATAGCAGGCATGGCATGGTAGGAACACAACATGGCTTCAATCAACTCCTACACATGCTAGTGGGTTTCAACTATTTACTGTGGCAATGATAGGTCATGCAGAGGAATGGGTTCAACTACCGCAGCATAAAGTAGCACTTGAATCATTGTTATCCTAATGCAATAACAGAGAGCAGGAGCGAGAGAGTGGGATTTTATTGGAATGAACAAGGGGGTTTGCTTGCCTGGTAGATCAACAAGGGGGTATTGCTCCTCTAACAGGTACTCTGGAATGGTCTCCGAAGCAGGACCTATCGAGAAGGATGGTGCAGACAATCAATAGACAAACATATGCAACAATATTATGCATGATCATGGCATGAAGATGTGATGTTGTTTGAGCTAAAGCAACTAGCAACTAGTTCAATGGAGCTTATTTGAATCAGGGATTCAAATGCAACTCCAAACTTAAGCATTTTAAATGCCCTTTATGTGTTTTCATATATTCAGTAGGTATAACTTCATTTGTCATACATGAAAATGCTACAAATGGATAGATTGAATTTTTATGATAATTTTTCACATATAAATTATTTCAATCTGAGCTATGGTTGAATTTCTGTGATTTTATGAAGTTTTGCTAATTTTCTGGAATTTCCAAAATAGAAATAATCCAGAAAATGATTAATTGCACCAGCACAGCATCATGCCTTCGTCAGCAAGTCAACAGCACGGACTGGAGTCAAACTTGATGGGTGGGATCCACACGTCAGTGTCATATATATAACAGGGGGTTATTTCTAATCTAACTAAAAGATTAGGGTGCCGGGGCCCACTGTCAACGTCAGCGGTTTAGTTAACTGGTGACTAGCCTTAAGCTAATCACCTAGCAGGCTGGGCCCGCACGTCAGGCCAGCAAGGTCGTCGATGGCGACCTCTGGTCGCGGCGGTGTCCACGCTGCAGGGCACGGGGGTGGCGGCTGAGAGCACAGGGGCGTAGCCCGTGCTCTGCCGAATCTAGCGGGGTAGGTGGGAGCAGCTGGGGTGGCCGGAGCTCGCCGGGGCGGAGCTCGCGGCGGCCACCGGAGCACGGCTCTGAGTGGGTGCAGGCTATGGGGCATGACAAGGCGAGCTGAGGGGCTCTACTGTCTCCTCGATGTACAAGGAAGACGGTGAGGTGCTCGGGAGCGAGCTGCGATGGCTCTGGCAACGACAGTTATATGGCCGGCGGCAGTGAGGTCTCGGCATCGGCGGCGGACATTCTACGGCATGGGAAAGAAGGGGAGGACAGAGGGGAAATTGTCAGGGCCTAACATCGCTCTCGAGGAGGTCGTCAGCGAGCTCGGGGATGCACTGGAGTCGACAGACGATAGTGGCGATCTCCGGCGACCGAATCTTGAATACGGAGTCGAGGCGGTCGATTCGGGGCGTCCGGGGTCGCATGGCTTGACGGAGAGGTAGCAGACACCATGGCGGAGCTCTCGGGCACGGAGAGAGTTCTAGGGGGAGGCGGTGGCTGCGGCAACAGCGAGCGGCGGCGACGAGAGCGCTCGGCTGTTCGCCGGAGAGAGCGAGGGAGAGGGAGAGAGAGCGAAAGAGGTGGAGGGCTCGATCCAGACGGCAGTGGCGACGTTAGCCAGCTCATCGTGCTGGCCAGGGAAGGGCAGGCAAGCGGGCAGGTGTGCGCTGCAAATGCGCGCGGGCGGCGGGCGCGTGCCCCTATCCTCCTGGCGCGAGGAAGGGGACGACTAGCGCTCGCCAGTCGGCCGGGCCGGCCTGCTGGGCCGCTGGGCTGCTCACGTAAGTGGCCCAGGTAAGTTTCCCCTTTTTATTTCTTTCTATTTTTCTATTTATGTAATTTATTTGATTTAGTTTTAGGCACTAAATCATTTTATTTCTTCTGATAAATTTTGCAGGGACTGAAAGGATTATTCCAAAGCCCCTCACAAAAATTCCGAATTTTTGGACATATATAAAATATATAACATATATATATATCCAATGCAAATAATTATTGCATTAATTCCAAATGCCCAAAATAGATATTTATGAGCTCCTAAAATTATTGGTTTGAATTTTACCTCTGACCAATATTTTTAGAGAGAAACGTGAACATTTTCTTGGATCTTTTTGGAGCAATTTTAACCTGGGTCATTTCCAGAAATGATTTCCGAGGGTTTCACAAATCCCCAATTCAAATCCATTGAAATTTAAACATGATGCTCACATGACTAGCTAGTCTAAGTCATACCAGATCTAGGGATGTGACAACCTAGGCCTCTATAAATAGGACTAGCCACCACCATAGGAAGGAGACTCAACACACACTCGCAAGCACATCCGTGCACAAGAATACCTCTCCTCAGGAGGATGTTCTTCCCATGTACTAGTTCTTCCACAGCCTTCGAGGCAATCCACCACACCACACTGGATTTGGGTATTACACCACAACGGTGGCCCGAACCAGTATAAACCCTTGTGTCCCTTGTTCTTCGAGTTCGACGAGCTGGGCCTAGGAATCGGTGCAAGACCGAACTAGGGTGGAAGAAGATATCTTCGTGCGCACCCAAGTGTTCGAACATCAAGGGTTTTGCTGGAACCCAAGATCCAACATTGTACGATGAACTCTTGCTTCTCTCGCGTCAGGCACCACACTTTTTACTTCATGGGGAGCGCATTGGGGCACACCGCTAGGTGGTGCTCGATTACCTCCCTTGGGACCCCGGACATGTCGGATGCCTTCCATACTGTCACGGGAAAACCACGGCCACCTATGGGACATGAGTACCTTTTGGTTCGGCGGTGGATGGGCACGTTGCACAAAGAGCCGAGAAGCATAGCGCAGCACGATAGAGATAACACATGTAGTTTTTACCAAGGTACGGGCCGCTGTGACGCGTAAAACCCTACTCCTGCTTTGGTGGATTGATGGTGGAATGGTGGAAAAAGAGCATGGTGCTCTTGCCCGGAAGGGTTGCCCCAGGGCAAGAGTTGCTATGCGGGTATGAGTGTGTGGGTTCGAATTGGCCGAATCGTTTCTACGATCGCCATGGGCCTCCTTTTATAGATTAAGGGGTCACCATAGTGGCAAATCAGTCTTTCGATGCTGATTAGATAGCAAACAATGCTATCTTACCTAACTCTGCAAGCTGACAGAGTGCATTAAATGCACCTCTTAGTGTGACATAATGGCTTGCCCGGCAGGCCCTGACGGGCTATTTTCCTAGGTTCGCGCCTGCTTGCTTCACACGTCTCAGGACGGGTGTCACTTGGAGGTTTTTGCTGTAGGATGTGGCTGCCATGTGGCGAGGAGCTGATGTCAGTTCTATATCTAGCATATCTCGTATTAGAGGTCCTAAGCTATGCGTCTTGGAGCGTTGGTAACGTGGACACGGGATTTTACCCAGGTTCGGGCCCTCTTGATGGAGGTAAAATACTACATCCTCATTTTGATTATATTGATATGGGTGTAGTACATGGTACACGTGTCTACTACGAGATTGATCTGATGAATATCAGTCCCTCTATTGACTAGCCTGCCTCGGTTTATATAACACACCGTAGGCCTAGGGTTTAGAGGAGAGTCCTCATCTTGTGTGCCAAGTCTTGTGGAAACCTCCTTGTATGCGGCATGGGCTGCCCGAAGGGGCCCATGAGTGAACCACCATAGGGGTCCTCGGCCCAACCCAGCTGACCGGGAGACGACGTGGTGAGTACTCCCTGGTCCACGACACCGTCGGTAGCCCCCTGAACCGGTCTTCAAGTTGGGGGCGCTCCTCGATTCTTCTGAACTCTTCTTCATCTTCGATCGTCGGTCTTGAAAACTGGTTCAAAAAATCTTCTCATCAATCTTGAGGTTCGCCGAAGTGAATCCAAAGAGTTTACACGTCGGGTATCCAAGGAGCCCCTTTAAGATCTCGACCTTTATCAATGCCTTGTTATTTTTATGCCACACCTCTGGTTTGAAGTGTTTCCCATGCAGTGGTGTCCTCTCGCGAACAAGCTCCAACGCCGGACTATATCCGAGGTGTCTTTTTGTTGCCGAGCTCCAATGCCAGACTGTATCCGAGGTCCAACATCGGACTATATCCGAGGTTTCATTGGTTACCCCGGTCTCCGAAAAAATTTGAAGGAGTTCATCTGAGCTCAATGCGGGAAAATGCCCTCTATGGAGCCAACCATTTGTATCCGAGATTTATGGCGGACTATATCCAAGGTGGTGCAATTTTTTGCTGACGAGATGTATAGCTAGTAGCCCTCAAGATGCGTGTCGGCTTAAAATCCGAGATGCACATTAGAGGAGATAGTGGTCGGTGGATGAGCCCTTGAGAGAGGGTCTCGAGAAGTCGCCATAATATATTATGTTGATACCGGATAGGTTCCAGATGGGGCCTATTCTTGTCCGACTACGGGTTTGCCCATAGTTCGGTCAAGCCGAACATCGAGCACTTTGAATTTTCTACATTGAATAGGCAATGTAGTAGCCCTTGAACCACTAGTCGGGTGGCAACACCAGATCAGGAGATCGATGTGCCCCTTTAATATTTATAATAATGAGCATGAAGCCCAGTAACCCCCGAGCCTTAATGTGGGCACGGGTGGCCGAATTAAGGATCGTTATCCTTTTGACAGAAAATTTTGTTGTGTTGAACACAAACTTCTCGGAAAGAGAATAAAAATCTCTTGAAGGAGCTAGAGCTAGCGAAAGCAAAGCGTACCAATGTTGGCCCAAGGGGTTTTAAAAGATGGGTTGCAGTAAATGGATTTGTTGACTGACCATCATTAATGCTTGGATCCACATTGTACAAATATTTGTTGACCGACCATCGGCTTCAACCTCCTCAGCCGGTAGCAGGGGTGTGTTTACCCTACTTTATAAAGCCTTTATAAGGGTAAAGATTTACGGCAATACAGCCATACGGTTTTATAAACAAAAGTACGCGAAGAAATATGTTATACTCCCTCCGTTCCTAGAATATAAGGTGCATTGCCTTGCACCACTCATCTGGATATATTTTTTAGGGATTTGATTACATTTCCTTATATCATGCAAGCTCCTCTATTTACTCATGTCAATAGTCAGGAGTTATCTCATCCAAAACTTGTGAAATTTTCCCTCCATGTGCGTTCTTTAATTTCAGTGCCAAAAAGTATACACCCTATATTCTGGAATGGAGGGAGTATTACTTTTTAACGTCAGAAACATCTTCCAAAGAAAATAATCCCGCTATCGGTTCCTTTCTTTGGGTTTTCATGCTGATGATGATCATGAAACCTCACCTCCGAGCAACGTGGGAGGAAAATATTGATGATTTAGTTTGGGGAAAGTTCCCATATCTGTGGTTTTTAGTGAACCTAAATTTCACTTCCGTCGTTGCAGACCAATTATATTCTTTAAGATGGCTAGCTTTCGGCTTCTCCTAGGTTGAGGTACTAACACGGATGACCCGGAAGTAACAATCACGGAGGTGCTCCCTTTACCGCCTAGCCGAACAATCGGGGATGTCAAGGTCATAGGAGCTAGGCAACCCAGCTTGGCCAAAATCTTAAGTCAAATTGATGCATATTTATGGCTTTATAATGATAACCGAGGAAGGCAACGCTTGTATAATGAATACAAACATTGATGATATATGTTTATTTTGACTCCGTTGCGACAGTTTATCATTTGAAAGTGGCCCATCGTTGGCTTCCACCCCTTTGAAGATGCTACGCAGGGTGTTTCTGCAATAAGAAAACAACCCTTAGCCAACGTCTCGGTGCCCAGAGGTGGCTGTGTTCTCGGAAACAAGGTAATCAGATATGCGGGCTTTATAACTTTCACTTAGTCATAGGAGCCTAAAGTTGGGAGGCCAGTTACTAGCCCCCATTTAGTGTTTGGCATCAGCCGAGTTCAAGCCGTTAACACTTCGTCCAATGTTATCAACGACCCATCGTTTAACATGGGGTAACCTCCATCGATCTTATAGTTTGACACAGCCATCGAACCGCTGACTAGTTTACGCGCATTGTGACAGTCAGTTGTCGGCTTTCTCCACTGAGGTGCTTAACCATTCGAGTGTGAAGCACAATCATAGTGGTTCTCCCTTTGCACACCTAGCTCTCCCTCCATGCTTGCAACAAGAGATTCCCTCTCCGAGTCTTTGGTGACCAAGGTATTAAGATCGGCCATGATGACATCACCCCCCCCCCCGGTGTTCAGATCGAGAGGGGTTTTCTTGGAAAACACCTCCACGGTCTCCTCAATGAACGGAGGAGGTGTGGTGCCTGATGTGATCCCACTATCCTCTAGCTTGGCTGGCGGAGAGTCCCCCTCTGAAGCTCGCTCAGTGGGGATGTCGCACAACGGGCTGTTGAATGAATAACATGTATTTGATTAGTAATCGAACATACGGTTTGTACGGATGACCTTTAGATTTGTACCTTCAGGTAGGGTGCTTCACCATGAGGATCCTTTGAGGAACCTTTTCCGAAGCCTCAGAGTCCTCGTTGGAGTCCGAGCTGTCATCGGACAGTGCCACCTTGACCCTGCACTACTTCTTTGGGGCAGGAGGGGGCAGACCCTCCTCTGCGGTATCAGACTCTTCCATCTTCCTTGTGCGAGAGGAGTCGCTCTCCTCCTATTCTTCCTACTCCCCCTCATGAGCAGAGGGGCTTGGATTTCCCTGGACTTGGCGCCCAGATGCCACCTTGGGCAGAGGGCTTCTTGGGCCTCTCTCGTCTCAAGCTTCTTCTTATCTTTCTTCTCTAGCGCCTTATACATCACCATAGTCACCATCTCTTCCAACAGGGCGGACCTTGGGTCTTTGGGCAGTGGGGCTGGGCTATCGATTTGCACGGCTTTTTTCAGCCAGCCCTGTGTTTGTGGGGAAGAAAAAGTATGTTCCATGTTAAAAGATAACATTTCGAATGCAAAGGATGAAACCTCATTACCTCCCGAGGAGGGTCCGTGGCGTCAAGCCCACGGTCTTCTTCCTTGGCCGGTAACTCCTTCTAGGGCTTGAATAGCACCTTCCACAGATTGTCATGGGTGGTGCCATAGAAACGGAGCACGATGGTTGGGTCCTCGGGCTTGTAAGACCAAATTGGGGCGGCCCGTTGTTGGCAACGTAGGAGGTGGCAGCAGAGCATCACCTGAACCATGTTAGTCAGCTTGACGTTCACCTTTATCATGTTGGTGTCACGTTTCTACAGTGACTCCACCTCATGGGATGTCCGGATCTGAATTTGAGGGCCACTTCCCAATCCGTGCCGCGCGGTTCGGTGATATAGAACCACTCTTTTTGCCATACCTTGATGGTATCTATGAAGGTGCCCTCCGGTCTGTCGACCCGGGCGAGCTTGTAGATCATTGCCCCCCCCCCCCGAAGTCCACCTGCTGGTCGTCGACAATCTTTGGCTTGATGATGAAAGCTTTTATCCACAAGCCAAAGTGTGGATGGACCCGTAGAAAGGCTTCATAGATGGCGATGAAGGCCGAAATATGAAGAATCAATTTCGGGGCGAGATCGTGAAATTATATCCCCTAGAAGAACATCGTCAACCCCCTGACAAAGGGGTGGAGTGGGAAGCCCAGCCCCCAGATAAAGTGGGGGACGTACACTAACCTCTCGCATAGCCGAGGTGCGGGGATGACTTAGCCCTTCTTCGTAGCCCAGTGAACGACATTGGCCGGAAGTTAGCTGGCATGCTTCAGATCCTCTATGTCGTCGTTGGTGACGCTGGAGGCCTCCCACTTGCCTTTCTAACCAAATCAAGCCATAGCCTAATGATGGAAGTGGTTAGGAGGGGTTCTTGTTGGAGGATGGGTTAGGGCGCTGGAGCTCAGCGGATTAAGAGGGCAATGGCAAGAGAGGGAGGGGAAAGTTTGTAGATAAGATGATGGCGGTTTTCCTTTTGTAAGTTGCCATGATGCCAATAGCCCCTTTACTGCACGATGGACCTTGCCGCTTCCTGATATGATCGTGCCGTTATGTGCGAGTGGGATAACCAAAATCATTGATCATATCCACTATAAATAGTACATGATCTCCCTATTGATAGGACATGCAAATGAAGGAGCTGCCTTGAAACGCGAATCGAGTTTCGGTTTTGTGTTTATGGCCGGCTTTGACCTTTTGCTGAAAGTTGTCAGGCGTGGGAACTATTGAAAATTGAGTGGTTGGCCTTCAAAGCTCAACAATATTTATAATTTGGAACCAAGATATAATCTGGATAACACATGGCCGCACTTGGGTGAATAACCCTGGAAGAAGGACTTACATGATATGAAGGCAAGCAAGGGAGGAACTGTCCTACGGAGCTAATGAGTCACGTACGTGTCTCGTCTCTGAAGTCTAGTTCAGGGGCTACTGAGTGAGTCCTAGACTCAAGGGCCCTCGGCATGCCGGTCTATATCTCATGGTCCGGATAAAGGGGCCGCTCTGCAACTACAAGAAAGCCGATCTATGAGGCGACTCCGTGTCCGGACAGGAAGCCTCTAAAGCCTTGGTGGGTCCTCCAAGTCAAGATGGCAGAACTAGCATGTTCGTTCTTCCATAGTAACCGACCATGTGTAACCCTAGATAGCCCTGGTGTCTATGTAAACCAAAGGGTTTAGTCCCTAGAGCCTATAAAATAAAGAAGAACCATCCAACTCATTAGGGTTTAGTTCATTAGATCTCTTGGTAGATCAACTTTGTAATCATCAGACACTCATCAATTCAATCAAGCAGGACGTAGGGTTTTACCTCTTCGAGAGGGCCACCCGCTCAATTATCTTAAAACTCATCGTGATAAAGTGGAAATCAATACACATGTGATGGTTCAAACAATGCATTCCCTCGTAACTTCACTACAAATATTCTCAGTCACCAAACAATTGCAATTCAACTAATTTTCAACAAAGTCTAAGTAAAAGCTCCACATAGTCAATTATCATATAGCATTCTAGGATTGCTAGTACTCAAATCATATATTTAGGACAAATGGCGTCCATCAAACACAGAGAAAGATAAGGGCTTAATATTTCGCCTCCCAACTCATTTATCATAGAGATAATTGTCAGCAATAATAATTCATGATAAAATATATTTGAATGGCTATATGTTCCTTGATCTTTCCCGACCACGTGATGCTTGCCAAATATAGAATAGGTTGGAACAAGAATTTGACTCAATAAAAAATAAATTAACATAAAAACTAAAAGATAAACCCTTCGCACATGGAAGCATGGATTTGAGGAGGTGCCAGAGCTCATTTCTTAAAATAGAGATAAATACATCTTGAGATACATGCCTTTCCTGTCAATGAAATGATAGAGAGTTCTGAATATCCTCCATGCTAAACACATTATAGGCAGTTCCCATGCAGAAAGGTAAAGTTTACTACCCCTCAACCATATATACACAAGACATGGCCAACCGAATCCTCGGGTGCCCTCCATAGAATAAATTTTTTGGGGTAGTTTGTTTTGATCATGGGACTGGGCATCCCAATTACCAGCCTCTCTCATGCAATGACAAGTGCATAAAGACCCGTCATGAGAATAACCCGCTTAGCATGGAAGATATTGACCACCCCCTACCACTCCATGAGCGGTATGACCATACAAAATAAATGCTTATTTGAAAGATTATAGGTGGAGCATGCAAATTTACTTGGAATGGCAGAGTGATACCATATAAAGGTAGGTATGGTGGACACTCTTGGAAGAAACTTGGATCATGGATATTGGATGCCCAAGAAATATTCCCGCTTAGTACAGAAATTTTGGCAAGCAAAAGATTCTATACAACAAGCACCACATGTTGGAGGATCCAAAAGAATATAACTTTGACGCAAATATACCCAAACATAACTCATTACGTTGTCTCCCTTGTCCAATTTAAATTAATTTTATCAAGTGAAAATAATTAATGGGTATTCACAACCACAAACGATGTCCAAGATAATATATTTGTATGTGAAAGTTCTGTTCCATATACTATCCTTCATAAAGTTCTCTTCCATATACTATCCTTCATAAATTGCTTCAATAGATTTTACTTTGTAACCCAAATGTGAAATATTTCTAAGCATGAGACAAGTATATGAAGCGCATAAAATTTCAACTTTATAATATTCACTTCCTTTATCAATTTACTCTTAGGATATAAGTGAAGCACAAGAGTAAATGAGAAACTACTCCGAAAGATATAAGTGAAGATCAATGAGTAGTCAAACAATTAAGTAGCTATATGAGGACTCTCTCTTATCCAGGATTTCAGACTAAGGATTTTATTAAAACAACAAGCACAATGAAAATAAATGTACACGCCAAGTATAGCACATATCTTGTGAACAAAAAAACTTAGGCCCAACAAAAACTAACCGATAATTGTTGAACAAGAAAGGTGGGATGGCTACCTCGACATCCCCTAGATAATATGCTTGAGACTTCTTTTAATCTTCACTTGGGATGCCTTGGGCATCCCCAATATTGAGGTCTTGTGTCTCCTTAATTCCTCTCATATCACAACTTTGCCAATTCTTAAAAACTTCATTCACACAAAAATCGGCGACAACTCGTGAGATAAGTTAGTATAAATCAATGCAAAACATTATCATTTCCCTACTGTAACAAACTACTGAAATTATAATTTAGAATTGCATACTAAATGCCTCTACATATTTAGTACTCCTATCCTCAAATAGAATCATTAAAAAACCAAACATATGCAAACAATGCAATCATAACAACAATCTGTATAAACAGAACATTCTGTAAAGGATGAAGTAAGATCTATACTAATTTAACTCAAACAATTCTGAAAATTTATCACACTTTAGAGAATTTATCACATCTAACTATGACAAAATTTCAACATTTTATCACATTCTGACTTTTCTGGAGAATTTAAGTAGGAACGGAAAACTTTATGTTTTGAAACAACAACTCATATACTTGGAAACTGAGCACGGTAAAGGTTATACTTGACAATTTTATTGAAATAAAAGATAAAAATAATTGTTATAAATAACAACAAGAAAATCCAAATAATGGAAATGATGCTCTAATTAAAACATCTATCATGTGACGAATACAAATGTAGCTCCAAGTGAGATTACCAATAATTTTGAAAACGAAAGAGGGGTGCCTTCCGGGGCATCCCCAAGCTTAAATGCTTGGATCTTCCATGATTATTACATTGGGGTGCCTTGGGCATCCCCATGCTTATTTTCTTGCCACTCCTTATTCTCCTCGTATCAATATCTCACCCAAAACTTGAAAACTTCAATCACACAAAACTTAATGAAACTTCGTGAGATGGGTTAGCATAATAATACAAATCATTCACTTGGGTAATGTCAAGACAAGATTCATAATTGTTTGCACATACTTCCTATTGTAATAAATCATTTCACATTTTTATATTGACCAATATAAGCCATATAAACTATAAAACAAGCAAACTATGCTTTGAAAACAGAATCTGTCAAAAACAGAATAGACTATAATGATCTGAACAATGACCATACTTCTGCATCTATAAAAATTGTGAAAAATTAGGATCATAGGTAATTTTTATATCAATGATGTGAAAAAAGTTCAGACAATTATCACGTTCTAGTAATTTATAGCATTTTCTTCATTGAACGCAAAAACTTTCTATTTTTGCACAGAGTCAACTCAGCTATCGCCCACACTATCCCAAAGGCTTTACTTGGCACTTTATTGAAACAAAAGCTATAAACATGATTACTAAAGTAGCTTAATCACGCGAATACACAAAAATGGTAAGCATAAGTATTGGTGTCGGTGTTCTGGGATCGGGGTAACCAGACCTGCCTACCTGCGGCTTGAGACGTGGGCCCATCAACGGCCCAGCAGGGTCCAGATTCAAGGCTGCGCCAGAACACCCTCATGAGGCCCCTTGGCCTCATGAGGACAACGACATTAAGACCTCCAAAGCAGCAGTTGTTCAGGCTTCCTCCGGAGGTGCGGTAATTTTGTCTGCATTCTCGGAATGGGGGTACCCAGACTTGCCTACCTGCGGCCTGTGAAGTGGTTCCATCGGCGGCCTGGTACGGCCCAGCTTCAGTAACCATAGCTCAAGACACTTGCGAGGGGCCAAGCCTCACGAGGAGGACGATAGAAATACCTCCCAGGGGGCAGGGTCTCTAGGCCGGCTCCTGAGGAGCGGACATATCTATGCAAGGCGCACCTCGCGAGTTTAACGTGACGTGAGCCATGACGGCCAAGGCCAGGCGGGCGCCAGCGGGCCTAGTGTACTAGTTTCCCCTCTGGTGCTAATGGGGCAAACATAGGCACGGAGTCTCGAGGAATCAAGCAAAGGTATCCATATCGGTGCAACAAGACCAAGGATCGTTGGGACGGCAGAATGGAGGTCATCATGGAGCCCGGCGCGGCGTCACCCCCAGAGCCTTTGTCAGGCAATGACCACTTTTGTCAGGATAGCCTTTACTAGTTGTTTCCTTCAAATTTGGCCGTTGTGGGATCCCTACCCACCGATATTTGGGAAGAGGACCAAGGCCACTATAAATAGGACCTATCTTCCACCACAAAAAGGGGGCCGATCAAGTAGAGAAAGAGAGAGAGAGAGAGAGAGAGAGAGAGAGAGAGAGAGGGAGAGAGAGAGAGAGAGAGAGATCGGATCCATTCCACCCTACACACACCACAAGCTCATTCGAGCCCAAGAACACCTCTTCTCCGGAGGCTGTTCATCCATTATACTAGTTCATCCTCAGCCCGACGAGGCAATCCACCACACACACTGGAGTAGGGTATTACACCGCAAGGTGGCCCGAACCAGTATAATCCTCTGTGTCCCTTGTTCTTTGAGTTCGTTGAGCTTGGCTGTGGAATCGTAGGGCGAGCACTCTAGGAGAGAGTGTTCTTCGTGCGCACCCCGAAGTTCGAACCTTTCAAGGGTTTGTGGAACCCGAAATCCGACATTTGGTACCCTAGGTAGGGGTGTGCCGAAACCTCTCTTCCGTCGGTAGACGCATCACCGCTCCACCGCTTCCATTGCTGACGCTCGCCGGGCTCGTGCTGAGCAACGGGCCGCCCTTGCCGCCCGATTCGCTCAAACAGCTCCCACTAGTGGACCTCCCCGCCATTCTCCATCACCCACAGCCAACGCGGCCACCGGCCCGGCGAGGCACGAGCAGCAGGCCTCGTCGCTGCACCTCTCGGTGCGGCGGGATGGACGCACCGCAACCCCGTCGCTGAACCCAGCCGGCTCGTCGTCCGCGGACCCGCGGATGCGCAGCCTGCACTGCTCATGGCGCGCGAGCTCTAGCGCTACCGCCCCATCAATGACATATACGTGAACTGGCTAGACCGCATCGCCGAGCTCGTTAGCGCCGCTGGGGGCTCTCCTGCCACATCCCTCTCGCTACCTCGCCCGCCTCCCTTTGCGGGCGACGTGGCCCATGAAGCACCTCCACCACCTCCGCGTAAAGACATCATCCACGCTCCACGGCACACGGCCCCGCGGCGCGATCCACTGCGCGGGGCACCCGTGCATGAAGAGGGAAGCTGCCAAGAGATCCAGTGGCCGCAAGGCGGAGCTCCTGCACTTCCACCACCACCACGTTGAGACCGTACGCCCCCTGCAATGGAGGTGCATGAGAACCAAGACCAAGCTCCGCCTCTGCGACAGGCTCTGGTGTCCACAGTAGGTTGCCGGGCCTTCACCCCTGAGCTACGCAGTGTCATCTGGCCCGGGAAGTTCAAGCCCGACCCGCCTCCACGCTTTTATGGCACCCCCGACCCTGCTGAGTTCCTGCAGCTCTACAGCTGAGCATCGAGGCGTCCAACGGCGACGAGAGGATCATGGCGAACTGGTTCCCCATGCCTCTCAAGGACGGTGTGCGCTCGTGGCTCCTGAACCTACCCGCGGGATCGATCTCCTCCTAGGGTGAGATGTGTGAGTGTTTCATCACAAATTTCCAAGGCACAAGCGACCGCTCGCCGGCCACACGTGACCTGCGACGCGTCAAGCAGCAACTACGAGAAACCCTCTAGAAGTACATCCAGCGCTTCAACAGCGTCCGCCTCAAGATCCCCAAGGTGACGGATGAGGCCATCATCTCGGCATTCTCCGATGGCGTCTGCGATGTTAAGATGAAGGAGGACCTCGCTATCCACAAATATCTGTGCATAGCCCTGGAGTTGTTTAGCCTAGCGACCAAGTGCACTATAGCTCAGGAGGGGCGCCTTTCCCTCGTCGATCTCCCAGCTGCTGACCCAAAACACAAGAAAGCCAAGGCTAAAGACCTGAAGCGCAAGGGGGTGTCCATGCTCGCGGCTGAACCAAAGATGAAGCATGGCCACGACAAACCAGAGTCATCCAAGAGCAGTCGTCCGTTCTGCGCCTTCCACAACGTACACAACCACAACACCAACGATTATCAGGAGCTCTGGGCTATCCGCGACGGGGGCATCGGCCAATGCCACGAGCGCAGCAACCGAGGCTATGGCCATGGAGGAAGCCCGACTGGGGGGCGCTGGGTCGACCGCGGCCCCCGTCAGGAGTGGCACGATCAGCCTCGTGAGGGACGCTGGCACGATCAGCCTCGCGAGGGCACCTGGAGGGACCTGCCTCGCAAGGGCGCCTGGAGGGACCAACCTCGTGAGGACTGTCTTGAGGTCAAGGCTAGTCTTCCTCTGCTGCCACCACTGCCAACGAGGAACAACGACCAAGACGAAGGGGCTGGGGGTTTCTAGGAGACTCGCGCCATCGTCTACAGCTTGGGCGGTGCGCAGGCTCCAGCCTCTCAACGCATCTTCAAGTAGTTCGCTCGAGAGGTAAACGCGGCTCTCACCAGGATAGAAGCCATGTGGCCGCTCAAGTGGTCCAAGTGCACCATCACCTTTTGCTCAGCTGACCAGCTCAAGTGCGCGGCAACCGCCAGCTCTCTCCCAATGCTCTGCTCACCCATTATCAGCAACGTCCAAGTCAGCAAGACCCTCATCGATGGCGGTGCTGGGATCAATATTATCTCCATCGACACGTTTGACCGTCTACAAGTGCCATATGACTAGTTGAAGCCCACCAGGACTTTCTCGGGGGTGACCGACGGCTCCACCACCCCCATCGGGCAGATCCGGCTCCCCGTTACCGTCGGCACCCGCGATAACTACCGAACCGAGCTCTTCGACTTCGACGTGGCTCACATCTATCTCCCATACAACGCCATTCTTGGTATTCAGCCCTGACCAAGTTCATTGCAGTGACACATCATGGTGATAACGTCCTCAAGATGTCGGGAAGCCACGACATCATCACCATCGCGTGCGAGGAAAAGGACGCTGTGTGCTCCCTCGAGCGTGCTTACCAGGCTGCGGCAGTCGAGGACCCATACATCAAAGGCATCATCTACCCCCTGAAGCTATCCTGAAGAAGAAGAAGCAGCTACTCGCCATGGAGTCTCATGAGGAAGCAGCACCTGGCGGCCGTGCCTCATGATCCGCGCCCATGGACGGGGCGCTCCCCTCCCTAGCATAGCAAGGCGCGCCCTGGCGCCCCTCTCAGGTTGGGCTCGGGGGCTCTCCTCTGGAGGGTCTCTGACCTAGCCAATGTCTCGAGGGAGGCGCTCGGGCACCACTTGGAGGCATGCTTCACCGCACGTTTCCCTCAAGAGAGCATGAGGCGTGAAGCGCCAAGCGCTCAGGAGATCATCGACCAGACCATCGAAGACTTGCAGGTACCAAGGGCAATGCGGTGCGAGCGCCGCCCTGTACCACGAAGTGCAGCTGTCGTCCCACGCTGGGGTGACGGGCTGCATGTTTGCGTCAACATCCCAGAAATCAACAGAGTCGCGTCTCAGGAGCTCTACTAGCCATATCAGGTGGGCGGGTGCGAGGGCCCTCCTCACAGCTACGTCTGCATGCCCTCGACCTGCCGAACCAGGCGGCCGTGTATCAGCGCCACATGCGGGATGTCCTGGCAGCTCGCGAGGCTAGGCCTCAAGAGATCCTAATAGAAGTGGTGTCGGTTCTTAGGGAGCTCTGGGAACCTCAGGAGCCTCACAGTGTCCTAGAGTCAGGCGACTCATGAAGAGCAACATCTGCAGCAAGCGTCTTCAGCTACATCAACATCTCTCCAACATCGGTGCCTAGTGACTTTGTTTCAGTTTGTTCAGTTGGGGGCGCCCCTCGGGCTGCATCATCCCCAAGTAGCACGGGCTTGCCCCTGCGACGTGTATCCTTTTGTATCTTCAGCTTGGTCTGTTGGGGGCGCTCCTCGGGCAGCATCATCCCTAGGCCACATGGGTCCGTCCCTGTGGCATGTGTCGCACTCGCATTACCTGAATTAGCTCGTTTCCTCCTATGAATTACCTTATGATCATCACCTGCTCACTCACTACCTCTTTTGTCCTCCCGCCCTCCTGAACGGACTCCTGCTCATCCCGCAACGGGGGCTACACACGTTGGCACGGTGCTTGTGCTCGGGTCCGTCCCTGCAACGCTGAAAAATCTGAAAGATCGAGCTCTGACTCATGGCTCGCTTCATGCACGTCACCGCACCAGGTCCTCAGTGCCTTCGTCTTCCTGCAGAAAGATCAGTGGCCTCGCGGTGAACGCGATTTATGGTTTTTCATCAGACTAACCCGCAGGAATCTCCGGAGCCTAGCAACTAGCGGCCCTACCGGCTATTCCCTTCTCATGAAATTTGCTTGTGCATTAAAGGGGGGATCCTGAGCATTGCATCTTAGGAACTCGTACTGACGATCCAGCTCTCACCCCTGGCCTTGACCACGGCATTGCAACCTGGCATATCGGCGGCGGCGGAGCTCTGCTCGAGAGTCTAGACCCGAGGATGCAGAGCACTTAGAAGAGCGGGAGAAGGGGAGGCCGGCGTGGAACACTAAGGCCTAGTTCTGTGTTTCCTTCCCAAGGGCTATTCGTACATCAAGGGGGACTCCTGAGCATCGCGACTCAGGAGCCTAACTAGTCACGTAGCCCCTCACTCCCGGCCTCGTCCTGGTGATCCGGACGAGCCAGCGGCGGCTGAGGTATGCGCGGGGTCGGGTTCTACCGACGCAGAACACTAAAGCAAGCAGGAAGGAGATTGCAAAATCCTAGCCGCACTGCCGCTGAAGAATGGACCACGCGCACCGTGCGGAAAATCACCTCAGGCCCATAAAGATAAGTCATGCATTCAAATTGGGACGACGCCATGACTCGACAAGTTTGATTTCTGCCATCTTGCTATGGCAATGCCGCCATCATTTTTAGCCTCCGGGAAGCTGCTTGCACGCTAAGGGGGACCTCTTGAGCATCACGCCTCAGGAGCTCTTAACGGACCCCGGGCCGCTCACCTTATGGCCTTGACCACAGCATCGTGACCTGGCATGCTAGCGATGGCTGAAGCTTGCCTTGGGACTGGGACCCATTGGCGTAGAGCGCAAAGCTACTTTAAAGACGAAAAGGGGGGACAGTGCCGAAGCAAGACGAGTGACCCCGGTTTCTTAATAGGAGTAATAAGCATCGTAGCAAAAGCATTACACGTTCTTTACACACCCCCACGGGAATCCCGTTGATTCCACACAGGGAAAAAAGAAGGAGATCTTAAATGGCCCTAGCCGAGGTTGCGACCGTCGACGCCATCATCAAAGTGGGCCACGAGAGTCCAGCAGTAAACCCCCTTCAGGTCACCAACGACGACGAGCTAACGTAGCTGCCGCGCACTAGGCGCAGCGTGAGCTCAGTGGTGCATAGCAGTCATCGCTCATCTTCGGAGACTCATCAGTCTCGGGAGAGCTGCTGGATTCCCAGGGCCATTGCTGCTGTTAGGGGAGCTGTCAGCGGGGCCGAGAGTAGGCACGGCGTTCGCTACTGTGCCACTCTAGCGGCTCCCTCCAGGGCAGCACTCCCGGCGGCAGCCTTCCTCATGAAAGACCTTGAAGAACAACATGGAGGCGTCGTCAAACTCGTAGTGGATGACGGAGGCTCCATCAGGGTGTCACATTTGGGCGACTTCGCCCCATCCTCGAGTCATGAAGACACCGGATGGGGGGACGACCTCGACCTCCACCTCCGAAGCCTGACTGCAGCACCCACTGTGCTGCAACTACATCTCAGTAGGACCCCTAGCCGGCATCAGCTCCGTGAAGAACCTCGGGAGCCGAATCCAAGAAGGCGGTGGGCATTGCTGTCCACACCGCGAACTCGTGCGATGAGCCCTCGGCGTGGGTTTGGGAACTAGTGGCTTGTGCGCCCCGAGCTGTATGACCTCGACCACGACACAAGCGGCACGGGGCGCGACCTCCTCTTTCGGAGCCTTGCGCCTGGGCGTAAAAGGGCAACGGGTAGCTAGGAGGAGGCTGCTCGCACCAAGGCCTCGTCACCTCCAGCCTCTCGTCGGCGCAATGCGGGTAGCTGAATCTCTTCTTCGGCGGAAGGGGTTCCCGCTCCTTGCAGGGTGTTTTCCCCTTCTAAGCACTGGAGAATCTCCTTATCGGCGCCATGGGCATCATGGCAAGCCGGCGCAGCAAGGAGGAAGGAGAAGGTGCAGGCAACAAGAAGTGGGAGATGAGCAGTGGGGGTTTTTCCCCCTCCTCATTTATAGCTAAGAGAAGGCCAACCGCTGGCCTCCACGATCACGCATAATGATGGTTTTTCTATGCATGCGTGAGGGTCTCATCAAGTTGGGCGGTTCGCGACGCAGCGTGGGGAAGCGGAGACGCCCACTTACAATCAGGTCGCCATGCGTCAAACAAGGCCACAAGTGATTGGGGCCCGCGGCGCTTCGCACTTGCCCCTTGGCTTCGCCTCGAAGCCAAGTTTGAGCGCAGCTTGGGCCCGGGAGCTACTGTTAGCGTTCTAGGAACGGGGGTACCCAGACTTACTGCCTGCAGCCCGCGACGTGGCTCCGTCGGCCACCTGGTATGGCCCAGCTTCAGCAACCACAGCTCAGGACCCTCACGAGGGGCCAAACCTCGCAAGGCGAACGACGGCAATACCTCCCTGGGGGCAACCTCTCTAGGCTGGCTCCGGAGGAGCGGAGATATCTATGCAAGGCGCACCTCGCGAGGTTCACGTGACGTGAGCCATGATGACCAAGGCCAGGCGGGCGCCAGCGGGCGCAGTGTAGTAGTGTCCCCTTTGCTGCTAAGGGGGGCAAGCACAGGCGTGGAGTCCTGAAGAATCAAGCAAAGGTTTCCATATCAGTGCAACAATACCAAGGACCGTCAAGACGGCAGAATGGAGGTCATTGTGGAGCTCGGTGCGGCGTCACCACCAGAGCCTTTGGCAGGTGAAGACTACTTTTGTCAGGATAGCTTGTACTAGCTGTTCCCCTTCAAATTTGTCCGTTGTGGGATCCCTTCCCCCCGATATTTGGGAAGATGACCAAGGGCACTATAAATAGGACCTAGCTTGCACCACAGAGAATGGACCGATCAAGTAGAGAGAGAGAGAGAGAGAGAGAGAGAGAGAGAGAGAGAGAGAGATCGGATCCTTTCCACCCTAAATACACCACAAGCTCATTCGAGCCCAAGAACACCTCTTCTTCGGAGGTTGTTCATCCATTGTACTAGTTCATCCTTAGCCCCACATGGCAATCCACCACACACACTAGAGTAGGGTATTACACCGCAAGGTGGCCCGAACCATTATAATCCTCTGTGTCCCTTGTTCTTTGAGTTTATCGAGCTTGGTTGTCGAATCGCAGGGCGAGCCCGCTGGGGAGAGAGTGTTCTTCGTGCGCACCCCAGAGTTCGAACCACTCAAGGGTTTGCGGAACCCGAAATCCAAAAGATTCCAATCCAAGTGCCCCTCCTCCTAAGGCTGGGATGACGTGAGCCATGACGACCACGGCAAGGCGGGCGCCAGCGGGCGTAGAGGGGTCGTTTCCCCTTTGGTGCTAGAAGGACAAGGCCAGGCGCATAGTCCATACAAGAGTGCTAAAGGTTTCCCTTCCCGCACAACAAGACCAAGAGCACCACCTCAGATAGACAGACGTCATCGCCGCGCTCTCCTCTGCATCAGGATTAGAGGCATTGCAGGCGAAGACTACCTCTCGTCAGGATAGGATGTACCTCTTGCCCCCTTCAAAATTGGTGGTTGTGTGATCCCTTCCCGCACAAATGATGTGGGAAGAGGACTAAGGCCACTATAAATTGGGACTGGCATCCATCGTAGAGGGGGAATCAAGCCCACAGATACCACTTTAGCCGTCGCGAGGGAGCTCACTTGCAGTACAAGTCCATACTCCACCAGCCTTGTGAGGCCAATCCACCTAAAGAAGAAGTAGGGTTTTACACTACAAGGTTGCCTGAACCTGGGTAAATCTGTGTGCTCCTTCTTCGCATTGGACCATCTCTAGCATCGAGCCTAATCCTTTAGAAAAGCAAGCGGAGCGTGAGGGGGAGGTGAGATTTCTTGTTCACGCTCCAGAGTTCGAACCTTCTTGGGTCTACGGAGCCCCGAATCCGACATTTGGCGCGCCAGGTAAGGGCTTGTCGGGATGCTCCCTTCTTCATCAACCACACTCTGCCATCACTCTGGCGCATCCATGGCAAAAGCTCCGAGAGCTTCTGCCGAGTGTTGGGCCGCTCACGCTACCCGGGCGCCACCTTTCGGCCACGGAGCTCATCACCATCCCATGTTCCTTGCGGCTAATGCCGCCTCTAGCATCAACGCCCGTCATTGGCGGGATCCGTTGCTGCCCTCTCCCCCATGGCATTGCAATTGCACCACTGTGTGGTCCTCCAACTACGCTGCAGCGTCATCCACCCGCACTCGTCCTGGGCTGACGAATGCATGAGCCGCGCTCCTCGTGGAGCGAGAGTTGTTGCGCCACCGGCTTGCGCAAGGCAATCACGACGCTTTGCTTGGCCAGGTCACCGAGCTGCTCGATGCCTCTTGGGCGGGCGGGTATCCTCTTGGTCTCCCGCCTGCATCGCGGGTATGGCGGGGGATTCACACCTGCTCCTACTACGTCTGCTCGTCTTCCGGAGGGGATCTGGAGGGCCACGCGGCAGCAATATTGCACTCGAAACCATCCCCCCGGACCTAGGAGGTACTTCCCCAGAATGCGGTTAGGATGGGCCGCCCCTCCAGGAGTCACCACGAAGGGCCACTCCCCGGTTGGCATGACTGGGCACCGACAAAGGCGGCTAGCAGATCAGAGGAACCAGGGGCCTCTTTGTCGCCGACGATAAACTCGCCGTGCGAACAAAGGTGAGGCCCGCACGCTCGTTCCTCGTCGGCATGGACGTCAAGATCTTCAAGTCCATGCGAGACCATGATCTCTCATGAGTCGATCTGCCGCTACACTAGGGCCTTCAATAACAGCCACCCGTGGTAAAAACCAATATATATTGCACATGTCACACTAACCTCGGTTTGTAGGTAGATCGTGCTTCGGCGGCATGCCGGTAGGTGCCGGCCCCACCTGGGGCAGGCAGCCGCACCAGGATGCTGCGTGGGGCCCCCCCATGCATGCGTCACAGGAGCCTAACACCAAGGCCCCTCTCGTGCCACGAGGCATGTAGCGCTGCCACCGCAGCGGCGTGCGCCTCAGGGCTCGCATGGTCGGGCACCCCATCCGAAAGCAGGTCCTCCTCGGGAAGGGCGCTGGCGAGTTTTCCCTGATGGAAGACCCGCCCAGGCATGTGCACATCACTGAAACACTGTCACATGCCTGGGGACAAAGGACGGGGTCCCTTCCCAGGGGGATATGGAGAGTCTATGAGTTTCTACCATGATACTCTCACGTAATAATGAGTGGGGTTGTACCGGCCCCGGAGTCTCCGGTGTGCCGCCCCTCGGCCGGGTGGGGGCTCCTGCCCATGCCCAAGTGGACACACCATGATCCGCGCTGGCGGACAATACAGTCCACCAATGACTATGCCCACGTCCAGTGGAAGCACTGAGCTCCGCGCTAGTGAGAAGACTAGTGTACGCGCCAGATGTGGTAGTATTTTTTGCTCACTTCTCTAATATGATTTGCCATTTCTGGAATGAAGTTCGAAGTTCCGCGTCTTTATTCAAAAAAAGGTGTGGGAATTTTTTCTCCTTGCAGTGTTTCTTTTTTTCCTTGTTCGTGTTTTGGGAGGTATGGTGGCTACCGGCTGTTTACTCCCGAGCATCCCACGAGCGGTGCTTGGGCATGGTGTGCATGTCTGAGCTAGCCCCAGCGGCGTCAGGGCCCCTTCGGGCCAAGGATACAACTGTTGTGGGACTGCCCGTGCGCACACCTTACCAAAGCTTAGGCGTCTGACCCCTCACGCGACGGTCTCGACTAAGGCAGCTGGCGCTTGTTGTGCTCGGCCCCTGGCATGACCTCAGAAGATTTCCGCCTCTGGCCGCAGGAATGCTCGACTCTTGGCCTCAGGAGCGCCCACCCCCGCCTTGGCAGCAATCAGCTCTGGCTCGGGGACTGTGGGCGCGAGATGGGTGACGAGGAAAGGTGGCGAAAAGGAAAGCGACCGTGTGCCAGCTTGTCATCAGGAACTCTATGTCAAGAGCTCCTCACACCCCCGGCAAAGCCTGACGCACGACAAAGGTGCATCCGGAGATCCTAAACCCTCACGGGTCCCTCCCGAGGCTTTGCGGGTCAGGAGCTCCGGAGGATTGTGCCTCTAGGGCGCCCCGACTATCGTCCAAGGCTGCGAATACAAAAAGCTAAGTCATAGTAACTATACTAGTCAGAAGTACTTTAGCTCATGACAGCATAACACCATAATAAGATGGGGGACATATCATTACTTCGTACATCATATAGGAGTTTTCTTCAAAAATACCTTCACGCCCCCATAGGGTCATGTTCAAAATCTTGACAGCAAAACAGGAAAGAGCAACCAAGGGAGACACAACATCGTCTTCATGGTTGCTGGCGTCTTCGTCACCGCTGCTGCCAGCCTCGCGCCCCCCACCTCTGGACTGGCCCTCGCGGTTATCGGCATCAAGCTCCGTGATCAGGTCCTCTACGTGATCCTCCACATAGTACACCAGGGTGCCCCGAATCACCCTGGGCGCGGGGGCTATCACGACCTCGAAATCAAGGTGAGGATCCAAGCGAAGAAGGTGAGTGAAGACGCATATCGACCCCTGCGCCAGGAGGGCATGACTCTTCTCCTCGATCGGCTGGCACATCCTCTCAGCACCCCACTCAAGGCGCTCCACAACCCTAGTGAAGAAGGCAAGGTAGCCGGCGTCATTGACCACGATCGGGTTAGGAACCATCTCGCCGCAGACGCGGTCTAAAGCGCAAAGAGCCCGGCTCTCGAGACCTTGGAACATCTTGGAGCGGATGTGCTGCAGCCCTCGAGGCAGCTGCTTTTCGTCCTTTGTCTATCCTAGGAGGGAGGCAATGCCCTCCACCTGCTGGTAAAGGGAGGAAAGCTCGGACTTGGCGGCGGCCTAGGCGTCCAGCACTGCTTTCTGACGCCGCTCGGCTGCAGCCAGCTTCTCTCTGAGATCGTGAATCTCGCTCATCAGCTCGCGGCTTCGCTTGCAGAAGTGGGGTTCTTGAAGCTGCAGCCTTCGGCGATATTCTTCAACAAGGGCTTGCCGGACCATCGCAACCTATAAGATGGGGGACATATCATTACTTTGTACATCATACATGAGTTTTCTTTAAAAATACCTTCACGCCCCCATGGGGTCATGTTCAAAATTTTTACAGGAAAACGGGAAAGAGCAACCTAGGGAGACGCATCATCGTCTTCACTGTTGATGGCGTCTTCGTCACCGCTGCTGGCAGCCTTGCGCCCCCAGCTCCGGACTGGCCCTCGCGGTCACTGGCGTCGACCTCCATAATTAGGTTGTCTACGTGGTCCTCCACCCAGTACATCAGAGTGCCCCGAATCACCCTAGGCACGGGGGTTGTCACGACCTCAAAATCAAAGTGAGTGTCACATCCCTAGTCAGTGCTTGCATTAGGACTAGCTAGAGTGTGCATCATGTTTACTTCTCAAAGAAACTTGAAATGGGAATGACAGAAACCCCAGCACCCCTCTTCTAACAACTAGGGTTTGACAAAATCTTTTCCAATGTACCCAAAATGCCCTTCAAAAATGTTCATCATTTCTGCCTTGGTCTTAAACCTCTGCCAAAAATGGTGCACAATTTTCTAGGACATCCAAGGTCTCTGGATTAATTCATATGGTAATTGCATTTGGGCATTTAAATGCTATAAAATATTTTATGTGCCCAAATAATCATAAACTAAAATGTTCCATACTGTTCATATTATATACAGTGGGCATGACTAGTTTTATGAGCTATAAAAATGTTCTAGCATTTTTATTAATTCAACAAAGCTTCAAAAGAAATGAAACAGAAAGAAATAGAAAAGAGAGAAGAGAGAGAGAGAGTGATCTTACCTGGCACCTAACAAGCCCACCTGCCGGCCCAGCCCAGCCACCGCTCCAGCGAGCTGCTTGGCTCGGCCAGGCAGGCAGGCAGGTGCTCGTCGGCGGCCGCAGCGCGCGCCACACAGCTGCCCGCCTCCTTGCTTCCTCCCCTCGCCGTTCTGGTGGGTGGGACCGATCACCCACTTCCTCCCCGAGCTCGCTAACACGCTCACTCCTCCCCAGCTCCTCTCCCTCGCCTTCCCCGCACCATGGCTGATGCCGCCGTGCTCGCGCCATCTCGATAGCCGCGTCCACAACCGTCCCTGAGCTCCGTCATCGTGTCCGTTCGCTCCACCATCATCGACTACGTCGAGCAGGCTGAGCCCCGAGCGCTCGCCCGCTCTGGAGTCGCCCCCGACCCCGTCTTCCCCAACTCCGGCCGCAGAGATCCCCATCGCCACCCCGCTCAGCTCCGACCGTCCCCGAGCCCGCCTCTACGCTCACTGCAACCGCTGTGAGCTCAGCTCCATCCTCCCCCTCTCCGTTAGTTCTCTGCTGCACCGTACGCACTGCACGAGGTTCACATGCACGCGCCGCCGCGGAGCTCGTCGCCGACGTGGCTCTGGCCAATTAACGGCCCGGCCATCGTGCCCACCAGCTTCACCGTTCTGTGTAGATGCTGTAGGATCACTCCACGCACCTCTACGAGCACCGCACCGACGAGTTCGACCTCGCTCGAACTCCGGCAGCCGCTGGACTCGTCACCAGCGTCGTTTCCGGCGACCCCGAGGCCAGCCACCACCACCACTCGACGCGGCTCACTCCCAGCAGCCCGTAGGCATGCTCCGCCGTCATTTTGGCAGCCAGAGCACAAATCCCGCACCTCACCGCCGCGTTTAGCCTCGCTGGCTGCTAAACACCGGCGAGTTAGCCCCGTTTGACCAAGGTTTTGACCCCCCGTGTGTCACTGACATGTGGGGCCGGCCGTGGACTAATTTCAGTTTAGGTTTTAAATTAAGTACTAATTGCTGTCATTAGTTTAGTGAGCCACTGACATGAGGGACCCACTGGTCATGTTTGACCTGGGCGCCCTGTTGACTTGCTGACGTCAGCATGATGTCATGCTGACGCAGTAAAGGATTTTCTGGGATTATTTGATTTAAAATCAATTCAGGAAATTCCAGAAAATGCTTTAAACTTCAAAAAATCATATAAATTCAACAGTAGCTCAGATGGAAAAGATTTATATATGAAAATTGATCAGAAAAATCCAATCTTTCCAATGGCACTGGTTTCATGCATGTTTGAGCAAGTTAACCTTGCTGTATAAATTAAAACATGATATTGCACTTAATTAAATAATATTTTGAACTTCAATTTGAATCTTTGATTCAAATGGGCTCAAACCCTTCTGGTTATAGTTGCATTAGCCCAAAGCACATGCATCTTGCCATATCATGAGCATGTATCATATTGTTGCATTTGTTTGCTTATTGATTGTATCGCCGATATTCTCCGTGTTAGGTCCTGCTCCCGAGGTTACTTCTGCGTATCCAACTAAAGAGCAGTATCCGACAACCACTCTGTCAGGCTAGCAATCATTGATCATTACGATACAAGCCCATCTTCTCGCTCCTGCTCTCTTTTACTGCATTATGGCAACAGCGTGTGAACTGCTACTTGCTGCGGTAGTTGAACCCTATTCCTTTGCATGACCTATCATTGCCACAGTAAATAGTTGAAACCCACTAGCATGTGCAGGAGTTGATTGAGCCATGTGATGTGTGATCCACCATGCTATTTGTTTATGTTGCCTGCTATGCTTAGAGTTGTGTCAGGCCTGATTCATCTGGGTGATGGATCAGAGTGAAATGATCATACCGATAAAGAGAGGGAAGTGTGGAACATGTTTGGTAAAGGTATCGATGAAAGGCCATGTAGGAGTACGTGGTGGGTTGTTTCATTGGAACCGTCCATAGGACCTGAGATATGTATGTGTGGTTCAAGTTACAGTTACTACCACACATTGGGCCCTGAAATATGACCCCGCTCGACTTATTGACTGCCCATGTTCTCTGTCCAGGAGTTGCAACTAGTTTCTGGGGTTTGTAGTTTACTGGTGGTCATCCACAGCACTGACCCTCGGGGTGGGTTGTGATGCGACAGGTACGTGGCACGGTGTACCGGTTGCCCGTTTGGTGACTCGGGAACCCTGTACACATCGTTTGGTGCCGTGAGCGACACCCCGGCCGGATCTCCCCACGGATGGAACCCAAATAGGCGATAAACCTGGACGAGAGACTTGAGTGGTTGGTTAGGTCATGGTCTACACCCACGTCGGCTTTCGCTTGAAGTCTGCCGAGCACATGTCGTGTGCAGACGCTAAGTGGTGAAAACATGTGTGAAGAAGTACACTCGTGCAGGGTTACCAATCTATTCGAATAGCCGTTGTTCGCGGTACGGACTACTTGGTTACTCTTACAGTTCATAGACAAGTTGATGGATACTACTAAAAGCCTCAAGACAAGTGTGAGTGCCGAGGATGGCCCTTCCGTAGGATGACGGAAGAGGATCCTCGGTGGTGTATTGTTGTGGTGAGTAGAGGACTCATGTTCGTAGTGATATCTTGCAATCTGTTGAGAGTTGTAGTCTAGGTTAGCCAAGAGTCAAAGCTGGCTTTCTGCTATGAACTCCACTACCCTTTTGATAATGTTGCATGTATGATAGGTTCTGTTGTAAGACTTGCTGAGTACTTTTGTACTCATGTTTGCTTAATAACTGTTGCAGAGGAGAACCCTGCCCCTTCTGATGGGTTCTACATAGACGTTGACGTCGACGAGTAGCTTGCTAGGCAGACGGAGATCTGGAGCTTGTGAAGGGCCCTATAGATAGTCAGGCTACACCAAGCCTGTTTTATTTTCTAAGTTGTCTGTACTCAGACATGTAGCTTCCGCTTGTGCTTGTATGACTGTATGACTTGAGTGTTGGGTCATGTGACCCCTACTTGTATGGATATGTTATGTATGGCTCTTGGAGCCTCTTAAATAAAGTACTTTGAGTCATAGAGTTCTGTTGTGATGCAATGTTGTATTTGCACATATTGAGCATATTGTGTGTATGATTGAAATGCTTGGTATGTGTGGGATCTGACACCTAGTTGTTTTCCTTTGGTAGCCTATCTTACAGGGAAATGCCTCCTAGTGCTTCCAATGAGCCTTGGTAGCTTGCTACTGCTCGGAACATGTAGGCTGGCCGGCATGTGTCCTTCTTCGTTCATGTGTCTGTCCCTTAGGGGAAATGTCACGCGTTGTTCCTTTAAGTCCATGTAGCTTGCTACGACTTGGGTTCATACGTTGATGACCGACACGTTCGTTGCAGGGTCATGGATGCCTGTCTCTGTAATTTAGTGCCACTTTTGGTTTATAACTAGCCATGTCGGCCTGGGTTCTTTGTCATATGGATGCTAGCGACATTGTCATATACGTGTGCCAAAATGCGCAAACGGTCCCGGGCCAGGTAAGGTGGCACCCATGGGATACCGTGCGTGAGGCCGCAAAGTTATATGACATGTTACAGCTAGATCGGTGTGACTTAGGATCGGGGTCCTGACAGCGTTGGCATCAGAGCTGGACTGCCTGTAGGTTTCTCAAGCCAAACTTGTCGATGTTGAGTCTAGAAAAATTCTTAGTTATATGTAGGGGAATTGATTGTGGAAGGGAACGTAAGGCTCTTTTTACTCCTTTACCTTATGCCCTTCTGATCTGGGTCAGTCTATTCTTTCCACGGGGATTTAGGACTAGGCCTCTTGTCCTTACTAGGTTCACGTGTTACTAATCCGTAGACTCTTAGGATTGTTGGTTTCAAGCCTAAGTTCAGTTTCTATCCTTTTAGTATGATGATTTGTTGGAACCGGAACCTTGATATGATATTGTTGAGTGGCTATGCTATCATTTGTATGATGTCTCAAAATTTTATGAGCATTTACATTTGTTATGCTGCCCGATTTCTTCCAGAAACACTAATGCCTTTGCATTACTTCGTGTTTCAGATGTGTGGCCGCACACCTCACCAAGTGGTTCGTTTGACTCGGTGCATTAATGCCGGTCACACAGCCATGCTAGTCCGTGTGTTGACTGAGACCGGTTACCGCTGGTATCCTGAGTACACCGTGGAGGAACAGTACCGGGATTTCAATCAGAGTCAGTATTTTTGCACAGTCCGGATATACACCTCATATCCCGGAGCTAATGACCCCATCCATTGGTCTTATGGACTCGGGGTTACTATCGAGATGGCAGTGCAGGATGCCGCTTATTCGAGGATGACCATTCTCCGAGCTAGGCATGCCCTGTTGCTGTACACTGAGTTCTGTCAAATGCCAGCCTCACTTCCCGGAGAGGAAGGCTACTACACTGGACTATATACTGATGCTGCTCATGAAGAGCCACTGCTTCAGACTACTGTTCAGATGCTGCAGGATAGGGACCGTGAGGTCCGTGCCCCCCGAGTGGAACTGTATAACACTCGCGCTGCCACTGGACTACTTCGACACGGCTTGCACCTGTTGTGCACGCCGGATATCTGGATATGCGGGATTTGTACCCCGTGCGGACTCGTCTGCCTGATCGTATGGATTGGCGTGACGTTGGGGGTATTACACCTCCACGTGGGCCTCGGTTACCACCAGCATCAGGCCCGAGGCCACATCCATGTCCCTATGGTCCACAGCCTTCGAGTGCTCGAGAGTTTCAAGATCCATCTGTTCCACTTCCAGGCTACGGTGGTAATCTTTATGAAGATTACTACGGGAATGTCTGAGCTAGACCGTGGCAGTAGAAGTATCGTAGTAGTTGTATTTCCACAGTCATGCGCGTCTCGTGGATTATAACTTAGATAGTACTGAGTTCCGGAGGTGTAGTTAAATAATGTATAGGAGCTTGGAATGCCTCTGATGGGATGTATCGTCTTTCACCGCAGTTGTACTTTAGCCTTGGCTTGTACTAAACTATGTATGGTGTGTATGACCACTGGTGCATATATGGAAGTTTCTATATTACCATGTCGTACGGATGATCATCTCTGCATTCCGTGTCATCCATTACATTCTGCACTCCTATGTCAAGTTTTTGCCATCCTTGTCTAAACCGTTGTTTTGTTTTCCTAGGATGGTCAATACTCGCAGCACTCCTGCTGCTCAGGAGCAGGGTGAGGCTAGTGGGGCTAGAGATGAGAATCTGCCCCAGCCACCCTCCTTGGCTGAAGTTATGCTCGAGGCAGAAAGGAACAAGAGAGAGACCAACCGTCTGCTGGAACGCATAGAGCAGAACACTGGGTTTCGTCAGAGGAATGACGTGGTGTCAATCAACGACTTTATCAAGATGTGCCCACCCAAGTTCCATCATTCCACTGAACCTTTGGATGCGGATGACTGGCTTTGTAGTATCACCCACAAGCTACACTCTGCTCGTGTGGCCGAAGCTGACAAGGTTATCTACACCGCCTACCATCTTGAAGGCCCTGCCAGTCTATGGTGGGAGAACTTTGAGGCTATGCGTCCTGCTGGTCAAATCACTACTTGGGTTGAGTTCAGTGAGCCATTCCGTGCACATCACATTCCGAAAGGTCTCATGGATCGCAAGCGGGAGGAATTCTGCAATTTCACCCAGGGCCGGTTAACCGTGGATGGCTATAGTGGCGAGTTTGGCAACTTGGCACACTATGCACCCGAGGAAGTATCCACCGATGCCAAGAAGCATGCGAGGTTCCGCAAGGGACTCAGCCCTAAACTCCGCCGAGATCTACGTCTGCACGAGTGCACTTCCTTCCAGAAGTTGGTGAACGAAGCCATCAGTGCTAAGACGGGCCAGACTGATTTCGAAGCCACACGCAAGCACCCTCGTGACTTTGGTTCCTCATCCGGCTCTGGCTCTCACAAGCGCCGTGTGTGGGTTCCTAACACTGCTCTGTCACCCAAGTACACACCGAGGCCATCCTATGAGACGCCTCGCCCAACTCAACAGTATGCACCTGCCAAGACTTATGGAGGACCACCTACCAACTTTGCTCCACGCACTGGCACTGTGACATGCTTCAAGTGTGGAGAACCGGGGCACTACATGCGTGAGTGTCCCCAGAGCTAACCAGGAAAACCCGTTGGCCGTGGTAAGCCAACAGGCAAGGTGAATTATGTCAAGCCAATCCCCACTGCACGTGGTCATGTCAACTATGTCTTTGCTGAGGAAGCTTATGAGGATCCTAACGTCGTCCTTGGTATGCTTCTTGTTAACTGCCATCCGGCATTTGTTCTTTTCGATACTGGAGCCTCCCATTCGTTCATATCTGAGAGCTATGCTCGATTGCACAACATGACTTTTTGTGACATGCCTACTTCCATGGTTATTCAAACTCCTGGTTCAAAGTGGCAAACCTCTAGGGTAAGCCATGGAAATGAAATTCTTGTCGATAGACTTGTTTTCCTTGCATCTCTAATCGCTCTCAGGTCCTCGGACATAAACATCATCTTGGGTATGGATTGGATGACAACTCATTACGCCAAGATTGATTGCTACACTAGGACCGTTCAACTTACACACCCATCCGGCAAGACAGTCAATGTCTTCACCCGAATGGCTGAGCGTCAGCTCTACTCGCTTAATGCCAGCCCTCTACCAGAACTCAAAGATATCCCGGTAGTCCGTGACTTTCCGGATGTTTTCCCAGAAGAACTGCCAGGTGTTCCACCTGACAGAGATGTCTAGTTCGTGATAGATCTTATTCCAAGAACTGTCCCAATCTCTAGGAGACCTTATAAGATGGCACCCCTAGAATTAGCTGAGCTTAAGAAACAACTCGATGAGTCCTTGAAAAAGGGTTTCATCCGTCCTAGTTCTTCCCCTTGGGCTTGTCCCGTCCTCTTCGTCAAGAAGAAGGATGGAACGAAACGGAACGGATGGTTGTAGATTACCGACCTGTCAATCTGGTCACCATAAAGAACAAGTATCCGCTCCCCAGGATCAACGACCTGTATGATCAGCTCGCTGGATCCTCAGCCTTTTCTAAAATGGATTTGAGGTTACGCTACCATCAAATCAAGATCAAGAACGGGGACATTTCTAAAATGGCTTTTGTTACTCGTTATGGCCAATATGAGTACACCGTCATGTCCTTCGGATTAACCAATGCCCCAGCCACCTTCTCCCGGCTAATGAATTCTATATTCATGGAGTATTTGGATAAATTCATCGTTGTATACCTCGATGATATACTCATCTACTCCAAAAACAAGAAAGATCATGCCGAGCATCTAAGGCTGGTATTAACGAAACTTCGAGAGCACCGCCTTTATGCCAAATTCTCTAAATGTGAATTCTGGTTGCCGGAAGTGACCTATCTAGGTCATGTGATCTCTGGCAAGGGTATTGCCGTCAATCTCGAGCGAGTTCAAGCCGTCCTTGATTGGACTCCCCATGAATCGGTCAAGCAACTTAGGAGTTTCCTTGGCTCAGCGAGCTATTGCCGACGCTTTGTCGAGAATTTCTCCCAGGTTGCTAAACCTCTAACTGAACTCCTCAAGAAAGATAAAAAGTTTGAGTGGACTCCACAGTGCGAGTCTAGCTTTCAGGAACTGAAAAGATGCCTGACATCTGCACCCGTACTGGTACCACCAGACTTTTCCTAGGATTTTATTATCTACTGCGACACCTCGCGACAAGGACTAGGTTGCATACTCATGCAAGATCGTCAACTGATTGCTTACACATCCCGACAGTTGCGTCCACATGAGGATAACTATCCTACACATGATCTAGAGCTTGCAGTTGTAGTCCACGCACTCAAAACATGGCGACATTACCTTCTTGGTAATCGCTGTGAAATCTTCACTGATAACCAAAGTCTGAAATACATCTTCACCCAACCGGATCTAAATCTCAGGCAAAGACGTTGGGTTGAGTTTCTCACAGATTACGACTTAGGAATCACTTACACCCCTGGGAAGGCCAATGTCATGGATGACGCACTAAGTCGTAAGTCTTATTGTAACAACTTAATGTTACAACAAGGGCAACCCCTTCTCCACGAGGAATTTCGTAAGCTTAACCTTCACATTGTTCCTCGAGGATTCCTTTCCACCTTGGTGGGGAAACCTACCCTTATGGATCAAATCATAGCTGCCCAGAAGCGTGATAAGGGTATATCCCGACTCCAGGAGAGCATTGCTAGCGGAGTCGCTAGAAGGTTCTCTACGGATGATCGAGGTGTTGTCTTCTTCGAGAACCGTTTAGTGGTTCCCAAGAACCAACATCTGCGGCAGCTGATTCTTAGGGAGGCTCATGAATATCCTCTTACGATTCATCAGAGTAGTACCAAAATGTATCGGGACCTACGCCAGAGGTTCTGGTGGACTAGGATGAAGAGAGAAGTCGCTCAATTTATTGCTAACTGCGATGTTTGTCGTCGCGTCAAAGCAGAGCATCAACGGCCTGCTGGTACCCTTCAACCTTTAGCTATTCCTGAATGGAAATGGGACAAGATCGGAATGGACTTCATTACCGGGTTTCCCAGGACCAGGAAAGAAAATAATGCTATCTTCGTCGTTATCAACCGCCTCTCCAAAGTAGCTCATTTCCTGCCTGTTCAAGAGAGTATTACCGCTAGCCAGCTAGCAGATTTATATATATCTCGGATAGTATCACTTCATGGTGTGCCGTTGGAGATTAACTCAGACCGTGGAAGTCTTTTCACTTCACAATTTTGGGAAAGTTTCCAGAATGCTATGGGGACTCATCTCTCTTTTAGCACCGCCTTCCATCCTCAGTCAAGTGGTCAAGTGGAACGAGTCAATCAAATTCTGGAAGATATGCTTCGAGTCTCTGTCATCTCTTTTGGTATGGATTGGGAGAAGTGTCTTCCATTTGCCGAATTCGCTTATAACAATAGTTATCAAGCCAGCTTGGGCAAGGCTCCCTTCGAAGTTCTACATGGACGAAGGTGTCGAACACCTCTTAACTGGTCAAAAACAGGGGAAAGACAATTCTTTGGTCCGGATATGATCCAGGAAGCAGAAGAGCAAGTTCGCGTCGTTCGTGAGAAATTGAAAACAACCCAGTCTCGCTAGAAGAGCCAATATGATAGTCATCATAAGGCTGTGACTTTTAAAGTCGGCGATAAGGCTTACCTTCGGGTTACTCCTCTTAAGGGAACCCATCGCTTCGGTATCAAAGGCAAATTGGCCCCTCGTTACATTGGTCCTTTTCGCATTCTTGCCAAACGAGGAAAAGTTGCCTACCAATTGGAACTACCTCTGCACCTTTACAGAGTTCATGATGTCTTCCACGTTTCTCAACTCAGGCGTTGCTTCTCGGATCCTATCCGCGGAGTGGACCACGAAACGCTTGATCTCCAGGACAATCTCACATATCGAGAATACCCCGTCCGTATTCTTGATCAAACCGAGCGCACCACTCGACGTCACAATATCAAGTTTCTCAAGGTTCAATGGTCACATCATTCCGAGAGTGAAGCTACCTGGGAAAGGGAGGATCATCTTCGACTTGAGTACCCCACCCTCTTTCCGGAGGAACCCGAATCTCGGGACGCGATTCTTTTGAGTGGGGGTGAGTTGTCACATCCCTAGTCAGTGCTTGCATTAGGACTAGCTAGAGTGTGCATCATGTTTACTAGTTGTCACATCCCTAGTCAGTGCTTGCATTAGGACTAGCTAGAGTGTGCATCATGTTTACTTCTCAAAGAAACTTAAAATGGGAATGACAGAAACCCCAGCACCCCTCTTCTGACAACTAGGGTTTGACAAAATATTTTCCAATGTACCCAAAATGCCCTTAAAAAATGTTCATCATTTCTGCCTTGGTCTTAAACCTCTGCCAAAAATGGTGCACAATTTTCTAGGACATCCAAGGTCTCTAGATTAATTCATATGGTAATTGCATTTGGCATTTAAATGCTATAAAATATTTTATGTGCCCAAATAATCATAAACTAAAATTTTCCATACTGTTCATATTATATACAGTGGGCATGACTAGTTTTATGAGCTATAAAAATGTTCTAGCATTTTTATTAATTCAACAAAGCTTCAAAAGAAATGAAACAGAAAGAAATAGAAAAGAGAGAAGAGAGAGAGAGCTTACCTGGCGCCTAACAGGCCCACCTGCCGGCCCAGCCCAGCCACCGCTCCAGCGAGCTGCTTGGCTCGGTCAGGCAGGCAGGAAGGTGCTCGACGGCGACCGCAGCGCGCGCCACGCAGCTGCCCGCCGCCCTGCTTCCTCCCCTCGCCGTTCTAGTGGGTGGGATCGATCACCCACTTCCTCCCCGAGCTTGCTGACATGCTCACTCCTCCCCAGCTCCTCCCTCTCGCCTTCCCCGCACCATGGCCGACGCCGCCGTGCTCGCGCCGTCGTGATAGCCGCGTCCACCGCCGTCCCTGAGCTCCGTCATCGTGTCCGTCCGCTCCACCGTCATCGACTACGTCGAGCAGGCTGAGCCCTGAGCGCTCGCCCGCTCTAGAGTCGCCCCCGACCCCGTCTTCCCCAACTCCGGCCGCAGAGATCCCCATCGCCGCCCCGCTTAGCTCCGACCGTCCCCGAGCCCGCCTCGACGCTCACTGCAACCACTGTGAGATCAGCTCCGTCCTCCCCCTCTCCGCTAGTTCTCTGCTGCACCGTACGCACTGCACGATGTTCACCTGCACGCGCTGGCACGGAGCTCGTCGCCGACGAGGCTCCGGCCAATTAACGGCCCGACAATCGTGCCCACCAGCTTCATCGTTCTGTGTAGATGCCGTAGGATCACTCCACGCACCTCTACGAGCACCGCACCGACGAGTTCGACCTCGCTCGAACTCCGGCAGCCGCTGGACTCGTCGCCGGAGTCGTTTCTGGCGACCTCGAGGCCAGCCACCACCACCACTCGACGCGGCTCACTCCCAGCAGCCCGTAGGCGTGCTCCGCCGTCGTTTTGGCAGCCGGAGCACAAATCCCGCACCCCACCGCCGCGTTTGGCCTCGCCGGCGGCTAAACGCCGGCGAGTTAGCCCCGTTTGAACAAGGTTTTGACCCCCCCTGTGTCACTGACATGTGGGGCCAGCCGTGGACTAATTTCAGTTTAGGTTTTAAATTAAGTACTAATTGCTGTCATTAGTTTAGTGAGCCACTGACATGAAGGACCCATTGGTCAGGTTTGACCTGGGCGCCCTGTTGACTTGCTGACGTCAGCATGATGTCATGCTGACGCAGTAAAGGATTTTCTGGGATTATCTGATTTAAAATCAATTCAGGAAATTCCAGAAAATGCTTTAAACTTCAAAAAATCATATAAATTCAACAGTACCTCAGATGGAAAAGATTTATATATGAAAATTGATCAAAAAAATCCAATCTTTCCAATGGCACTGGTTTCATGCATGTTTGAGCAAGTTAACCTTGCTGTATACATTAAAACATGATATTGCACTTAATTAAATAATAGTTTGAACTTCAATTTGAATCTTTGTTTCAAATGGGCTCAAACTCTTCTGGTTATAGTTGCATTAGCCCAAAGCACATGCATCTTGCCATATCATGAGCATGTATCATATTGTTGCATTTGTTTGCTTATTGATTGTATCGCCGATATTCTCCGTGCTAGGTCTTGCTCCCGAGGATACTTCTGCGTATCCAACTGAAGAGCAGTATCCGACAACCACTCTGTCAGGCAAGCAATCATTGATCATTCCGATACAAGCCCATCTTCTCGCTCCTGCTCTCTTTTACTGCATTGAGGCAACAGCGTGTGAACTGCTACTTGCTGCGGTAGTTGAACCCTATTCCTTTGCATGACCTGTCATTGCCACACTAAATAGTTGAAACCCACTAGCATGTGTAGGAGTTGATTGAGCGATGTGATGTGTGATCCACCATGCTATTTGTTTATGTTGCCTGCTATGCTTAGAGTTGTGTCAGGTCTGATTCATCTGGGTGATGGGTCAGAGTGAAATGATCATACCGATAAAGAGAGGGAAGTGTGGAACATGTTTGGTAAAGGTATCGATGAAAGGCCATGTAGGAGTACATGGTGGGTTGTTTCATTGGAACCGTCCATAGGACCTGAGATCTGTATGTGTGGTTCAAGTTACAGTTACTACCACACATTGGGCCCTGAAATATGACCCCGCTCGACTTATTGACTGCCCATGTTCTCTGTCCAGGAGTTGCAACTAGTTTCTGGTGTTTGTAGTTTACTGGTGGTCGTGCACAACGCTGACCCTCGGGGTGGGTTGTGATGCGACAGGTACGTGGCACGGTGTACCGGTTGCCCGTTTGGTGACTCGGGAACCCTGTACACATCGTTTGGTGCCGTGAGCGACACCCCGGTCGGATCTCCCCATGGATGGAACCCAAATAGGCGATAAACCTGGACGAGAGACTTGAGTGGTTTGTTAGGTCGTGGTCTACACCCACGTCGGCTTTCGCTTGAAGTCTGCCGAGCACATGTCGTGTGCAGACGCTAAGTGGTGAAAACATGTGTGAAGAAGTACACCCCTGCAGGGTTACCAATCTATTCGAATAGCCGTTGTTCGCGGTACGGACTACTTGGTTACTCTTACAGTTCATAGACAATTTGATGGATACTACTAAAAGCCTCAAGACAAGTGTGAGTGCCGAGGATGGCCCTTCCGTAGGATGACGGAAGAGGATCCTCGGTGGTGTATTGTTGTGGTGAGTAGAGGACTCGTGTTCGTAGTGATATCTTGCAATTTGTTGAGAGTTGTAGTATAGGTTAGCCAAGAGTAAAAGCTGTCTTTCTACTATGAACTCCACTACCCTTTTGATAATGTTGCATGTATGATAGGTTCTGTTGTAAGACTTGCTGAGTACTTTTGTACTCATGTTTGCTTAATAACTGTTGCAGAGGAGAACCCTGCCCCTTCTGATGGGTTCTACATAGACGTTGACGTCGACGAGTAGCTTGCTACCCAGTCGGAGATTTGGAGCTTGTGAAGGGCCCTGTAGATAGTCAGGCTACACCAAGCCTGTTTTATTTTCTAAGTTGTCTGTACTCAGACATGTAGCTTCCGCTTGTGCTTGTATGATTGTATGACTTGAGTGTTGGGTCATGTGACCCCTACTTGTATGGATATGTTGTGTATGGCTCTTGGAGCCTCTTAAATAAAGTACTTTGAGTCATAGAGTTCTGTTGTGATGCAATGTTGTATTTGCACATATTGAGCATATTGTGTGTATGATTGAAATGCTTGGTATGTGTGGGATTCGACACCTAGTTGTTTTCCTTTGGTAGCCTATCTTACAGGGAAATGCCTCCTAGTGCTTCCAATGAGCCTTGGTAGCTTGCTACTGCTCGGAACATGTAGGCTGGTCGGCATGTGTCCTTCTTCGTTCCTGTGTCTGTCCCTTAGGGGAAATGTCACGCGTTGTTCCTTTAAGTCCATGTAGCTTGCTACGACTTGGGTTCATACGTTGATGACCGACACGTTCGTTGCTGGGTCATGGATACCTGTCTCTGTAATTTAGTGCCACTTTTGGTTTATAACTAGCCATGTCGGCCCGGGTTCTCTGTCATATGGATGCTAGCGACACTGTCATATACGTGTGCCAAAATGCGCAAACGGTCCCGGGCCAGGTAAGGTGGCACCCGTGGGATACCGTGCGTGAGGCCGCAAAGTGATATGACGTGTTACAGCTAGATCGGTGTGACTTAGGATCGGGGTCCTGACAGTGAGGATCCAAGCGAAGAAGATGACTGAAGACGCGCATTGACCCCCACGCCAGGAGGGTGCGGCTCTTCTCCTCAATCAGCTAGCGCATCCTCTCTACACCCCTTTCTAGGAGCTCCACAACCCTGGTGAAGAAGGCAAGGTAGCCAGTGTCCTCGGCCACGATCTGGCTGGTAACCGTCTCGCCGCAGATGCAGTCTAAGGCACATAGAGCCCGGCTCTCCAGACCGTGGAACATCTTGGAGCGGATGTGTCGCATCCCCCGTGGCCAGTTCTTTTCATCCTCCGTCCACCCCGTGAGGGAGGCAACGCCTTCCACCTACTGGTAAAGAGACGACAACTCGGACTCGGCGGCGGCCTATGTGTCCAATGCCACTTTTTGACGCCGCTCCGCTGCAACCAGCTTCTCCCTGAGATTGTCGATCTCGCCGGTCAGCTCGCCGTGTCGCTTTTAGAAGTAAGATTCTTGAAGTTGCAGCCTGCGATAGTATTCTTCAATAAGGGCTTGCCAGACCATCGCGACCTCTTCATTGATCTCCGCTTGGACCATCGCCTCCCAAGAGGCCAAAGAGTCTTCAGCGGCTGCCACCTGGCCATCAGTAGCGTCTAGCCGCTCCCACTCCAAGCTCTGCTCCAGTGCCTCCAGCGTCAGCTTTTCCTCATGCGTGTGAAGTTTCGCCTCGCACTCCGTGGAACCTCCGGCCAGGAGGCCAGGCCACTCTAGTGTGCCTTGATCCGAAGCTTGAGGCAGTGTTGGCAGCAAGGAGCTCCTACTAGCGGGCCTCCGAGGCCTCGTGTCGATGCTCTGCAGACCTGTCTGCCTGCCTGCTGCTCCAGACGCGGGCCCATCGATGGTCCAGCGGGATACAGATTCAAGGCTGCGCGAGAAGACCCTCGTGAGGAACCTTCGCCTCGCGAGGAGAGCGACATCAAGACCTCCAAAGGAGCAGCTCTTCAGGCTGCCTCCCGAGGAGCGGAGATTCCAATGCAAGTGCCCCTCCTACTAAGGATGGAATGACGTGAGCCATGACAACCACAGCCAGGCGGGCGACAGTGGGCGCATGTTCCTGAGGAGAGTGCTAAAGGTATCCCTTCCAGTGCAACAAGGCCAAGACCACTAGCTCATATGGATGGACATCACCACTGAGCCAACCTGTGCGTCGGGATCAGAGGCTTTGGAGGAGAAGACCACCTTTTGTCAGTATAAGACATACCTCTTGCCCCCCTTCAAAAGTTGTTGTTGTGGGATCCCTTCCCTCCCAAATGATGCGGGAAGAGGACCAAGGCCTCTATAGATAGGGACTAGTGTCCACCGTAGAGGGGGATCGAACCCACAGGTACCACTTGAGCCCTCATGAGGTAGCTCACTCACTATAGAAGTTCATACTCCACCAGCCTCGTGAGGCTAATCCACCTAAAGCAGGAGTAGGGTTTTACAGCGCAAGGTGGCCCGAACCTAGGTAAATGTGGGTGTTCCTTCTCCCCCTTTCATCATCCCTATCATCGAGCCCGATCATTGGGTCTATGGAGCCCCAAACCCGACAATTGGGTTGTCTCGCGACAATAGGTTTGCTTTAATGCCTTTTTAGCGAGGCACGATGATTCCAATGATGCTCGGATAAGGATAGTAATTTCAACATGCAAGAGATCATTATGAATCACATGGCAATCACATTTAATCCTAACACACTTGCTATTTATATGGATTTTTTTTCATCAAACTATTTATGGGAACAAGAATCAACCAACATATGAAGCCAAAATAAGCATAACATACAGATTTTCAACACATAAAGTGCAAACTTGGTATTATTGCAATACCTACAAGAATATGTTCCTCTCTCATAGTAATTTTCACTAGCATCATGAATGAATTCAACATGATAGCTATCACATAGAGTATTATTTTCGTGATCCACAAGCATAGAGATTTTATTACTCCACACATAAGCAAATTCCCTCTCATTCATAATAGTGGGAGGAAACTCAACAAAATAACTAGCATATGATACTTGATTGGCATAATCAAATTGAGAACTAAAATTATGATGACAAGTTTCTTGGTTACAATTATTCTATATAATATACATGTCATCACCATATTCATCATACATAGCAAATTTGTTGTCATAATGAATTGAAACCTCTTCCAAAATAGTGGGTTCATCAATAAATAAAGTCATGACCTCTACAAATCCACTTCTATCAATATTGTAACAAGATTCAACACCCTCCAAATTATTGGGATCATTACTTCCTGGAGTTGATATTCTTTCAAACTCACTTTCATAAATATTGCATTCATCATAAATAGGCGGTAGGCTTTCATAATGATAAATTTGGCCATCAAAACTTGGGGGGCTAATCATCTTTATCAAACATGGCATCCCCAAGCTTGTAGCCTTGCACATCATTAGCATGATGAATATTCAAAGAATTCATACTAGCAACATTGCAATCATGCTTATCATTCATGGATTTTATTCCAAACATTTTATCAAATTCTTCTTCCATCAATTGAGCACAATTTCACGATCCATCATTTTCAAGAAAGACATTATAAAGATGAATAATACGAGGCAACCTCAATTACATTTTTTTGTCTTGTTTTATAAACCAAACTAGTGATAAAAAAAGAAACCAAAAGATATACCTTCAAGCACTCACCCCCGGCTACAGCGCCAGAAATGAGCTTTATGTCTACTACACAACTTGTTCTTGTAGACTCGTGTGGTCCCTCCAAGCTCAGAATTTTGTAGGGCAGTACAAATTTCCCTCAAGTGGATAAACTAAGGTTTATAAATCCATGGGAGGCATATGATGAGGATGGTCTCTCTCAAAAAAACCTGCAATCAAGTATAAGAACTTTGTTATGTCCACAACACACCCAATACAATGGCAAATTGTACAGGTGCACTAGTTAGGCGAAGAGATGGTGATGCAAGTGTAGTATTTATGTTAAATATAGGTTTTTGTAATCTGAAAATATAGAAAAAGCAAGGTAGAAAGTAGCAAAAGTGAGCACATACTGTATTGCAATGCTTAGAAACAAGGTCTAGAGTTCATACTTCCACTAGTGCAATCTCTCAACAATGCTAACATAATTGAATAATGTAACAATCCCTCAATGTGCGACAAAGAATCACTCCAAGGTTCTTATCTAACGGAGAACATAAGATGAAATTGTTTGTAGGGTATGAAACCATGTCAAAGTTATTCTTTGTGATCAATCTATTGAGCTATTCCTATAAGTGTCACAAACAAACCTAGAATGTGTACTAAAATAATATCATATGATACACATCAACCAACTCTAATGTCACTTAGATACTCCAATGTCACCACAAGTATCCGTGAGTTGATTATTCGATATGCATCAAACATCTTAATATTCATAATATTCAATCCAACACAAAGTACTTCAAAGAGTGCCCCAAGATTTCAAGCAAACAAAGTAGGACAAAAACATGCAGCAACCCCTATGCATAGATTACCACATTATTAACTCGGGAATCCATGAGTTGAGTGCCAAAATATACATGAAGTGAACCAATATAATACCCCATTATCACCACGGGTATTCATATGTAAGACATACATCACCTGCTCTCAAATCCATAAAAGTGTTCAATCTGATTACAATGAAAGCTCAAAGGTAAAAACTACGTTCTTCACAACAAGATAGAGAGGGAGAAACACCATATGATCCAACTATATTAACAAAGCTCGCGGTACATGAAGATTGTGCCGAATCAAGAACACGATAAAGAGATATCAAACATATAGCTACTGGTACACACCCTCAATCCCGAGGGTGAACTACTCCCTCCTCATCATGGAGACCTCTGGGATGATGAAGATAGCCTCTAGTGATGATTTCCCCTGGTAGTTTGCCGGAATAGGGCTCTAGATGAGATCGCTTTGGTAAAGAGGGCTGCGGTGGAGGAGCAGAAGTTCTAGGTTTCTTTCCAAGGTTTTTGGTAATTATAGCAATTTTTGGTGTTGGTTTCACGTCAAGGGGACCCACGAGGGAGCGAGATGCCTTCTCCACACGACCTGGTGGAAGGGCGCGCCGCCTAGGCTTGTCACTTCCTCATGAGGCTTCTGGTCCTTCCTCTAAGTTTGGGGCTCTCTTTTGCTCCATGAAAAATCACCGTAAAGTTTTAGCCCATTCCGAGAAATTTATTTTGGCATAAAAAACAACACCACGGTAGTTCTGCTGAAAACAGTGTCAATCCGGTTCAGTTCTAATCAAATCATACCAAAATCATATACAATTGTCGTAGAGATGGCATGGATACTACATAAATTATATATACGTTGGATACATAGCATGAAGTTCAATTTCGTCAATACCAGTTTCAACAATACCACTATGAATGACTATATTTGGTTGTTGTTAAGCATGTTGTAACGAGCATATGCATCTTTTAACAATTTTTGGTTGTTTGGTTGTTTGTAGTTAGCATATGTATAGTTTTAATTGCTATCTTTGGTTGTTCGTAGCATGCCTTGTTTATTTTAGTTATTCTGAATGTGATATTCTACGTGTGTAATTATAAAATTTGTAGTTCAAATCCATTAATATCAGTTTCGACAATACCACTATGAATGACTATATTTGGTTATTGTTAAGCATGTTGTAGTTAACAAGCCTTTCAATTTTTATTTGACAATAACTAGTGTACTTAGAGCTGCACAATACAAGTTTGAATGACTATATTTGGTTGTTGTTAAATGTTAGGCATGTTGCGGTTAACACACATTTCCACTTCCGTTTTGCTTTAGTAGTGTGCTTAAACCTGCACACTATAGCTATCATTTGGACAATATGTTGTCTACAATGGATATACTTGGTTGATGTTTAGCATGTTGTGCTTAACATGCCTTTCTATGTACTTACACAGGACAATATTGGGAACCACTAATGTTTTCCATCGAGGTTAGTTTCATCGATAGCTTATACATACTCCCTCAGCCCCATAATATAAGATGTCAATTCATCCAATATGTGAGTATGTTGGATAAAACACGATCTTATATAATAGTATGGCGGGAGTGGTGTACTAATTGATGTCGCTTGAACTACGTCTATATTTTCCCAAAGAAGAAGGGATGATACAGCACAACTACGGTATGTATTTCCCTTAGTGATGAGACCAAGGTTATCGAACCAGTAGGACGACCAAGCAACACTATGTAAAAGCTACCTGCACACAAATAACAAATACTTGCAACCCGGCTTGTTAGAGGGGTTCTCAATCTCTCCCGGGTAGTTGATTGGTAAAAGGATAAATGAGTAGTTGCAAATGGAACAACGGCAAATAAAATTCACCGAGGTATTTTTGGTTTTTTGATAATATAAATCTCAAAATAAAAGTTGCAAATAAGAGAAAAAGAAAATGGCAATACATATCTTAAAGTATATGATAGGAAAATAGACCCGGGGGTCGTAGATTTCACTAGTGGCTTCTCTCAAGAAATAACAAACGATGGGTAACAAATTATTGTTGGGTAATTGATAGAAAAGCGAATTGTTATGACGATATCCAAGACAATGATCATTTATATAGGAATCACGTCCAAGATTAGTAGACCGACTCCTGCCTGCATCTACTACTATTACTCCACAAGTCCACCGCTATCCAACATGCATCTAGTTTATTAAGTTCATGTAGAAACAGAGTAATGCAATAAGAAAGATGACATGATGTATACATGATCTATTCATGTAGGAATAGAACACATCTTTTTATCCTTAATAGCAACGATACATGTGTGCCTTGCTGCCACTTCTATCACTAGGAAAGGACACCACAGGATCAAACCCATTACAAAGCACCTCTTCACATTGCAAGATAAATAGATCAAGTTGGTCAAACAAAACCAAAACATCGGAGAAGAAATACGAGGCTATAATAATCACATCTGGATATAAAATCAAGGCAAATCTGATCATAAACTCACAATTCGTCGAAACCCAACAAACACACCGCACAAAGTCATTACATCAAATAGATCTCCATGAGAACTTTGTATTGAGAAACAAAGATAGAAGAAGCCATCTAGCTACTGTCTACGGACCCGTAGGTCTGAGGCGAACTACTCACGAATCATCAGAGAGGCACCAACGAGGATGATAAACCCCTGCGTGACTGTTTTCCCCTCCGGCGGAGTTCTGGAAAAGGGCTCTAGATTGGATCTCGTGGTTCTGGAACATGCGATGGTGCTACCTCTTGAGCTTGCATTGGTTTTCCCTTGAAGAGGAAAGGGTGATTGTCACAACCCTAGTTCTGGTATGCACTAGGCTAGCTTTGGTGTTGCATCATGTTTAAAGTTTCATATGAATTTGTATTGGCGACATGTGAAACCCTCAGAAATCTTTTTTTGAAAATGACAAATTGCTCCAAAAGGGTCCAAGAAAATGTTCATTTTTCTCTATGAATATATTGGTCAGAAGTAAAATTCAAACCAATATTTTTAGGAGCTCATAAATATTTATTTTGGGCATTTGGAATTAATGCAATAATTATTTGCATTGGATATATATTTATTATATTTTTAATATATGTCCAAAAATTATGGAAACTTGTGAGGGGCTTGTGTTAAATCCCTAGGTCCCTGCAAAGTTGTCAGAATATTTTAAATGATTTATTTTAAATCAAACAAATGTCAGAAATTAGAAAAGAAAAACAAAAAAGGGGAAAACCCTTACCTGTGCTGGTCTAGCACTGTGCGGCCTGGCCGGCCCAGTTGGCCAGCCCAGCCCACCTGCCCCTCCCCTGTCGTCTTCCTCCTGCCAGGAGGACGGGCGCGTGCCCGACGCGTGCACCGCCGCGCCGCGCCACCTCCTCCCTCCCTGCCAACCTGTTCTTCCACCGCTGCGTCTGGACGAGCCACGCACCCCCCCGGATTCTCTCTCACTCTCCTAGTCCTCTCCTCTCCCCCTCCCTCTCCCTCTCTCTCTCACGGCCGATCGCTGCCGTCCCCGCCGTTCGCCGTTGCCGCGCCCACAGCCATGGTCTCGCCTCTCCGACTAGTCCACGAGCTTCGTCGTGTCCTCCTCGTCCTCCCCGTCGAGCTGTGCATCGCCGGACGCCCCGTGGAGACCTCACCGCCGTCAACTTCATCGCCGGTCACCGGAGATCCCCCTCGCCGCCCCGACCGCTCTAGAACCTCCCTGAGCTCGCCGTTCGCCTCATCGCAACCGCCGTGAGCTCCTGCCCCTGATCCCCCTCTCCGCTCCCTCTCTCGCACGCCGTAGCTGCCGCACCGCGTCCACCCGCACGTGCCGCCGCCCGCGCTCGTCGCCGGTGGTGCTCTGGTGACCATATGGTCCCGGGCTTGTGCCCCTTGCACTCCCCCATCGCGTACGAGCCGTAGACGCTAGCGCCGCCCCGCCTAGGCCCCCGCAGCAACGGCCCGAGCTCGACCGAGCTTCGGCCGCCGCCGAGCTCGTCGTCGGCGCCACTCCGGCCACTCCCCGACCGCAACACCACCATGGTTGGATGCAGACGAGCGTCTGCATCCCGTAGATGTGCTCCGCGCGCCAAAAGACGCTCTGTAGGCAAAACCCGCAGCGCACCGCTGCGTGTGGACTCGTCGGCGGCTAAACGCAGGCGACCACTGACCCGTTGACCGGTGTGGGTTGACCCCACTGCCCAGTTTGACTTCCCCTCTCTCTCACTGACTCGCGGGCCCTGCCCGACTAATTACTCCGGTTAGCACTAATTAACTAGTTAGGTTAGTCACTTTAGTCACTGACTAGTGGGCCCTGCCTAAGTTAGGGCTAACTAACTTAGTTAGTTTGCTGAGCCACTGACATGTGGACCCCACACGTCAGGTTTGACTTGAGTCAGCGCTGCTGACTTGCTGATGCAAGCATGACACAGTGTTGACGCAATAAACAATTTTCTGGAATTGTTTAATTTCAAGAAAATCCAGAAAATTGTTTAAACTTCAAAAAAATCACAGGAATTCAACCGTAGCTCAGAATGAAATAATTTATATATGAAAATTTATCAGAAAAATTAAATCTATCCATCTGTACCAGTTTCATTTATGATAAACCAACTTATACTTGATGTATAGGTGAAAACACATAAATGACACTTTTAAATGTTAAATTTGGAATTGCATTTGAACCCATGGTTCAAATGGACTTCTTTCAAATAGAATGCTAGTTGCATTAGCTCAAATAACATCACATCTTCATGCCATGTTCATGCATCATATTGTTGCATATGCTTGTGTTTGATTGTCGGCACCGTTCTTCTCGATAGGTCCAGCTCCGGAGACCGTTCCAGAGTACATGTCAGAGGAGCAGTGCTGTGCACGTTGTTATACCAGGCAAGCAAACCCCCTTGTTCATTCCGATACAATCCCTCTCTCGCTCCTGCTCTCTGTTATTGCATTAGGACTACAATGATTCAACTGCTACTTCATGCTGCGGTAGTTGAACCCATTCCTCTGCATGACCTATCATTGCCACAGTAACTACTTGAAACCCACTAGCATGTGTAGGAGTTGATTGAAGCCATGTTGTGATCTTACCATGCCATGCCTGCTATTGCTTAGAGTGTGTCAGGTCTGATTCATTGGGAATGAATTGGAGTGCAGTGATATGTTCTGATGCTGAGAGTCAAGTGTGTGAACACGTTTTGGTAAAGGTAGCGGTGAGAGGCCATGTAGGAGTACATGCTGGGTTGTCTCACTGGAACCGTCCTTAAGAACTTAGTTCTGTCTTTGTTGTCCAATGACTAGCTACTACCACACATTGGGTTCCGGTAACTCGAACCCTCTCGACTTATTAATCAACATGATCTCTGTCCAGGAGTTGCAACTAGTTTCTGGTGTTTGTAGGTAGTGCTAGTAGTCTACCAAGTGGCACTCGACCAGGTGGGCTTGGGACAGACTAGGCACCCTGGCACGGTGTACCAAGCGTAGATCCATCCGGCGAGGTGGGCTTGGGAACCCTGCGCACATCATTTGGGGCCATGAGCGACACCCCGGCCGGATCTCCTTACGGATGGAACCCGAATAGGCGATAAACCAGGATTAGAGTCTTGTGTGGTTAGTCAGGTTGTGGCTGACACCCTCGCCAGGCTTCTGCTTGAAGGTTGCCGAGATACACGAGGTGTACATGGCAGTAAGTGGCGAGAGCTTGTGTGAAGAAGTACACCCCTACAGGGTTAACATGATCTATTCGAATAGCCGGGTCCACGGTTATGGACTTCTTGGACGCTTACGTGGTACATAGACAACTTGAAGTGGATACTCTAAAATACTCAAGACAAGTGTGAGTGCTATGGATGGCCTTCTCGTAGGGAGACGGGGATGAATCCATAGTGGTGTATTGTGTGGTGCTTAGTGGACTCGTGTGCGCCACCTCAAAAGAGTTACCAGCAGTCGTAGTACAGGATAGCCACTGAGTCAAAGCTGGCTTGCTGCAACTAAACCCCACTTGCCTTCTTGATACAAATGCATGTAAGATAGGATCTGATGTTAGTCTTGCTGAATACCATTGTACTCATGTTTGCTTAATTTATGTTTTGCAGATGAGACTGCTATCTCACTAGTAGTTCCGCTTGGATTTCGACAAGTAGCTTGTTACCTCAGCTACGATCTTGGACGAGTGTTGTAGATAGTCAGGCTCTTCAGCCTTTTTCATTTGTAGATGTCTGTACTCAGACATGTTGTGCTTCCGCTTGTTGCTTGTATGCTCTGAATGTTGGGTCATGAGACCCATGTTTGTAATATCTGGCTCCTCGGAGCCTAATGAATAAATACTTTGTTTCTTAGAGTCTTGTTGTGATTCCATGTTGTATTTGCACATATGGAGCATATTGTGTGTATGTTATTGAAACGCTTGGTATGTGTGGGATCCGACAACCTAGTTGTTTCCTCTTAGTAGGCTCTCTTATGGGGAAATGTCTCCTAGTGCTTCCACTGAGCCTTGGTAGCTTGCTACTGCTCCGGAACACTTAGGCTGGCCGGCATGTGTCCTTCTTCGTTCCTGTGTCTGTCCCTCTGGGAAATGTCACGCATTGTTCCTTTAAGTCCATGTAGCTTGCTACGACTTGGGTTCATACGTTGATGACCGACACGTTCGTTGCTAGGTCATGTATGCCTGTCCCTGTAAGTTAGTGCCACCTTGGGATTATAACTAGTCATGTCGGCCCGGGTTCTCTGTCATATGGATGCTAGCGACACTATCATATACGTGAGCCAAAATGCGCAAACGGTTCCAGGCCAGGTAAGGTGGCACCCGTGGGGATACCGTGCGTGAGGCCGCAAAGTGATATGGTGTGTTACATGCTAGACCGGTGTGACTTCGGATCGGGGTCCTGACGACTTTGGTATCAAAGCCTGACTGCATGTAGGATTACCAAGCCAAACTGGTCGAAGTTGAGTCTAGAAATTCCTTAGTTATATAAGGGAATTGATTGTGGAAGGGAATGTAAGGCTCTTTTTACTCCTTATACCTCATGTCTTCTTATCTGAGTCATCCTACCTTTCCTACGGGGTTAAGGAACTAGGCTTTTTCTTCCGTCTATCAGGATCACGAGTTACTACTCTGTAGTCCCTTAGGATTGGTTGATCAGAGTCCTACTCCTGTTTTCAAGTTCTTCCAGTGTAGTTTGTTTAGTACTATCACAGAACCTTGAGTGATGATGTTGAGTTGTTGTACCACCCTTTTTATTAGCAGGATGTCTCATTCTGAGCATTTTACTGCCGTTATGCTGCCGGAATTATCCTAGTAGTTCGAGAGATACTAATTTATTGTTCTACCTTATGCATCCTATAATTGATGATGTTTCCATCCTCGGTTTTCCCTTCTCAGGATGTCTTCAGTTAAGCGAAGCTCAGCTGCTCGTAGACAGAACCATGGAGGTGGTAGGGATGAGGAGGATCCTCCCGACCAGCCTTCGTTGGCAGAGTTAATGTTAGAGATGGAGAGAAACATGCGTGAGTCTAACCGCTTGTTGGCACGTATTGAGGAGAACACCGCACATCAGTGCAAGGAGTCAGCAACCATCCATGACTTCATTCGTCTGAAACCGCCCACCTTCCATCATCCCATTGAGCCACTCGATGCAGATGACTGGCTCTGTAGTATCACTCACAAGCTGCGTTTTGCGAAGGTAGCTGAAGGTGACAAGGTCATCTATGCCACCTATCACCTGGAAGGTCCTGCTAGTCTTTGGTGGCAGAACTATGAGGCCATGATTCCAGCTAGCCAGATTCCTACCTGGAGAGATTTCACTGAGGCTTTTCGTGAGCATCACATTCCTCAAGCCCTCATAGATCACAAGAGAGAAGAGTTATGTAGTCTTACATATGCTAAGATGGCTGTTGATGCTTACAGTAGAGAGTTTGAGAACCTCGCCCGCTTTGCTACAAAGGAAGTGTCCACGGACGTCAAGAAGTAGGCTAGGTTCCGGAAAGGTCTCAACCCCAAGCTGCGTCGTGATCTCCACTTGCATCATTGCAACACATTCCAGGCTCTTGTGAACAAGGCCATTAATGCAGAGACATCTCAGCTCACTTACGAGGAGTCTCGTAAGCACACCCTTGATTTGGGATCTTCCTCCGGTTCTAGTTCTCAGAAGCGCCGGATTTAGGTTCCGAACTCTATTCTTCCACCCAGTTATACACTGAGACCATCTTATGTGGTACCTCTTCCAGTTCAGCAGTATGCTCCACCCAGGCCTATTGGTGGACCGTCTGCCAACGCGGGTTCACGTCCTGCTTCCAGGATTTGTTACAAGTGCAGAGAGTCAGGCCACATTGCCCGTATTTGCACCTAGACCCGTGTTGCTCCACCCCAGCCCGAGAAGTCTGTTTGCCACGGTAAGCCATCACGCAAGATGATTAGTGTCAAGTCAGCTCGCACCGAACATGGACGTGTGAATCACGTCTCAGCCAAAAATGCTCATGATGATCCAGATGTCGTTCTTGGTACACTCCTTGTCAATTTTCATCCGGCATCGGTTCTGTTCGATACTGGAGCATCTCATTCTTTCATTTCGGAAAGTTATGCCCGCTTGCACGACATGTCATTTTGTGATATGCCCTCCCCACTACTCATTCAAACTCCTGGATCCAAATGGCAAACTTCTAGTGTAAGCCATGGTAATGAAATCCTTGTTGACAGACTTGTGTTCCTTGCATCACTTGTAGCCCTCAAGTCTTCAGATATTAATATCATCTTGGGTATGGACTGGATGTTAGCTCATCATACCAAGATTGATTGTTTCGCTAGGTCTGTTCAGCTTACACACCCATCTAGCAAGATAGTCACTGTCACCACTAGAGTTGCAAAGCGTCAACTCTATTCTCTTAATGCCAGCCCTCTTCCAGACCTTGAAGATGTTCCGGTAGTCCGTGACTTTCCGGATGTCTTTCCAGAGGAACTGCCAGGTGTTCCACCTAACCGAGATGTAGAGTTTGTTATAGATCTTATCCCAGGAACCGCTCCAATCTCTAGGAGACCTTACAAGATGGCACCCTTAGAACTAGCTGAGCTTAAGAAACAACTTGATGAGTCCTTGCAAAAGGGTTTCATCCGTCCTAGTTCTTCTCCTTGGGCTTGCCCCGTCCTCTTCGTCAAGAAGAAGGATGGTATGGATCGGATGGTTGTAGATTATCGTCCCGTTAATTTGGTCACAGTAAAGAACAAGTATCCGATTCCCAGGATCAACGACCTGTATGATCAGCTCGCTGGATCCTCAGTCTTCTCCAAGATGGATTTGAGGTTGGGATACCATCAAATCAAGATTAGAAATGGGGACATCCCCAAGACGGCTTTTGTCACTCGTTATGGTCAGTACGAGTACACCGTCATGTCCTCCGGTCTAACCAATGCTCCAGCCACTTTCTCCCGCTTGATGAACTCGATCTTCATGGAGTACTTAGATAAGTTTGTCGTGGTTTACCTCAATGATATTCTTATTTACTCGAAGAATGAAGAAGAGCATGCCGAACATCTTAGACTTGTTCTAGAAAAACTCAGAGAGCACCGCCTTTATGCCAAATTCTCCAAGTGCGAATTTTGGTTGCCAGAAGTGACCTATCTCGGCCATGTAATCTCTTGTAAGGGCATTGCTGTCAATCCCGAGAGAGTTCAAGCCGTCCTTGATTGGACTCCACCTGAAACAGTTAAAAAAGTTAGGAGTTTCCTTGGTCTAGCCAGGTATTGTCGCCGCTTTGTTGAGAACTTCTATAAACTGGCCAAACCTCTCATGGAACTTCTCAAGAAAGATGAAAAGTTTGAGTGGTCCCCACAGTGTGAGCACAGTTTTCAGGAACTGAAAAGACGCCTGACTTCTGCTCCCATACTTGTGCCACCGTATTTCACCAAGGACTTTTTTATCTACTGTGATGCCTCACGACAGGGACTAGGTTGCATTCTCATGCAGGATCGTCATGTGATTGCATATGCATCTCGACAGTTGCATCCACATGAGGAGAATTATCCTACACATGATCTAGACCTTGCAGCCGTAGTCTACGCACTTAAGACCTCGCGACATTACCTCCTTGGTAATCGTTACGAGATCTACACCGATCTCCAGAGCCTCTAGTATATCTTCACCCAACCAGATTTGAACCTTAGGCAAAGACGTTGGTTGGAGTTGATCTCAGATTACGACTTAGGGATTACCTACACCCTAGGCAAGGGAAATGTCATGGCTGATGCGCTAAGTCATAAGTCCTATTACAACAATCTCATGTTGCACCAGGGCCAACCACTTCTCCATGAGGAATTATGTAAGCTTAACCTTCACATCGCTCCTCACGGATTCCTTTCTACCTTGGTGGCGAAACCTACTCTTGTGGATCATATCATAGAAGCCCAGAAGCATGATACAGGGATTACCCGGATCAAGAGAAACATTGCCAAGGGTATTGCTGGTAGTTTCTCCATAGATGATCGAGGTGTTGTTTTCTTCCAGAACCGGCTGGTGGTTCCCAAGAAGCAACATCTTCGGCAACTGATCCTTAAGGAGGCTCATGAATCTCCTCTCATGATTCATCCCGGTAGTACTAAGATGTATTAGGACCTACGCCAAAGGTTCTGGTGGACTAGGATGGAGAGAGAAATCGCTCAGTTCATTGCTAACTTTGACGTTTGTCCTCGCGTTAAGGCAGAGCATCAAAGACCTGCTGGCACCCTTCAGCCTCTAGCTATTCCTGAGTGGAAATGGGATAAAGTTGGTATGGACTTCATCACTGGCTTTCCCAGAACCAAGAGAGGGAATAATGCTATCTTCGTAGTCATTGATCGTCTGTCCAAAGTGGCTCACTTCTTACCTGTTCGAGAGAGTATCACTGCTAGTCAGCTCGCAGACTTGTATAGTTCTCGAATAGTGTCACTTCATGGTGTTCCACTAGAGATCAATTTAGACCGTGGTAGTCTTTTCACTTCTCATTTCTGGGAGAGTTTCCAGACTGCCATGGGCACCCATCTTTCCTTTAGTACCGCTTTCCACCCCAGTCAAGTGGTCAGGTGGAACGGGTTAACCAAATTCTCGAAGACATGCTTAGAGCTTGCGTTATCTCATTTGGTATGGATAGGGAGAAATGTCTTCCTTTCACCGAGTTTGCCTATAACAATAGCTATCAATCCAGTCTCAAGAAAGCTCCTTTTGAGATTCTCTATGGACGAAGATGTCGAACACCTTTGAACTGGTCAGAAACCAGTGAAAGACAATTCTTTGGACCGGACATGATCCAGGAAGCAGAAGAGCAAGTTCGCATCATTAGTGAGAATTTGAAAGCAGCTGAATCTCGTCAAAAGAGCCAGTATGATCGTCATCATAAGGAAGTGGCTTATGAAGTTGGCGACAAAGCTTACCTTCGGGTTACTCTTTTGAAGGGTAACCATCGTTTCGGTATCAAGGGCAAGTTGGCTCCTCGTTACATTGGTCCTTTTTGCATTCTCGCTAAACGAGGAGAGGTTGCCTACCAATTGGAACTACCCCCACATCTTTCTCCAGTTCATGATGTCTTCCACGTCTCTCAACTCAGGCGTTGCTTCTCGGATCCCATCCGCGGAGTGGACCACGAAATGCTTGATGTCCAAGATAACCTCACATACCGGGAGTACCCCGTTCGCATTTTGGATCAAGCAGAGCGTGTCACTCGACGTCATAACATCAAGTTTCTCAAGGTTCAGTGGTCTCATCATTCCGAGAGAGAAGCTACTTGGGAGAGAGAAGGTCGTCTCCGACTGGAGTACCCCACTTTCTTTCCGCCGACTCCTGAATCTCTAGACGAGATTCTTTCGAGTGGGGGCGAGTTGTCACAACCCTAGTTCTGGTATGCACTAGGCTAGCTTTGGTGTTGCATCATGTTTAAAGTTTCAAATGAATTTGAACTGAGGACATGTGAAACCCTCAGAAATCTTTTTTTGAAAATGACCCAGATAAAAATTGCTCCAAAAGGGTCCAAGAAAATGTTCATGTTTCTCGATAAAAATATTGGTCAGAAGTAAAATTCAAACCAATATTTTTAGGAGCTCATAAATATTTATTTTGGGCATTTGGAATTAATGCAATAATTATTTGCATTGGATATATATTTATTACATTTTTAATATATGTCCAAAAATTCTGGAAACTTGTGAGGGGCATGTGTTAAATCCCTAGGTCCCTCCAAAGTTGTCAGAATATTTTAAATGATTTATTTTAATCAAACAAATGTTAGAAATTAGAAAAGAAAAACAAAAAAGGGGTAAACCCTTACATGTGCTGGCCCGGCACTGTGCGGCCTGGCCGGCCAAGTTGGCCAACCCAGCCCACCTGCCCCTCCCCTGTCGTCTTCCTCCCGCCAGCAGGACGGGCGCGTGCCCGACGCGTGCACCGCCGCGCCGCGCCACCTCCTCCCTCCTTGCCTGCCTGTTCTTCCACCGCTCCGTCTGGACGAGCCACGCACCCCCCGGACTCTCTCTCACTCTCCCCAGTCCTCTCCTCTCCCTCTCCCTTGCTCTCTCTCTCACACGGCCGATCGCTGCCGTCGCCGCCGTTCGCCGTTGCCACGCCCACAGCCACGGCCTCGCCTCTCCGACTAGTCCACGAGCTTCGCCATGTCCTCCTCGTCCTCCCCGTCGAGCTGTGAGTCGCCGGACGCCCCGTGGAGACCTCACCGCTGCCGACTTCATCGCCGGTCGCCAAAGATCCCCCTCGCCGCCCCGACCGCTCCAGAACCTCCACGAGCTCGCCGTTCGCCTCGTCGCAACCGCCGTGAGCTCCGGCCCCTCATCCCCCTCTCCGCTCCCTCTCTAGCACGTCGTAGCTACCGCACCGCGTCCACCCGCACGCGCCGCCGCCCGCGCTCGTCGCCGGTGGTGCTCCGGTAACCATATGGTCCCGGGCTTGTGCCCCTTGCACTCCCCGCATCGCGTAGGAGCCGTAGATGCTAGCGCCGCCCCACCTAGGCCCCTGCAGCAACGGGCCCGAGCTCGACCGAGCTTCGGCCACCGGCGAGCTCGTCGCCGGCGCCACTCCGGCCACTCCCCGGCTGCGCCACCACCATGGTTGGATGCGGACGAGCGTCCGCATCCCATAGCTGTGCTCCGCGCGCCAAAAGAAGCTCTGTAGGCAAAACCCGCAGCGCACCGCCGCGTGTGGACTCGCCGGCGGCTAAACGCTGGTGACGACTGACCCGTTGACCGGCGTGGGTTGACCCCACTGCCCAGTTTGACTTCCCCTCTCTCTCACTGACTTGCAGGCCCCGCCCAACTAATTACTCCGGTAAGCACTAATTAACTAGTTAGGTTAGTCACTTTAGTCACTGACTAGTGGGCCCTGCCCAGTTAGTTAGGGCTAACTAACTTAGTTAGTTTGCTGAGCCACTGACGTGGGGACCCCACACGTCAAGTTTGACTTGAGTCAGCGCTGCTGACTTGCTGATGCAAGCATGACGTAGTGCTGACGCAATAAACAATTTTCTGGAATTGTTTTATTTCAAGAAAATCCAGAAAATTGCTTAAACTTCAAAAAAATCATAGAAATTCTACCGTAGCTCAGAATGAAATAATTTATATATGAAAATTTATCAGAAAAATTCAATCTATCCATCTGTACCAGTTTCATCCATGATAAACCAAATTATACTTGCTGTATAGGTGAAAACACATAAATGGCACTTTAAAATGTTAAATTTGGAATTGCATTTGAACCCTTGGTTCAAATGGACTTCTTTCAAATAGAATGCTAGTTGCATTAGCTCAAATAACATCACATCTTCATTCCATGTTCATGCATCATATTGTTGCATATGCTTGTGTTTGATTGTCGGCACCGTTCTTCTCGTCAGGTCCAGCTCCGGAGACCGTTCCAGAGTACCTGTCAGAGGAGCAGTGCTCTGCACGTTGTTATACCAGGCAAGCAAACCCCCTTGTTCATTCCGACACCATACCTCTCTCGCTCCTGCTCTCTGTTATTGCATTAGGACAACAACGATTTAACTGCTACTTCATGCTGCGGTAGTTGAACCCATTCCTCCGCATGACCTGTCATTGCCACAGTAAATAGTTGAAACCCACTAGCATGTGTAGGAGTTGATTGAAGCCATGTTGTGATCTTACCATCCCATGCCTTCTCTTGCTTAGAGTGTGTCAGGTCTGATTCATTCGGAATGAATTGGAGTCTAGTGATATGTTCTGTTGCTGAGAGTCAAGTGTGTGAACACGTTTTGGTAAAGGTAGCGGTGAGAGGCCATGTAGGAGTACATGGTGGGTTGTCTCACTGGAACCGTCCTTAAGAACTGAGTTATGTGTTTGTTGTCCAATGACTAGCTACTACCACACATTGGGTTCCGGTAACTCGACCCCTCTCGACTTATTAATCAACATGATCTCTGTCTAGGAGTTGCAACTAGTTTCAGGTGTTTGTAGGTAGTGCTAGTAGTCTACCAAGTGGCACTCGGCCAGGTGGGCTTGGGACAGACTAGGCACCATGGCACGGTGTACCAAGCGTAGATCCATCCGGAGAGGTGGGTTTGGGAACCCTGCGCACATCATTTGGGGCCGTGAGCGACACCCCTGCCGGATCTCCTTACGGATGGAACCCGAATAGGCGATAAACCTGGATTAGAGTCTTGTGTGGTTAGTCAGGTCGTGGCCGACACCCTCGCTAGGCTTCCGCTAGAAGGTTGCCGAGATACACGAGGTGTACATGGCGATAAGTGGCGAGAGCATGTGTGAAGAAGTACACCCCTGCAGGGTTAACATGATCTATTCGAATAGTCGGGTCCACGGTTATGGACTTCTTGGATGCTTATGTGGTACCTAGACTACTTGAAGTGGATACTCTAAAATACTCAAGACAAGTGTGAGTGCTATGGATGGCCTTCTCGTAGGGAGACGGGGATGAATCCATAGTGGTGTATTGTGTGGTGCTTAGTGGACTCGTGTGCGCCACCTCATAAGAGTTACCAGCAGTCGTATTACAGGATAGCCACTGAGTCAAAGCTGGCTTGCTGCAACTAAACCCCACTTGCCTTCTTGATACAAATGCATGTAAGATAGGATCTGATGTAAGTCTTGCTGAGTACCTTTGTACTCATTTTGCTTAATTTATGTTTTGCAGACGAGACTGCTGATACGTCCAAAACGTATCTATAATTTCTGCTTGCTCCATGCCTCTTTTGGGTGATATTGCTATGATATTTATACACTTCCATACACTTTTGATCATATTTGGACTAACCTATTAACTCAGTGCACCCCAGTGCCAGTTTCTGTTTTCGGCTGTTTTTTGTATTTCAGGTTTTCACATTACGAGAACTGCCACGAAAAATCCAGAAAAATTATATAAAAAATCAGCGTTCCAGAAACTACCATGTGCCCGAAGGACAGCCGGGGGGGGCACCAGGGCTCCAGGTGCCCTGGCGGCGCCCCCCCCTGGGCCGCGCCGGGGGGCGCCTGGGCCCCCCGAGGCTCTTCCGATGCCCCCCTTTGTCATATATTTAAAGCGTCTCGCAGAAACCCTGATTCCAGACCCCTTTTCTCCAGACGCGATTCCGATCTCCGCCGCCATCGCCATCAAGCTTCGGGGGACCAGAATTCCTGCGCCGGCACCCTGCCGGGACGGGGAAGTGCCCCTGGATTCATCTCCATCGACGTTGCTTCCTCCCTCCATGATGCGGGAGTAGTTCCTCCTCGGGGCTGAGGTTCTTACCAGTAGCTATGTGGTCAATTCTCTCTCCCATGATGTGATCTTCGTTGTGATCATAGGCTATGTTAATCTAGGGTGATCCCATGATATTTCCCCTTCCTCTATGTATTGGATTGATGTACTCACTTGTCTTTATCTAGTATAATCCCCGAGACCAAGGTGACAGCGGTCTATTGGACATGGATTAGAACAATATTTTCATGAGTGATTTCCTCTCTTGTGTGTTGATTGAAGATTGAGAGTCTCTTGGTGCTTGTCTTTGACTATCCTTTAGATATGTTGTGGTGATTGTGGGACTCTCTTTGGATGGCCGCGGTGACATTGGGAAATCCTTAGATTGAGAACTACGAACTTTGAGGTGTGCTTTTGTAGCCCTACATAATTCTCGTCCTCTCTTGACCATGAAGGAATGACCTCCGAGTGGGTCCCCCTTGCATGTTCTATGGGAAATATCATGTGATTCGATTATGTTAATGTTGTTGGGAGTTGCCACTAGTGAAAGTATGAAGCCTAGGCCTTGTTTCCACCATTGCAATACCATTTGTGCTCACGTTTACCACTTGTTTGCTTGCTGCACTTTTTATTACAGATTTATATTACCTTGTTTTGCCATCCATATCACTTGCCATTTAACATCTCTTCGCCGAACTAGTGCACCTATACATCTGACAAGTGTATTACGTGTGTTGGGGACACAAGAGACTTCTTATATCTTAGTTGTAGGGTTGCTTGAGAGAGACCATCTTCAACCTCTACTTCCCTGAGTTCGATAAACCTTAGGTCATCCACTTGAGGGAAATTGCTGTTGTCCAACAAACCTCTGCGCTTGGAGGCCCAACATAGTCTACAAGAGTAGAAGCGTGTGTAGACATCAAGCTATTTCTGGCGCCGTTGCCGGGGAGGTGAGCGCTTGAAGGTATATCTTTAGATCTTGCAATTAAATCTTTTTGTTTCTTGTTTTTATTTCACTAGTTATGCTTATGGACAACCTTGCTATTGGATCGTTGCTTGCGGGAAGACGCCCCACACCTGTGGTGGTTGCTCCTCCTCCTACTGAAATTGTGCCCTATAAAATACCAGCTGGTATTATCGATTATGTTTTGGCTGATCGTTATGCAGGAGACAGACATCCCGGTGAACACTTGCTATATCTGTCACAACTATGTTCATTATTTAAGCTTGCAGGTGTATCAAGGGAGTTTGTCATGAGGAAATTATTTCCCTTGTCACTGAAAGGAAAAGCATTGGAATGGTATAGGCTACTAAATGACTCTCACCTGCTGGAGTGGGAAGAGATCCAGTCTCTCTTTTACTCCAAGTTTTATCCTCTTCTTGAAGTCCATGAGAATATGAATTATGTTTATAATTTTTATCCTCATGACGGAGAGAGCATAGCTCAAGCTTGGGGGAGACTGCAAACGTTAATGCTAAAATGTCCTAACCATGGGCTCCCCAAAGATATGATTATTACTAATTTCTATGCGAGGCTTTCTCGACAGGATAAAGATTTGCTCGACGCTTCCTCTATGGGTTCTTTCACAAACAAAAAGATTGATGCTAAATGGGAACTCCTTGAAAGAATTCAACGAAACACTGAAGATTGGGAGATCGACAAAGGTAAAGAGTCGGGTATAATTTATGAGTATGATTGCATTAAGTCCTTTGTTGAAACTACAAGTTTTAATAAGTTTAGTGCTAAGTTTGGGCTTGATTCTCAACTCCTTGTTGATTTCCTCAAATCTTTTGCTTCACATCTTAATATGCCTAAGGAGGATTGGATCAAGTATCATAAACCTTTTAAAGAGACTTGCAAAGAAAATGAAATTGTTCATGATGATTGCAACATGCATGATCCAATTCCTAAAAATGAAGTTTTATATAAGCATGTTAATTTTTGTGGGGTGGATAGACCTTGTGAAAGGCCTATGATTGAAGAAGAGAAGTATTGTAAGCAACATAAGCATGAAAGAACAATCACTTGGGTCAGAGATTTAAATGAAATTGCTAGAGAATTGTGTGACCTTTATCCTTTTACTTGTGAACTTTGCCGTATAGAGGGTCACTTTAATTTTCAATGCATGAACTTTCAAAACATAACTGTTAACCGGTTGTGTGATAACATGATCACCTCTGATCTTTATGATGAGCTTATGTTATTTTTGATGTGTGAAGAGTTATCAGAAAAGACTTCTTGGCTGGATGATAATGCCATAGGAATAAAAAACACTTTGCAAAATTGCCATCTCTATTGTGTTGTTAATTGCCATGAAAATGATTACATAAGTAAGATTAGAAAGGAGGGAACTTTACCAAAGTATAAAAATGTCTCTTATATTTCTGCTAATAAAAAGGAGAGTTTCTCCCAAGTTTCCCCTATTGTTTCTAATGATAAACCAGGATATGTGGAGAAGCTTCATCTCCAACCACTCCCTCCTAAGGTGAAGAAGAAGAAAAAGAAGAGGAGGAGGAAGAGGAGCAAGAAGGAAGAATAATGGGTATCAACCTGGCCCGAGCATATTCCTCCCATCAACTTTTATCCTAACGGTTGTAAGTTTAAAGAAAAAGGTGAAGTTTATTGCCTTAATTATCATCTTGATGATACGTCCGTAGGTACTATTGAAGATGATTTTGATTATGACATGCATGTTACTTATTGTGATTGGGAAAATGATGATAATGCTACTTATGATCTTGAAAATCATTTTGGTACCAACTCTGAAAGTGATGATATGGAAAGCTCTAAGCTTGGGGATGATAGGATTGCAAATCCTTTACCCACTAGTGATGTGATAATTGATAATTCTTTTGCTAGTAAGAATAAAGACAACATGTTTACAAATATAGTTGCTAGCAATGATAATGCTCTTCTCTACCATGATGATGTTATAACTCCAATCTATAGTGATTATAAAGGTACCTATGACATAAGGAGAAATTATCCTTATGAAACTTGTCATAATCATGGAGGGAATTACTCCCTTGTTGAACACCACCCTCCTAATATACAATTAATCTATAGTGTTCAAGTTGTTTATGATAGTCCTACTCCCACTATTACCAATGAGAAATATTATGCTTATGTGGAGAGTGAGAGTACCTTTTTGCATGTGGATCATGGTAACAATGTTTTATGTGATGCTTATATTGTTGAGTTCATCCATGATGCCACTGAAATTTATAATGAGAGAGGGAGACTTGGTTCTAAATATCTTAATAATAAGAAGTTTCCTCTCTTTATGGTGAATATTTTGAAGTTATGCTTGTTTTGCCTTCCTATGCTAGTTGCTTTGTGCTTCAATGAATTATTCTATTGCAATATTCCTATGCATAGGAAGCATGTTAGGCTTAAATGTGTTTGGTATTTGCTTCTTGATGCTCTCTTTTGTTCTTCAACTCTTATTCCTACGAGAGCATCATTAAAGTCTTATGCCTAGCTTAAAGGCATAAAAGAAAGCGCTTTTGGGATGCAGCCCACAATGAATAAAATTTTATTTTGCTTTTGTTGTGTCTTGATGTTGTTACTACAGTAGCATCATCATTGTATCTTTACTTTTCAGCTTTGTGCCAAGTGTAGCCTCTGATTGCAAGAAAGTTCAAAAGTTGTGACGTGCTGTCCAGGAAACAGATTATGTCCTTGGATAGAAAAATTCGTATAAAATCACCAGATCATCTTTTTGGTCTGAATGTTTTCGACAGCGTGCTCTATACAATTGTCTTTCGTGCGTCTGTTCTGATTTTTTTGATTAGAGTTGCAGAAGTGCCCCGAAAAAATCATTTACTACCTGCTGTTCTGTTTTTCACAGATTCTGTCCTGTTTTGCCTTTTCTTCATTTTGCAAACCGTGAGCTTGCTTTTTCTTTGCAAAAACCTTTTGGCAATCTTGAGAAACAGTAGACCTCCAAGAATATCCTTATTTCCATCAAGGAACAATTATTTTATTATGGGTACTAACCTCGCTAATCAGATTATGATGAGTTATGTATGAAGGGAGTTTTCAAGTGTGCGAGGGAAGATGATAAAAAGATTCAGGAGTGTCAAACGCTTAAGCTTGGGGATGCCCCCATGCACCCACAAGAAATATTCAAGAAGACTCAAGCGTCTAAGCTTGGGGATGCCCCCGTGCATCCCCTTCTCTATCAACATTATCAGTTCGTCTTTCGTTCCACTATATTTTTATCACTTCATGTGTTATGTGCTATGCTTGGAGCGTCTTGCTTTTAGTTTCCTTTTTAGTTTCTTTAGATTTTCATAACGAGTCGGAACTCAGCTTCCTTTATGTGGGAGAGAAACACGCTCCACTTCTACCTAGAACATAACATAGAATTTGCATGTCTATCTTTGTTGTGTGTGTTCTTTGTCTTTTAATAGCTACTATCATGCTTAGCTCTTAACTTTCATGCTTATCTTTTTAAAGAGCTTTTGTTTAGTTGGTTGCTTGAACTCTCTTTAGTTATCGTGTTTATCTTATTAAGAGAATTTGCTTCCGTTGCATTGGTTGATATGTCTATGATAAAGATGCTACGTGCATAATGGCGCTTAGTAGTTCATGTTTTCTTATGGTTAGTCTCAAATAGCTGGGGGGTTCCCAATGTGTTATTGGAGAACCAACATGATTTGTTTGCCTATGATGTGGTATGGTTTAGTAATATCTTCCTTCAAAGAATTTATTTTGATTGACTTGGCGTATGCTCACGCATATTTAAGACTGTAAAGAAAGTCTGTCAAGCCTTGATGATCTTTTGTTTTTGAGTAGCGATATAACTTCCATGCCTGATTCAATGTTGCTTTGTCGCTCTGCATGATTATGACCGTCATTGCTCTCTTAGTTGGTCGCTCCCCGTCTTTTGCTAACCTTCGCCTGTACTAAGCGGACTGACTGCTTGTGCATCCACATCCTTTTAATCCAGTTATGCCATATGAGTCCACCATATCTTCCTACATGATATTTACCTGCCATTCCTAACGGAGACTTGCATGTACCATCTCGAAATTATTCAAAGAAAAAGCATTCCTATTTTGTGCCTCTGTTTTAAGTTCATGAGGAAGTAGTAGTTAATTCATGATCTTTTTAAGTTGGACAAGCTTCACCCCGGGATTGCATGTATAATGTGCAAACCCATAATATGAGAAGGAACTGGCATTGAGTGCGCCCGGCTCAAAAATATAATATAACAAACAAACCCTCCTTCATGCTTTGTTCATGAGAAATCAGAAAACTTTGGCAGTGATAAACAAAGGAGATTAAGAGGATGTGATCGTCCTCATTCGGGAGCCGTTCCTCGAAACTTGTCCATCTCAAGAAGTGATTGAGTTGTCTGCTAGCATTCATTGACGAAACATGCATGATCTAAAAAAATTATTATTACCTATGTTTTAAAACCAAGAGCTCTGGTACATGTTTTGTCTTTGTTTCCGACTACGGGTTTTCAACCTTGCCAACAAAAGCCACGGTTCGAGAGTCTCCACCTTCTTTTAAAAGCACCAACTACTGAGAGCATGATTGTCATTCTGAGTGTAATGTGCATTGTCCCAAAGTAGCATTGTCTTTTGCATGATTGTGATATCGTTTATTCTGAAATCATTGTATCTAGTCATCACTTAAACCTTGGAGGTGCCCCTGCATTTATGTTTTGCTTCACTAAAGCGGGCAAGCTAGATATCACTTTATCATATTTGCACATCATGTTCATTGCAAATCTATTTGATGTTTCAGTATCATATTGTAAAACTTTCAGTCCTTTGTGATTTTCTTATGAGGCAACTTAATTACTATAGATTCATGATCTCAGTAAGCTTTTTTCATATGACTATGAAAAAGTCCTATATGGTTAATAGCATGTCACCACAGAAATTATTCTTGTTATCATTTACCTACTCGAGGACGAGCAGGAATTAAGCTTGGGGATGTTGATACGTCCAAAACGTATCTATAATTTCTGCTTGCTCCATGCCTCTTTTGGGTGATATTGCTATGATATTTATACACTTCCATACACTTTTGATCATATTTGGACTAACCTATTAACTCAGTGCACCCCAGTGCCAGTTTCTGTTTTCGACTGTTTTTGTATTTCAGGTTTTCACATTACGAGAACTGCCAGGAAAAATCCAGAAAAATTATATAAAAAAGCAGCGTTCCAGAAACTACCGTGCGCCCGAAGGACAGCCGGGGGGGGCCACCAGGGCTCCAGGCGCCCTGGCGGCGCGCCACCCCTGGGCCGCGCCGGGGGGGGGGGGCGCCTGGGCCCCCCGAGGCTCCTCTGATGCCCCCCTTTGGCATATATTTAAAGCGTCTTGCAGAAACCCTGATTCCAGACCCCTTTTCTCCAGACGCGATTCCGATCTCCGCCGCCATCGCCATCAAGCTTTGGGGGACCAGAATTCATGCGCCGGCACCCTGCCGGGACGGGGAAGTGCCCCCGGATTCATCTCCATCGACGGTGCTTCCTCCCTCCATGATGCGGGAGTAGTTCCTCCTCGGGGCTGAGGTTCTTACCAGTAGCTATGTGGTCAATTCTCTCTCCCATGATGTGATCTTCGTTGTGATCATAGGCTATGTTAATCTAGGGTGATCCCATGATATTTCCCCTTCCTATATGTATTGGATTGATGTACTCACTTGTCTTTATCTAGTATAATCCCCGAGACCAAGGTGACATCGGTCTATTGGACATGGATTAGAACAATATTTTCATGAGTGATTTCCTCTCTTGTGTGTTGATTGAAGATTGAAAGTCTGTTGGTGCTTGTCTTTGACTATCCTTTAGATATATTGTGGTGATTGTGGGACTCTCTTTGGATGGCCGCGGTGACATTGGGAAATCCTTAGATTGAGAACTACGAACTTTGAGGTGTGCTTTTGTAGCCCTACATAATTCTCGTCCTCTCTTGACCACGAAGGAATGACCTCCGAGTGCGTCCCCCTTGCATGTTTTATGGGAAATATCATGTGATTCGATTATGTTAATGTTGTTGGGAGTTGCCACTAGTGAAAGTATGAAGCCTAGGCCTTGTTTCCACCATTGCAATACCATTTGTGCTCACGTTTACCACTTGTTTGCTTGCTGCACTTTTTATTACAGATTTATATTACCTTGTTTTGTCATCCATATCACTTGCCATTTAACATCTCTTCGCCGAACTAGTGCACCTATACATCTGACAAGTGTATTAGGTGTGTTGGGGACACAAGAGACTTCTTTTATCTTAGTTGCAGGGTTGCTTGAGAGAGACCATCTTCAACCTCTACTTCCCTGAGTTCGATAAACCTTAGGTCATCCACTTGAGGGAAATTGTTGTTGTCCTACAAACCTCTGCGCTTGGAGGCCCAACATAATCTACAAGAGTAGAAGCGTGTGTAGACATCAACTGCTGTCTCACTAGTGGTTTCGCTTGGACTTCGACAAGTAGCTTGTTACCTCAGCTACGATCTTGGACGAGTGTTGTAGATAGTCAGGCGCTTCAGCCTTTTTCATTTGTAGATGTCTGTACTCAGACATGTTGTGCTTCCGCTTGTTGCTTGTATGCTATGAATGTTGGGTCATGAGACCCATGTTTGTAATATCTGGCTCCTCGGAGCCTAATGAATACTTTGTTTCTTAGAGTCTTGTTGTGATGCCATGTTGTATTTGCACATATCGAGCATATTGTGTGTATGTTATTGAAATGCTTGGTATGTGTGGGATCCGACAACCTAGTTGTTTCCTCTTGGTAGCTTCTCTTATGGGGAAATGTCTCCTAGTGCTTCCACTGAGCCTTGGTAGCTTGCTACTGCTCCGGAACACTTAGGCTAGCCGGCATGTGTCCTTCTTCGTTCATGTGTCTGTCCCTCTGGGAAATGTCACGCGTTGTTCCTTTAAGTCCATGTAGCTTGCTACAACTTGGGTTCATACGTTGATGACCGACACGTTCGTTGCTGGGTCATGTATGCCTGTCCCTGTAAGTTAGTGCCACCTTGGGATTATAACTAGTCATGTCGGCCCGGGTTCTCTAACATATGGATGCTAGCGACACTATCATATACGTGAGGTGACACCCGTGGGGATACCGTGCGTGAGGCCGCAAAGTGATATGGTGTGTTACATGCTAGACCGGTGTGACTTAGGATCGGGGTCCCGACAGTGATGCAGCAAAGTAGAGTAAGTATTTACCTCAGTTTGAGAACCAAGGTATCAATCCAGTAGGAGATTACACACGAATTGCCAAATACCTGCACAAATGATCACACAACTTGCACCCCACGCAAAAAAGGGGTTGTCAATCCCTTCCCGGTTATTTGCAAAAGTGAGTTCTTATAGTAATGGATAAATTGTAAAGTAAATATTCTTGGGTTTTTTGGTTTCTAGATTGGAAAGTAAAAGATTGCAAAATATTAGATCGGAAACTTATAAGATGTAAAATAGACCCGGGGTCCATAGGTTTCACTAGTGGCTTCTCTTATGATAACAAATATTACGGTGGGTGAACAAATTACTCCCAAGCAATTGATAGAAAAGCGCAAAGTTATGACTATATCTAAGGAAATGATCATGAATATAGGCATCACAACCGTATCAACTAGACCGAATCCTGCCTACATCTACTACTATTACTCCACACATCGACCGAAATGATTCTGCATCTAGAGTATTAGCATCAGAAGAACAGAGTAATGCATTAAGTAACATGACAAGATGTAGCGGAATTAACTCAAGCAATATGATGAAAACCCCATCTTGATAGCCTCGATGGCAACAATACAATATGTGCCATGTCCCCTACTGTCACTGGGATTGAGCACCGCAAGATTGAACCCAAAGCAAAGCACTTCTCCCATTGCAACAAAAACAAATCATGTTGGCCAGACCAAACCGATAGTTCGAAGAGAATTACTAAGATAACAAATCATGCATATAAGAATTCAGAAGAGACTCAATGTCAGGACCCCGATCCTAAGTCACACCGATCTAGCATGTAACACATCACATCACTTTGCGGCCTCACGCACGTTATCCCCAAGGTGCCACCTTACCTGGCCGCGCATTTTGGCTCACGTATATGATAGTGTCGCTAGCATCAATATGATAGAGAACCCGGGCCGACATGACTAGTTATAAACCAAAACTGGCACTAAATTAAGTCCACGCAGAACCACTAGTGAGACCGAAGTCTCTCTTCAAAACATAAATTAAGAAAATGTGAGTACAAAGGTACTCAGCAAGACTTACATCAGAACTAGCTACATATGCATCAATATCAACAAAGGGAGTGGTGGAGTTTAACTGCAGCAAGCCAACTTTGACTCGGTGGCTATCCTGAACTACGACTGCAAGTAACTCTTTGAGGTGGCGCACACGAGTCCACATATTCACCAATCAATACACCACTATGGATCCGCTCCCGTCTCCCTACGAGGAGGCCATCCATAGCACTCACGCCTATCTTGCGCGTTTTAGAGTATCCACTTTCACTTGTCTATGAACTGTTGATGGGCCTCGAACCCCTCGTTGCATTACCCCAAGTGGAAGGTGTAAGATGCAGTAAGTAGAAGTGTTTTCCCCTAGCAAAGATGCCAAGGATCGAATCCCCAGAGACTCCTAGGTTCAACAGGTAGGTGTCAACTGCTAACGGCGCAATTAGCAATCAACATGGACCTACACACAGATACAAATAACTTTGCTCCCAACGAGTACAGAGAGGTTGTCAATCTCTCCGGCCTTGCAGTTCACAAAGGGATAAAAGCAATATGATAGTAGTGATAGATAGTGTTTTGCAATAGTAAATAAAATAGTGAAAAAGTAAATAGTGTATGTGATCAATGATGGTAATATGGACCGGAGTCACATGATGTTCACTAGTGATGTCTCTCTCCCAAAAGACGATAAAATAGCTATGTGAGGTAAATAAATTACAGCTGGGCAATTGACAGGACCACGAACGCAAACCAATGCTGATTACATTACAATAAAGGTTGAGGTTCAAAGCATGGGTGGTACGCCAAAGTAAGTAGATCGAAATCCATCAATATCTACTACTAATCATCCACCTTGAGATATCTATCCAGAACATCTCGCTGGTATTAAGTTGCGAGTCCCACCCATAGTGTAAACTCAATGCAACAGACAACTGCATTAAAAGAACTTTGCGTAAAGTAAACAATCCTTGCACCCGCGGGCACAAGCATCGTTGTTTTCCCCCTTGTGGCAATAGCACATCCCCTAGACTCATGTTTCTGTCACTCAAGCTAGTCATCGAGGGGCATGAACCCACAATCGAGCATAACGTTCCCTCTTGGAGTCACTACTTACTACTCGGCCAAAGCAATAAATAACAATGGAGAACATGCAAGAATTACTTATGAACTAAAATATAAAAGAGGTGAATCAAATATATTACTTAAGATCAATCTGAACATAATCTCATAATCTATCGGATCCCAGCAAACTCAACATAGCAATAGCATAAGGATTACATAGGTGCCTCGATCATGTAGGGCAGCTCACGAGGACTAATGAATGAAGCACAAGAATGGGAGGAGAACATCACATAGCTACTGGTCATGGACTCATGGTCCAAGGGAGACTACTCACGAGTCATCCGGGAGGCGTCCATGGTGGTGGAGAAGCTCCCGGTGGTGATCCTCGCCTCCGGCAGGGTGCCGGGAAGAGTTCTCCTGGTGCTCCCGATCTTGGAAGCGGCGGCGGCGGCGGAACAGAGATGGGATCGCGAAAAGAAGTCATGTTTCAAGGGTTACGGGGGACCCTTTAAATATCTGCCAAAGTAGGGCATCGGGGGGCTCTCGGGGGGCCGAGGCGCCCCCCGGCGCGGCCCAAGGGGGGGGGGGCGCGCCCACAGGGCGCCTGGAGCCCCTGTGGCCCCCCCCAGGCTCCCCTTCGGAAGCAGTGTCGTTCCCGGAACGCTGATTTTTTATATATTTTTTCTGTATTTTTCTGGGCAGTTCTCGAAACGTGAAAACCTGAAATACAAAAACAGCCGAAAACAGAAACTGGCACTGGGGTGCACTGGATTAGTAAGTTAGTCCAATTATGATCAAAAGTGTATGGAAGTGTATGAATATCATAGCAATATCACCCAAAAGTGGCATGGAGCAAGCAGAAATTATAGATACGTTTTGGACGTATCAACATCCCCAAGCTTAATTCCTGCTCGTCCTAGAGTAGGTAAATGATAAAAAGAATAATTTCTGTGGTGACATGCTATTAACCATATAAGACTTTCTCATAGTCATATGACAAAAGCTTACTGAGACAATGATTCTAAAGTAATTAAGTTGTCTCAAGAGAAAATCACAAATGACTGAAAGTTTTACAACATGAAACTGAAACATCAAAAAGATTTGCAATGAACATGATGTGCAAATATGATCAAGTGATATCTAGCTTGCCCCCTTTAGTGATGCAAAACATAAATGCAAGGGCACCTTCAAGGTTTAAGTGATGACTAGATACAATCATTTCAGAATAAACGATATCACAATCATGCAAAAGACAATGCTACTTTGGGACAATGCACATTACACTCAGAATGACAATCATGCTCTCAGTAGTTGGTGCTTGAAGTGCTAAGCTTTTTATTATGAAACATGGAAGCAATTGTGTCAACGGTAGTAGTACTTCATATGTGTCATGTATAAAACATCTTATAAGTTGCAAGCCTCATGCATCGAATACCAATAGTGCTCGCTCCTTGTCCTAATTAGCTCGGATCCCCATGGGTTATCATTGCATTGCATATGTTTTTACCAAGTGTCACAAAGGGGTACCTCTATGCCACCTGTACAAAGGTCCAAGGAGATAGATCGCATTTGATTTCTCGTTTTTGATAAATCTCATATGGAGGACATCCATACCGGGACAACATAGAAAATAGATGATGGAATCCTCTTTAATGCATAAGCATATTCCCATGAGAGATTGAGGATTAAGGTCCAAGATAAAACTTCCACCATGAGGCATGGCTTTGGTTGGCGGCCCAATGTTCTTCTCTAACAATATGCATATTAATTCAACCCACGGTAAATCACCCTTACTTCAGACAAGACGAACATGCATAGCAACTCACATGATATTAAACAAAAGTGTGACAGTTGATGGCGTCCCCACAAACATGGTTACCGCTCAGCAAGCAACTCATAAGAAATAAGATACATAAGCAACATATTCTTTACCACAATAGTTTTTAGGCTACTTTCCCATGAGCTATGTATTGCATGGTTAATTTGCGTAGTGCAGGTGGAGGTTAGCAAAAGACTGGGAGCGACCAACTAAGAGAGCAATGACGGTCATAATCATGCAGAGCGACAAAGCAATATTGAATCAGGCATGGTAGTTATATCGCTACTTAGAAACAAAAGATCATCAAGGCTTGACAGACTTTCTTTACAGTCTTGAATATGCGTGAGCATACGCCAAGTCAATCAAAATAAATTATCGAAGGAAGATATTACTAAACCATACCACATCATAGGAAAACAAACCAAGTTGGTACTCCAATAACACATTGGGAATCCCCCAGCTATTTGAGATTAACCATAAGAAAACCTGAACTACTAAGCACTATCATGAAAGTAGCATATTTATCATAGACATATTAACCCATGCAACGGAAGCAAACTCTCTTAATAAGGTGAGCATGGTAATTAAAGAGAGTTCAAGCAACCAACTAAATAAAAGCTCTTTGAAAAGATAAGCGTGAATACTAAGAGCAGAGCACGATAGTAGCTATTAAAAGATAAAGAACACACACAGCATAGATAGACATGAAAATTCTATGTAATGTTCTAGGTAGAGGTGGAGCGTGTTTCTCTCCCACATAAAGGAATGCTGGGTTCCGACTCGTTATGAAAAACTAAAAAGAAAACTTAAAAGCAAGACGCTCCAAGCGTAGCACATAACATATGAAGTGATAAAAATATAGTGGAACGAAAGACGAACTGATAATGTTGATGGAGAAGGGGATGCACGGGGGGCATCCCCAAGCTTAGACGCTTGAGTATCCTTGGATATTTCTTGGGGGTGCACGGGGGCATCCCCAAGCTTGAGCGCTTGACACTCCTGAATCTTTTTATCATCTTCCCTCGCACACTTGAAAACTCCCTTCATACATAACTCATTCATAATCTGATTAGCGAGGTTAGTACCCTTAATAAAATAATTATACCTTGCTGGAAATAAGGATATTCTTGAAGTTCTACTGTTTCTCAAGATTGCCAAAAGGTTTTTGCAAAGAAAAAGCAAGTTCTTAATTTGCAAAGTGAAGGTAAGGCAAAATAGGACAGAATCTGTGAAAAACAGAACAGCAGGCAGTAATTGACCTGTTCGGGATACTTCTGCAACTCAAATAAAAAAACTCAGAACTGACGCACGAAAGACAATTATATAGAGAACGCTGTCAAAAAAATTCAGACCAAAAAGATGATCTGGTGATTTTATACGAATTTTTCTATCCAAGGACAGAATCTGTTTCCTGGACAGCACCTCACAACTTTTGAACTTTCTAGCAATCAGAGGCTATACTTGGCACAAATATGAAAAGTAAAGATACAATGATGATGCTACAGAAGTAAACAACATCAAGACACAACAAAAGCAAAAAATTTATTCATGTGGGCTGCCTCCCAAAAGCGCTTTCTTTTATGCCTTTAAGCTAGGCATAATGCAAAGATCAAGTTTTATCAAAAGTAAAAGAATAACTAGCCCGTACAACGGACTCAAAAGGTAACTTGACCTTCTTACGAGGGAAGTGTTCCATCCCTTTCTTGAGGGGAAACTGAAATTTTATATTACCCTCTTTCATGTCAATGGCAGCACCAACGGTGCGCAAAAAGGGACGTCCCAAAATAATTGGACATGAAGGATCACATTCAATATCCATAATAGTGAAATCAACAGGCACATAATTATCATTGACAACAATAAGAACATCGTCGATCGTCCCCAGAGGTTTCTTTATGGAAGAATCAACGAGAGCATCACCAAAATAACAAGAATCAAAAGATTTCAATTTCAGCATATCACATAGTCTTTTGGGCATAATAGAAGTACAAGCTACAATATCACATAAAGCAAAGCATGAGAAGTTATTTATCTTAATTTTAATCATAGAATCCCAACCATCTCCTATCTTTCTAGGTATGGAGGCTTCTACTCTGAGTTTCTCCTCCCTAGCTTTGATGAGAGCATTAGTGATATGCTCTGTGAAGGCAAGGTTAAGCGTGCTAGTGCGGGGATCTCTAGACATCTTGTGAAGGAAATCAATAACTTCTGTAAGAGTGCAATTATCAAAATCAATGTCACGAGCATCAAGTAAAGTGGTAGAGGTGTCCTTAAGGCTCACCTGTTTGTTGTTGACATAGCATCACCATTAATAGGTCCATTGGGACCAGGAGTACATTGGGTGCTAAGAGTGTGAACATTCTCAATAACTTGGATAGTAGCAACAGTGTGGTGGGTAGGAAGGCTCTTAATTCTTTCCTCTTCCTCCCTTTCTCTAGCCCATCTCTCTTTAAGCTTAGCCATCATCCTAATATTTTCATTGATTTGCACTTGAGTAGCATTAATAGGGATGACTTCCTTCTCCTTAAGAGAAGAAGTTTCAATTTTTAGCAATTTCAACTCATTGGCTAAGTGGTCTACCTTAAAAGAAAGATCATCTAGTTTATGTAGTCTCTCTTCTACATTCTTATTAAAGGCTTTTTGGGTAGTGATGAAATCTCTAAGCATGGTCTCTAGTTCAGTATTGAAGTTCTTGGTATTAGGATAAGCATTGTTGTTCCCATAAGAGTTAGAGGGGAACGGTCTAGAATTGTTACCAAAGTTACTCCTATAAGCATTGTTGTTGAAATTGTTTCTAGAGATAAAGTTAACATCTACTTGTTCTTGAGCAATCAAAGAATTTAAAGGAACATCACGAGGATCAATAGTAGATTGCTTCGAAAGTAGAGACATGATCAAGTCAACTTTTTCATTGAGGGAGGAAATCTCCTCGACAGAGTTTACCTTCCTATCTGTTGGAGCGCGTTCGGTGTGCCATTGGGAATAGTTGGTCATCATCTCATCGAGAAGCTTTGTGGCAGCACCAAGTGTAGTTGACATAAAAGTTCCTCCCGCGGCCGAATCTAACAAGTTCCGCAAGGTAAAGTTCAAGCCTGCATAAAAAGTTTGGATAACCATCCAAGTAGTCAAACCGTGAGTAGGGCAGTTCTTGATAAGAGATTTCATACGTTCCCAAGCTTGGGCAACGTGTTCATTATCCAATTGTTTAAAATTCATGATGTTACTTCTAAGTTGGATAATTTTAGCAGGTGGATAGTATTTTCCGATAAAAGCATCTTTGCACTTGTCCCATGAATCTATGCTATTTCTAGGCAAAGACTGAAACCAAATTTTAGCTCCTCCTCTCAAAGAGAAAGGAAAAAGCTTAAGCTTAACAATATTACCATCTATTTCTTGGTACTTTTGCATATCACAAAGTTCTACAAAGTTGTTCAAGTGTAAAGCAGCATCATCTCCAGCACCGGAGAATTGATCTTTCATGACTAAGTTAAGTAAAGCAGGTTTAATTTCATATGAAGGTGCTGAAGTGGCAGGTGTAGTGATAGGTGTGCTGATAAAGTCATCGTTGTTGTGACTAGTGAAGTCACACAACTTGGTGTTCTCGGTGGAACCCATAGTAGCAAGCAAGCAAGATAACTATTTTTGTGATTTTCGATAAAAGGAACTAAAGCAAATATGAAAGGTAAACTAACAAGACTAAAAAGCAAAGGTAAAAGATAGCATGCAACTCCCCTATCCTAAAGAGTGGAGTCCCCGGCAACGGCGCCAGAAAATAGTCCTTGATGGGCCTCGAACCCCTCGTTGGATTACCCCAAGTGGAAGGTGTAAGATGCAGTAAGTAGAAGTGTTTTCCCCTAGAAAAGATGCCAAGGATCGAATCCCCAGAGACTCCTAGGTTCAACAGGTAGGTGTCAACTGCTAACGGCGCAATTAGCAATCAACGTGGACCTGCACACAGATACAAATAACTTTGCTCCCAACGAGTACAGAGAGGTTGTCAATCTCTCCGGCCTTGTAGTTCACAAAGCGTTAAAAGCAATATGATAGTAGTGATAGATAGTGTTTTGCAATAGTAAATAAAATAGCGAAAAAGTAAATAGTGTATGTGATCAATGATGGTAATATGGACCGGAGTCACATGATGTTCACTAGTGATGTCTCTCTCCCAAAAGACGATAAAATAGCTATGTGAGGTAAACAAATTACAGCTGGGCAATTGACAGGACCACGAACGCAAACCAATGCTGATTACATTACAAGAAAGGTTGAGGTTCAAAGCATGGGCGGTACGCCAAAGTAAGTAGACCGAAATCCATCAATATCTACTACTAATCATCCACCTTGAGATATCTATCCAGAACATCTCGCTGGTATTAAGTTGTGAGTCCCACCCATAGTGTAAACTCAATGCAACAGACAACTGCATTAAAAGAACTTTGCGTAAAGTAAACAATCCTTGCACCCGCGGGCACAAGCACCGTTGTTTTCCCCCTTGTGGCAACAGCACATCCCCTAGACTCATGTTTCTGTCACTCAAGCTAGTCATCGAGGGGCATGAACCCACAATCGAGCATAACGTTCCCTCTTGGAGTCACTACTTACTACTCGGCCAAAGCAATAAATAACAACGGCGAACATGCAAGAATTACTTATGAACTAAAATAAAAAAGAGGTGAATCAAATATATTACTCAAGATCAATCTGAACATAATCTCATAATCCATCGGATCCCAGCAAACTCAACATAGCAACAGCATAAGGATTACATAGGTGCCTCGATCATGTAGGGCAGCTCACGAGGACTAATTAGTGAAGCACAAGAATGGGAGGAGAACATCACATAGCTACTGGTCATGGACTCATGGTCCAAGGGAGACTACTCACGAGTCATCCGGGAGGCGTCCATGGTGGTGGAGAAGCTCCCGGTGGTGATCCTCGCCTCCGGCAGGGTGCCGGGAAGAGTTCTCCTGGTGCTCCCGATCTTGGAAGCGGTGGCGGCGGCGGAACAGAGATGGGATCGCGAAAAGAAGTCCTGTTTCAAGGGTTACGGGGGACCCTTTAAATATCTGCCAAAGTAGGGCACCGGGGGGCTCTCGGGGGGCCGAGGCGCACCCCCGGCGCGGCCCAGGGGGGGGGGCGCGCCCACAGGGCGCCTGGAGCCCCTGTGCCCCCCCAGGCTCCCATTCGGAAGCAGTGTCGTTCCCGGAACGCTTATTTTTTATATATTTTTTCTGTATTTTTCTAGGCAGTTCTCGAAACGTGAAAACCTGAAATACAAAAACAGCCAAAAACAGAAACTGGCACTGGGGTGCACTGGATTAGTAAGTTAGTCCAAATATGATCAAAAGTGTATGGAAGTGTATGAATATCATAGCAATATCGCCCAAAAGTGGCATGGAGCAAGCAGAAATTATAGATACGTTTTGGACGTATCAACTGTACAGGTAACCCAGAAGTCCATTACCGCGGACACGGCTATTCTAATAGATCATTTATAACCCTGCAGGGGTGTACTTCTTCACCTAGGCTTTCACCACTTACCTCCGTTTACATGACATGTACTCGACAACCTTCAAGCGGAAGTCCAGCGAGGGTGCCGGCCACGACCTGACTAACCACACAAATCCCTAGTCCAGGTGTATCGCCTATTTGGGTTCCATCCGTGGGGAGATCCGGCTGGGGCGTCGCTCACGGCCCCAAACGATGTGTACAGGGTTCCCGAGCCACCAAACGGGCGACTGGTACACCGTGCCACGTACCTGCCGCATCACGGCCCACCCTGAGGGTCAGCGCTGCGCATGACCACCAGTAAACTACAAACACCAGAAACTAGTTGCAACTCCTGGACAGAGGACAAGGGCAGTTAATAAGTCGAGAGGGTCAATTAAGGATCCCAATGGGTGGTAGTAGCTGATTCATGGATCACAAACACGGAACTTAGTTCCTGAGGATGTCTTCAATGAGACAACCAACCATGTACTCCTACATGGCCTCTCATTGCTACCTTTACCAAAACGTGTTCACACACTTAGCTCTCAACAGTAGGACATGTTCTTCACCATTCCAATTCATCCCCGATGAATCAGAGCTGACTCAACTCCAAGCAGTAGCAGGCATAACCAGAAAGCATGAATGAGTAGGCACAACATGGCTCAAACAACTCCTACTCATGCTAGTGGGTTTCAACTATTTACTGTGGCAATGACAGGTCATGCAGAGGAAAGGGGTTCAACTAGCGCAGCAGGTAATAGTTGAAGCGTTCTTGTCCTAATGTAGTAAAAGAGAGCAAGAGCGAGAGAGTGGGATTGTATCGGAATGCTCAATGAGGTTTTGCTTGCCTGGCACTTCTGAAGATATCATTGTGTCTTCATCAGTGTCATCGATCACATCATCGGAACAACGTCTACTGAGAGGGGACAAACACCGGCAAACAAGAGAGAACACAATCAATGTAGTGCGACAATGTGATGCATGATCATGACATAGCAATATGCTGTTGATTGAGCTAATGCAACTAGCAACCATATTAAATGTAGTTGTTTTGAACCAAAGGTACAAATTTAAGCTCCACATGTGGTTATTGAAAATTCATTTAATTGATTTGACCTGATTAGCAGGTTTAACTTGTTCAAACATGCATGAAAATGCCATAATCAAATTCTTTGGATTTTTTTGATCATTTTTCATATATAAATTATTTTCATTGGAGTTTTAGATAATTTTCTATGATTTTTAGAAGTTTTGGGTATTTTCTGAAATAAATAAATCATTTCTAATTTATTTAAAATCCCAGAAAATACTCACCGCGTCAGCACTGTGTCACTATGACATCAGCAAGTCAACAGGGCTGGTGAGGGTCAAACCTGACGGCTAGGTCCCACACACCAGTGTCTAACTAAACTAAACTAATTTAGCTAACACTAATCTAACCTAATTAGCCTGGAGGGTCCCACATGTTAGTGACCCAGTGGCTTAACTAAAAAAATTACTAACGTAACCAAAAGTTAGCAGGGGCCGGGCCCACGCGTCAGTGACCCATGGGAGGTCAAACCCCTGGTCAGCTGGGTCAAAGTCGCCGGCGTTAAGCCGCCGGCGAGGCTCGAAACGGCGGCGAGCTGCGGAGACGCTGCTCAGGGCACCATTTGCCGTGCAGTTTGCTCCTACGCGCTCCTGGGAGTGAGCCGCATAGGCTGGTTGTGGTGGCCGAGCTCAAGATGGCCGGGAACGGCGCCGGCGAGGAGCACAACGGCAGACGGAGTTCGGGCATCGATGGAATCGATGCTGTGGTGCACGAGGGGAGAAGAAGAAGATCGCTACGGGCTCCTGGAGGTGCGCTGAACGCGAAGGAGTGCTTGGACGCGTGCTTCGGCAACTGTGGCCACGATGGCGACATGGCCGGCAGCGAGGAGAGCTCGGCTCCGGCGGTGGAGCTAGCTACGGAACACGACAGAAGATGGGGCAAGGGGGGTTTCGAACGGGGGCTCACAGCGGTTCGGAAGAGGCAGACGGAGAGCTCTGGGAGGCACCGGAAGTGGCAAATCGACGACAACGATCACCGACACCCGAGGTCGAAAACGACGGCGTTGGCGAGGCTTCAGGGCGTCCGGTGGGGCGTGGCTAGGTGAGGGGGGTCGAGGACGACGTCGCGGAGCTCATGGGCACAAAGGACGGATAAGGGGGTAGCTGTGGCCGCGGTGGTGCTCGCCGGCGTGGCCGTGGTGTCTTTGGCCATGGCGAGGAGGAGCAGGGGAGCGAGGGGGAGAGAGCGGTCGAGGGTGGTGCGTGGCGTCTCCAGGGCACTGGGGAAAGGCCTCGAGGGTGAGGCAGGCAGGGAGGAGGTGGCGGCCTCAGCACGCGCCGTGCCCGCTTTCGCCTCTGCCTACTGGCAGAGGTTGAGGACGACTGGTACTGTGGGCCAGTTGTCCGCACAGTGCTGGGCCGGTTGGGGCGCCAGGTAAGCCTAGGTAAGTGCTCTCTCTCTCTCTCTTTATTTGTGTTTTCTATTTTCTGTTTTTTTTCTTTAATAAAAATGCTAGAGCATTTTCATAAATCATGAAAATATTTGTGGGCACTGTCTGGATTAATTCCAACAACCCTCATTTACTTCCAAGATTATTTGGACATTTAAAATCATTTATAGGATTTAAATGTCCAAATGCAAATAGTTATGACTTAATTCAAAGATCCAAAATGGCTCCCAAAATTATGAAACCATTTTTGGCAAAGGTTTTAGCCAAGACCAAAAATGACGAACGTTTTGTGAAGGGCACTTTGGGTACATTGAAAAGTATTTATTAAACCCTAGTTGATTTGATCTAGTGCTAGGGTTTGAACAATCCTCATTTCAAGTTTCTGAGAAAATTAAACATGATGCAGCAGACAAGTGCTAGCCCAGTGCAAGGTGAAGCTAGGGATGTGACAACTCACACTCACTAAACAAGAATCTCGTCCCGAGATTCAAGCGTAGGGTAAGAAAACAGAGGGACAAAAGGCTAACACGATCTTCATGATCCAACTGTCCTTCATATGAATGTTGATTGCTTTCATCATGTTGATCTGGGCATCCTTGCTTCCGAGGTCTTTGTCCAACACGGTGACGATGAAAGAAACTCTGCGGTAATTGACCTTGTGAAAGATCGAGCAACACAAGATCAACTCATGGAGTGAGACGTTGAAACATCTCTTGAGCCGAGACACGGAACACACATCTAGAGGGATGGAGCGAATGAAATGATGAAATTTCACTTGGTAGGCAATAATTCCACCCCTAAGAAGATGGTGATCGATGTCACCAGATGGGGCACCTTGGAGAAGGTGACTCGTAGAGTTATTCCCTTAAGTGGCAAAAATAATTACTTTTGATATAGAGATCATTGAAATTCTCTATACTCGCCTAACACAAGACTCAAGCGATCATTTGAAGGAGTCCAAAAGAATGACATAGTCGGACTCGGAATGATGATGTGGACTACCTTGTTGAGGACAACGCAACAGATGATTTTGCTTATCACGGAAATGGATGGGACCCATCGTAGGACCACTGTTGAAGATGATCCTGAACAACAGGTCCTGAGGTGCAAGCTGGGAACAAAATGCAAATGTTGGAATGTTCCAACCATCATATCTGTCTGAGATTCAGATCTGGTTGGCAACGGGACATTTCAGACAGCATGTCTGGGAAAGAAAGTTTGCAACACAACCGACGAGATGACGTAGCGAGATTCTCAGGAAATGAACTATGATAGCAAGCTCCAAAACATGAGCTGGTTCTGCTACAAACCTGTGAACACGTTGCCCAAGACAAGCATGACCACGTAGTAGTCTTATGATAAAACACTACCAAGTTCAGGTGGGAATCATCATCGAGGATATCGAAGTCCTTGCATAAGTCTAGCTCTTAAGAAGAAACTTCTTCTCCTTGAACAAATCAATCAGTGGCTTGGTGTACTAGGGAATACATATAGAATCAAGGTTGCAAGTCTCCAAACCACATAATACTTCGCATGTACGCATGACTGACTTGGGATGATTCCAGAGGAAGCAAAATAAACATTCTCAAACTCACGGTGGCAACTTACATCAATTACACATGAATTAGGGAAAGTCTCTTCTCTCATCCAACATATACCTCATGAACAGGACACGAAGGCAATGCTTACAAAGTTTCCAACACTAGCTTAATGTCCAAGAAAATCATAGAGAGGACAAGGATGTTGTCAATGGGCTCAACAATAATTCATCCGGGTTTCCATATAGATGGAATTCCACAATTAAGTGAGAACGATGATAACATTGGTCAGACCAAAGGATGTAATGGTGTATGCTCGAGGGATTAACCACGAGTAAGACAACATTACGAACATCGTTGGTTTTGATTTGATTTGAGGATAGCCCACACTCAAATCAAAGGTTGGATAAGATGATAGATCCAACAACTGATCACGAGGAACAATTGACGAAGATCTCATCCTTCTTCAACACACACACAGAGAAGATATCCCTTAGAGGTGAACTAAGTTGGGCAACTTTTATCTTCCAACTCTCCAAGTTGTTATTTTAGCTTAACCAACTAGCTCAGGGGTATCCAACATAGATTCTTGGAGAAGGGGTGGTTTATAAGTAAACCATCTTGATCACGAGCTCAACATAATGGTCAGGGAATAACCTAGTAATACTTCCGGGAAGATATACGGAAAATTACGAACCACCGATATGTTATGAAGCTCGAGAACAATCTTGCTTTTCAGGGCAAAACGATATTATCAAAAGAGCGAGAGATTGACACAATCCTAACTCATTGATTGAAGAGTGCACCAGAAAAAAGGACTAGGTAGCACGATCAATTTTAGGATGATGATTCAGTAACCAACACACTAAGAATGGGATTATCGTCCATTAACTACCAAGCAACGGAGTTGCTAGGAGTATTGATTTCACACATCATGATTCACTTGTCAGTATTCCGGTTACAATAACATGGAGACCGAGGAATGAACGATGATGGTGAGAAGTATCACTATATCAAGAGTTCATAGGAGGTGGTGCAATTCCCATGACATTCTTGACATAAAGATGGTAATACTCCAAGATATAACAAATTAGAAGCTGTATTAGCATTCTTCATCTGCGAAGTACAACTTCTTTGACCCAATCTTGGATATGGATAAAGTACTGGAGTTTTGTTTCTCCTAGTCATTCCAGAATAGAATGGCTTGACGGACCACAAGAGCAAAAGGCATCGATGAACACGAATGCACAACTACTCTTGACTATCAACAGATAGACAGGGGTCATAATACAACTAAAGAGGGACAACCCAAAGAAACATATAACTTTGTGAGTTGTGGATGCATAGATTAGCATGTCAAACTTTCAACATATTTCTTCCGGATAATCCATGCAGAAAGATAGGACTGGCAGAGTCACAACAAAGAATCGAGAACTCCTCAAGAGCATTCTTATTGTGATCTTTTGGTTTAGAAGAACTTCTGCCATGATGGTTCATGGTATTTGGAAGAATGATATACCACGGACCTCGGGGACTATCACAAGGTTACTAATATCCTAAAGGAATGAGCAAACACTATCAACATGAAGTAAGTAGGGTGAATCTCAAGTTTAAGAACCCAGGAGTAGAATGCCTACTAACTAAATGGCATCACGGGATGCTTTCGAGAATAATGGCCAGAATCATCACACTGGGAATATAAAGCATTGCTAGATTACTGGGTGATTCTTTAAGTCGCCTAGGGTCATAATAATAGTTCCAACATATATGTCATGGAAGTGAAGTACCTCAACTCACTAACTAGTGTGATTAATCTGGCCTAAAAGGATATTAAGAACAAGGAGGAAGGGTTTGCAAATGCATCAGATTGTTTAGAAACCTGGGATGACTCGGACAGCATAACGACTGTAAATGCTCAGAAAGACTTTTGAGACTCATGCACAAGGATTGCATAACCACTCAACATCATAATTTCAAGGTTCTGAGACCATCAGTTTAACAAACAGAAGTACTTGACACTACACTGAGAGTTGAATCCACATTAACGTGATCCTTATAAATAGAATGAGAATCCTAGTTTCTTAACCCCGTAGAAAAGAAGAGGGTGACTCAGATCAGAAGGTCATAAGGTAAAGGAGTAAAAAGAGCCTTACGCTCCCTTCCACAATCAATTCCCTTATTATAACTAAAGAGTTTCCAGACACGACTTCGACTAGTTTGGCTTACTAATCCTACAGGCCGTCAGGCTCTGATACCAAAGCTGTCAGGACCTCGATCCTAAGTCACACCGATCTAGCATGTAACATATCATATCACTTTGCGGCCTCACGCACGGTATTCCCAAGGGTGCCACCTTACCTGGCCCGGGACCGTTTGCACATTTTGGCTCACGTATATGATAGTATCGCTAGCATCCATATGACAGAGAACCTGGGCCGACATGACTAGTTATAAACCAAAAGTGGCACTAAATTACAGAGACAGGCATACATGACCCAACAACGGATGTGTCGGTCATCAATGTATGAACCCAAGTCGTAGCAAGCTACAAGGACTTAAAGGAACAACGCGTGACATTTCCCCTAAGGGACAGACACAGGAACGAAGAAGGACACATGCCGGCCAGCCTAAGTGTTCCAGAGCAATACCAAGCTACCAAGGCTCAATGGAAGCACTAGGAGGCATTTCCCTGTAAGATAGGCTACCAAGGGTAAACAACTAGGTGTCGGATCCCACACATAGCAGTACACATTACACGTACGCATAACATGCAAGTATGTGTTGTACAACATGGCATCACAACATAACTCAACAACTCATATAGATAAAGGCCCAGAAGAGCCATCATAACATTTATTACAAATAGAGATCACATGACCCAACATACAGAGCATACAGGCAACGGAAGCATAACATGTCTGAGTACAGACAACTACAAATGAAAAGGGCTAAGAAGCCTGACTATCTACAAGACCCTCCCAAGGGTACAAGATCGTAAATGACGTAACAAGCTAAACGTCAAAGTCCACGCGGAACGACTAGTGAGACTGAAGTCTCTCTGCAAAACATAAATTAAGCAAACGTGAGTACAAAGGTACTCAGCAAAACTTACATCAGAACTAGCTACATATGCATCAGTATCAACCAAGGGAGTGGTGGAGTTTTACTGCAGCAAGCCAGCTTTGACTCGGTGCCTATCCTGAACTACGACTGCAAGTAACTCATTGAGGTGGCGCACACGAGTCCACATATTCACCAATCAATACACCACTATGGATCCGCTCCCGTCTCCCTACGAGGAGGCCATCCATAGCACTCACGCTTATCTTGCGCGTTTTAGACTATCCACTTTCCCTTGTCTATGAACTGTACAGGTAACCCAGAAGTCCATTACCACGGACACGGCTATTCGAATAGATCATTTATAACCCTGCAGGGGTGTACTTCTTCACACACGCTTTCACCACTTACCGCCGTTTACACGACATGTACTCGGCAACCTTCAAGCGAAAGTCCAGCGAGGGTGTCGGCCACGACCTGACTAACCACACAACTCCCTAGTCCATGTTTATCGCCTATTTGGGTTCCATCCGTGAGGAGATCCGGCAGGGGTGTCGCTCACGGCCCCAAACGATGTGTACAGGGTTCCCGAGCCACCAAACGGGCGACCGGTACACCATGCCATGTACCTGCCGCGTCACAGCCCACCCCGAGGGTCAGCGCTGCGCACGACCTCCAGTAAACTACACACACCAGAAACTAGTTGCAACTCCTGGACAGAGGACAAGGGAAGTTAATAAGTCGAGAGGGTCAATTAAGGATCCCAATGGGTGGTAGTAGCTGATTCATGGATCACAAACACAGAACTCGGTTCCTGAGGACGGCTTCAATGAGACAACCCACCATGTACTCCTACATGGCCTCTCATCGCTACCTTTACCAAAATGTGTTCACACACTTAGCTCTCAACAGTAGGACATGTTCATCACCATTCCAATTCATCCCCGATGAATCAGAGCTGACTCAACTCTAAGCAGTAGCAGGCATAACCAGAAATAATGAATGAGTCAGCACAACATGGCTCAAACAACTTCTACTCATGCTAGTGGGTTTCAACTATTTACTGTGGCAATGACAGGTCATGCAGAGGAAAGGGGGTCAACTACCGCAGCAGGTAACAGTTGAAGCGTTGTTGTCCAAATACAGTAAAAGAGAGCAAGAGCGAGAGAGTGGGATTGTATCGGAATGCTCAATGAGGTTTTGCTTGCCTGGCACTTTTGAAGATATCACTGTGTCTTCATCAGTGTCATCGATCACATCGTCGGAACAGCGTCCACTGAGAGAGGACAAACACCGGCAAACAAGAGAGAACACAATCAATGCAATGCGACAATATGATGCATGATCATGACATGGCAATATGCTGTTGATTGAGCTAATGCAACTAGCAACCATATTAAATGAAGTTGGTTTGAACCAAAGGTTCAAATTTAAACTCCACATGTGGTTATTTAAATGTCATTTAATTGATTTGACCTGATCAGCAGGATTAACTTGTTCAAACATGCATGAAAATGCCATAAACAGATTCTTTGGATTTTTCTGATCATTTTTCATATATAAATTATTTTCATTGGAGTTATAGATTATTTTATGTGATTTTTAGAAGTCTTGGGTATATCTAAAATAAATAAATCATTTTTGATTTATTTAAAATCGCACAAAATACTCACCGCGTCAGCACTGCATCACTATGACGTCAGCAAGTCAACAAGGCTGGTGCAGGTCAAACCTGATGGCTGGGTTCCACACGTCAGTGTCTAACTAAACTTAACTAATTTAGTTAACACTAATCTAACCTAATTAGCCTGGAGGGTCCCACATGTCAGTGAGCCAGTGGCTTAACTAAAAAAATTACTAACTTAACCAAAAGTTAGCAGGGGCCGGGCCCACGCGTCAGTGACCCAGGGGAGGTCAAACCCCTGGTCAACTGGGTCAAAGTCGCCGGCGAGGCCCGAAACGGTGGCGAGCTGCAGAAACGCTGCACAGGGCACCATTTGCCGCGCGGTTTTCTCCTACGCGCTCCTGGGAGTGAGCCACATCGGCTGGTGGTGGTGGCCGAGCTCAAGATGGCCGGGAACGGCGGCGGCGAGGAGCACAGTGGTGGCCGGAGTTCGGGCGTCGACGGAATCGATGCTGTGGTGCACGAGGGGAGAAGAAGAAGATTGCTACCGGCTCCTGGAGGTGCGCTGAACGCGAAGGAGTGCTTGGACGCGTGCTTCGGCAACTGTGGCCACGACGGCGACATGGCCGGCGGCGAGGAGCGCTCTGCTCCGGCGGTGGAGCTAGCTACAGGACACGATAGAAGACGGGGCAAGGGGGGTTTCGAACGGGGGCTCACAACGGTTCAGAAGAGGCAGACGGAGAGCTTGGGGAGGCACCGGAGGCGGCAAATCGATGACGACGATCGCCGGCACCAAAGGTCGAAAACGACAGTGTTGGCGAGGCTTCAAGGCGTCCGGCGGGGCATGGCTCGGTGAGGGGGGTCGAGGACGACGTCGCAGACCTCGTGGGCACAAAGGAGGGACGAGGGGGTAGTTGTGGCCGCGGTGGTGCTCGCCGGCGCGGCCGTGGTGGCTTTGGCCATGGCGAGGAGGAGCAGGGGAGCGAGGGGGAGATTGAGTGAGGGGGAGAGCGGTCGAGGGTGGTGCGTGGCGTCTCCAGGGCACTGGGGAAAGGCCTCGAGGGTGAGGCAGGAAGGGTGGAGGTGGTGGCCGCGGCGCGCGCCGTGCCCGACTTCGCGTCTGCCTACTAGCAGAGGTTGAGGACGACTGGCACTATGGGCCAGTGGGCCGCACAGTGCTGGGCCGGTTGGGGCGCCAGGTGAGCCCAGGTAAGTGCTCTCTCTCTCTTTTTATTTATGTTTTCTATTTTCTGTTTTTGTTTTGCTTTAATAAAAATGCTAGAGCATTTTCATAAATCATGAAAATATTTGTGGGCACTGTCTGGATTAATTCCAACAACCCTCATTTACTTCTAAGATTATTTGGACATGTAAAATCATTTATAGGATTTAAATGTCCAAATGCAAATAGTTATGACTTAATTCAAAGATCCAAAATGGCTCCCAAAATTATGAAACCATTTTTGGCAGAGCTTTTAGCCAAGACCAAAAATGATGAAAAAAAATTGAAGGGCACTTTGGGTACATTGAAAAGTATTTATTAAATCCTAGTTGATTTGATCTGGTGCTAGGGTTTGAACAATCCCCATTTCAAGTTTCTGAGAAAATTAAACATGATGCAACAAACAAGTGCTAGCCTAGTGCAAGGTGAAGCTAGGGATGTGACACTCAAATAATATTCATAGATGATCTGATCATAAAATCCACAATTCAACGGATCTTGGCAAACACACCGCAAAAGAAGATTACATCGAATAGACCTCTAAGAACATCGAGGAGAACATGGTATTGTGGATCAAAGAGAGAGAAGAAGCCATCTAGATACTAGCTATGGACCCGTAGGTCTGTGGTAAACTACTCACACTTCATCGGAAGGGCAATAGGTTTGATGTAGATGCCCTCCATGGTCGAATACCTCTCCAGCAGAGTACCGGAAAAGACCACCATATGGGATCTCCGGAAACAGAAAGTTTCGGCGGCGGAAAAGTGGTTTCGATGGATGTTCTGATGTTTCTGGAATATTTGAGAATATATATGCGAAAGAATTAGGTCAGGGGACGCTCGAGGGCCCCACAAGATAGGGGCGCACCCTACCCGCCCAGGGTGCTCCCTCCACCCTTGTGGCCGCCTCGAGGCTCCCCTGGCATGTACTCCAAGCCCTCTGGATGTCTTCTGGTCCAAGAAAAATCCTCGTAAAGTTTCATTCCGTTTGGACTCTGTTTGACATTCCTTTTCTGCAGAACTCAAAACAAGGAAAAACATAAACTGGCACTAGGCTCTGTGTTAATAGGTTAGTCCCAAAAATAATATAAAATAGCATATTAATGCATATAGAACATCCTAAACAGATAATATAATAGCTTGGAACAATAAAAAATAATAGATACGTTGGAGACGTATCAAGCATCCCCTAACTTAATTCCTGCTCATCCTCGAGTAGGTAAATGATAGAAAAAGAATTTTTGATGTGGAATGCTACCTAACATATTTATCAATGCAATTCTTGTTTAATGTGGCTTGAAAGTTCAGATCCGTATGTTTTAAGAAAAAGTTTATGTTGACATGAGAACAATAATATTTCAAGCATACTATATAGTAAATCATTAAGCTTCGAAAATAACATGGCTAAAGAAAGTTATGCCTACAAAATCATATAGTATTATTATGCTCCCTCTTCTCAACACAAGGTATGTCCACCACGGTGTCATCCAAGAAATTGGTTCATACTTTTAACGCCCCTCAGCCAAGGATAATGCGCAATTGGTTCAATTTTTCACGCAATATATGAGCGTCAGCCATGGACATAGCACGATGGGTGGAATAGATGGTGGTAATAGACAAAAGGACGGAGAAAGTCTCACATCAACTAGGCAAATCAATGAACTATAGAGATGTCCATCAATTGATATCAATGTGATTGAGTAGGGATTGCCATGTAATGGATGCACTAGAGCTATAAGTGTATGAAAGCTCAAAAGACAACTAGTGGGTGTGCATCAACTTGCTTGCTCATTAAGAACTAGGGCATTTGAGGAAGCCCATCGTTGGAATATACAAGCAAAGTTCTATATCGAAAATTCCCACTAGTATATGAAAGTGACAACATAGGAGACTCTCTATCATGAAGAACATGGTGCTACTCTGAAGCACAAGTGTTGGAAAAGATAGTAATGTTGTCCCTTCTCTCTTTTTCTCTCAATTTTTTTTATTTTGGGCTCTTTGGCCTCTTTTTTGGTGGGCTTCTTTGCACACTTTTGTTTATTATAACCTCACATGGGGAAATGTTCTAATAATGACGATCATCACACTTTTATTTACTTACAACTCGATATTACAACTCGATACTAGAACAAAGATATGACTCTATTTGAATGCCTCCGGTGGTGTGCCGGGATGTGCAATGATCAAGAGTGACAAGTATAAAAAATATGAATGGTGGCCTTGCCACAAATACTATGTCAACTACATGATCATGCAAAGAAATATGACAATGATGAAGCGTGTCATAATAAAACGGAATGGTGGAGTTACATGGAAATATATCTCGGAATGGCTATGGAAATGCCATAATAGGTAGGTATGGTGGCTGTTTTGATGAAAGGTATAAGGAGGATTTTATGCACCGGTGAAATTTGCGCGGCACTAGAGTGGCTAGCAAGGTGGAAGGGTGAGAGTGCGCATAATCCATGGACTCAATATTAGCCATAAAGAACTCATATGCTTATTGAAAAAGATTTATTAGCCCTCGAAGAAAAGTTCTAATACGCATGCCCCTAGGGGTGAGGTTGGTAGGAGTTAACAATCGCACGCCCCCGACCTTCACACAAAGGTAAACAATCAAGACACAAACATTTCATTTCGGTTACACATTTGGAGACCATACGTGCATGCTACGGGAATCACGAACCTTAACACAATTATTTTATCTACCCTATAATTTACTACTAGCATGATTCTAATATTACCATCCTCATATCTCAAAACAATCACACTTATCATATGGAAGTTTGTATTATACCTCCTTTGGATGTCTATCATATTAGGACTAAATTCATAACCCAAGCTAATTAACATGTTGTTTTAGAGACTCTCAGAATAATATAAGTGAAGCAAGAGTGTTCAACAATTTCTATAAAATATAGCCACTGCCATGCTCTAAAAATATATAAGTGAAGCACTACAACAAAATTGTCTTGCTCAAAAGATATAAGTGAAGCACATAGAGTATACAATAAATCAAGATTGAAGTGTGTCTCTCATAAAAGGTGTGTTCAACAAGGATGATTGAGAAAAACTGAAAAGCGAAGCTTCATATCATACAAGATGCTCCAAGAAAAACACATATCATGTAGTGAATAAAAATATAGTCTCAAGTAAAGTTACCGATGGATGAAGACGAAAGAGGGGATGCCTTCCCGGGGGATCTCCAAGCTTAGGCTCTAGGAAGTACCTTGGGGTTCCTTGGGCATCCCCAATCTTATGCTTTTGCCACTCCTTATTCCATAGTCCATCAAATCCTTACCCAAAACCTGAAACTTCACAACACAAAACTCAACAGAAATCTCTTGAGCTCCGTTAGTAAAACAAAGCAAATAATCACTCAAGGTAGTGTTGTGATCTTATTGTAATTTTATATTGGTGTAATATCTACTGTATTCCAACTTTTCCATGATTCATACCCACCCCCCCCCCCCCCCCGCCGATACTATACATAGATGCATCAAAATAAGCAAACAACACATAGAAAATAGAATTTGTCAAAAACAGAACAGTCTGTAGCAATCTGAAAACTTCGCATACATCTGTTACTCTAATAATTCTGAAACATTAGGATGACGTGGGGAATTTGTACATCAATTTGGTGTAAAATTTTCAAAAGGTTTTCATGTTTCAGCGAATTATTTAATTTTCTGGAGTGGCCACAAAAGTTTCTGTTTTTCAGCAAAATCTGGTCAACGATCACCGTAAGCCATCCCAAAGGTCTTACTTGGCTCAAACACTAATTAAAACACCAAAACACAATTACTACAGAAGTAATAATGTGTGAAACTTGAAAAACAGAACCAAAAAGTAAAACACAAAAATAAAATTGGGTTGCCTGCCAACAAGCACTATTGTTTAATGCCCCTAGCTAGGCATAAAAAGCAAATAGATATAGGTAAGCACTTCTCCCGTTGTCACTCGATGGAAACAATACAATACGTGTCATGTCCCCTACTGTCACTGGGATTGAGCACCACAAGATTGAACTCAAAGCAAAGCACTTCTCCCATTGCAAGAAAAACCAATCTAGTTGGCCAAACCAAACCGATAGTTCGAAGAGAATTACTAAGATATCAAAACATGCATCTAAGAATTTAGAAGAGACTCAAATAATATTCATAAATAATCTGATCATAAATCCACAATTCATCGGATCTTGGCAAAACACACGCAAAAGACGATTACATTAAAAAGATCTCCAAGAACATTGAGGAGAACATGTTATTGAGGATCAAAGAGAGAGAAAATAAGCCATATAGAAACTAGCTATGTTCCCGCAGGTCTGTGGTAAACTACTCAAACTTCATGGGAAGGGGAATAGGGTTGATGTAGATGCCCTCCGTGGTCGAATCCCCCTCCGGCGGAGTACCAAAACATGCCTCCAGATGGGATCTCGCGGAAATAGAAGGTTACGGCGGCAGAAAAGTGGTTTCGATGGATGTTCTGATGTTTCTCCCCTCCACCCTTGTGGCTGCCTCGACGCCCCTTGGCATCTACTCCAAGCCCTCTGGATGTCTTCTAGTCCAAGAAAAATTCTCGTAAAGTTTCGTTCAATTTGGACTCCGTTTGATATTGTTTTTTCGGGAACTCAAAAACAATTAAAAACAGAAACTGGCACTAGGCTCTGAGTTAATAGGTTAGTCCCAAAAATAATATAAAATACAATATTAATGCATATAAAACATGCAAAACAGATAATATAATGGCATGGACCAATCACAAATTATAGATACGTTGGAGACGTATCATGCGGCTGAAACAAAATTTCGTCGACTCCCCTAGGATTTCAGGAATATTGGGGTATTTATGGAGCGAAGAGGCGGTGCGGGCGGCCAACGAGGTGGGCACAACGTACAAGGGCACGCCCTGGTGGGTTGTGGTCCCCTCGAAGCTCCCCCAAGTGCTTCTTTGGCCCATTGGGTGTCTTCTGGCCTAGAAAAATTCTCCAAAAAGTTTTGCTGCGCGCGTTTGGATTCTGTTTGGTATTGATTTTCTATGATGTATAAAACAAGCAAAAATAGCAACTGGCACTGGGCACTATGTTAATAGGTTAGTCCCAAAATGATATAAAATTTCTATAAAATGATTGTAAACATCCAAGAATGATAATATAATAGCATGGAACAATCAAAAAGTTATAGATATGTTGGAGACGTATTAGCATCCCCAAGCTTAATTCCTGATCGTCCTCAAGTAGGTAAATGATAAAAAAATAATTTTTGATGTGGAGTGCTACCTAACATGTTCATCACATATTATTTTCCTTGGCATGGAAATTTGGACTTTTATATGGTTCAAAGCAAGACTCTAGTTTTAACATGAAGACTTTAATACTCAAGCATACCAACAAGAAACCATGTCTTTCAAAATATAAATACTAAAGCAAGTTATCCCTAGCCCATCATGCTCAATCATTGACCCATTCATGAAACACACTCACATATTAGCTACATCCAATGCTCACGTATGATCATAGTGCCCCTTAGTTGGTGCTTTATAAGAGAAGATGGAGACTCAAATAAAAAATAGCATAAAGTAAATAGAAAGGCCCTTTGCAGAGGGAAGTAGGGATTTGTAGAGGTGCTAGAGCTCAAAGCTGAAATTGAGAGATATAAAATTTTGAGAGGCATACTTTTCCCGTGAATGAAAATGACTAAGAGTTCCCAATACTTTCCATGCTAGATATGTCATAGGTGCTTCCAAGACAGAAAATAAAGTTTATTCATTTACACCATTCTTTCACAATCCATGGCTAACTGTATCCGCAGGTGCCCTCCATACCAACACTTTTCGAGGAATTTATTATTTGACAGCATAAAATAATTATTTTCATTTCGCGACTAGTCATCGCTATTACCGCAGCACTCTCGTGAAATGACAAGTGAATAAACACTCTTCTTGAGAATAACACATCTTGCATGAAAAAATATCGGCCAACCCTCACCGCCTCATGTGCGGTACGGGCATGTAAAAGAGAAGTTTATTTTGAAATTTAGAGATGGCACAAACAAATATTCGTAGAACGACAAGGGAATACCACATATAGGTAGGTATGATGGACTCATATGGCAAACTGGGTTTAAAGAGTTTGGATGCAGAAGTAGTATTTCTACTTAGTACAAGTGGAGGCTAGCAAATATATTGAGAAGCAACCAACCAAGAAACGAAAAATCGCATAAGCGAGCATTGAGCAAAACTAACACCGAATAATGCACCACAAGTAGAATGTAATTTCAATGCATAACTATTGACTTTCATGCTTGCATAAGGAATCATAAAACGTAACAACAATATTCTTACTAAAAAATAATTACTCATTAACATAACTCACATATCACTATCATCATGTCTGAAAACTATTATAAAGAATCAAGTTTATTTTGTCCAATGATCTTCATGAAAGTTTTTATTTTATCCCTCTTTAATATCTATCACTTTGGGACTAGTTTCTGTCGGCGTCCTCAGAACCAGGGTACCCAGACTTGCCTGCCTCCGGCCCACGGCGTGGCACCATCACCGGCTTGGTACGACCCATCTTCATCATCGACACGCAAGACCCTCACGAGGGGCCAAGCCTCGAGAGGCGGACGACACCAAGGCCTCTGGAGGGAGCTGCCTCTCTAGGATGGCTCCTAGGGAGCGGAGATTTCTATGCAAGCCCCCACCTCATGAGGTTCAGATGATGCAAATCATGCCGAACAAGGCCAGGCGGGCGCCAGCGGGCGTAGTACAACAAGTTTCCTCTTTGGTTCTAAAGATGCAAGCATAGACGCGGAGTCCCGAGGAATCAACCAACGTTTTCCATCTCCATGCAACATGACCAAGATCACCAGGACGACAGGACGAAGGTCATCACCGATCCCACCATGGCGTCACGATCAGAAGCTACGTGAAGAGCACCTTTCGCCAGGATAAGATTTACTAATTGTCTCCCTTCGAATTTGGCCGTTGTGGGATTCCTTTCCGCCTCTGTTTTGGGGGAAGAGGACCGAGGCCACTATAAATATAGGCTAGCCACCACCATAGAGGGGATGGATCATTCAGACCACCCTCACCCCCACACAAGCAAGAACACACCTCCCGAGGTTGTTCATCCACTGTACTAGTTCATCCTCAGCCCACCTCGAGGCAATCAACCAAAAAGCAGGAGTAGGGTATTACACTGCATGGTGGCCCTAACCTGGGTAAACTGCCTTGTCCTATTTCCTTCCTGTTCATCGAGCTAGGTCGTGAGCTCGACCAATAGGCTGACATGGGAAGTTGAGTTCTTTGCACGCACCCAAAGTTCGAATCTATCTAAGGTCTACGGAGCCCAGAATCCGACATTTGGCGCGCCGGATAGAGGTGTGTGTTGAGGGACTGCCTTCCCGTCGTCGCACTCCATCCTCGCCGCCCGGCCTCCCTCCATGGCAGCCGCTGCACCACCTGTTGGGCCGCCGGCCATGCTCGGGGGTATCGCAGGCCCCCTGCCTATCTCCTCTGTTGGAACGGGTGCAGTGGACGCTAAAGTGCATGCCGGCGTTGCCGCCGTGTTACGACGGCGCAGCCGACCTTGTGGGATTTCTCCAGGCCTACACGGAGGCCGTTTGGGCAGCCGGCGGCGACGACCAATTGATGGCAAACTTGTAATGCCCAGGATGGAGTTATACCTCCTACGTGTCGAGGCACGACTTAAAGGCATAAATCCATCCTAGAATGATCTCAAGTTCAGTAATCTTTGCACATCTCATGTAAAAGAGGGGATTGTAAACAGAAAAATAGTTGGCTTACACTCGCCACGTCACAGAATTACAATTCAAGTCTCAATCATCATACATTAAGAACATCACAACCCTCTAAGGGCAAAATCCAAATGTCAAAGTACCAAACTTAGATAAATAAACCACAGGCGGATCGAATCCTAGTAAGAGTCTCCACTACTGATCATCCGGGTATCGCACATAGTACCGACTACGCTCCTCGTCCTACTCCCAATCCAGCTCGGTGCCATCACCTGGATAGCTCACAACTGGACCTGCATCTGGTGTGTGAAGTAACTGTGAGCCACAGAGGACTCAGCAATCCCGTCTCCGGGTAACAAGACTATTTAAGCCTTTGGGTGAGGATAAGGCTGAAAAAAAGAATAAGTGTCTGCAGCAGCAACTAGCAACTAGCTTACGTGAGTGAGAGCAAGAAGAGAAAGCCTCGGCGAGAAGTGATCACGAAGTGATCCTAGCTACAAGCTCAACAAACATAACCCCTCCGTGTTCAACTCCCGAATCCCTATTCGGAAATTGACGGTCACGGAACACACGCTGGAAGTGTATTAGAAACATTGTGTCAAGTTATCTACAACCGGAATTAACAAGCTCCCATCTGCCACATAACCGCGGGCACGGCTTTCGAAAGTTCAAACCCTGCAGGGGTGTTCCAACTTGACCCATTACAAGCCCACGATCCACGGAGTAGCAACTCCAAAGTGGGAAGACCCGAGTATCCTCGGAATCCCGTGGTCAAGATATACCGAACTAAGGTAAGGCTAATCTAGCAAATCCTCCCGGCGTGTCGACACCCTGATAGTAGCCGCGCGTATCTAAGTCTCAGGACACGACCGGATGGGCGATGCTACAGGTTCTGCCAGATACCTCGGGTTGCCCCAAGGCGGCCCTGCAGGACCGCCGTTTCGGACCAACACTCATGTGGAGCACTGGCCCGGGGTTGTTGATTAAGAAAGAGGGTTAATTACTCCCTATGCAAGTTTAGTTTGTTATTAGGCAAATAGTACCAATGTTGGGACTTGCTGGAAAAGACTTAGCACTTAGCGGTTTATCGAGGGGGTCCCATACACCCCAACCGTGTTAGGAACGCATAATCAAGGAACATAACACCGGTTTATACGGTTCCTAACGGCATGAGTGGAACAAATCACCAAGCAAAAGGCTTAGCCTTCCACCCTTGCCAATATATAGATGATTTCATTTTAAGCATTTATATAGTGTGATATAACCCAACCAAACTTCAACATGAAGCAAGCATCTTCGATCTTCACCTACAACTAGCAATGCTATAAGAAGGGCTGAGCGAAGCGTACTTAGCCAAGCAACGGTTTGCATAGGTAGGTTGGTTAAACATGGCAATGGTTTACAAGTAGGAGGCTGACAAGAAGATCATGGGCATCGAGGCAAAACTATAGATCGAGACTACTAGCAATAGGCAAAGATAGTAATGTTATCGGGGTTCGGTCATCTTGCCTGAAGAGAAGTCGTTCGGATCGTAAGAAGGGTCCTCGTGCTCAACCTTGTTGGAAACCTCGTTCTCGTACTCGAACTCAAACTTATCTCCCGGCTCTAAAAAAACAATCACACCGAGCACAAATCAACAAGATGCAATGCGCACTCGAAAAAGATGAATGCATGATGGATGCACTAAGGATGCACACGGAGCACGTAAAATATCACTCAAGCAAAACACCTCAAAACATGATAACAATCTGATATTATTAATCTACACAGAAAATCAATCAAGTTTGATATAAGATTTGCTGAAATCGGAGTTACGGGCTAAAAGTTATGCCCGAAACAAGAATTGAGCGAAAGCTGAAATTTACAGCAACATAGCAACTTCGGAGCTCAAAATAATTGAGCTACAGCACCGAAATAACATGGCAAAGGACATGAACACAAACTAGACATATACTACAGCAACTAGGTCCAAAGGTGCACCCCCAACGGAGCCACGGATCAATAGCAATGATCTTGGACATATTGAACTTGACAATAAAATTCTGGCAGCAGAATTTTATTGAAACTTTGGAGCAAAAGATAAACATGCTACAGCCACTCAAATAGACATGTGAGGACATGAATGGAAAGACAACAATATATACTACAAGGAACAATCAAAATCCACTCCAAAACTATCATGCTTTGTCCTAGAACATCACACGAACATGGCATCGGAACGTTACAGATTTCAGACTTTGTGAAAATCCACTAAGTCCTAAAACAACAATATCATCATGGCATATAAAAGAGCATGTTTAAGTCACCTCGAAACTAAACATGGCAAAGGGTAAGCACCTCATCAAAGTACACATGAAGGTGATTCCGAAACACACAAGCATGCTTCAAAGAGGTGAACACAACGATTACAACGAGCTCAACAAGATGGCATTTCATAACAAGTGAAATAACATCACAGCCACATGGCACTTTGCAACGATGATAACAAGGCAATAATAAATCTATCATGCAACCTATCACATACAACATGTAGATCATGGCAAGACGAACACGTGGACATGTCATTTACATCATTCGGACAAACGAGCTAAAAGATATCACATGGCAAAGATGACATAAAAACATCACATAGCAGCAGTTTATATCATGATGCACTCTTGCAACAGCAAAACAAGCACCTAGATGATCTCTAACATGCATGACAACAACAGACAAAACGTAGAGCAAGTCTCCACGAACGTCTAGACATATTATATGCGCGAATCGGACAAACACACAAGGAGATCTAGCAGTTCTAATAAAGCATCACAGAACAAAAATAGCATGGACTTAGGTGGAAAAAGAGGTAAACCTCAGATCTGAGAAAATCTAGGTCAACTGGCCCGGGGCAGATCCGGCCCGAGATCTGCTGCGGCTGGGCTTGCGAGGAGGCTGCTGGGGCGGCCCAGCCGATCGGTGGCTGCGGCGGCCCGCGGAGGCGACGGACGGGCGGTGCGGCCCGGCTGCGGTGGCGAGGCCGGCCTGGCGCTCGCGGCCTGGTGGCGCGGAGCGGAGGGAGGCGCGGCCCGGTGCGGAGGCGAGGCGGGGCTCCTGGGCCGGGGAGTCCAGGCGGGCGGCTGCGGCGGCTGGGCTAGATGGAGCGGCCCGGGGCGGCGCGAAGGAGGGGCGCTGGTGCGGCTTGGCGCCTCGCGACGCGGAGTGGCGGCGGTGTGGGCCTCGGCTCGGAGCAGCGCGGCCCGACAGCTAGAGGCGGAGCGGTGAAGTGGGGACCTGGCGCGGCATACGGCCCGCTGGGCTGGCGTGGGAGATGCGAGGCGGCGCGCGCGGCCTGGCTGGAGGCGACTTCGCCCGACCGATCGAGGCAATTCCCAGCGATGCGTTGACCCTGGCACTGTGGGATCGAAGGAGGGGATCGAGATGGCGGCGCTGTGGCTGGCTCGATCTGGCTGGTTCCCTCGGGAACTGGCCAGATGGAGAGGAAGGGCTAGATCTGAGAGGAAAAAATGAAGGGGGAGAGGGGAAGAAGAAAGGGATGCCCAAAATTTAGACTAGGGTCTAATATATAGCAGGTAGCTAGGGTTTGGAGACTTGGGAGTGTTTAGGAGCCCTCCGATCGCGATCCGACGGATCCGATCGCGGGGGTAGTCTAGAAGGGCCTAGGAGAAGATAGTAGACTGCTTTAGGGGTGTTTCCGGGACACGAAGTGAAGGCACTTTGGACCCACACGAACAACGGATGGCAAAGCCAACGGAGTCCAAACGAGACGAGATTTGAGAGGCGGGTTGCACACAACAAACAACAACACACACAACAACCTCGCGGCACACCGGTAATGTTAAACGCCCAAACACCAAAGTAGGCCTACGGGACGTCACGGACATATGAGGGAGCTCCGGAACGCGAAACGGACAACGGGAAGAAACACGCGGAACCGGATGCAACCGACAACACAAATGCAATGCAATGCACATGTCTACATGATATGAATGAATGCCACACACTCACACAACAAAACGACGAAAACCCGAAAGACAAAGAGCCCGGAATGGAAATAGATGAAGCCGGAGATATATTGTATGCCCAAAAGGGAAAGTATTACATCCGGGGCATTACAAACTCTCCTCTACTACAAAAAGATCTCGTCCCGAGATCTAGGACTGGAAAAAGGAAGGGTACTCGGAACGAAGATGATCTTCTCGTTCCCAGGTAGCTTCACGGTCGGTGTGATGTGACCACTTGACTTTCAGAAATTTGATGGACTTGTTGCAGGTCTTGCGTTCGGTTTCTTAGAGAATTGCAACGGGATGCTCTCGGTAGGACAGGTCTTGTTGAAGATCAATCTCCTCAAACGGAATCATGCGCTCAGGTGCCTTGAGGCATTTGCGAAGTTGAGACACATGGAAGACATCATGAACATTTGCGAAGTTTGAAGGGAGCTCAAGTTGATAGGCTAGATCGCCTCTTTTGCCAAGAATCTTGAAAGGCCCGACGTATCTAGGAGCAAGTTTTCCTTTGATACCGAATCTTTGGGTGCCTTTCATCGGAGAAACTCGGAGATAGACATGATCATCGATGTTGAATGCCAATTCACGATGCTTGCCGTCATAGTAGCTCTTCTGACGCGACTGAGCGGCCTTGAGATTCTCACGTATGACTTTGCACATTTCTTCGGCTTCTGAGATCAAGTCATTGCCAAGAAGTTGGCGTTCGCCTGTTTCAGACCAGTTGAGAGGGGTACGGCACTTTCTGCCATAGAGAATTTCGAACGGTGCTTTGCCTGCACTTGCTTGAAAGCTGTTGTTGTAAGAGAACTCGGCAAATGGAAGGCAGTCTTCCCATTTCATGCCGAAGGAGATGACACAGGCTCTGAGCATGTCTTCTAGAATCTGATTCACGCGCTCGACTTGACCACTAGTCTGAGGGTGAAATGCAGTGCTGAACCTGATCTTAGTGCCCATGGCGGACTGAAAGGAGTCCCAGAACCTTGATGTGAACAAGCTTCCACGGTCTGAGGATATAACTTGAGGAATGCCATGTAGGGACACAATTCTGGAAGTGTACAGCTCTGCAAGTTGAGCTGCATTGATTGATTCTTTGACTGGAAGAAAGTCAGCGACTTTGGTAAGCTTGTCAATCACCACAAAGATAGCATCATTTCCTCGCTTGGATTTAGGAAAACCAGTGACGAAGTCCATTTCAATGTGGTCGAACTTCCACTCGGGAATAGGAAGAGGTTGGAGAAGACCGGCTGGACGTTGATGTTCTGCTTTCACTCTTCTGCACACATCACATTCATTCACGAATTGGGCAATTTCCCTTTTCATGCGTGTCCACCAGTAGGATTGCTTGAGATCTTGATACATCTTGGAACTGCCAGGATGAATGGAAAGGAGAGAATCATGAGCTTCTTCCATTATGAGCTTCCTGAGATCACCTTTGGGAACAACGAGTCTGTCCTCGAAGAACAAGGTATCTCTCTCATCAACATGGAAGCACTTGTATTTTTGAGTGCCCTTTGCAATCCCATGTTTCACCTTCTTCACCATGGTATCACTGAGCTGGGCCTCACGGACTTGATCTTCCAAGGTAGGAGCAATTTGGAGATTTGCAAGAAAACCCTGCGGAACAACTTGGAGGTTGAGTTTCCTGAATGCTTCACAAAGCTCAGGCTGGTACGGCTTGATAAGAAGGCTGTTACAATATGCCTTTCTGCTCAAAGCATCTACAATCACATTCGCCTTGCCAGGAGTGTATCCAATGCTGGGGTTGTACTCTTGGATCATTTCAACCCAACGAGTCTGACGGAGGTTCAAATGCGGCTGTGTGAAGATGTACTTCAAGCTCTTGTGATCAGTGAAGATGTCGACCTTTCTGCCCAACAACAGATGTCTCCACGTAATGAGAGCATGTACCACAGCTGCTAGCTCGAGATCATGTGTGGTATAGTTCTTCTCACTTGGCTTTAGCTGACGAGAAGTGTATGCCACAATTCTCTTATCTTGCATAAGCACACCACCAAGACCTTGAAGAGAAGCATCACAGAATACTTCATAGGGCTTGGATTCATCCGGAGGAGTCAGAACTGGAGCGGAGACAAGCTTGTCTTTGAGAGTTTTGAATGCCACTTCACACTCTGGAGACCAAAAGTATTTGACATTCTTCTGAAGCAGGTTGGAAAGAGGCTTGGCAATCTTGGAGAAGTTTTCAACAAACCTTCTGCAATAGCTGGCAAGACCCAGAAAACTGCGAAGCTGCTTGACGTTCTGAGGAGCTTCCCAGTTGACAATTGCTTCAACTTTCTCGGGATTAACCGCAATACCGTCAGCTGAGATGATGTGGCCCAGGTACAAAACCTTATCGAGCCAAAACTCGCACTTGGAGAACTTGGCATAGAATTTATGCTCTCGGAGTCGATCAAGAACCAGACGCAAGTGCTTTTCGTGATCTTCTTCATTCTTGGAAAACACCAGAATATCATCCAGATACACAAGCACAAACTCGCCAGTATAGGGGTTGAAGATGTAATGCATCATCCTCGAAAAGGTAGGAGGAGCATTGGCGAGGCCGAAGGACATGACGGTATACTCGTATGAACCGTAGCTCGTTCTAAAGGCCGTTTTGGGAATGTCTTCCTCGCGAATGCGAATTTGATGATAGCCCATTCGGAGGTCAAGCTTAGAGAACACTTTAGCTCCTTTTAGCTGCTCAAAGAGTTCGTTGATGTTGGGGAGCGGATACTTGTTCTTAATCGTCTTCCTCTTCAATGGCCGGTAATCAACACAGAGACGCTCCGTGCCATCTTTCTTCTTGACAAATAAGACACCACAGCCCCACGGAGACGTACTAGGTCTGATGAGACCCATACTCTCCTGCTTATCAAGTTGCTTCTTCAATTCCTTCAATTCATCCAGAGAGAGCTTGTACGAACGCCGGCATGCTAGCTCAGTACCCGGCTCGAGTTCAATGACAAACTCCACCTGGCGGTGTGGAGGCATGCCTGGAAGTTCTTCAGGAAAGACGTCTTGATATTCGTTCACCACCGGAATTTGAGATATGGCATTAATTTCGCCCTTATCATTAAGAGAGAAAAGCCGGATAGTGTTATCCCTGGAGGCGAAGATAATCACATCTTCATCAGAATGAGTCAACTTGACTTCCTTTTGAGCACAATCAATATGAGCATCATGCTGAGAAAGCCAATCCATTCCGAGGATGAGGTCGATGTCAGAATTACCAAGAATCACCGGAGAAGCCAAAAATCGATAATCTCCCATGCGAATGGAAACATTTGGAGCATATACACTGGAGTGCATTCGTCTCCCCGGAGAAATAACTGTTAACTCCCTTGGCAGATTTTTGGTGACAATATCGTGCTTGGATGCAAAAGGATATGACATGAAAGAGCAAGAAGCACCTGAATCAAATAACACTTTAGCTGGAAAAGAGTTAACTGGAAGGTTACCCAAAATGACATCAGAAGCATTCTCCGCTTGCGCTGCATTCATCAGATTGACCCTTGCTGCCTTTGGATCATGCCTGACAATAGCTGAACTCACAGGTGGAGGAGGAGGAAGACGCTTCGGATTCGGACATCTGTTGGCATAATGACCCTTCTGGCCACACTTGTTGCACACCACTTCAGAGAGAGGACGGAAATGAGAGCCACTTGACTTTGAGCCTTGAGACTGAAACTGCTTCTTCGACTGGTTGCTCGGGTTGGGTGGGTGGGAGAAACCACGACCACCAGAGTTCTTGTTGTTGAAGTTGTTGGAGTTGTTGTAAGGAGCTCGAATCACTTGAGGAGGAGGAAGCCAGAATTTCTGTTGTTTCGCAGCCAACTGAGACGATGAGGAAGAGTGAACAGCATCTCGAATTCTCTTCTTAGAAGCCTCCATATTAAGCTGAGCTGCTTCTTGTTTCAAAGCCATGTTATAGAACTTGTCGAATTCATCGGGCTCGAACAAAGTGAGAGCAAGCTGAAGTTCATCTTTGAGACCTCCACGGAACTGGTAGATTTTGCTCTTGGCATCAGGAATGTCTTGCTTAGCATAGCGAGCGAGGTTTTGGAACTTGACATTATACTGATAGACTGACATGGAGCCCTGCTTCAGGTTGCGGAATTGCTCACGCATGCCCTCGATGACACTTGTAGGAATGTGGTGCGAACGGAAATCCTTGCAGAAATTCTCCCAAGAGATCACTTGACCCGGCCTGGAGTCTTTGTACTGCTGCCACCAGTCAGCTGCTTGATCTTTCAGTTGGAAGGCTGCAAACTTCACATAATCATCTTCCTTCACGTTACTGCACTCAAAATGCTTCTTGATATCGGTTAGCCAATCTTCAGCATCAAGAGGGTCGACACAGTAACTGAAAGCTTTAGGATTGTTGGCCAAGAACTGGTTAAGAGTAGCATGGTGCGGCTGGTTGAAGAAGTTGCCTTGGTTCCCTGGAACACCCTGATTAGCTTGCATAGCTTGCATCTGCTGCATCATCTGCATCATCAACTGAGTGTTCTGAGCTGTAGTCTGCATAATTGCTCTCCAAGCCTCAGGCGGAGGAGGAGGGGAAGGAGGACGATCTGGGACCTCTTCCACCTCTGGGTTAGCGTTGGGAACCTTTTTCGGAGCCATCCTGAAAGAGATGACCACGAATCAGCAATTGATTGACAAAAGGTATAAGCTGAATCAATGGCATGAATCGCAACAAGTCTTCACAATAATCATTAGAACAATAAGAACGAATGAAATCATTCGAACAAGAGGATCGAATGAAATTCTTAGTTAAATGATAACATCAGTCTTCACGAGAAGCCACATAGGGAACAAAAGGATAAAATAAGAAAACAACAAGGTACAGACGGGAACAAACACAAGAGAGGAGTTTCGTTCTAACATCTTTGTGCTGAAAGCATATGAACGCGTTACGAAAAGGTTTTGCAATCCCCGGATCAGCATAGCCAAGGACCCTTTAAGATGCAACTCCTGATAGTAACATCGGACATATAACCTCTTCACTCAATGTAGAACCCCGAACTCACTAACCTGCATTCGTTGGAAGAATGCCTACGATCTACTGGATAAGACCCACCTATAGATTTCCAAAAGATTCCAGTTATGCAATCAGGTGTTGGGGATACACGAGAAGCACCGCGCAATCAACTCTAAACCTACATCCAGGTGTATCCATCCGTCAACACATAACCAGTCTTTCTCGGAAACTGTGTACCTCGGACCTTCGAAAAGCATCCACTATAACAAGCTATGGCAATACTCCCGAACTACCTCCCCAGTACTGGGTGATGTCGGGGTTATCTTGCCACTGGCCGTATAGGAGAGATTTTCGATGTCGGCCGTCTTAAGTATTTAGTACTGTCGCGATATGCTTGTGACAACAATACCCCGAAGCTCAACTCCTCGGTAACAGGAGGCATCGAGAACAATATCCTTGTCACAAGAACATCGAAACAATCCCAGAATACTCGCGGGATTCCGAAAAAAAAAATTGTGCAATTTTTGAAGATAGGAGAGACAAGAGTAGTCGTCAGGAGTCCTCACCAGAGAGAAAGGGGATGAGAAGCAAAGAAATCCTACTCTCCGATATAATATAGGACTCAAAAGTTTTTTAGTGTGTGCCTAGACTCAACCGTCAACGATTCGATCAAACAGTGGGGGCTCCTAGGTCGGAGAAGGCTCTGAATACCAACTTGTAATGCCCAGGATGGAGTTATACCTCCTACGTGTCGAGGCACGACTTAAAGGCATAAATCCATCCTAGAATGATCTCAAGTTCGGTAATCTTTGCACATCTCATGTAAAAGAGGGGATTGTAAACAGAAAAATAGTTGTCTTACACTCGCCACGTCACAGAATTACAATTCAAGTCTCAATCATCATACATTAAGAACATCACAACCCTCTAAGGGCAAAATCCAAATGTCAAAGTACCAAACTTAGATAAATAAACCACAGGCGGATCGAATCCTAGTAAGAGTCTCCACTACTGATCATCCGGGTATCGCACATAGTACCGACTACGCTCCTCGTCCTACTCCCAATCCAGCTCGGTGCCATCACCTGGATAGCTCACAACTGGACCTGCATCTGGTGTGTGAAGTAACTATGAGCCACAGAGGACTCAGCAATCCCGTCTCTGGGTAACAAGACTATTTAAGCCTTTGGGTGAGGATAAGGCTGAAGAAAAGAATAAGTGTCTGCAGCAGCAACTAGCAACTAGCTTACGTGAGTGAGAGCGAGAAGAGAAAGCCTCGGCGAGAAGTGATCACGAAGTGATCCTAGCTACAAGCTCAACAAACATAACCCCTCCGTGTTCAACTCCCGAATCCCTATTCGGAAATTGACGGTCACGGAACACACGCTGGTAGTGTATTAGAAACATTGTGTCAAGTTATCTACAACCGGAATTAACAAGCTCCCATCTGCCACATAACCGCGGGCACGGCTTTCGAAAGTTCAAACCCTGCAGGGGTGTTCCAACTTGACCCATTACAAGCCCACGATCCGCGGAGTCGCAACTCCAAAGTGGGAAGACCCGAGTATCCTCGGAATCCCATGCTCAAGATATACCGAACTAAGGTAAGGCTAATCCAGCAAATCCTCCCGGCGTGTCGACACCCTGATAGTAGCCGCGCGTATCTAAGTCTCAGGACACGACCGGATGGGCGATGCTACAGGTGTATGCCAGATACCTCGGGTTGCCCCAAGGCGGCCCTGCAGGACCCCCGTTTCGGACCAACACTCATGTGGAGCACTGGCCCGGGGTTGTTGATTAAGAAAGAGGGTTAATTACTCCCTATGCAAGTTTAGTTTGTTATTAGGCAAATAGTACCAATGTTGGGACTTGCTGGAAAAGACTTAGCACTTAGCGGTTTATCGAGGGGGTCCCATACACCCCAACCGTGTTAGGAACGCATAATCAAGGAACATAACACCGGTTTATACGGTTCCTAATGGCATGAGTGGAACAAATCACCAAGCAAAAGGCTTAGCCTTCCACCCTTGCCAATATATAGATGATTTCATTTAAGCATTTATATAGTGTGATATAACCCAACCAAACTTCAACATGAAGCAAGCATCTTCGATCTTCACCTGCAACTAGCAATGCTATAAGAAGGGCTGAGCGAAGCGTACTTAGCCAAGCAACGGTTTGCATAGGTAGGTTGGTTAAACATGGCAATGGTTTACAAGTAGGAGGCTGACAAGAAGATCATGGGCATCGAGGCAAAACTATAGATCGAGACTACTAGCAATAGGCAAAGATAGTAATGTTATCGGGGTTCGGTCATCTTGCCTGAAGAGAAGTCGTTCGGATCGTAAGAAGGGTCCTCGTGCTCAACCTCGTTGGAAACCTCGTGCTCGTACTCGAACTCAGACTCAGCTCCCGGCTCTAAACAAAACAATCACACCGAGCACAAATCAACAAGATGCAATGCGCACTCGAAAAAGATGAATGCATGATGGATGCACTAAGGATGCACACGGAGCACGTAAAATATCACTCAAGAAAAACACCTCAAAACATGATAACAATCTGATATTATTAATCTACACAGAAAATAAATCAAGTTTGATATAAGATTCGCTGAAATCGGAGTTACGGGCTAAAAGTTATGCCCGAAACAAGAATTGAGCTAAAGCTGAAATTTACAGCAACATAGCAACTTCGGAGCTCAAAATAATTGAGCTACAGCACCCAAATAACATGGCAAAGGACATGAACACAAACTAGACATATACTACAGCAACTAGGTCCAAAGGTGCACCCCCAACGGAGCCACGGATCAATAGCAATGATCTTGGACATATTGAACTTGACAATAAAATTCTGGCAGCAGAATTTTATTGAAACTTTGGAGCAAAAGATAAACATGCTACAGCCAGTCAAATAGACATGTGAGGACATGAATGGAAAGACAACAATATATACTACAAGGAACAATCAAAATCCACTCCAAAACTATCATGCTTTGTCCTAGAACATCACACGAACATGGCATCGGAACGTTACAGATTTCAGACTTTGTGAAAATCCACTAAGTCCTAAAACAGCAATATCATCATGGCATATAAAAGAGCATGTTTAAGTCACCTCGAAACTAAACATGGCAAAGGGTAAGCACCTCATCAAAGTACACATGAAGGTGATCCCGAAACACACAAGCATGCTTCAAAGAGGTGAACACAACGATTACAACGAGCTCAACAAGATGGCATTTCATAACAAGTGAAATAACATCACAGCCACATGGCACTTTGCAACGATGATAACAAGGCAATAATAAATCTATCATGCAACCTATCACATACAACATGTAGATCATGGCAAGACGAACACGTGGACATGTCATTTACATCATTCGGACAAACGAGCTAAAAGATATCACATGGCAAAGATGACATAAAAACATCACATAGCAGCAGTTTATATCATGATGCACTCTTGCAACAGCAAAACAAGCACCTAGATGATCTCTAACATGCATGACAACAACAGACAAAACGTAGAGCAAGTCTCCACGAACGTCTGGACATATTATATGCGCGAATCGGACAAACACACAAGGAGATCTAGCAGTTCTAATAAAGCATCACAGAACAAAAATAGCAGGGACTTAGGTGGAAAAAGAGGTAAACCTCAGATCTGAGAAAATCTAGGTCAACGGGCCCGGGGCGGATCCGGCCCGAGATCTGCTGCGGCTGGGCTTGCGAGGAGGCTGCTGGGGTGGCCCAGCCGATCGGTGGCTGCGGCGGCCCGCGGAGGCGACGGACGGGCGGTGCGGCCCGGCTGCGGTGGCGAGGCCGGCCTGGCGCTCGCGGCCTGGTGGCGCGGAGCGGAGGGAGGCGCGGCCCGGCGCGGAGGCGAGGCGGGGCTCCTGGGCCGGGGAGTCCAGGCGGGCGGCTGCGGCGGCTGGGCCCGATGGAGTGGCCCGGGGCGGCGCGAAGGAGGGGCGCTGGTGCGGCCTGGCGCCTGGCGACGCGGAGTGGCGGCGATGTGGGCCTCGGCTCGGAGCAGCGCGGCCCGACAGCTGGAGGCGGAGCGGTGAAGTGGGGACCTGGCGCGGCGTACGGCCCGCTGGGCTGGCGCGGGAGATGCGAGGCGGCGCGCGCGGCCTGGCTGGAGGCGACTTCCCCCGTCCGATCGAGGCAATTCCCAACGATGCGTTGACCCTGGCGCTGTGGGATCGAAGGAGGGGATCGAGAGGGCGGCGCTGTGGCTGGCTCGATCTGGCTGGTTCCCTCGGGAACTGGCCAGATGGAGAGGAAGGGCTAGATCTGAGAGGAAAAAATGAAGGGGGAGAGGGGAAGAAGAAAGGGATGCCCAAAATTTAGACTAGGGTCTAATATATAGCAGGTAGCTAGGGTTTGGAGACTTGGGAGTGTTTAGGAGCCCTCCGATCGCGATCCGACGGATCCGATCGCGGGGGTAGTCTAGAAGGGCCTAGGAGAAGATAGTAGACTGCTGTAGGGGTGTTTCCGTGACACGAAGTGAAGGCACTTTGGACCCACACGAACAACGGATGGAAAAGCCAACGGAGTCCAAACGAGACGAGATTTGAGAGGCGGGTTGCACACAACAAAACAACAACACACACAACAACCTCGCGGCACACCGTTAACGTTAAACGCCCAAACACCAAAGTAGGCCTACGGGACGTCACGGACATATGAGGGAGCTCCGGAACGTGAAACGGACAACGGGAAGAAACACGCGGAACCGGATGCAACCGACAACACAAATGCATTGCAATGCACATGTCTACATGATATGAATGAATGCCACACACTCACACAACAAAACGATGAAAACCCGAAAGACAAAGAGCCCGCAATGGAAATAGATGAAGCCGGAGATATATTATATGCCCAAAAGGGAAAGTATTACATCCGGGGCATTACAAAACTGGCTCCCCATGGCCATCATAGGTGAGCCGTGCTCCTGGTGTGTCGGTTTGCCAGAGTCCTCGGTGGCTTTTTCGTCACGCGCTTCGCGGCGCCGGCACCCCACGCAGTAGCGACACTCCTCGGCGGTTCACGGCAACCCATCCTGCATACAACCTCATGATGATGACGGGAAGTAGTGGCGTGCTCACCATGTCGGGGGACACCAAGGACGCACTTTCTACCCTCATGTTCGCCTTCAAAGCCCCAGCGGCAGCGCGGCTAAGCAGGGAAGGAGCCCTAGAGGCCTCGGGGGCTGCCACAACAAAGAAGAAGCAGTTTCTCTCAAGATCGTGCAGAAACAAAGCAGGTGCTGGTCGATGAAGACGGAGGATCGGGCTCCACCTTCACCATAGTCGTCGGCCTCCCCTAGACCAAAAATAGGCGCTGGTCACCTACCTACACACAAACAAGGAGGTCTTCGCGTGGGAAGCAGCGAACCTGGTCGGAGTTCCGCGGGGAGTAATCGAGCATCACTTGATGGTGTGCCCGAGCGCGCGCCCAGTGAAGTAGAAGGTGTGGAGGCAAGCTCCAGAGAATAAGTCGTTCATCAGCTAGGAGACTCGCAAGCTGCTAGAAGTCGGCGTCATTCGAGAGGTACAACACCTGGACTGGCTTGCGAAGCGGTCATTGTCCCCGAGAAGGGCGGGAAAGAGCGCATGTGCGTCGACTTCACCAACCTCAATATCAACGTCCAACCAGACTTCTCCAACCTTTGCCTATTCCCTTGTGGAAATTCGATCACATTGAGATGGATTTCATCACCGGCTTCCCCAAGTCCAAGCGCGGAGACGATGTTATCTTTGTGGTCATTGATAAGCTCACAAAAGTGGCTCATTTTCTTCCAGTCAAGGAATCCATCAACGCAGCACTACTGGCAGAGCTATACACCTCCAGAATTGTCTCTTTGCATGGCATCCCTCAAGTAATCTCCTCAGATCGTGGAAGCTTGTTCCCTTCCAAATTCCAGGACTCCTTCTAGTCAGCTATGGGTACCAAGATTCGCTTCAGCAAAGCTTTCCATCCTCAGACAAGTGGTCAAGTCGAGAGGGTGAACCAAATTCTTGAAGATATGCTCAGGGCATGTGTAATCTCCTTCGGTATGAAATGGGAAGATTGTCTTCCATTTGCCTAATTCTCCTACAACAACAGCTTCCAAGCAAGTTCAGGCAAAGAACCATTTGAAATTCTCTATGGCAGAAAGTGTCGTACCCCACTCAACTGGTCTGAGATTGGTGAGCGTCAACTCCTTGGCAATGATTTGATCACAGATGCCGAAGAAATCTACAAAGTCATACGTGAGAATCTCAAGGCCACGCAATCGCGCCAAAAGAGCTACTATGGCGGCAAGCATTGTGACTTGGCTTTCGACATTGGAGACCATGTCTATCTCCGTGTTTCTCCTATGAAGGGCACTCAGAGGTTCGATATCAAGGGAAAGCTAGCTCCAAGATACGTGGGTCCTTTCAAGATTGTTGGAAAAAGAGGCGACCTCCCCTACCAACTTGAGCTTCCTCCAAACTTTTCCAACGTGCACGACATGTTCCACGTGTCACAACTCCGCAAGTGCTTCAAGATGACCGAGCGCACCGTCGCCTTCGAAGAAATTGATATTCAAGATGACTTGTCGTATCATGAGCACCCCGTTGCTATCCTTGAAGAGACCGAGTGCAAGACTCGCAACAAATCAATCAAGTTCCTGAAAGTGAAGTGGTCACACCATACCGATCGAGAAGCTACGTGGGAACGCGACGATCACCTCCGTTCCGAATATCTGGAGTTCTTTCAGTCCTAGATCTCGGGACGAGATCTTTTCGTAGTGGAGGAGAGTTTGTAATGCCCCAGATGTAACAATTCCCAATATAGCAGTATATTCATCGTTGACTTAATCATTTCCATTCTGGGCTTCTCCTTCATTTCGTGTTTCTGCGTTTTTGCTTTGTGCATGTGTTGCATATTACCATGTCATTTTCATCATGTGCATCGCATTGGCATAGTCTCACTTGCATCCGTGTGTAGTTGCATCATCTACGTCTTCCACGTTGTCCGTTTTGGATTCTGACTCTCTCACATGGCACCCATCGCACCTCTCTAGTCTTTGTTTCATGAGCGGGATAAAAACATCCTCGGAATGGGCCGAGAGTTGTCAAGTGGTCTTGGTATATCACCGGTAGACCTCCTGTCAAGTTTCGTCTCGTTTGGAGGTCGTTTGATACTCCAACGGTTAACAGCATAACTCGCTGGAAGCCCTATCTCTTTTGGCCCAGCACCCCTCCACAATAGCCCACTAGCCCATCCAAACCACCTCCATGCTCTCAATCGTTGGATCATGATCGTGTGGGTGAAAAACTCACCTCATTTGGACTCTCCTAGCTCCCTCTACCTATATAAACAACCCCCCATGTACAAATCCAAGTAAAAACCCTAGCCCGAGCTCCTCTGCGCAGCCGGACACGTCCATCCTGGCCGGACGCGTCCGCCGCCGCCCCCTCGGCCAACCAGAGAGCGACACGTCGCCGATCCCTGCCGGCCTCTTTCCTCCCGCGCGCGGGCCTGTAGCCGGCCCACCCGTCCCGGCTCCTTCCACCGTCGCGCCTCGGCTCCCCCGCATCCGCCATAGGCGCGCGCGTCACCGCCGGTGCCGCCATCACCGCCGCCCCGCGCCCCGAGGACTCCGGCCACCACCCCACCGGCCACCGCGGCCTTCACCGGCCGGGCCGCGCCTCGCCTCCTCGTACACCAGGATTCCGAGTCTGATCGGGTAGTCCCTAAGATAAGGGGTTTTGTACCTCTGTTATTCGCGAGAGCTTGTGATGGGCTAAGTAAGAACACCCCTGCAGGGTTATGATCTTTTGAAAGTCGTGCCCACGGTTAGGTGACGGATTGGAATTTGTTAATATCCGGTTGTAGATAACTTGACACAAAACCTCAAACATAATACACTACCGTGTGAGTAGTCGTGATGGTCTCTTTTCAAGGGAGTTTGGGAAGAGAACACAGCTGTGTTATGGATGACTCGTAGGTAGACAGGTTCATTTAGTGATCAAGATTTAGTTCACGACTGATGGCTTTCACTTCTCTTCTCGCTCTGATGATACGTAAGCTAGCGACCTCATCTATGCTTAGCGCTTGCAGCAGCCCACTTATACACTTTCTCCTTACCCAAAGGCATTAATAGTTTGATACCCGGAAATGGGATTGCTGAGTTCTCGTGACTCGCAGTTTACTACAAACACAGGTGCAGGAACAACCGAGTACGAGTCAGTTGATGGCCAGGAACTCAAGTGGGAGTTCGATGAGGAATGTGGGCATATGTATGTGACGTTTCCCGACGATCAGTAGTGGTTCCTACTAGGGCCGATCGGGCATAGTGGCTGGTTATCATCTTTTCATTTGGATTTGTCCGTAACCGGACCATGATTGTACTTGGATGAATGTATGAATTATTTATGCATTATGTGAAGTGGCGATTGTAAGCCGACTATGTTTTTTCCCATTTGTTCTTGTAGATGGGAATGTGTGAAGATAACCTTCTTGCGATCATACCAAAATGTGATTATGCCTCTAAGTCGTGCCTCGACACGTGGGAGATATAGTCGCATCTTGGGCGTTAGATCATCGCACAAGTCGCACTCCGGATCCTATCGTCATCAGACGACATTTCATATGTTCATAATTCAAAGATTAAACTTCTATAATTAAATATATGTACTGTGAAAACTAAATTAGATCATTATTATTCATAACGGGTTGACTATCGGTGTGTCGAGTATTTTCTTGAAAACTCTAAGCTCACCTGGTGTATATATTCGACCGTCGGTGATGGTAGCTCCTCCCTTCGTTCCTGAGTGCATTACGCCAAATTTTCTAGCACATGGGAATGAAGGAGAAGATACCCCCATGAAAACAGTCGGGGTTATTCATCTCTGACATTTGCGACCATCGGTGATGGTCGTTCTTCTCTTCCTTCATGTGCATTACCAAAAGGTCTATCACGAGAAGGAAGAGGAAGAACGACCCCCACGACAACAGTCGGCATTCTTCTTCTCTCATATATGGTGGGGTCCCGATAGACTTAAAGTCAAACTGAAATGTCGTTTAATTATCTTTCTAAAAAATCCGGGTCACCAAATATTTCCAACATATTCTAGCACAAATCATGCCAAAATTAACGGAAAAATCAGGCATGACCTTTGCTAAAAATGGACATATCGAGCGCTTGAAATTTGTCGGAACGGAAATTAATCAATACTCTGGCAAAACATAGGCCACTCGGAGGTGTTCCCTGCAAACATGGCCACTTAGGCAAGCACATATCCTATTTGAGCAACACTAGATATACATGTTTATATCTACATCATATGAGCATTCAAACTTGATGGTCATTGCACTTACTATAAACTAGTTTTGTTACATACTTACTAAATAAACTAGTTTTATTAACTACTTACTAAATAAACTAGTTCTATAAAGCACTTATTATAAATAGACTAGTTATATTAACCACTTACTAAATAAATTATTTCTATTAAATACTTGCTAAAAATTCTATTACCCTAGTTATACCCTAAATTTTCTTACTTCTATTATTAAATTTAGTACCTGGAAAATTATATTCTTAATACCTAAAAAATTCTAAACTAAGTGGAGGGAGTAGGAACGAAGGGAGGGGTGAGTGAGGGTGGAGAGGGAGGGAGGGAGGGAGAGGGAGAGGGACAAGGCAGGGAGGGAGGTGGGAGGCAGGAGG
>LR738710.1:330748637-330809629 GCA_902687465.1 Secale cereale
GTGAGGAGGGAGAGGGAGGGAGGGAGGGAGAGGGAGATGGAAGAGGAGGGGAGGGAGATGGAAGGAGGAGGGATGGAGGAACTACCTCAATGGAGGAGAGTAGGAGCGGCGACAGCGGCGCGCGACAACGATGGTCAGGGAGGGCGACGACGGTGGTCAGGGAACGACGGCGGCGGCGGATGACGTGGGCTGCTGGGGAGAGTGTGAGTGGAGTGGATAGGGGAGAGTGAAGGGCGGATGGTTGGAGAAGATAGGATGGCTTTAGTAGTAGCGCGTGTTAGGATAAAGCGCTACTGTTAAACGCCATGGTAGTAGCGCCTTTTACCCGGCAAGCGCTACTGATATGCCTATATTAGTAGCGCCTTCTTCCAAAATGCGCTACTGCTAAGGCTTACCATGTAAAAATGAACATCAAAAATACATTGGTCATCAATGATCATTTTCTGTAGAATCTGAATTGTCAATATGAGTCCGCACCAGTCTAGGAACTGGTGAGGACTCATATTGCAGCCACAAATCCTACACATAGAGTTCAATGAAGACCACGTGGTTGTGATCGTTTGAGAAGTAACATATTTATGGTGGTAAACACCCTTTTCACGGAGCGAGGTGGGACTAAACTTAGTTGCAAGGAGTGGACTAAACTTATCAGTAGCGTGCATTCGCGAAAACCGATGCTGCTAACTCAATAGCAGTAGCGCGTTCGCGATAGAGGCGCTACTACTATACCTAGTCTGGCGGCAAGGTCATGTCAATTGTAGTAGTAGTGTTGTTTCCTCTTGAGTCCTGATGCGCTACTCCTATGTTTGTATCAGTAGCGCGGTTTTTTATCACGCGCTATTGCTAAGTAGTAGTAGCGCCTTATGTTAAACCATGCTACTGGTAAGATTATGTGTATAAGGTTTTTCCCTGGTAGTGAGAGGAGGGGGAGAATGGTGGAGAAGCCATTGTATGTTTATGCACTTCACAACAATGATCATCATCCACACCACAACAAGATGAAGCAACACGAAAAATGCAATATGAGATGACAATGCACAATATGAAGATGACATGGCAATTCACAATAATACTTAAAAGAAAAAGAAAAAAATACCCAACATGAAGAAACCCAATTGAGATAGAAGTAGACAAGGTTGGATACATTGCCAAATATGGAAGTTTTATATGTGGGGTGTTACAGCTCTCCTCCACTCCGAAAGAATCTCCTCCCGAGATCTAGGAAAGAAGGAAATCGTGATACTCAGAACGGAGAAGATCCTCATGTTCCCGAGTTGCTTCTCGGTCGGAATCATGTAACCACTTAACTTTGAGGAACTAGATTGACTTGTTGCGGGTTTTGCGCTCGGTTTCTTCAAAAATAGTGTCGGATTACGGGCTCCGCAAACCCAAGAAGTTCGAACACAGGGGCGTGAACGAAGATCTCTCCCACTCACGTCTACCTAGCGTCTCACCCTCATCGAGTGAAGAGATTCAAGCAAACAACAAGTGAAGCACGTAAGAGTTTACCTAGGTTTGGGCCACCTTGTGGTGTAAAAACCCTACTTCCTGCTTTGGTGGATTGGCCTCAGGAGGGCAAGAGTATGAGCTAGTACAGTGGTTCCTGAGCTCAGGAGGAGAGCTCAGGAGGGTCGGCAAGAGTTCTTGCTTCCTTGGGTGGAGGCAGAGCTTATGGATCTGATCGACTTGTCCCTCATAGTGGGGATCCTAGCTACTTATATAGGCGGCCAGGGTCCTCTTCCCCCGAAATATTTAGGCAGGAAGGGATCCCACAATGGCCATTTTTGAGTGGGAACACAAGGACGTTCCGATCCTGACAAAAGCAGTCTTCGCCTGCAAAAGGATCAGGCGGTAACGCGGTGGTGGGCTGGGTAGTGACATCCTCCATGTCGCCCTTGCGGTCTTCGGTCTTGTTGCACCAAAGGGGAAACCTTTGTTTCGCTCCTCGGGAACCTGCGCCTGCGCTGCCTCCTTTGCACCGAAACGGCAACTGCGCCGTTGGCGGGCGCTGGCACCCGCTGGCACAGTGCGTCACTGCTTACGTCACTGCCCCCTCCTAAGGCAGGCTTGGCCTTGGGTTCTCCGCCCCTCCGGAGCAACTTGCCGAGGCCGCTCCTGAGGGGGTCTTGACGTTGTTCTCCTCGCGAGGTCTGGCCTTCTCGCGAGGGTCTTGGGCAGCTAGTCGATCAGCTGGGCCGTACCAGGCCATGGTAGGATCACGTCGCGGCCCGCAGATAGCCAAGTCTGGGTACCCTGGTTCCCAGGACGCCGATAGTAGCCCCGGGCCCAAGGCGCGTGCGGAGTTGGCTTCGGGGTGAAACGTTAGCCAAGGACGAAGCGCCGCGGGCCCAAAAAGGCTGCGGGCCAGGCTGGCGTGTGACGGTTGGATGGGATGTGGGTGACCCCGCTCCCCACGCAGTCTCGGCGACCTTGAAGTTTGACAAAAAGGGGCCGTCTCCGCTGCATGGGAGTTATCGCTTACCTTCCTTCCTGCTCAGCTCTCCTCCTCCTACGCCTCCCGCCTTCCTAAATCGCGTGTCTCCTCCGGCACCTTCAGCAATGGCGAAGAAGAGCAAGGGTACCGCGCCGGCATCCGGATCTTCTTCTTCCCTTGAGGCAACACTCGAGGAATCCTCTGTCACCAAGGAGGAGGACTACTCAAAGGTCCAACCTTTCTTGTCGAGCGTCCACAACAATCATGGCCCGACGGTGATTTGTGCCGGATCCACCACGACGCGGATCTTGCCGAAGTCCTGCTACCCCTTCTTCCTTCACAGCATCTCCGTCAGGCTCGTGCCGCCCTTCTCAGAGTTCTTCTACGCCATCCTGGAACATTACCAGGTGCATGCTCTCCACATCCAGCCTCGCTCCATTTTCGTGCTGTCGATCTTTGCCTTTTACTGCGAGGCACTCATGCGGGTGAGGCCGACTGTCGCCCTCTTCCGCCACTTCTTCTCCATGTGTCGGTACGACGAGGGTCTATGCTCGGGGTGTGTCTCCTTCGTCTTCCAGCGCCAGGGCTACCGGCTGATGACAGCCGGGAAGAAGATAGACTCCCATCGCAAGAGGTTGGTCTATCTGGATGCCCAGCGCGTTCATCCACTGCCGGCGCTGCCTACCGCCCGTCCGGTGAAACACGATGTCTGGAGCTACACGAAGCTCACCGACCCCCTTGTCGGGCCTGTTCTGGCAAGGATTGAAGCCGACCTGGGCTCGAGGCTCGAAGGGGCCCAGATCATGAAGGAGTTCTTGAGGCAGCATCTGGCGCCGCTGCAGGCACACTCACGCCCCATGTGGGAGCTGATGGGTGATTACGACAGGCTCCAGGTGCACTCGGGGGCGCTGGCCGAGGCCGATCTAGACTTCGCCTCAGTCACTCTCCTAGGGATGGTTCCTTAGGACCTCTCCGGGATCCACCTTCCACTGTACAGCCGCCCTGACAAGATCGAGTTGTTGAAGGCCGTGTCAGGTTTCGGGGCGCCCGTGGCTGCTCCGTCTATGGTTGACGTGTCTTCTGGCGCCGACGACGGGAACGACGAGGGGAACTCGGAGGAGACCCTGGACAACGACGACCGGGTTGACGAGGGGGACTCCTCTGAGGCGTCCGCTGGAGCAGTAGCGTCAGGCGCAGGTGTCGCCGGACGGTCCCAGGTGACCACTCCACAGCGATCCGGACGCGCTGCATCCAGGGGAAGTAGCGTGGCGACCCAGCCGAGGAGTGCCATGCCGGCGAAACTGGTGACCACGACCGCGCTCAGGTCTGTGGCCTCGCGCCTCACCAAGATCCGAGCCACCGGCACGACCATAGCGCTAGCGACTGCGGCTGACCTGCTGGTGAAGAGGAGGGCGCGCCTCGCCTCCAACGAGTAAATGTGCAATCTCCTGTTATCCTTAGTTGTTGTGCCCCTAACGCGCTTCTCCTGATGCAGCATCATGGGTGGTGTGATGAAGAAGGCGAAGGGGGAGGTCACGTCGCGGTGCCCTGCTCCTGCTGATGCTGATGTGGCCGCGGAGAAGGGTGCCACAATGCTGGGTGTCTCGACCAACTGGGCCACCGGGCACGCGTCAGCGGTGTCGCTTGAGAGCGTCATCGCTGTTTGCGAGGCCGCGTCAGCTCCTGCTTCGGCTGCTTCAGCGAGGGGGACCGGAGCCCCCAATCCCCTGGTCGAGCAGCCGGTCTTGTCGTTGCCCATGCGCCAGCCTGCGCAGCCTGGCCCTGAGACCTTCGAGGCTGCCTCTGCCGTGCTGGGTCGGCTTTGTACCGAACTTCAGGCTGGTGACAGTCGCACGATGGAGAGACGCATGGGGCTGATCTCCGGGTGGCTCCTGGCAGAAGAGTCCGCACGGGCCTCCTGGAACCAGGCCTTAGCGATCGCTGCCAAGGGTCGAGAGGAAGCTGCGGCAGCCACGCTGGCATGTGACGCTACACGGGCCGATGTTGCGTCCTTCGAGAAGCGCGCCTCGAGGCGGAGAGCGAGCTGGAGGCCCTTCGCGAGGAAGGCACTAGGCGCGCCCTGGAGCTCGAGGGGTTCGGGAAGGAGCTCGAGGCGCAGAAGGCTGAGACGTCCCGGCGGCAACAGGAGCAGCTTGCTGACCGCGTGAGCCTGGAGAAGCTAAAGGTTGAGGTTGAGCAGGCCAAGGCGACCCAAGCAGCGCACGACAAGGAAGACGCCATTGCGGCCTCGGCAACACTGAGTCGCGAGGCCCTCGCCGCCTTTCATCTTCAGGCCCGTACGGCGCCGCGGGCCGCCTACGGAGAAGGGTTCAAGAAGCCGCTGGCCGCCCCGGAGGAAGGCCCCGCCGGGCTCCTCGCCGCGCTCGTGAAGTCCCTCCGTGAGGTTGCGGCCGCAATTGGCCAGTTAGCAGATGTCGAAAGCCGCACGCTCCTTACCTTGGTCCTGACGCAGGTGTGCGGCCACCTAAGTCATCGTGACCCTACTCTTAACCTGGCCTCGCTGTCCAAGCCCGTGACCACGAGCATAGAGGGCGCGGCTGCTGGGGCCCTGGGGGCGAAGGTCACGGAACTGGTGGAGGCGTTCCTCCAGGCTACTGCTACCGCAAGCGAAGAGGAGAAGACTGGTGATGATGCGCTTGATGATGCCTGATCTGCTCCTGTCCAGAGAGAGAAGTGTGGCTGCCTTGGGGAGGCGTAAGAACTTTGTTTGAATTTGAAGAACTTGCTATTATTGTAATTACTTGATGATTTCCGTGATTGCTTCCTTTCATGTTTGCTTAGGTGCTCTACGTCAGCACGGCCCGACCCCGCGCATACCTCGATCGCCATTGAGCCCTCCAGGTGACCGGGGTTATCATAATAACTAGACTCAAGGGATGAGGGGCTACGTGGCTAGTGAGGCCCCTCGGTCGCGATGCCCAGGGGTCCCCCTTGACGTTCGAGTGATCCAATTTGCGTTCTGCGTCGGCAGGGCCCAGCCCAGCGCATACCTCGACCGTCGTTGAGCGCCGAGCTCAAGGAGTGAGGGGCTGCGTGACTAGTGAGGCCCCTGGGTCGTGATGCCCAGGGGTCCCCCTTGACGTACGAACGGCTCTCGTGAGGGAGAACGAACACCATACCTTGCTCACGAGCCTTCGCCTGGGATGGGGGCGCGAATAGGCCAGGTGTCTCGGCACCTAGTAGGGTGACGTCTGCCAGGCGTGACCTGAGCATAGCCCCCGTGCCTAGCCCCCCTCGCGACACCCATCCAAGGAGAAGCTGTGAGCGTCGTGAGCTGAAACGCTCCCCGAGGTTGGTGCGGCCGCTGGGGGCTGCCCTCAGTTGTTTATAACTAGCGCGGAGCATAGAGCTACCACACTTGCGCGGAGTGTGGGCATGACCGTGCCTCGGTCATAGTGGCCAGTGCGGAGCTTGGTGCTTCCACTTGTTTGTGGGCATAACCACTCCTTGGTTGGTTCTCTCAGCGCGCAGCATGGCACTTCCACTGGACCGTGGGAGGGAGCCTCCCACCGGGAGAGACTCTGAGGCGTGTACAGCCCCGTCCTGACACGTGGCTTGCACGGCAGGACAGCCAAGGTGTATATGGGCCCTCCTCGGGACGAGCTGAACGACTCTGAGGAAGTTCTCGTGAGCTTATGCATCACTCACGAGACACTACCCTAAGGCAGGTTGCGCCTGAGTCTTCTTCTACAAAATGTGAAAAGAGAGGTGTTGTGTCGACCTGCACCGAGTGCATCTCTAGAGGGTATCGCATGAGAAGGCCGCAGCACCACTGACCCCAGGAGGTGACATCATGGGAATGGCTCGCGAGACAGAGCTCAGCCGCTGGATTTGTCGATGCTGCAGGGACGGACCCGAGCACAGACGCCGAGCCCAGTCTTCTCATGCAACGATCCAAAAGAAAAACAACCGGCATGCGGTTCCCGCGTGAGCGAGGCACCTGCCACGGGACCCTACTTACCCATCCACGATTAGCCCATGCAAGAACAAGGCACCAAGGACCACGGGTGGTGACGTCGCGATAATGGATCGTGAGACAGAGCTCAGCCCTTGGGTTTAGCGACGCTGCAGGGATGGACCCGAGCACAGACGTCGTGCCAGTCCTTAATCATGGGGCGGTCGCGAGTGGGATCGCAAGGGCTCATGACCTTAATGGCGGTGAGAACGCCAAGCATGCAGATAATGCGAATAGGAAGGAGCAACTAGCCTTGATCATGCACAAAAATGAGACAACTACGGGGGATAGCCCCCAGCAGCCCGAGGATGATGCAGCCCGGGGGGGCACCCTCGATTGGATACCTGAAGCGTCACCTGATACTTGTCGAAGGAGATTTGGGGTAGCTGAAGACGCGAGCCATGCGGGTCGCCACTGAAGATCGTCAAGCTCCTGAGGCCTAGGGACTCCGGAGGCTCTCAACGGTCGCGTGGGTCCTGTTCTTGCTCCGTCCGGACCACCTGCCACTGAGCCTCCTAAGCCCCCAAGGCCTGCGGCGCGAGGTGCTAAACATGGCAGCTGTGTTGCGGAAGCCGAAGAGTGTGCGGACGTGGCTGCAAAGGAGGGCCCTCCTCCGGCCAATCGCCCTCGGCCAGAGGGGCTCCAAAGAGGCGGCTCGGTTGAGACCTGCAACGTCAATGCAGATGCGGGAGCGGTCGCTCGGGCTACTGGCAGGTGAGCTCGGCGTTGTGCGGTTACACCCTCCGTGGATGAGCCTTGCGTACTAAAGCTCTTCGGTAACCTGGTCGATGAAGTCCTGAGCACCCAGCACTGTGCGGTTCACGCTGGGCTCACAAAAACGCGCATCAAGACACGCCTGCAGGTGGTGCCCGAACACCTCCCTCGAGACGCTGGTCAAGCTGGAGACGCTCCAGAGGAGAGCCCCCGAGCCCATCCTGAGAGGGGCGTCGGGCGTGCCTCCCTATGCGAGGGTGGAGGGCGCCTCATCGGCAGGCGCGAGCCCTGAGGCGGTACCGTCAGGAGCCCCCGCGTCCTGAGGTCCGTTGACGGGCAGGTTCTTCTTCTTCTTGGGGGCGGTCTGCAGGGCGAGGACGGCTCCATCCTCATCGGAGTATTCGACCACCGCAGTCTGGTAGGCGCGCTCTAGGGAACACATCGCTTCCTTCTCGTCGGAGGTGAAAGTGATGACTCCGCCACTCCCGGGCATCTTGAGGACGTTGTAGCCATGATGGGTCGCCGCCATGAACCTGGCGAGGGCAGGATACCCAAGGATGGCGTTGTACGGGAGGTGGATGTTGGCGACGTCGAAGTCGATGAGCTCGGTGTGATAGTTGTCGCGGTCACCAAAGGTGACGGGAAGGCGGACCTGCCCCCTCGGGAGTGTGGAGCCATCCATGACTCCGTAGAATGGCTTGGTCGGGTGGAGCTGATCGTAGGGGACCTGGAGTGTCTCTAATGTCTGGACGGAGAGGACGTTGAGTCCTGCTCCGCCGTCGATGAGGCTATTGGTCACGAGGACATTGCTGATGGTCGGGGTGCAGAGCATCGGGAGAGCTCCTGGGGCTGCGATGCACTTGAGCTGGTCCTTGGGGTCGAAGGCGATGACCTGCTTGGTCCACCTGAGGTTGAGCGCGGCGTCAGGCCTGGGAAGCGCCGCGTTCACCTCGCGGACAAACTGCTTGAAGATGCGATGGGAAGCTGGGGCATGGGCTCCTCCCAAGATGCATGCGACTGCATGCGGCTCCTGGAAGTCCCCTGCTCCATCTCCTTGGCAGTCGTCATTGTTCCCTCTTGGCAGTGGTGGCAGCGGAGGCAGGCCCCCGTTGCCCTGAGGGCGACCTTCACGAGGCTGGTAACGCCAGGGGGCATCACGAGGCTGCTCCTGCCAGTGGTCTTCATGAGGCTGTTCACGCCACCCTTGGCGCCAGTTCCTGTCATCCCAACGTCCTCCGCCTCGGCCTCCTCCACGACAGTAGCCGCGGTTGTCGCGCTCAGGGCACTGCCCGACGTGCCCGCTGCGCATCGCCCTGAACTCCTGGCAGTCATTAGTGTTGTGGCTGTGGACATTGTGGATGATGCAGTACGGACGGTTGTCTCTCGGGGGATCGTCGTAGCCGCAGCCACGCTTTACTTCTGGCTCCGCAGCCAGCACAGTGGGCCCCTTGCGCTTTGCATCTTTGGCATTGGCTTCTTGTCGTCCGCCTCCGCCTTAGGCAGCTCCTGGAGGGAGAGGCGTCCTTCCTCTGCCCTGGCGCACTTTGCCGCGAGCTTGAACATCTCGAGGGTTGTGCACAAGTCCTCGTGGATGGCGAGTTCCTCCCTCATCTTGACATCGCGGACGCCGTCGGAGAACGCCGAGATGATGGCTTCGTCCGAGAACCTAGGGATCCGGAGGTGCATGGTGTTGAAGCGTTGGATGTACTTTTGCCGGGTCTCTCCCGGCTGCTGTCTCACGCGGCGCAGATCCACAGCCACCGGGGCTCGGTCGCGGGTGCCTTGGAAGTTGGCAACGATACGCTCATGAAGCTCCTCCCAGGAGGAGGTGGATCCCACGGGGAGGTTCAGGAGGCAGGAGCGTGCGACATCCTTGAGAGCCATGGGGAACCAGTTCGCCATGACCTGCTCAGTGCCGTTGGACGCCCCGATGCTCAGCTTGTAGAGTTGGAGGAACTCCGTGGGGTGGGTGGTGCTGTCGTACCGCGGAGGCAGGTCCGACTTGAACTTGCCGGGCTAGACGAGGTGCCGTAGCTCATGAGCTAAGGCACGACATCCAGCCACACTCATGATTGCAGGCGCCCCCTGCACCTGCGGTGCTGGTTCTTGGGGCGCTGGCGCCACCACCTCCTATGGCGCGTGGTCTTGGCGCTACAGGCCAGGGGGCCCGCGAGCCCCTGCCTGGGGATGCGGAATCACCTGGCAGCTCTCCTCGTCGCGCGCATGGGCTCTGCGGGGCGGCTCACACCGCGGAGCCTCGCGCCGGACCTCCTGGCTGGCACCGTAGAGTGGAGGTGTGTCGGTGTATTGGGAACGACACCTATGGGATCAGAAGAATCCCTACTATGGTCGCGGGGCGCGGGGTCAAGAGAAGAGCGGATCAAACAGATATCACACGGTTGTTTATCCAGGTTCGGGCCGCGAGGATGCGTAAAACCCTAATCCTGCTTTGGTGGATTGTATGTTTGTGTTCTTCAGCTAGCTATGGGGCGTGAGGAGCTCCAAAAAGTCGAATCCTCCTCCTGGTCGCCTTGGGCCTCCTTTTGTAGGGAAAAGGGGTTGCCACAGTGGCACACGGGATGTGGAAAGGGTACAGTGATGTGAGGTTATCCCTCGCATTACATGACAAGGCGCATTTAATGCGTCTTGCTTAGGTGTCCTAGCTTTATCGGGGGCGGGGGAGAGATATGTCTTGTCCGTCGCCGCTCCTTCTTGTGTCGACACGCGCCCTGGCAAGCGATGCCTGAGATGCCATGTAGGCAGGCAGGCAGCTGAGGTGGCGCAATGGTGGGTCTTCACGAAGATCTGCATGCCGCCACGCAGGCGCCTGCCAAGCTGGTTGGGTCGGCAGCTGCATAAGGCGGCGGTAGTTTAGTCGGCGTGGGCCTGATGGTGGCCCTACGGATGTCCTCGGCAAGGGTCTTGCCGCAACGCCTGCTGCCATCCTCGGCAAGGTGCTTGCCGGAGGTCTTGTGGTCTTCCTTGGCTGGGATCCCGCCAAGGGTCCTCGTCTTCTTAGTGTGTATCTGGTCTTGAACGTCTTCACAAAGATCTGCATGCCACCACGGGGATGTCTCCCGAATCCTTGCCCCATGGGGGCAGTGGACTCAAGGGTGATCCGCTCCGTAGGCGTGGGGCGAGTTGCCGCGGCAAGGGTCTTGCCGGGGAGTTGCCGCGGCAAGGGTCTTGCCGGGGCTACTGAAACTGGCTCCCGGCAAGGATCTTACCGGGGGAACCTGCTTCGTCCCATTGCTCTTTGTGGTCTTGGTTTTGGTGTTCAGTCTTACCCTGGCTTACCTCCCTGGCCTTGCTTGGTGCGGTGGTACCCGTGGCTCAGACTGCCCGTGCACAGTCATAGGGGTACAAAAAGTGTAACCCCCCCCCCTTTTTGAACACCGACAGGAGCCCCCGGGCCTGGGCCACACATAAGCGCGACGTGTTGTTGGGCTAGGCCCAGAACGATGCGCGGTCAGGCGGGACGGTTTTTACCGCGGTAAGATTTTCCGCGCGGTGCGCCTCCCACGATCCGCGCGCGTGGCGTGGTGTGGAGGGGCGTGCGTGACTTGGGTGGCATGCGTGGGGTCGGTTCCCGCAGGCATGCGTCACATCGTAGTAAAGAGGCGGCTTCGCGCCTTCCCCATAAACGGGGGGAGGCATGGAGGCGCGACCCATTTACTGAAATGGGGCTGAGGCGCGGTCCTCAAGGCGTCCACTCCCCAGGATCACGGGGTGGGGAGAGGTCGCCCCACCTGCCCCCTCAGTTCCACACGTCTGCCACGTGTCCCCCATGCGTTTGGGGTGGCAAACGGTGGAAGCTGGAAACCGGGCCATCGCTGGTTGGGGCGGCGGGTCGGCCCTGGCTCCCTACGCCTTCCGTGTCTTGATTGGCCGAGCGGGGCGGTCGAGCCCCAGCCCCGTTCCTTTATAAAGAGCGGGAGGGCAGGGACGGCGCCCCGCATTCTTCCATCTTCTTCCTCCTACAACTTCTGCTCCTCTCTCCCATTCGTCATGGAGAGAGGAAATCCCGGCCCTTCAACAGTGTGGGGACCCCGACTCATCAGTCGAGATCACCGAATGCACGTGTACAGTGATCCCAGAGATCAATGCTCACTGAACACACAGAAGCTGAATAACAAGAGTCTTACATCCATACATACCGTATTACACAAATAGGACCATTAAGGTCAAGTCTTGAGTATAACATCGCAGCGGAAATCTTCAATAACAACTTGGACCCATGCCATCTGCCTTAACCCTACAGGCATTCTGACTTAGAAGCGTCCTAGCTCGCATGCTCGTCACCAAGAAATCTTCATCATATATAGTTCTCTCATGCCTGGCCAATAAAATAACCAGTGGCAAGCCAATGAGTACTTTGAATGTACTCGCAAGCAACGCAAGTGTGATGATAGAATAATTATGCAAGGCTCTACTGCTAGATTGGCAGTTTTGCGGAAAGCTAGTTTTTCATATGCAAGTATGATCAACATATAACATGGACATGCATGTGTCTGCAACGAGTATCAGGAGGTTACATACATCATTATCCAGAAGGAGTTGTAATCAACTCATGCTCAAGCTCATTGCGACTTTCTCACAATCACATCAACAGATCCACCATACCGTGTTGTTTTCCAGAAACTTATGGACATAGTCTAAGTAGCACCACCCAACTGTCCTCGACCGCGGACATGGCTATTCGAATAGTTTGACACTCTGCAGAGGTTGCACACTTTACCCACAAGATCCGGGGAACTTCCGTGTCATCCACGACCCGCGGTACCTCAAGTACCCGGGGTAAGCACCCGATCACTACCTTTCCCTAGACGACACTAACACAGAGTCCACTCGATTGGTAACAGCCCCGTGCGAACATTTCACATCTTAAAATTGTGGAGACTTGCTCCCATATTCATCACATACCACTGACACGGGATACCAATGGTGTGTTCGGTGTCCTGTAAAAACAGTCATGGCCGTCTATCCAAGCACGACCCCGTCCCGAGAGTGACCTCATGTCACCCCCGTCACTAGTAATGCGGGCACCATGCTAGTATCGACCTAGGTAATCAATAATGCCCTTTCCCATATAAGGGTAGAGTGGTTGCGCATGTTTGGTTGGGACGGTAGTCACACATAAATCTAATCCATCTCTGTAAACAACACTCTCATCAAGCCTCGGTACACTACTTCTCCACCAAGTAGTGCCCTAGTTCCTCGTCAACTCCGAGGGGCATTAGTGGCACCCACTGGGTTATCTACAAGTATGTCTTACCACACTTGTTTCACTCAATGCATAACCCTGACCCATTTTGCGTAGCCAACTACTATAGCATATATCTATCTACTCCCACCCACATAACCCTCATAGGAAGGTAGGGTCATGTTTGATGCAAGTAACAAAGGAAGCAACCAAAGTGGTCTCCACCTCAACATGATTCTGATGCATTGATAATAAGGTGCTATGAGACATGCATAAAAAGGTTTCTCGAACATGGTCAAAGGGCTGCTTGCCTTGTCCTTCCAAGTCTTCAAACCTTCTAGTCCAACTTCGAGTACTCCGTTTATTTCGTCAACTAACGATGGAAACAATCATAATAAGCAACACAACAAAGCAAAAATAAAAGTGCTCTAAAAATATGAGTTGGATTTTTCTAGGATACCTCTGGTCATATGAAAAATAACCAAGGTGGTTTCATTGGGGTATGATCAATGGATGGTTTGGCACATTTCAATATGATGGAATCAAGGGTTTTATGGATTTGAAAGAAGTGTACAGAAATATATTTTTGAACAATGAGCAAGGGCACCTACCCATCAAGTCATGATTTTAGAAGCATCTAGGAGTTGGTTTCACTGGATTTAGAATTCAAATGAATTTCCTAGGATTTTGCAAAGCTGATAAATATGAAGAAATGGCTCATTATTTGGTGGGGCACAGAAAGTATTAATAAAAATGTTCCAAAACTAAATTCGGATTTGACAAGCACCTAGGAATTTGAACCACTGCATTTTGGATGAAATTTGAGCTCTCTGTAATTTTCTAAAGTTCATCACAGAAAATGAAATAATGGCATTTGATAATTATGTGTGAAGGAAATGATTTTGGAGAAATATACATATTGCACCATGTGGTAGAGCATGATTTTAGAAACTACCAGAAATTTGAATCATGCAATTTGGAGTTTATTTCAATTATTTATGGATTTTTGAAGTTGATTGGAAATGCAAAAAAGAAAAGGAGAAAGGGTTATACCCTTTTACTACGCACAGGGCGGAAGTTAGCTGCACAGCAACTGGGCCGGCCCAACAGCTCGGCCGCGTGCACATGGGTGGTGTGACGTCGGAGGCGCCTTCGTGGAGTACGCCTTCGCGCTGGGAAGGCGTCTTCCTGCCGCCCCGCCTCCACTTAAACAACGTGGCGGTCGGCTGGGTCGCTGACCTGCGGGGCCCAGCCGCAGGTCGTCTCCCACGTCCGTTGTCGTCCTCCTCTCGACGGGAGGGGCAGGGGAGGTTCGGCCTTGCTGGCCGCCGGCGCCACACCGCCCGCCTGCGCCGGCCGGAGATGGGAGCGGCGCCGTGTGGCTCGGCCGCGCCCGAAGGAGGAGTCAGGGGAGAGGCAACACCTCCCTCGTGCGTGCGCGGACGAGGTCGGAGCAAGGCCCGGCTGCCACCCGTGCTGGCGATTCCGGCCACCTCCGGCGGTGTGCGGCACACCGGAGTTCTCAGGAAGAGGTGCCGCATCCATCCAGATGCCCAGGGTAGGTCGGGGGAGGCCCGAAGAGGTGAAGGGCCGAATGGCCGTGGAAGGGGCCATCGGCCATGGAGGGGGAAAGAGAGCTCCAGGGGGAGAGGGAGCTTGTCTGGGAGGTTTGTGGGGTGTAGGGGGTTTGATCAGAGGCGAGAGGGAGAGTAGGGGATAGCTTATATAGGCGCGGCCGCGGTGCACCCTGAGCATCATCCATGGACGCGCTCGGGCAAGCTCGCGGAGGGAGAAGGAGGGCAGGGGAGGATAGGGCCGACAGGCCTGCAGGTTGTGGACGTCGAGGGCACCTCGGGAGACACGATCACGATGCCCCAGGCTGTCGGGTGCCTTGGGCAGGACGCAGCTACAGTGCGGGAGTGCACTGTAGCGCGCTCCAGAGCGCCCATATGGCCGGCACGGCCGTGCCCTCGCCGCTCTGGTCGCGTCCATCATGCCTAATGTTGTCTAGGAGGTCAGGGGAGGAGTAAAGTAATGTGTGATGGTCTTGGATGCCCTGGGGAGCCACTGGAATGAGGAGGGAGGTGAGGAGGAAGGAGACTGCTGCTGTCCAGGGGAGTAAAAATGGGGTTTTCACCCCCCAATCATTGAGCTGAGGACATGGGGAAGTTACTAGGGGTAGAAGATGGTCAGGTTTACCTGTGGTAAGAATTTGAGGTAAAGGGAAATGGTAAAAGGGGTCAAAACAATGATTTAGGAAAAATGGCAGAAGGTGTTTGATAATGTTTTGGGAAAGCAAATGACTTCCAATTGACATGGGACTTAACAGGATGGAATGTCACATACATTTAGGCCCTTCCACCAAATTTGAGCTCATTTGGGCAAAGTTGCCAATGTAACTTTGGTGAACCCTAGAAATCAACAGAAATGATTTCACCATGTTTGAGTTAAGCTAATCATCTCCCCTTGATGCACCACTTGGTGTAGTATCATCATTTGGGGTTAAGATCATTCCCACAAAGTTTGAAGCCCCAGGTAAAAACTTGGTAATGTAAAGTTGTTCAAATTTGAATTTGAACAGAAATGGTTTTGGGCACTTAGATCAAGTTATGCTTCTCCAAAACTTGTTCCATTTGGCATAGATGCATAATTACATCATTTTAGCATGTGCACCAAGTTTGAGAGCATTTGGACAAGTTTGGCAATGTAAAGTTGCTCAAACTTCAAAATGGATAGAAATGGTTTTGAGGGGATTAGATGATGTTTCCTTGATCTTCAAGGCATGAGGCTTTGTAAGATCATCAAATATGTCACATTTGACATGATAGAGTTTCCCTAGAATTTTTGGAGAATATTCCCTTTGTAAATATTTCAAAATCTTGAAATATCCAGAAAGGGTTTTGGAAGGATTTGTCCAATATTTTGAACATGACCATGTGTTGAAACTCTTATATATGGACAATATATGTCCTATGAGTTTCCCTGAATTTTGGCAAATATTTTTGAAATAGTTAAATAATTTTCCCCTATTAAAGACCATTTCTGGCCTTAAGAAAAAGCTTTTAAATAAAATATAAAAAAGACTTTTAAAATTATAATTTTGTGGTTTCTGGGAGTCCTATACCTAATAGGATTCAAATACACTTTTTGAAAAAAAATTCACACCCTAAATAAGACACTTGTAGTGCAAACCTCAATTCAGGGGTTTTTGGAAAACTAATTTTAGAAAAAAAAATACTATTTGGCCAAAATATTTTTATACGAAAATTCTATATTGGACTATACACATGGCATGATCATTGGGAAAAGGTTTTGGGTCAAGGGGATGAAGTATAAGAGTTGGAGAATTTATTTGATTTTTTTGAGCACTAGCAAACAGCAGACAGAAAATCAATCAAGCAATGTCAAAAACACTCAGAAGTTTTTGTAAATCCACATTTTTAGCATGATAATTAGCTTAAACAATGTGGCATGAAAATCAGGGTGTGACAGACCTACCCCCCTTACAAGAATCTCGTCCCCGAGATTCCCAGACTAGGCGTGGAAAAGAATACAAAGTTTTGGGTACGGGGTAGTCTCCACTTCTTCTTGTTGGTTCTGCTTCCGAGTGGTGCTCCATGTTATCTTGAAGTACTTGGTGGTGTGGCTTCTCGCTTGCTGCCTTCTTTGATGCAGGTTGCTGAGGGGTCTGTTGAGTAGGTTAGGTTGAGTTAGTTGTCAAAGGCTCGGTGATGTCCTGGCGGGGACCGAGCTAGTTAGGAAGTAGGAAGTACTCCCAGAGTGGGGACTCGTGGAATATTTGGTGCACGGAGGGTAACTCAGGTGGTAAATCTAGCTGGTACCGTCTACTATTTGACTTGCAGTGGTCTTGAAGAAGGTCGATAAATCTTGGTGTGAGCGCCCCTTCGACAAGGAAATGCTCGGTCCCTCCGAGAGGAGTGACTTGCAGATACGCCCTGTCTTGGACGCAGAAGTATACTTCTTAATGACAGTAGTCGGTGTAGTTCTTCCTTCTTGACAGGGCGGTCTTCAAATGTCTTCTATCCAGCTGTCTGCCTCTTCTTTTGTCTTCAGGCAGACAAGTAGGCCATCAATTAATGATGTTACCCAGCTTGTCCAATTAGTCCATGAGGTCTATGGGGGTACGCAAGGTAGGCTGGGGTATTGGTGGTGGTCTCCGTTGAGTATTGCAGAGGCCTTCCTGACTTAGAGCCAAGGCCCGTGGTCGGGATCAGACCAGGTTGTGGCTTGGTGGGGCTTAAGGGTTTCAAGGATTCTAGTGAGTGAGTGAACGTTTATTATCTTATCCTTAAGCACGGTTTCTGAGATGCCATTAGCTCTATCTAGTACTCCGAACGAAAAAAACATCTTCTCACGTAGACCAACTTCAATCACCACTCATGCCATACATATCCTCATGACTCTCAAGAGACGGTCTGACAAAATTTTACTTGCCTACGATCCCCAAATCCATATGTATGTCTACCCCTAAAATCCAGGGGTAGGTCATACAAGCTGCTAAGCTTGAATTAAACGCCACAATCCAAGCGCTCAACCTATTCTTGCAAGGCTCACGATAATGCACCTCTATTCTAAGGAAACACGTCATATGCCACTCCAAGATTTTGTTCCCTTCATATAGATCAACTCCAATAGCCCGGTAATTTCCATCAATCACCACATAATCCAACAATTCTACAAATCCGATGTCTACAGTGTTCCATAAGATCTCAAGTCCCTATAATACCCAATACTTGGAAGGGCTATGCATTACGATAGTAAGTCCACCAAATTCCCATCATCCGGGTCAAGTAAACTCCAAGATCACGATTATATAGATCCCTAAATCAACTCCGACAAATAATACAATCTCCTAGGTTATTGTCCACCGAGAAGCATGGTATCATGATCAGGATCATCGGTCTAAATCCAATTTACTCCGAACCATGCAGACATATCTAGCATTTATACCAACCAGAATCACCTACATAAATCCAAATCTCATGTCCAACGGGTACTCCTACATGCTTCCCCAAAGTCATGATCCCACCAATATGAAAACCTCTCAATCCATCAAGGTCTCAGGTAATTCCTCGAAGTCACTGATATAAAGCCGGCAAGTCATCTGTCTAATATCCTCAAATTGGTCTATCTATGGCATCGTCAGCTCTTGTGCTATATTAGGATGAAAATGTGCTCACTCACTGTGTCCACTAGCTCCTTTACGAACCCAGTGTTGTGCAAGGTTACAAGGGCTTAACAGGTTCTCTCGCAATTCTATGGGTCAAGCACATGGTTAAGGGTTCATGCTGGAGTGTCTCGTGAAGTCTCAAAGGGTCTAGGAATGGGTTACTAGTCTGGAGGGTTAAACATAATTCTACGGGGTTGCACTTGGTCGTGGAGGTTGTAGCAGAAGTCTTTAGTGCCAGTTGGTTGCCGAGGTAGAATCCTTGGTGCATCTTGTCTTGCGGGTCTTCAGTTGGGGAGAGAGAAGAGAGGGAAAAAGTAGCGTAGAGGAAGGAAATGCCTAAAGGGGGTTCTAAAGTGCAGGTGCAAACAAACAGGTGCAAAAAGGTCGAAACAAAGAAACAAGGCAAGGAAGATGATATAGCCATGCACTTGTTGCCTAGGGCAAAAGTGCGACTTATATCAAAACACAAACGAATAAAAGCAAACAACACACAATCATGGTTCTATTCGAACCATCATACGGACTCGACTGCGCATAGGGGGTACACAACTCATCCTACCCTAGGGGTTCTCGGACTCAGTGTCGTGACTTGTGCCTCGTGCAGTCTTCTGAGTTTTCCTCGGGTGTTGCTATGTCCCTTGTAGTTGCTTGATGAACGATCCGGGTTGAGCCTGAAGAATCTTCAACAACTTCTCGCCTGATGAGGTGATGTGGTGAAGGTGCCTCCTTGTAGCTTTTCTTGTCTCTTTAATCATGACGACCCCTTGTGCTTCCTGGGACGTCGAGGGTACCAGGTAGGCGATCCGTATGCAATGACAATAACAAGGCATAATAGAGGTCCAACATGTCGGTTTCGTTGATGAAAACATCTACACCAAGAGCGAGGGACGAAGAGAACCGTTTTCCTGCTCACTATAGTGAGGCGGACCAAATGGCGAGGTTCTCATCCACCGGTGGTTGCCGATACAACAACGGTAATGACAGGATTACTCTATTAGCGATGTATATCCTGATTTTGCATAACCTATACCCTGGTCATTATAGGCCCATGTTGCATCTTCTTGGGGCACTATCAAGGGTGTCATCATCTTCTGGGTCTTCATGTCCTCATTCCTCGAGGATGGATTTTCTGTTGGTATCGTCTTGTCGTGGTGTCGCCACTCTTGCGTGCAGAAGTGGTGGGTGAGTGTTTGGCAAGGTCCACTCCACGAGGATTACAGAAAATCCAGTGGTCATGGGCATAGGGGTTCTAGCGACCAATAATTTTGAAGGGGGGAGAGATTAGGTATGGCCTAGTTTTTCGAAAAACTGAGAAGGGAAGAGAAGTATAGATAGTTTTGAAATCTAGTAATACTTTTGGAAATAGTTTTACCCTAACTAACGACCATGCCAACTAAGGCTTCCTACAGTCAGGATGGCTCTGATACCAGCTCTGTGGGGACCCCGACTCATCAGCCGAGATCACCGAATGCACGTGTACAGTGATCCCAGAGATCAATGCTCACTGAACACACAGAAGCTGAATAACAAGAGTCTTACATCCATACATACCGTATTACACAAATAGGACCATTAAGGTCAAGTCTTGAGTATAACATCGCAGCGGAAATCTTCAATAACAACTTGGACCCATGCCATCTGCCTTAACCCTACAGGCATTTTGACTAGGAAGCGTCCCAGCTCGCATGCTCGTCACCAAGAAATCTTCATCATATCCAGTTCTCTCATGCCTGGCCAATAAAACAACCAGTGGCAAGCCAATGAGTACTTTGAATGTACTCGCAAGCAACGCAAGTGTGATGATAGAATAATTATGCAAGGCTCTACTGCTAGATTGGCAGTTTTGCGGAAAGCTAGTTTTTCATATGCAAGTACGATCAACATATAACATGGACATGCATGTGTCTGCAACGAGTATCAGGAGGTTACATACATCATTATCCAGAAGGAGTTGTAATCAACTCATGCTCAAGCTCATTGCGACTTTCTCACAATCACATCAACAGATCCACCATACCGTGTTGTTTTCCAGAAACTTATGGACATTGTCTAAGTAGCACCACCCAACTGTCCTCGACCGCGGACACGGCTATTCGAATAGTTTGACACTCTGCAGAGGTTGCACACTTTACCCACAAGATCCGGGGAACTTCTGTGTCATCCACGACCCGCGGTACCTCAAGTACCCGTGGTAAGCACCCGATCACTACCTTTCCCTAGACGACACTAACACAGAGTCCACTCGATTGGTAACAGCCCCGTGCCAACATTTCACATATTAAAATTGTGGAGACTTGCTCCCATATTCATCACATACCACTGACACGGGGTACCAACGGTGTGTTCGGTGCCCTGTAAAAACAGTCATGGCCGCCTATCCAAGCACGACCCCGTCCCGAGAGTGACCTCATGTCACCCCCGTCACTAGTAATGCGGGCACCATACTAGTATCGACCTAGGTAATCAATAATGCCCTTTCCCATATAAGGGTAGAGTGGTTGCGCATGTTTGGTTGGGACGGTAGTCACACATAAATCTAATCCATCTCTGTAAACAACACTCTCATCAAGCCTCGGTACACTACTTCTTCACCAAGTAGTGCCCTAGTTCCTCATCAACTCCCAGGGGCATTAGTGGCACCCACTGGGTTATCTGCAAGTATGTCTTACCACACTTGTTTCACTCAATGCATAACCCTGACCCATTTTGCGTAGCCAACTACTATAGCATATATCTATCTACTCCCACCCACATAACCCTCATAGGAAGGTAGGGTCATGTTTGATGCAAGTTCCAATAGTAAAGTAACAAAGGAAGCAACCAAAGTGGTCTCCACCTCAACATGATTCCGATGCATTGATAATAAGGTGCTATGAGACATGCATAAAAAGGTTTCTCGAACATGGTCAAAGCGCTGCTTGCCTTGTCCTTCCGAGTCTTCAAACCTTCTGGTCCAACTCTGAGTACTCCGTTTATTTCGTCAACTAACTATGCAAACAATCATAATAAGCAACACAACAAAGCAAAAAATAAAAGTGCTCTAAAAATAGGAGTTGGATTTTTCTAGGATACCTCTGGTCATATGAAAAATAACCAAGGTGGTTTAATTGGGGTATGATCAATGGATGTTTGGCACATTTCAATATGATGGAATCAAGGGTTTTATGGATTTGAAAGAAGTGTTTAGAAATATATTTTTGAACAATGAGCAAGGGCACCTACCCATCAAGTCATGATTTTAGAAGCATCTAGGAGTTGGTTTCACTGGATTTGGAATTCAAATGAATTTCCTAGGATTTTGCAAAGCTGATAAATATGAAGAAATGGCTCATTATTTGGTGGGGCACAGAAAGTATTAATAAAAATGTTCCAAAACTAAGTTTGGATTTGACAAGCACCTAGGAATTTGAACCACTGCATTTGGATGAAACTTGAGCTCTCTGTAATTTTCTAAAGTTCATCACAGAAAATGAAATAATGGCATTTGATAATTATGTGTGAAGGAAATGATTCTGGAGAAATGTGCATGATTTTAGAAACTACTTGAAATTTGAATCATGCAATTTGGAGTTTATTTGAATTATTTATGGATTTTTGAAGTTGATTGGAAATGCAAAAAGAAAAGGATAAAGGGTCATACCCTTTTACTGCGCATAGGGCGGAAGTTAGCTGCACAGCAACTGGGCCGGCCCAACAGCTCGGCCGCGTGCACAGGGGTGGTGTGACGTCGGAGGCGCCTTCGTGGAGTACGCCTTCGCGCTGGGAAGGCGTCTTCCTGCCGCCCCGCCTCCATTTAAACGACGTGGCGGTCGGCTGGGTCGCTGACTTGCGGGGCCCAGCCGCAGGTCGTGTCCCACGTCCGTCGTCGTCCTCCACTCGACGGGAGGGGCAGGGGAGGTTCGGCCTTGCTTGCCGCCGGCGCCACACCGCCCGCCTGCGCCGGCCGGAGATGGGAGTTGCGCCGTGTGGCTCGACCGCGCCTGAAGGAGGAGTCAGGGGAGAGGCAGCACCTCCCTCGTGCGTGCACGGACGAGGTCAGAGCAGGGCCCGTCTGCCACCCGTGCCGGCGATTCCGGCCACCTCCGGCGGTGTGCGGCACACCGGAGTTCTCAGGAAGAGGTGCCGCATCCATCAAGATGCCCAGGGTAGGTCGGGGGAGGCCCGAAGAGGTGAAGGGCCGAATGGCCGTGGAAGGGGCCGCCGGCCATGGAGGGGGAAGAGAGCACCAGGGGGAGAGGAAGCTTGTCTAGGAGGTTTGTGGGGTGTAGGGGGTTTGATTAGTGGCGAGAGGGAGAGTAGGGGATAGCTTATATAGGCGCGGCCGCGGTGCACCGTGAGCATCGTCCATGGACGCGCTCGGGCAAGCTCGCGGAAGGAGAAGGAGGGCAGGGGAGGATAGGGCCGACAGGCCTGCAGGTCGTGGACGTCGAGGGCACCTCGGGAGACACGATCCCGACGCGCCCGGCTGTCGGGTGCCTCGGGCAGGTTGCGGCTACAGTGCGGGAGCGCACTGTAGCGCGCTCCAGAGCGCCCGTATGCTCGGCACGGCCGTACCCTCGCCGCTCTGGTAGCGTCCATCATGCCCAATGTTGTCTAGGAGGTCAGGGGAGGAGTAAAGTAATGTGTGATGGTCTTGGATGCCCTGGGGAGCCACTGGAATGAGGAGGGAGGTGAGGAGGAAGGAGACTGCTGCTGTCCAGGGGAGTAAAAATGGGGTTTTCACCCCCCAATCATTGAGCTGAGGACATGGGGAAGTTACTGGGGGTAGAAGATGGTCAGGTTTACCTGTGGTAAGAATTTGAGGTAAAGGGAAATAGTAAAAGGGGTCAAAACAATGATTTAGGAAAAATGGCAGAAGGTGTTTGATCATGTTTTGGGAAAGCAAATGACTTCCAATTGACATGGGACTTAACAGGATGGAATGTCACATACATTTAGGCCCTTCCACCAAATTTGAGCTCATTTGGGCAAAGTTGCCAATGTAACTTTGGTGAACCCTAGAAATCAACAGAAATGGTTTCACCATGTTTGAGTTAAGCTAATCATCTCCCCTTGATGCACCACTTGGTTTAGTATCATCATTTGGGGTTAAGATCATGCCCACAAAGTTTGAAGCCCCAGGTAAAAAGTTGGTAATGTAAAGTTGTTCAAATTTGAATTTGAACATAAATGGTTTTGGGGCACTTAGATCAAGTTATGCTTCTCCAAAACTTGTGCCATTCGGCATAGATGCATAATTACATCATTTTAGCATGTGCACGAAGTTTGAGAGCATTTGGACAAGTTTGGCAATGTAAAGTTGCTCAAACTTCAAAATGGACAGAAATGGTTTTGAGGGGATTAGATAATGTTTCCTTGATCTTCAAGGCATGAGGCTTTGTAAGATCATCAAATATGTGACATTTGACATGATAGAATTTCCCTGGAATTTTTGGAGAATATTCCCTTTGTAAATATTTCAAAAGATTGAAATATCCAGAAAGGGTTTTGGAAGGATTTGTCCAATATTTTGAACATGACCATGTGTTGAAACTCTTATATATGGACAATATATGTCCTATGAGTTTCCCTGAATTTTGGCAAATATTTTTGAAATAGTTAAATAATTTTTCCCTATTAAAGACCATTTCTGTCCTTAAGAAAAAGCTTTTAAATAAAATATAAAAATGACTTTTAAAATTATAATTTTGTGGTTTCTGGGAGTCCTATACCTAATAGGATTCAAATACACTTTTTGAAAGATTTTTCACACCCTAAATAAGGTACTTGTAGTGCAAACCTCAATTGAGGGGTTTTTGGAAAACTAATTTTAGAAAAAATACTATTTGGCCAAAATATTTTTATAAGAAAATTCTATATTGGTCTATACACATGGCATGATCATTGGGAAAAGGTTTTGGGTCAAGCAGATGAAGTATAAGAGTTGGAGAATTTATTTGATTTTTTGAGCACTAGCAAACAGCAGACAGAAAATCAATCAAGCAAAGTCAAAAACACTCAGAAGTTTTTGTAAATCCACATTTTTAGCATGATAATTAGCTTAAACAATGTGGCATGAAAATCAGGGTGTGACAAACGGTGGCGGCGAGGGTCGCCGCTCGACAACGCGTCCCTCCTTCTCCTGCGCCTACGGTGGCAGAGCCGGCCGCGAGGGGAAGGGGGAGGGGCGAGGCCGTGGGCTAGGCCGGGGCGCTCGGGGAAGAGGAGGACGGGGTGGCCCGTCGGCCTCGCCCCCGCCAGTAGCTCCTACTCTAACGGAGGGCCATGTTGGGGATGACCCTTGCGAGTTCTTCGTCAGGTTGCGCCGGCCGCCGCGCCGTCGCCTTCGTCTCCCAACTCCATTTGCGCGGGAGATGGAGCTAGATCCGCCGGAGTCATTGCGGCTGCACATGAGGGGCTGCGGGATCAGTGGCATGCGGGTCCGCGTCGACTTCCCTGCTCCTCATGTGATTTATATCCGTCGGGGATGGAAGACGTTTGCTCGTATCCACAGCTTGACGGATAGGCTCACTCGCCATTTTAAGTTGATGGAGGGTGGCCTTCTTTCCGTTAAGGTCTTCGGGCACTTCGGGACTCGTGCAAGGTGCTGCATGGAGAGCTCTTTCGATGACGAAGATTCCTCCTCGAGCAAGAGTGACGAGGAGGACAGCGGCAGCGACGACGAGGGCGGTAGGCGGCAGGATGACGGGTCTGACTAGGTGTCGGGCGCCGCTCCTGGTGGCACCGGCGACCCCATCATCCGTGTCGCCGGCTCCTTGAACTTCTCGGGGCCGTCCCTTTGGGCGACTGGCATTGGGGGGCTGCGGAAGAGGAAGAGGGCGGACGGAAAGGTCGTCATGTGAGAGTACGCGGGCACCAATGCCTTCGACGCGTACTGACGTCATGCCGCCTCGTCTTCGAGCTCTGCTTCCGGCGCCGCCATCACCATCCGGCCTTTGCGCGGCCACCGATATGTTCTCTCGGTGTCTTCTGCCACCCGTAGCTCGCCTAGGCGCTCCTTTTGCCCTTCTCGCCTCCTTGACCTGCCTCCTGAGGATAGGGACAAGAAAGGGATTGCGGGCATCTTATCTCTTTTTAGTTTGTAAGCCTTCGGGCGTCTGTTAAATTTAAAACTTGTAATCCCCTTGTTCATGTTTTTCATTCCCTATGGACTGTACCTGAGTGGAATATTTTTAATGAAAAAGGGATGTTTGCTGGGTCTTTTGTTTGTGGGTGAAACCCACGACAAGGAATAAACCCTTCATATCGCTAAGATAAACATTTTCTCGCCCGGCAACAGGCCTTGCCGTCTCCCCACTTTGCTCGACCTTTCTCATGCCTTTGGCGGAGGCAGGGATGAAGCGGGTTTAGGCTCCTCGTTTTACCTCTTCGCTGCCGCGACTACGACCCAACTTGGTCCCAGGAACGAGCCTTAGGGCCTAGAGTTAGGGGAGCACGGTAGTTATAAGGAAAAAAACGAGGTTTCACATACCTCAGTCCATAATGGAATGCATGATAAGGGATGAAGAACTTATCTGAAGCTGTAGCCCCCGGCAACCCTGGTTTGCCGTGGGTGAATCTTTGCTCTTGCAGCCCCCGGCAATATTGGCTTGCCGGGGCCTAGATGCTGGTCTGTTCCTTTTTCTCCTCCCCAAATGGTTTCGGCAAGGATATCTGTGTGTCCTGTGAACCAAAGAAGATAAAAGAAAGACAAAGGGATGCAAACTCGACCTCTAAGCTAGGGGTTAGCCGCCGCTAAGCACTATCAACCCTAACCAAGGACGAGACTCGACCTAGCATGCATGCTATAACTTAGGGCGCCAGCGCTTAATTTATTTATACTCAGGGTCTGCGCCTGGCTTTGTACAAAGGGTTACATGCCTTGCCGGCAAGGCTTGTACAAAAGGTGGCTTGCCGGGGGGCCCGGCAAGCCGCACCTTATGGGTAAAACTTGTGAAGATGCTCAATGTTCCAGGAATTGCTCACCGGAATGGCATTTTCGGTCTCCAGGCAGACTACGCCAGGCCCGCACTTCGGCGTCAACTTGTTGGTATTCTTGGCCGATTGAACGCGCCGAAGAACAAGGTCGCCTTCCTCAAAGCTTCGGGCACGAACCTTGCGGCTATGATAGCGGCGTAGGGCTTGCTGGTAGCGTGTTGCTCTCACAGCCGCCCGAAGACGATCTTCCTCAAGGAGCGTTGCGTCATCTTGCCGCAGTTGCTCTTGCTCAAGCTCATCATAAGCAAGCACTCGAGGTGACCTGTATATGAGTTAAGTGAGGAGAACTGCTTCTGCCCGGTATACTAGGGCAAAGGGTGTCTGGCCGGTGGCTCGATTTGGCGTCGTTCTGATCGACTAAAGAACCATCGGCAACTCATCAATCCAGCGCCTTCCACTCTTGTGCAGCCTGTCAAAGGTCTTTGTCCTTAAGCCTCGCAGTACTTCAGCGTCTGCCCTTTCAACTTGACCATTGCTTCATGGGTGAGCAATGGAAGCGAAACAGACCTTGCTGCCGAGGTCTTGGGTATATTGCATGAAAGTGCGGCTTGTGAACTGTGTGTCGTTGTTGGTGATGACCCTGTTGGGTACACCAAAACGGCACACTAGTCCCTTGAAGAACTTGACGGCTGACTGAGCTGTGACCTTCCTCACTGCCTCCACCTTTGGCCACTTTGTGAACTTGTCGATTGCGACGTACAAGTACTCAAAGCCCCCGACAGCGCGGGGGAAAGGGCCCAGTATGTCGAGCCCCCAGACCGAGAAGGGCCAGGAGAGAGGAATGGTTTGAAGGGCTTGAGATGGTTGATGAAGTTTCTTTGAATGGAACTGACACGCTTCACACCTGGTGACCAGTGTCGTCGCATCCTGGAGGGCAGTGGGCCAGAAGAAGGCTTGCCGAAATGCCTTGCCGGCAAGGGCTCTTGACCCTATGTGGTATCCACATATGCCTCCATGTATGTCTGCCAACAGCCCCAGTCCTTCCTCTCGAGGGATACACTTCAATTTCACGCCGTTCGGTCTCTTTCTATACAGGACGTCATCGACGAACTGGTACATAGCAGATCGACGGGCTACTTTTTCCGCTTTTTCCTGCTCCTCAGGAAGTTCCCCAGTTTGGAGGAATCGGACGGTATGTTGTGCCCATGCTGGAGCCTGGGGCTCGACGGCGAGGACTAAAGGCATTTCCTCCGCTGTAGGAGCGGCTATCTCGACGGCAAGAGCTTGATGCTCCACCGGAGCTAGCCAACCCGTGGCGGGCTCAGTGTCCCCGGCAACATCCTTGCCGGCGGCTCCGGGGAGCTCGACGGGAAAGTACTTGCCGGGCCCTGATTTCCTCCTCTTGCTTTGTTATGTTGATGGATCAACGGATGGCTGAGAAAGCTGAAGCACACAGGTACCTGGTTCCATAGGTAACTTGAGGGTAGCGCGCTTTGACAGGTAATCGGCGATGTCGTTCTCTGCCCGGGTACGTGCTCCGCCTGTATACCATCAAAGCGCTCTTCCAGCTTTCTCACTTCATCGACGTAGGCCTTCGTCAATGGGCTCTGGTAATCTTTGTTGACTTGTTTGACGACAAGCTGCGAATCGCCCCTGACAATGAGTTTCTTGATACCGAGGTCTGCCGTGATCCTAAGACCAGCAAGCAGCCCCTCATAGTCGGCAGTATTGTTCGTTGATACCTCCCTGGGGAAGTGCGTCTGGACCACGTACTTGAGGTGCTCTCCGATGGGCGCGACAGGCAGTATGCCAGCCCCGGCGCCATGTAAGGAGAAAGCTCCATCAAAGTACATGATCCAGTCGCAACTCGCCTCTTTGCCAGGGAGAGCAGTCTCCTGGGCTTCTTCATCAGGCGTCGCGGTCCATTCTGCAACGAACTCTGCTAGGACTCGGCTTTGAATCTTTGAGGTACTTTCAAACTTGAGGCCAAAGCTGGACAGCTCTAGTGCCCACTCTACAATTCTTCCCGTTGTATCGGGATTGTGCAATATCCGTTGCAGAGGGAGGCAAGTGACGACAGTGATCTCGTGTGCGTGGAAGTAGTGACGCAATTTCCTCGAGGCCATAAGAAGGCTGAAGAGCAATTTCTACACGCCGGAGTACCTTGATCTAGCCCCCTGCAAGAGGGAGCTAACTAAGTAGACCGGGTGCTGCATCATTTTCTTCCTCGGCGGCACTCCAACCGGCCGTGTCGTCTCTGCACCAACGGCATCAGGCTCTGTTGCTGCTATCACCTCGCCATCAAATCTCTCTGCGCCATTAGTGCGGCACTGACCACCTGGTTCGTTGCCGACAGGTATAGCAGCAATGGTTCTTGTGGCCTAGGTGCAACTAGTACTGGCGTGGAGGAAAGATACCTCTTCAAATCTTGCAATGCTGCTTCGGCTTTCGGCGTCCACTCCATTGGGCCTGCCATTTTCAAAATCTTGAAAAATGGGAGGGCGCGCTCGGCAGACTTGGAAATGAATCTGCTCATGGCGGCAACGCAGCCAGCAAGCCGACGCACATCCTTGACCCGTTTGGGTGCTTCAATCTGTTCTATAGCTTTGACCTTGTCCGGATTGGCCTCTATCCCACGCTGTGACACAAAGAACCTGAGAAGCTTGTCGGACGGGACGCCGAAGACGCACTTCTCAGGGTTCAGCTTGAGATTGATCTTGCGTAGGTTTGCAAAGGTTTCTTGTAAATCCGGTATAAGGGTCGCCCTGTTCTTGGTTTTTACCACTATATCATCCATATAAGCCTCCATATTTCTATGGAGCTGGGGTTCAAAACCAATCTGGACTGCCCTTGCAAACGTTGAGCCAGCATTCTTCAACCCGAAAGGCATTCGTATGAAACAATACGTACCACATGGGGTGATGAATGCTGTCTTCTCTTCATCTTCTCTTGTCATGAAGATCTGGTGGTAGCCGGAGTAGGCATCGAGAAATGACAACATGTCACACCCAGCCGTGGAGTCAACAATCTAGTCGATGTGCGACAAAGGGAAGAGGTCTTTAGGACAAGCCTTATTGATATCTGTGTAATCAATACACAACCTCCACTTCCCATTCGCCTTGCGCACTACCACCGGATTGGCCAACCACATTGGATGGAGCACTCCTCTTACCAAGCTCGCTGCTTCCAGTTTTCGGATCTCCTCTGTGATGAACTCTTGTCGTTCCAAAGCTTGCTTCCTGACCTTCTGCTTGACGGGCCGCGCATGAGGACAGACAGCAAGGTGGTGCTCAATCAACTCCCTAGGAATGCCGGGGATGTCGGATGCTTGCCATACAAACACATCGACATTTGCCCGCAGGAAGGTGACGAGCGCATCTTCCTATTTGTCGTCAAGGGTGGAGCCTATGGTGAAAGCCCCTCCTGTGCCGTCCTCCTTGACAGAAACCTTCTTGGTTCCCGGCGGTGTGGCCCTGGACTTCTTGTTTCTGCCGGTGGAGCTCTCTGGCACGTCCTCGACGGGAGCGCAACACTCCGAAGAGGTGCGCTTGCCAGAGTGGGTGTCCGAGGTCTCACCGGTGTTCTTCTTCTGGGGGGGCCCAGTAGCAGGAGCAAGTGCCCTGGTGGCGGCAGCTGCTACAACTTCTTGTTGGTATAGTTGGTCAGCGCAAATCAGCGCATCTTTCTTATCGGAGGGGACGGTGATGATCGTCATAGGTCCTGGCATCTTCAGGGTGTTGTAGGCGTAGTGTGACGCCGCCATGAACTTGGCCAGCGCTGGGCGGCCAAGGATCCTGTTGTAGGGCAAGGGGATCTTGGTGACATCGAACACGATCCTTTCGGTCCTGTAGTTCAGATCACTTCCAAAAGTCACGGGCAGCGTGACCTTCCCCTTTGGTTGACTTCTCCCTGGACTGACCCCCTGAAATGTGCCCTTCTCTTCGAGGTCCCCGTCAGGAATCTGCAGCTTCTCGATCATGGTGGGCGAGAGTAAGTTCAAACCGGCCCCGCCATCGACTAGCATCTTTGTCACCTTGAGGTTGCGTATTGTCGGTGAAACCAACAATGGCAAGCACCCGACCACAGGAGTGCGATTAGGGTGATCCTCAGTGTCAAAAATGATAGGCGTGCTGGACCATTTCTGTGGCTTTTGGGCACCAGACGACGGCTCCGCCGCTGTAATCTCACGCGCCCACTGTTTAAGTTGGCGGTGAGAAGTATGCAGCGCGGCGCCGCCATCGACGCACATGGCCTCCGTGGCTTTCTGAAATTCTTGGTCGCCGGACTCGTCGTCCACTTCGTGATCGTCGTCTTCTGGCTTTCTGTCACGGCCCCGGGCGGGCCTCTCCTGCTGTTTATCCTTGTCGCGACGGCCTGCTTGGCCGTCACGCTTCTTGCCGGACCCTTCAGCACCATCCTGGCCCTTCTCCTTGTCCCGCCTCTCATATTCAGCCCTCTGCTTCTCAGCAAGGAGCTCAACCTGTCGACAGTCCTGGAGATCATGGCCTTTGGTGCGATGGATCTTGCAGTATCGCTTGCCGGAGTTTCCTGGCTTCTTAGCAGCCGCCAAGGCCCGACAGGCGACACACCCGGCAATTTTCTTACCGGGGTCATCTGCCTTGGTTTTCTTGGCGGAGCCGGCGTCATCAGATCCCTCAACGGCAAGCATGACTTTACCTTCACGCTTCCTGTTGCGGTGCTGGCCTTTCTTCGCCGGGGTGGTAGTATCCTCATCTGAAGAGTTGGTTTCCGCACCGGCATCTTCGCCGGGGTACTACCTTCCCTCTTCAGCCCGGACACATATGTCAGCAAGAACATAGAGTTCCGCCACATCTTTCACCTTGGTCATTGCTAGTTCTTCACGAATCTTGCGATAACGCACGTTCTGATGGAACGCGCTGATGATGGCGGCAGGGTGAACATCAAGGATATTGTACTGTACCCGGTTGAACCTCTGTATATACTTGCGCAGACTCTCGCCTTCCTTCTGGGGAATGGCGTGCAGGTCACTTGCTTGGCCATGGGCTTGGTGACCTCCAGTGAAGGCGCCAACAAACTCATGGCACAAATCCGACCAGGAGGAAATAGAGTCTACCAGCAAGTGCATCAACCACGACATGGCGTTGGGTTTAAGAGCCAATGGAAAGTAATTCGCAAGCACCTTATCGTCGCGGGCTCCGGCAGCTTGCATCGCGATGGTGTAGATGCCGAGGAACTCTGACGGGTGGGTCTTGCCATTGTAATTCTCGCCAACGTCAGGCTTGAAGGTGAGGTGAGTGGGCCACTAGAACTGCCGTAGCTCACGGGTAAAAGCCAGACAGCCTACCTCGTAAGGTAGACCTCCAGGGCTCTCCGGTGCTGGGCGGTTCACAGCAGGCCCTGCACGCCTGTCTGACCGGTGGCGCGCTCCGCGCCGGCGCTCGATGGTGGTTCGGGCGTCTTCATGAGCTCGCTCCTGAAGAACTTGACACTGGTTGCCGTGGGTCCGTGGGTCGGACGACGCTATGGAGATGTCATCACCCGCAACGTCTCAACGAGTAGACACACGCGGTACCGGGCGAGGAGGAGGCAAATGCACCGTGGCCGCGGTGCTCCCGGTCCTCCCGCCACCGGTGCGCGGGACCCCATCAGAACGTTGACCCGGGGGCCTCGCTGGACTTGGTTCATCCTTGTTGGCGACCGCGACATGGCTCCGGATGGTGGCTCTCCATTCATCGAGTTTCCCCGTAATGGGAGGAAAGTCGAGGAGCAACTGCGCGCGCGCCAAGGCTTCTGCTGGGGTTAGCGGTAGCGAAACCGGCACGGACCGCGATGCGCTTCGACCCCTGACCATGTCATGAGGTGATCCATCACAATCCCGTGGTCGCATGCCGTTTCCACCAGCGCTTTGGCGGGCGGGCAGGTCTTCTACGTCTCCGGAGTGGCGCTCGGGGCTCTTCCCGTGGAGACGCCTGGGGTCTTCGGCGTGATGACCCCGTTCATCGCACGCTGCTTGGGATGAGCGCGCTGTTGGCGCCGGTGTGGGAGTCCTGGAGGCCCTTACGTCGCCTTCGGGTGATGTGGCAGCGATCCTGGAAGGCCCCGCGCCACCCGCGGAGGGCCTGGCTCCGTCTTTGGGTTTGGCGGTGTGTGGCCCGTTACCAGGCGCACAAACATCGCCACCTCCCAAAATCCGGCTGCTGGGACGGTGTTGGTGTTCGCAAGCAGCGCCCCGGGTCCTTTCCGCGACCGGTCCGCTGCTCGCCCGCGTCGGGACGGGCTGTCCGGCTTCCGACTGGCCAACCGCCACTGTCGTCTTCTTCTTGGGCGCCATGATGATGAAGAAGCGTCGAACTAACTGCTAAAGCCGATTCTCACAACTACAGCGCCCCCTACCTGGCGCGCAAAAGATATCGGTGTACTGGGAACGATACCTATGGGATCAGAAGAATCCCTACTACGGTTGCGGGGCGCGGGGTCGAGAGAAGAGCGGATCAAATAGATAGCACACGATTCGTTTATCCAGGTTCGGGCCGTGAGGATGCGTAAAACCCTACTCCTGCTTTGGTGGATTGTATGTTTGTGTTCTTCAGCTAGCTATGGGGCGTGAGGAGCTCCAAAAAGCCGAATCCTCCTCCTGGTCGCCTTGGGCCTCCTTTTATAGGGAAAAGGGGTTGCCACAGTGGCACACAGGAGGTGGAAAGGGTACAGTGATGCCAGGTTATCCCTCGCATTACATGACAAGGCACATTTAATGCGTCTTGCTTAGGTGTCCTAGCTTTATCGGGGACGGGGGAGAGATCTGTCTTGTCCGTCGCCGCTCTTTCTTGTGTCGACACGCACCCTGGCCAGCGATGCCTGAGATGCCATGTAGGCAGGCAGGCAGCTAAGGTGGCGCAATGGTGGGTCTTCACGAAGATCTGCATGACGCCACGCAGGCGCCTGCCCAGCTGGTTGGGTCGGCAGCTGCATAAGGCGGTGGTAGTTTAGTCGGTGTGGGCCTAATGGTGGCCCTGCGGAGGTCCTCGGCAAGGGCCTTGTCGGGGCCCCGGCAAGGGTCTTGCTGCGGCGCCTGCTGCCATCCCTGGCAAGGTGCTTGCCGGAGGTCTTGTGGTCTTCCTTGGCTGGGATCCCGCCAAGGGTCGTCGTCTTCTTAGTGTGTATCTTGTCTTGAATGTCTTCACAAAGATCTGCATGCCACCATGGGGATGTCTCCCGAATCCTTGCTCCATGGGGGCAGTGGACTCAAGGGTGATCCGCTCCGTAGGCGTGGAGCGAGTTTCCGCGGCAAGGGTCTTGCCGGGGCTACTGAAACTGGCTCCCGGCAAGGATCTTGCCGGGGGAACCTGGTTCGTCCCTTTGCTCTTCGTGGTCTTGGTTTTGGTGTTCAGTCTTACCCTAGCTTAACTCCCTGGCCTTGCTTGGTGCGGTGGTGCCCGTGGCTCAGACTGCCCGTGCACAGTCATAGGGGTACAAAAAGTGTACCCCCCTTTTTGTACACCGACAAGGCAGAGCCGGGACTCCGTGGCCTTCGTTCCCCACCAGGGGCGACGGGGGATGGGAGGAGTGCGTTGCTGCAGGTGCTTCCCCAGCGGCGTTGACGAGCTCGGTGATGCGGTGGAGCCACTCGTCGTAGAGGTCATCTGCTGGGCGGTAGCGCAAGAGCTCCCGCGCCATCAACAGCGCAGGCTGCTGGTAGACCGGGCCGCGGCGGACCAGCGAGGATGACGTCGCGGGCAGTGAGGGTGAAGGCGTCGCCGTGCGGCCATCGCGCCGCACGGATAGCGGCAGCGACGAGTCCTGCTGCTCGTGGACGGCCGGGTCGGTGGCGGCATTGGCGACCGGTGAGTTGGGGCTCGGCGGTGTGCCGTTGCCCACGGGCGCCGTCTGAGCGACGTTCGCGGCGCGGCGGGTGGTGCAAGCTCGGCGTGTGTCCACCATGGCTGTGGAGCGAAGCCGACGACGAGAACGGGACAAGGTCGTCGGAGAGGCGAGATCTTGACACGCCCCCTACCTGGCGCGCCAAATGTCGGATTACAGGCTCCGCAAACCTAAGAAGTTCAAACACAGTGGCGTGAATGAAGATCTCTCCCTCTCACGTCTACCTAGCATCTCACCCTCGTCTAGTGAAGAGATTCAAGCAAACAACAAGTGAAGCACGCAAGAGTTTACCCACGTTCGGGCCACCTTGTGGTGTATACTTCCTGCTTTGGTGGATTGGCCTCAGGAGGGCTAGAGTATGAGCTAGTACAGTGGTTCCTGATCTCAAGAGGAGAGCTCAGGAGGGTCGGGAGGCAAGAGTTCTTCCTTCCTTGCGTGGAGGCAGAGCTTATGGATCTGATCGACTTGTCCCTCATAGTGGAGATCCTAGCTGCTTATATAGGCGGCCAGGGTCCTCTTCCCCCGAAATATTTAGGCGGGAAGGGATCCCACAACGGCCATTTTTGAGCGGGAACACAAGGACGTTTCTATCCTGACAAAAGCAGTCTTCGCCTGCAAAAGGATCAGGCGGTAACACGGTGGTGGGCTCGATGGTGACATCCTCCCTGTCGTCCTTGCGGTCTTCGGTCTTGTTGTACCAAAGGGGGAACCTTTGTTCCGCTCCTCGGGAACCTGCGCCTGCTGCCTCCTTTGCACCGGAACGGCAACTGCGCCGTTGGCGGGCGCTGGCATCTGCTGGCGCGGTGCATCACTGCTTACGTCACTGCCCCCTCCCGAGGCAGGCTTGGCCTTGGGTTCTCTGCCCCTCTGGAGCACCTTGCCGAGGCCCTTCCTTAGGGAGTCTTGACGTTATTCTCCTCGCGAGGTCTGGCCCCCTCGCGAGGGTCTTGGGTAGTTGGTCGATCAGCTAGGCCATACCAGGCCGTGGTAGGAGCGCGTCGCGGCCCGCAGACAGGCAAGTCTTGGTACCCTAGTTCCCAGGACGCCGACAAATAGCAATGGGGTGCTCATGGTAAAATAAGTCTTCTTGAAGATCAATCTCTTCGAAGTCGACGGTGTGCTCAGGTGTCTTGAAGCATTTGCAAAGTTGTGACACGTGGAACACATCATGCACATTTGAGAAGTTGGAAGGGAGCTCCAGTTTGTAGGCAAGATCACCTCTTTTGCCAACAATCTTGAAGGGACCCACATATCTCGGAGCCAACTTACCTTTGATACCGAATCTTTGAGTGTCTTTCATGGGAGAGATGCAGAGGTAGACATGGTCTCCATTCTCGAAAGCCAATTCATGGTGCTTGCTATCATAGTAACTCTTCTGGTGCGATTGCGCGGCTTTGAGATTTTCACGGATGACTTTGCACATATCTTCAGCTTTTGTCGTCAAGTCATTGCCAAGAAGTTGGTGTTCACCAGTCTCGGGCCAATTGAGAGGAGTACGACACTTTTTGCCATATAGAATTTCAAAAGGGGCCTTGCCCAAACTTTCTTGGAAACTATTTTTGTAAAATAACTCGGCAAATGGAAGACAATCTTCCCACTTCATACCGAAAGAGATGATGCATGCCATGAGCATGTCTTTGAGTATTTGATTGACCCTTTCGACTTGGCCACTTGTTTGAGGGTGAAAAGTTATGCTGAATGGATCTTGGAACCCATAGTTGTTTGGAAAGAATCCCAAAACTTAGAATTGAAGATGCTTCCATGATCTAAGGAGATGACTTGAGGAATCCCATGCAATGAGACTATTCTAGAAGTATATAGCCCCGCCAACTGAGCTACATTGATAGATTCTTTGACTAGAAGGAAGTGAGCCAATTTTGTGAGTTTCTCAATAACCACAAAGTTAGCATCATTTCCTCGCTTGGACTTGGGGAAATCTGTGACGAAGTCCATTTTCAATGTGATCGAACTTCCACTCAAGAATAGATAGAGGTTGAAGAAGTCTTGTTGGGCGCTAATGCTCTGCTTTCACTCTGTGACAAACATCACACTCATTCACGAATTGGGAAATCTCCCGCTTCATGCGAGTCCACCAATAAGTTTGCTTGAGATCATGATACATCTTCAAACTGTCTGGGTGTATCGAGAGAAAGGAATTATGAGCTTTGTTCATGATGACCCTTCTGACATCACCTTTTGGAACCACAATCTGGTCCTCAAAAAATAAAGTGTCCATGTCATCTATGCGGTAGCACTTGTACTTTAGAGTACCTTTGGCAATACCATGCTTCACTTTTTGCACCATAACATCCAGAAGTGGAGCTTCACAGATCTGGTCTTCCAAGGTTGGAGTGACCTGAAGGTTGGCAAGAAAACCTTGCAGAACAACTTGAAGGCTGAGCTTCCTGAATGCTTCACAAAGATCAGGTTGGAACAGTTTGAGGATGAGGCGCTTGCATTATGCATTTCTGCTCAAAGCATTTGCAATCACATTGGCCTTGCCTCGAGTATACTCGGTGCTTGGGTTGTACTCTTGAATCATTTCGGCCCAACGAGTCTGACAGAGGTTGAGGTTGGGTTGGGTGAAGATATACTTCAAGCTCTTGTGATCAATGAAGATGTCAACTTGTCTGTCCAACAATAGGTGTCTCCATGTGATAAAAGCGTGAACAACTGCTGCCAACTCAAGATCATGAGTGGGGTAGTTCCTCTCGTTTGACATCAACTGGCAAGAAGTATAGGCCACAATCTTCTTCTCTTGCATAAGAACACCATCGAGACCTTGCAACGAGGCATCACAGAACACTTGGTAGGGTTTGGCTTCGTTAGGAGGAGTAAGGACTGGAGTAGAGACAAGCTTCTCCTTGAGTGTATTGAACACGATGTCACACTCGGGAGTCCAAGAATATTTGACATTCTTTTGCATGAGGTTGGACAATGGCTTGGCAATCTTGGAGAAGTTCTCCATGAATCCTCTGTAATAACTTGTGAGCCTGAGAAAACTCCGGAGTTGCTTGACATTCTGAGGAGGCTGGCATTTAACAATTGCTTCAGCCTTTTCAGGGTTAACAGAGATGCCCTTGGCAGAGATGATGTGACCAAGATCGAGAACTTCGTCGAGCCGGAATTCACACTTGGATAGAAGTGGTGTTCTCTGAGCTTGTTAAGAACCAATCGGAGATGCTTCAAATGATTTTCTTTGGTCTTGGAGAAAACCAGAATGTCATCGAGGTATACAAGGATGAACTTGTTGGTGTAAGGATTGAACACATAGTTCATCATTTGAGATAATGTTGGAGGTGCATTTACAAGACCAAAGGACATCACCGTGTACTCATATGCGTCAAAACTTGTCCTGAAAGCAGTCTTAGGAATATCTTCTTCACGAGTTCGGATTTGATGGTATTCCATACGGAGATCAAGCTTGGAAAAGACATTGGCACCTTTTAGTTGCTCAAAAAGCTCATTGCTGTTGGGGAGAGGGTATTGGTTCTTGATTGTCTTCCATTTCAATGGGTGGTAATGGACACACAGTCGTTCTGTGCCATCTTTCTTCTTAACAAAAAGAACACCACAACCGCATGGAGAAGAACTTGGTCTGATCAAACCCAGACGTTCTTGTTCATCTAGCTGCTTCTTCAATTCTTTCAACTCTTTTGGGCCAAGTTTGCACGGACGCCTGCAAGTTGGTTCTGTGCCGGGCTCGAGTTCCATGGTGAACTCCACAGCATGTTTGGGAGCCATCCCTGGCAATTCTTCAGGAAATACGTCCTCATATTCACATACCACTGGAATCTGGGAGATGGCATTAATCTCGCCCTTCTCGTTGACAGAGAAAAGTCGGATGGTGTTATCACGAGCTGCAAAGATAATAACCTCTTTGAAAGGATGAGTCAATGTAACTTCTTTGTCGGCACAATCAAGAAAAGCATTGTACTTGCAAAGCCAATCCCTGCCGAGAATAAGATCAATATCGGAATTTCCTACAACAATTGGGAAAGCTAGAAATGCATAATTACCCATCTTGATAGAGGCATCCGGCACATGCACCTGAGAGGACATTTGCAATCCCGGAGGAATAATTGACAATGGTCTTGGCAACACTTCAGTAACCAAATCGTGCATAGCAACAAAAGGTCTTGAAATGAAAGAAAGCGATGCACCAGAATCGAACAAAACTTTTGCAGGAATTGAGTTAACCGGAAGATTACCCATGATCACATCTGAAGAATCCTCTGCTTGAGCTGCGTTCATCAGGTTCACCCTTGCTGACTTGGGATTGTACCTGAAAATAGCATTGCTTGATGGCCTGACGGCTGGAGGAGGCGAAAGGCTCCTTTGGTTGGGGCACTTGTTGGAGTAGTGGCCCTTCAGACCACATTTGCAGCAAGTGACCTCTGAAGTTGGGCGAGGAGGGCGACCGCATGTCCTGGGAGCTTGCGTCTGAGACTTGTTCTGATAGCTTGGGTTGGGTGGGTGGGAAGATCCACGACCACCTGACTGATTGTTCTAAAATGGAGGACAGAACGAAGGAGGTGGCGGAAGCTAGAACTTCTGCTGCTTTGCAACCACTTGTGAGGAGGAAGACGAGTGGACTGCATCTCTGATCCTTTTATTTGATGGCTCACACTTGAGCTGGGTAACTTCTTGCTTTAGAGCCATGTTGTAGAATTGATCAAACTCGACTGGCTCAAAGAGAGTGAGGGCAAATTGGAGTTCCTCTTTGAGACCACGTCCGAATTGGTAGATTTTTCTCTTTGCATCAGGAATGTCTTGCTTGGCATAACGGACAAGATTCTGAAACTGGACATTGTATTGGTACACAGACATGTTTGCTTGCTTAAAATGTTGGAATTGCTGACGCATGCCCTCTATGACATTTGTTGGGATGTGATGCACACGAAAGTCACGACAGAAGTCAGTCTAGCGAATCACTAGACCCACTCTGGAGTCTTTGTATTTCTACCACCAATCTGCTGCTTGGTCTTTGCGCTGAAAGGATGCGAACTTGACATAGTCCTCAGGCTTGACATTACTACACTCGACATGCTTGTTGATGTCCATTAGCCAATCTTCGTCATCCAGCGGATCAGAACAAGAGCTGAATGTCTTGGGCTAGTTTGCAAGAAATTGATTGAGAGTAGCGAACTGAGGCTGATGGTTGAAGTTTCCATGGCCCTGATTATTCTGCTTGTTCTTATTGTTCTGGTTGTTTTGATTGGATTGAAACATTGCATCATCGAAAGAAGCATTTAAGTATTAGCGGTGGTTGCTGCCATCACAGCCCGCCATGCCTCTAGAGGTGGAGGTGGGGAGGGTGGGCGTTCTTACTCGCCTTCCCAGTTCTGACTGTTACGAGCATTAGGTGCCATCATGGAGATGATGACAACCATTAGAACCAAAATTGGAAGGATAGATAAGTTGAATCAAAGGTTGGACATGTTGCAACATAAAGTCTTCACAAGTATCATCCGAATAGAGAAATGAACGAATGAATTCCATAAGCTTAATAATACATCAACTGATTGAGGAGCCACTTGGAAGGAGATTGTGGAACAACAAACAAGGTAACAACTAGAACAAATATATGATAGAGATTCCCAAATCTCGTGTCATGTGTCTGTCGGGAGATAACTTAGAGCTACTTGAATTCCCACCTAAGAACTCTCGGAACTTTCCGTTTACACAATCTGGTTTTGGGTATACAGGGAGGCACAAATATCTCACCCAACTAACAAATCCTACACTCCAAATATATCCATCCGTCAACACATAACCAAGAAACCTTGGAAATCGTGTACCCCAGACCTTTCAAAAAACATCTGCTATATTAGTTGTGGTAATACTCCCGAACTCCCTCCCAGTATTGGGTGGTGTCGAGGTTATGTCACCACTAACATGCATAGAAGAGTTTTCGATGTCGGCGACCTCTGGTATTCCGGAACTACAACGATACAACTGTGTTAACAACACCTCAGAGCTCAACTCCCTGGGACACTACCACAACCCCTAAATGTCAGGAGAAACCAAGAACAATGTTCTCGTCACAACGATATCGGAACGATCCCAAGATACTCGCGTGATCCTAAAAAAATTGAGTGAAAAAGAGGAGAGTGAAGTCAAAACATCTACGTCATGAGTCCTCACCAGAGCGACGAAGGGGATAAGGAGTAAAAAGAATTCCTACTCTCTGATATATATAGCTAAGACTCAAAATAGTTTTTCGTCTAGACTCAACAACGTCAGCGGTTTGATCAACCAGGGGCTCCTAAGTCGAGATGTCTTTGATTACCAACTTGTAACACCCTACATGCGATTATATCCCTCACATGTCGAGGCACGACTTAGGGGAATTAACGCATGCAGGAGTGGTTGCAAGAATGGTTAATCTTTACACAACCCATGTACTGAAAAAGAAAGATAGAGAATAGTTGGCTTACACTCGCCACGAATCACACAACGTAATCAACATTCATACAATCCTTCAATATGAACACAGGGTCTGACTACGGATGAAGACAAATGAATAATAGACAACCAACCTTGGCTAAGTCCCGATCCTCCCTATTGGGCACCACTACTGACCATCCGGATAAGTGACATACATCCGGCCACGTTCTTCATCAAACTCCCACTAAAGCTCCTATCCGTGATTAGTATCGAACTCAGAGGTACCTGCAGGTGTTGTTGTAGTAAAGTGTGAGTCACGAGGACTCAACAACCGTATTCCCGGGTATCAAGACTAACAAAGCTTTTAGGTGGGGAGTGGTATTTGGTGGAGTTGCAGCAAAGCACTAAGCATATATGAGGTGGCTAGCTTACCTTCTAGGATGAGATGATAAGCTACACACACGGTTGATACTAGTAATAATCACTACGTGATCCTGTCTACCTACGTGTCATTTATAACCCCGTCGCGTTCTCTTCCCAAACCCCCTCGAAAAGAGACCATTACGGCTACGCACACAAGTTGTGTATTCTATTTGAGGTTTTGTGTCAAGTTTTCTACAACCGGATATCATAAATTTCCAATCTGCCACATTACCGCGTGCACGGCTTTCGAAAGATCAAACCCTGCAGGTGTGTCCCAACTTAGTCCATCACAAACTCTCACGATCAGCGCAGGAAAATCCTCCATTCCTGAACGACCCGATCAAGCTCGGAATCCCGGTTCACAAGATATTTCGACAAAGGTAAAACAAGTCCAACAAGTCCTCCCAACGTGTCCACACCCTGTTAGGAGCCACGCGTATCTCGTCTCAAGCAACGATCGGATGAGCAGTCCATACAACTAAAACATGTCCTCGAGTTTCCATGCGGTGGCGCTGCAAGGGCTCCAGTTTGGACCGACACTCATTAGGAGCGCTGGCCCGGGTTGTTGATTAAGAATACTCGGGGTAATTACTCGGGATGCAATTTTAGTTGTTATTAGGCAAAAGGTAAAACCAAAGTTGGGCCTTGCTGGCGAATTTTTATTCAAAACAAACAATCGAGGGGGGGTATAAACCCCGACCGTGTTAGGAACGCATAATCAAGGAACATAACACCAGTTTAGCGGAAACTAGGGTGGCATGAGTGGAACAAAACACCGAGCAAAAGGCCAAGCCTTCCACCCATTGCCAGGTATATAGGTGCATTAATTAAATAAGAGATGTTGTGATATCCCAATATATCCATGTTCCAACATGGAACAACCTGCAACTACACCTGCAACTAGCAACGCAATAAGAGGGGCTAAGCAAAGCGGCAACATAGCCAAACAACGGTTTGCTAGGAAGGTGGGTTAGAGGCATTTCATGGCAATGTAGGAGGCTAACAAACAAGTAGATAGGCAACGCGACATAGCGATAGAATCGATACAGCTAATAAAGCAAAGATTGTAGGGATATCAATGAATGGTCATCTTGCCTGATACGTCCTCGGTGGGATCGTAAACTTGCTCCTCGTAACTGTTCTCAACGGGTGTCTCGACCTTGGACTCGAACTCGTCTCCCGATGCTACCTGAATGAAAACAAGCATCCACATAAACACACATGACACGAAAAAGAACACATGATACATGCACGAAGAACATAAATGCATATGATGAACGCGACAAACGGAGCTAAGGGGCTACCGGTATGAGGGATAAGATGCCAGAAGGACAAAGGTGGTGACATGAAGGATTTGGGCAACCTCTTGGCAAACTGAGCATGCCACTAGATAGATTGGAAGATTTTGGTTGAAAATGATATACAGATCACCGGAAACGGATGAACGGTTTGCAAATGACAAGCAAAACAAAATGCAATGCAAACTGTTGAAAATAGCAACACGACATCTTTGATTCAAAGTTTAAATATGCTACAGCACTCTAACATGAAAACAAATGGCATGGAATTGAAGTACATATCACGTACTACAAAACATGATTACTGAGATACTACTAAAAGTCACTAGACATGGTTAAAACAGCAAGTCAAAAATGCAAATGATAATAGTTTTTCAAACTTCGTGGAAATTACTGAACACGCAAAACAGATTCAACCCAAATTTATTGGTTCGACACAAGGGGAGCCAAAGAATACTCTTAAGTATTAGCAGCAAGATAGTTTAGTAGCAAAGTAATATGATAGTGGCGGTGGCAGCAATAAAACTAACGGTAGTGTTTTTGTAGTTTTTGTAATAGTAGCAATGGAAAAGTAAATAAGCAACAAGCAATATAGGAAAAGCTCATAGGCATTGGATCAGTGATCGGAAATTATGTTGGATGCAATTCATCATGTAGAATTTATAACCTAGGGTGACACAGAACTAGCTCCAGTTCATCAATGCAATGTAGGCATGTATTCTGAATATAGTCATACATGCATATGGAAAAGAACTTGCATGACATCTTTTGTCGTACCCTCCCGTGGCAGCGGGGTCCTATTGGAAACTAAGGGATATTAAGGCCTCCTTTTAATAGAGTATTGGACCAAAGCACTAACACATAGTGAATACATGAACTCCTCAAACTATGGTCATCACCGGGAGTGGTCCCGATTATTGTCACTTCGGGGTTACCGGATCATAACACATAGAAGGTGACTATAAACTTGCAAGATAGGATCAAGAACACACATATATTCATGAAAACATAATAGGTTCAGATCTGAAATCATGGCACTCGGGCCCTAGTGACAAGCATTAAGCATAGCAAAGTCATAGCAACATCAATCTCAGAACATAGTGGATACTAGGGATCAAACCCTAACAAAACTAACTCGATTACATGATAGATCCCATCCAACCCATCACCGTCCAGCAAGCCTACGATGGAATTAATCACGCACGGCGGTGAGCATCATTGAATTGGTGATGGAGGAAGGTTGATGATGACGATGGCGACGATCTCCACTCTCCGCAGCCCCGAACGGATTGCAGATCAGCCCTCCCGAGAGAGATTAGGGCTTGGCGGCGGCTCCGTCTCGTGAAACGCGATAATTCTTTCTTCTTGATTTTTTCTCCCCGAAATGGAAGATATAGGATCTGGGGGTACGTCGGTGGAGCACCAGGGAGCCCACGAGGCAAGGGGCGCGCCCTGGGAAGGGGGGCGCGCCCCCCACCCTCCTTGACAGGCCCAAGGCCCCATGGTGTGGATCTTCTTGCAGGTATTTTTTATATTTTCCGAAATAATTCTCCGTTGATTTTCTGGCGATTCCGAGAACTTTTTATTCTGCACAAAAACAACACCATGGCAGTTCTGCTGAAAACAGCGTCAGACCGGGTTAGTTCCATTCAAATTATGCAAGTTAGAGTCCAAAACAAGGGCAAAAGGGTTTGGAAAATAAGATACGTTGGAGACGTATCAACTCCCCCAAGCTTAAACCTTTGCTTGTCCTCAAGAAATTCAGTTGATAAACTGAAAGTGATAAAGAAAAACTTTGACAAACTCTGTTTGCTCTTGTTGTTGTAAATATGTAAGCTAGCATTCAGGTTTTCAACAAGATCATGAACTAACCACATTCACAACAACTTTCAGGTCTCAAGACTACTCACATCAATGGCATAATCGACTAGCGAGCAATAATAATAAACCTCGGATGACAACACTTTCTCAAAACAATCATGATAAGATATAACAAGATGGTATCTCGCTAGCCCTTTCTGAGACCGCAAAACATAAATGCAGAGCACCTTTAAAGATCAAGGACTGACTAGACATTGTAATTCATGGTAAAAGAAATCCAGTCATGATCATACTCAATGCAAATTAATAGTAATACATGCAACGACAGAGGTGCTCTCCTACTGGTGTTCTTTGATAAGAAGATGATGACTCTGCATAAAAGTTAATATATAGGCCATTCGCTGAGGGAAGCAGGGATTTATAGAGGTGCCAGAGCTCGATTTTAAATAGAGATGAATATCATTTTGAGTGGTATACTTTCATTGTCAACATAACAACCAAGAATCTCGATATCTCCCATGCTACACACATTATAGGCGGTTCCCAAACTGAATGGTAAAGTTTATACTCCCCCAACCACCAACAATCACACTCCACGGCCATCCGAATCCACGGGGTACCGTCCAAACAAGCAACAGCCCTGGGGGAGTTTTGTTTAACTATTATGATTTTGAGCATGGGACTGGGCATCCCGATTACAAGCCATTTTCTCATGAATGATGAGCAGTGTCCACTCATCGTGAGAATAACCCACCTAGCATGGAAGATATAGACAACCCTAGTTGATACATGAGCTGTTCGAGCATACAAAACAGAATTTCATTTGAATGTTTAGAGTTTGGCACATACAAATTTACTTGGAATGGCAGGTAAAGACCGCATATAGGAAGGTATAGTGGACTCATGTGGAATAACTTTGGGGTTTATGGAAGTGGATGCACAAGCAGTATTCCCGCTTAGTACATGTGAAGGCTAGAAAGAGGCTGGGAAGCGACCAACTAGAGAGCAACAACGGTCATGAACATGCATTAAAATTAATCAACAATTAATGCAAGCATGAGTAGGATATAAATCACCATGAACATAAATATCGTGAAGGCTATGTTGATTTGTTTCAACTACATGCGTGAACATGTGCCAAGTCAGATCACTTAAATCATTCAAAGGAGGATACCACCCATCATACCACATCACAACCATTTTAATATCATGTTGGCACGCAGCATAGACCATTATAAACTCTCAGCTAATTAAGCATGGCATAAGCAGCTATGATCTCTAATTGTCATTGCAAGCATGTTTCATTCATAACAAGCTGAATCAAGAACGATGAGATATCATATTTACAAAAACAAAAGAGGTCGAGTTCATACCAGCTTTTCTCATCTCAATTAGTTCATCATATATCATCCTTATTGCCTTTCACTCGCACGACCGAACGGTGTGGATAATAATAATAGTGCACGTGCATTGGACTAAGCTGGAATCTGTGGACATTTAATACAAGAGAGAAGACAAGGTAATATGGCTCAAGGTTAAATCAACAACAAAGCATATGAGAGCCACTAAGCAATTTCAATCATGGTCTTCTACTCTTAGCCCCTAAAGAAAAGAAAAGAAACTATTTACACGAGAAAGCTCCCAACAAGCAAAAGAAGAACGGGAAATCTTTTTGGGTTTTTAAATTTTTTAACTACTACTACAAGCAAAGAAAGTAAACTAGCTAGAAGCTACAACTAATTTTTTTTCTGGGTTTTTCTAGCACACAAGAAAAAGACTAAGAAAAAGAAATTGAAACTAAGCATGGATGGTACAATGAAAGAGTGTGATCACCGACAACTAGAATAAGTGTGAACATGAATGTAAGTCGGTGAGAAACACGTACTCCCCCAAGATTAGGCTTTTGGCCTAAGTTGGTCTATGGCCAGTATTGGCCTGACGAATATCCAAAGTTGTAGTTGGGGTCGTACTCAGACGCAGCAGATGCTGCGTGCTGAGCTGCAGCTCGAAGGCGGGCTGCCTCCATCATGTTATAATAAGCATTTGCCTCCTCCATAGTTATAGTGTATCTCCCTTTTTCCTGAAAGTTAAACAAAGTAGGGGCAGGAAGAACAATAGGGATGGCATGCTGCCTGTTAAAGATTAGTCGATATTTGAGGGTTTGATCATCCCACTCTATAAACCAGTGACTAGTCATAGCATGGAAGTCTAAATAAGGAGGAGGTAAAGGTTCATCATTCATGTGCACAGACACACCAAGAAAGCGGGCTATGCGGGTAGCATAGATCCCACCAAATAAATCTCCATGCAACCCATTATGGTGTAGTCTACGTGCAACAATGGCTCCCAAGTTATATTGCCTAGCACCTAGTACGGCACTCTTGAGAACACTAAGATCAGGGACACACATGTGACAAGCCTCATCCTTACCGTTTATGCATCTACCGATAAAGAGAGCAAATTAATGAATAGCAGGATAATGAATGCTCCCTATGGTAGCATGTGCGATTTCCCTGGATTCCCCCACTGTAATACTAGCTAGGAATTCTCTAAATTCAGATTTGCGAGGATCACTCATACTGCCCCACCGTGGGAGCTTGCAAGCAACATTAAAATCCTCTAAATCCATAGTATAGGATTTATCATATAGGTCAAACAGTACAGTGTGAGAATTACGTGAAGATGAAAATTTAAACCTTCTCACAAAGCTATCAGTTAGGCCCGGTATTGAGGAAACTTATCTTGTATGAAGTCCTTGAGATCAGCGTTGCGCACATATGCGTAAAATTCATCTTTGATGCCAGCTTGACCCATGAATTCATCTAACGGCCATTCACAAGGCCGAACATCAGCATCCCTTGGTGGTTCATCGTCCGGCTCACGGAACGCGAGCCTCGGTTCTTTCTTCCTTGAAGGACCACCTTGGAAGTTTCTCCTAGACATTTTTCCAAAATTTTCTGAAATTTTTAGTAACTTCAAAATAAAAGTTAACCAAACTCAACAAGATTGATAGCAACAACTCCTACTAGTGCCTAGAGGCTATATCATGCATTAGAACTACTTGGGACCAAGAAAATTTGGCAGGCAAGCTCAAGAACAAGGTCACCACAACAGCATAAATTTGCAACAAATAAAGCACTAGAGCAAAAACTAATTGGACCAATGGAGGAGTCACATACCAAGGAACAATCTCCCCAAACAGTTTGGTAAATGGTGCTTTGAGCAAGGAGATCGAAAATGGCAGCAAGATGAGCTAGAACTCGGGTTTGAGCTGGTTGGGGATTTTTGGGAGGAAGAAGAAGAGCATGGGTGCAGGAATAAGTGGAGGGGGCATGGGTTTCGGAGGAAAAGGCATGGGTTTCTGAACCCATGGTTCTCTTTCCCTACCGTGCTTCCTAGCAACAAAGTCTCTCTTATCATAGCGTTGATTCTTTGATTGTGGGTTATCAAGATCAACAACAGGTTCAATCTCTACATCATTATCATTGCTAGGTTGAGCATCGTCATGAACACTATTATTAATATTATCACCGGGTTCATGTTCATTACCAGATTGTGCCTCAGCATCAGAAACAGATATATCATTGGGATTCTCAGGTATGTCAGCTACAGGTTCACTAGAAGCATGCAAGGTTCTATCATTTTTCTTTTTCTTCTTCTTAGAAGAACTAGGTGCATCTAAATTAGCTCTCTGAGAATCTTGCTCAATTTCTCTTAGGGTGGCCTTTAGGATACAGAGGTTTCTGAGTCATTTTACCACCTCTAGTAGCAACTCTAACAGCATAGTCATTATTCTTACTATTTAATTCATTGAGCAAATCATACAGAGCCTTAAGTACTTGTTCTACTTGAGTGGCAACCATAGAAGCATGTATACTAATGATTTTAAGTTCACCTTTAGCTCTAGACAGATAATCACTCAAGCGTTCAATCATATAAGCATTGTGTTGTAATTGTCTACCAACATAAGCATTGAAATTTTCTTGTTTCACAATGAAATTGTCAAACTCATCTAAACATTTGCTAGCAGACTTATAACGAGGAATATTACTTTCATGAAATCTATAGAGATAATTTACCTTTACTACATGTGTCGGGTTATCAAGACCATGTATTTCTTCAATAGGAGGTATATTCTTAACATCTTCTGCTTTAATACCTTTTTCTTTCATAGATTTCTTTGCCTCTTGCATGTCTTCAAGACTGAGAAATAGAACACCTCTTTTCTTCGGAGTTGGATTAGGGGCTGGTTCAGGAAGTGTCCAATTATTTTCATTGGACAGATAATTATTCAATAGTAGTTCAGCTTGTTCAACTGTTCTTTCCCTGAAAACACAACCAGCACAACTATCCAGGTGGTCTCTGGAAGCATCGGTTACTCCATTATAAAAGACATCAAGTATATCATGCATCTCAAGAGGATGATCAGGCAAAGCATTGAGTAACTGGAGAAGCCTCCCCCAAGCTTGTGGGAGACTCTCTTCTTCAGTTTGAGCAAAGTTATGTATTTCCCTTAAGGCAGCTTGTTTCTTATGAGCGGTAAAATATTTAGCAGAGAAGTAATACATCATATCCTGGGGACTACGCACACAACCAGGATCAAGAGAATTAAACCAAGTTTTAGCATCACCCTTTACGAGAACGGAAATAGCTTAAGGATATAGTAGTAACGAATCTTTTCATCATTGGTAAACAGGGTGGCTATATCATTCAACTTAGTAAGATGTGCCACAACTTTTTCACACTCATAGCCATGGAAAGGATCAGATTCAACCAAAGTAATTAACTCAGGATCAACAGAGAATTCATAATCCTTATCAGTAACACAGATAGGTGAAGTAGCAAAAGCAGGGTCATGTTTCATTCTAGCATTCAAGGACTTTTCTTTCAGCTTAGCTAATAATTTCTTAAGATCATATCTATCATTGCAAGCAAGAAAGTCTCTAGCAGTTTCTACATCCATAACATAACCCTCAGGCACAACAGGCAATTCATATCTATTGGGAGTAGTTTCATCATCACTTTCATAAATATCATCAGTTTCAACATTCGCACTCTCCCTAACCTTAGCAATTTGTTCATCTAGAAATTCACCTACTGGGACAGTATCAAGCATAGAAGTAGTTTCATCATACATAGCGGAAGTGGCATCATCAAGAACATACGACATATCAGATTCAATATCAGGAGTAGGTGCCGCAAGTTTACTCATAACAGAAGGAGAATCAAGTGCAGAGCTAGATGGCAGTTCCTTACCTCCCCTCGTAGTTGAAGGTAAGATCTTGGTTTTTGAGTCTTTCAAATTCTTCATAGTGATCAACAGATATAAATCCCAAGTGACTTAAAGAATAGAGCTATGCTCCCCGGCAACGGCGGCAGAAAATAGTCTTGATAACCCACAAGTGTAGGGGATTGCAACAGTTTTCGAGGGTAAAGTATTCAACCCAAATTTATAAATTCGACGCAAGGGGAGTCAAAGAATACTCTTAAGTATTAGCAGCTGAGTTGTCAATTCAACCACACCTGGAAACTTAGTATCTGCAGCAAGATAGTTTAGTAGCAAAGTAATATGATAGTGGCGGTAGTAGCAATAAAAGTAACGGTAGCGTTTTTGTAGTTTTTGTAATACTAGCAACGGAAAAGTAAATAAGCAACAAGCAATATAGGAAAAGCTCATATGCATTGGATCGGTGATGGGGAATTATGTCGGATGCAATTCATCATGTAGAATTTATAACCTAGGGTGACACAGAACTAGCTCGGGGGTCCTATTGGAAACTAAGGGATATTAATGCCTCCTTTTAATAGAGTACCGGACCAAAGCATTAACACATAGTGAATACATGAACTCCTCAAACTATGGTCATCACCAGGAGTGGTCCCGATTATTGTCACTTCGGGGTTGCCGGATCATAACACATAGTAGGTGACTATAAACTTGCAAGATAGGATCAAGAACACACATATATTCATGAAAACATAATAGGTTCAGATCTGAAATCATGGCACTCGGGCCCTAGTGACAAGCATTAAGCATAGCAAAGTCATAGCAACATCAATCTCAGAACATGCTGGATACTAGGGATCAAACCCTAACAAAACTAACTCGATTACATGATAGATCCCATCCAACCCATCACCGTCCAGAATGGCTACGATGGAATTACTCACGCACGGCGGTGAGCATCATGGAATTGGTGATGGAGGAAGGTTGATGATGACGATGGCGACGATCTCCACTCTCTGGAGCCCCGAACGGACTCGAGATCAACCCTCCTGAGAGAGATTAGGGCTTGGAGGCGGCTTCGTCTCGTGAAACGCGATAATTCTTTCTCCTTGATTTTTTTTCTCCCCGAAATGGAAGATATATGATCTAGGGGTATGTCGATGGAGCACCAGGGGGGCCACGAGGTAGGTGGGCGCGCCCCCCACCCTCGTTGGCAGGCCCAAGGCCCCCTGGTGTGGATCTTCTTGCAGGTATTTTTATATTTTCCGAAATAATTCTCCGTTGATTTTCAGGCGATTTCAAGAACTTTATTCTGCACAAAAACAACACCATGGCAGTTCTGCTGAAAACAGCGTCAGTCTGGGTTAGTTCGATTCAAATTATGCAAGTTAGAGTGCAAAACAAGGGCAAAAGGGTTTGGAAAAGTAGATACGTTGGAGACGTATCAAGCCGGTGCGGGTGCAAAAGCGTGTGTAGCAAGGAGAGGTTGGGGCTCTCGAGCCCAAGCATGGCTCAGCTCGGGGCCATGGCGACCGCCGCAAGCAGGGAAGTGAGGATGGCGGCGCGAGTCGGCTGGATGCGTGCGTGCGCGGGCGAGGCCACGCAGCGGATATGATGCGCTAGAGGAGACCCGAAGCGCGGAGACGTGCGAACACGCTATCCCATCCACACGGACGACAGAGACCTACAAAATTTGCCGAAGCGTCGAGAGCACGACACAATCCCGATAGTATCGACGTCTACCAGGACTAGACTGCGGTAGGAGAAGAGAGAGGTGGGCAGGTATACCTAGCTCACCCTACGACGCGGCGACGTCGACGGAGACGAACCGGCGGCGACGCCGTCGAGCTCGAAACTTCGTGCAGCTTCTGACTGAGGTAGGAGGAAGCAGAGGGTGTGGCCGGGGCGCGCTCTTGGCGTCTCCCTCGGTGACAGAGAGGAAATAGACGACAACGGGGAAGAAGATGGACATGCTTGGCGAGGCGGAGGTTAACGAGGAGCACGCCAGCGACGAGCCCGTGCTCCAAGATGCGCTCGAGTTATGGTGGAATCGGCAGATCCGGTGGCTATCTCACCTGGCGGTGGCATCGAGAGGGAAGTGGGGAACCCTAGGGGTCGTTGGACATGGAGAGGAGCTTTAAAAGGGGGAAGGGCGAGCAGGTGGAGCACGGCGACGCAGTCGGCTACGCCATGTGCATGCTCCTGTTAGGGGACCGGAGGAGGGAGAAAGGTTGGTGATGTGCTGGCAAGGTAGCTGACAGACGGGGCCGGACGAGCCACGTGGTAGGTAGGAAGTGGGATTAGGCGGGTGTGCGGGTGAGAAAGGGAGAGAGGGAAACGCGCGGGAGGCTAGCTGGGCTGGTAGGCACGGAGCTAGCTGGGTCGGCCTGGTGGGCGAGGCCCAGGTGGCTAGTGCGACTGGTCTGGCTGCTGCTGGTGCTGGCTCTTCTCTTTAACCATTTCTTTACACTTTTTTGTTCTAACAGAAAAACAAGAAAAAGTTAGAGAGCTAGGAAAAACAAGTAGGATGAGATAAAAATGTCTCTGAGGTCCTGAATTTAAGTAGTATTTGAATTAGTTTCATTGGACATTTTTTAAGGTACAGAAATAAATCAAGTTTGAATAAAATTCAAACTTGGGCCATTTTAAAACTTAACCAAAACAACTCCAAATTGCATGAAATTTGGCAGGGGGTTTAGGACAAGATTCTTGGTTTTTTAGGAAGAATTGCATTATTTGAAGATGAATAAAATAGATTGCAGAAAATAGAAGAATAGAAGAACTGGAGAGGAGGGGGAAGAATGGTGGAGATGACATGGTATGTTTATGCACTTTCAACAATGATCATCATCCACAACAACATGAAGCAACACCAACAATGCAATATGAGATGACAATGCACCATATGAAGATGACATGGCAATTTACAATAACACTTAAAAGAAAACAAACAAAATGACCCAACATTAAGAAACCCAATTGAGATAGAAGAAGACAAGGTTGGATACATTACCAAATATGGAAGTTTTACGTATGGGGTGTTACACTATGCAAATTGGTTTTGAACCACAGTTGCAATGAAATGTGGAGGCATACATGGATGAAATAGTGGTCAAAACCAAGGACAAGTCCCGACTAATTCAAGACCTGGAAGAAACTTTTGTAAACCTGTGGAAGATTAATTTGAAACTCAACCCTGAAAAATGTTTGTTTGGCGTTCGGTTAGGCAAGCTCCCTGGATTTTTTGTATCTCAACGAGGGATAGAAGCCAACCCCGACAAGATTAAGGCAATAAAACAGATCTAGGCACCAAAAATCGTCAAGGATGTGAGGCATTTAGCTGGCTACATTGCTGCACTAAGTAGGTTCATTTCAAAGTCTGTTGAGCGCACCTTGCCGTTTTCCAAAATCTTGAAAAAGGAGGGTCCAATTAAATGGACCTCGGTGGCATAAGCTGCGTTGTAGGATTTGAAAACCTACCTTTCCTCTGCACCCATGTTAGTCACACTTAAATCAGAAGAGTCGTTGCTACTATACCTAGTAGCAACGAATCAAGTGGTTTCACTACAAAAAAAGACACATCCATGGCATTTTGGGCCGAACGAAACTTTTTTCTGTCATACTTATGACACTTCTATGAAAATAATTGTGACAAAACATGGTATCATCATAGATGTGGTGGGTCCTACTTCTATGACAAAAAATCATGACAGAAAATGGGCTTTTCGTCCTGGGTGGGCCGGAGACGCAGCTGCATGACATTCTTTGGGCCGTCCATGATGGAAAAACCGTGGTAGAAGCGAGGGCGAGGAAAATATCAGGGTGTTCCCGGTTACGGTGGGTGGTCGGGGCCGAGCGATGCGCGTTTCTCTCGTACACGCACAAGCGTGGGTGCGAGGTGTTGGGCTCTAACTGAACCCGAGCGATTGTACTGCAGGGTACGCCTTACTGAACCCGAGCGATCGATCGATGGCTGTTAACTGAACACGATCAGGTGATTCCTTCGCTACTACTGCTAACTGAAGCCGATCGATGCTGCCTCTACATGAACAGTGAGCGTTGCTGGGGGGTTAGATGAACAGTTCCCGATGGGGGTGGCTGAACAGGACCCCGTGGTGTTGCCTCTGCATTAACAGGACCCCGTTCGATCGAGCCGGTTGGGGCTGCATGAACAGGACCCCATGGAGGGCTACATGAACAGGACCACCCCATGGAGGGCTGCATGAATAGTAGACGATGGAGGGCTAGATGAACAATAGCCCGTGGAGGAGTGGTTGAACAGGAGCCCGTGGAGAGGGCTGGTTGAACAGTAGCCGGTGGAGTAGCGCGCAGTGGAGGCTGAAAAGTCATGGGTGAAGGCTGGAGGAGGTCGACGGTGGATGAACAGTAGCCCGTGGAGGCTGGAGGGGGTCAACGGTGGTGATGAACAGTATCCCGTAGAGTCCCGTTTTCCGGTATGCCACACCCCTCCCAATGAACAGGACCCCCGTTTCGACCGTAGCGCTCCAACACAAGTCCGTTTCCTCCGTTTTGTGGTACGCCACACCCATCCCGATCAACAGGACCCCCGTTCGACCATAGCGCTCCAACACAAGTCTGTTTCCTCTGTTTTGCGGTACGCCACACCCCTCCCGATCAACAGGACCCCCGTTTCGACCGTAGGAGGTCCGTTTCCTCCGTTTTGCGGTACGCCATACCCCTCCCGATGAACAGGATCCCGTTTTGAACGTGGCCGGTCGAACACAAGGCCGTTTCCTCCATTCTGCGGTACGCCAGGCCTCGTTTCCATCGGCTGTTCCGTCCAAGCCCTCCCGATGAACACGACGACGCATTCCGTTCTGACCCAGCCGGTTGGCTCCCCATGAACATGACGACGATGTTGTTTCTCCGTTCCGACCCAACCATGCACACGAGCCCTGGCCGTACGTATGCGCGAGTAGGCGTTCGAGACCCTGCCCGTATGTACGTACGTGGCCGTATTTTATTTCTTGCACACTGGCCATTGTACGTACGTGTACATGCTACGTGTGCGCCTCTACTACGACACGTGCGTGCCTCTACATCGACCAGTATGTACGTACACGTTCGCGACCAGAATGACAATGCTACGTACGCTTCGACCAGGTGGGTCCCGACTATGAGGCACTTCCTTGCGTGCGAAGATGTTGCTGGTGGGTCCTAGTAGTCAAGGGGGTGAATCATTTTTTTGCCCGAATGCACTTCCTTGCATGCGAAGATGTAGCTGGTGGGTCCCAGCAGTCGGGGAGAAATCTTTTTTTCGCGAAATACAGTGGCCCGTTCGGTGGGTCCCCGATGTCAGGTGGAGGAATAATTATTTTGCGCGTAATAAGGAGGCACTTCCTTGCTGTGGCCGTGGACCCAGCTGTCAGCCTCTCCACATACAGTACTCTTCCGATGGAAGCCATTCCTTGACCACGTTGACCACGCCGCGCCGACAGCACCAGGGCGATGAACGACGGCGAGGCCTAGGAAGGGGACGACGCAGAGCCGGGGAATACGCGGCAGTTGAAGCCCGCGCGGAGAGGAGTACGAGGGTTCACTGGTTCGGCTGTGGTGTGAGGCTGCCGTCGCCGCAGGGCCTGGCCAGCTGTGGGAATAGTAGGGGTGATGAGGCCTCCGCGGCAGCACAGCCGGCCACGGGAGGCAGGAGCATGCGGCACAACCAGCGCTGCTTTTGGCAGCTGGAGCAAGAAGACCCGAGGTTGAAGAAGCACTACGGCCGTTGGATGGACATCGTACGGTCACTGGAGCTAGAATCGTTCATATTGACTAACTTGACAAAGCACTCCGTCCCCGTCAACTTAGTAGGCCCACAAGTCAGCCACCCACCAAGGTGGGTCCCAACTAGCAGGGGGAGTATTCATTTTTTGTGCGTAATAAGGCGGCACTTCCGGTGGGTCCGAGCTGACAGCGGGGGGAACATTTTTTTTGTGAAATACGGTGGCCCGTCCGGTGGGACCCAGCAGTCAGGGGGGGATGTTTTTTTTGCCAAATACGGTGGCCCATCCAGTGGGTCCCTGCTATCAGGTGGAGGCATAATTATTTTCCGCGTAATAAGGAGGCACTTCCTTGCGGCTGCCGTGACCCAGCTGGCAGTCTCTCCAGGTACAGTACTCTTCCGATGGATGTTGTTCCTTGACCACGTTGACCACACCGCGCCGAGAGCACCAGGGCGGTGGACGATGGTGAGGCCTAGGAAGGGGACGACATGGAGTCGGGGAAGACGTGGCAGTGGATGCCCACACGTAGAGGAGTATCAGTGTTCACTTGTTCGATGCGGTGTGAGGCTGCCGTCGCCGCGGAATAACAGGGGGTGTGGGTGAGTAGAGGGATGGCCTGGCCAACGGTGGGAGTAGTAGGGGGTGCTGAGGCCTCCGCCGCATCGCAGCCGGCCACGGGAGGCAGGAGCACGAGGCACGACCGGTGCTGGTTTGGGCGGCTGGAGCAAGAAGACCAGAGGTTGAAGAAGCACTACGGGTGTTGGATGGACATCCTACGGTCACTGGAGCTAGAATCGTGCATATTGACTAAGTTGACAAAGCCCTCAGTCCCTGTCAACTTAGTAGGCCCACAAGTCAGCCTGCCACTATACTAGGTCCCAGCTAGCAGGGGGAGTATTCATTTTTTGTGCGTAATAAGGAGGCACTTCCTTGCGTGCAAAGATATAGCTGGTGGGTCCAAGCTATCAGTGGCGGTAACTTTTTTCGTGAAATACAGAGGACCTTTCAATGGGTCCCAGATGTTAGGTGGAGGAATCATTATTTGGCACGTAATAAGGAGGCATTTCCTTGCGTGCGGCCGTGGACCCAGCTGTCAGCCTCTCCACGTACAGTCCACTTCAGATGCATGTCGGTCGTTGACCATGTTGACCAGGCCGCGCCGAGAGCACCAGGGCGGTGGACGACGGCGAGGCCTAACAAGGGAACGACACGGAGGCAGGGAAGACTCGGCAGTTGTTTCCCACGCGGAGGGGAGTATGACTGTATGAGGATTCACTAGTTCGTTTGCCGTCGCCGGAGAATAACAGCAGGTGTGGGTGAGTAGAGGGATGGCTAGGCCAGCGATGGGAGTACGGTGGGGCGGTGAGGCCTGCGTGGCAGCATAGCCGGCCGCAGGGAGGAGGGAGCAGGCAGTCCCGCCGGCGCTTGTTTGAGGGACTGGAGCAGGAAGAGCAGAGATTGAAGAAGCACGACGACCGTTGGATGGACATCCAACAGTCACTGCTTGTGCGTCAACCTTTTTTTAGGAAAGCCTCAAATCTGTGGAAAACATCATACAGCCCATCTGCCCTTATTTCTAATAATTTACAGCCCATTTGCTAATTCTTAAGGTTTTTTGGAGCCCATATTCTTTTTGTTAGCATTACAGCCCATATTGTGGCCACGGTTAAAAAATTATACGAAATTTTGCATATTTCGGTGCGGTCCGAACTGTTTTTAATCCAGAAATTTCAAGTCACATTCAAACTGATTTTAAAAATAAATGTATATCAATATAAAATCCAACAAATTGTCCACGCATAAAAATCAATGCAATTTAAAATCTGGAAATGAAAAAAAAAAGAAATTTGAAACTAATTGCCGGTTTGATGTGTTTTAAAAATGTACAGCCCATTTCTCATTACTGATAGGCCATTTTCTCGGCCATCCGAATGAAGCTCTCCTCATCTAGAAAGATTTGCAGCCCAACTGGCCTGACAAAGCGACTTACTTGCCAAATCACAAAAAAACTGGGCTGTGGCCGTGGACCCAGCTGTCAGCCTCTCCACGTATAGTACTCTTTCGATGGAAGTCGGTCGTTTACCACATTGACCACGCCGCGCCGAGAGCACCAAGGCGGTGGACGACGCCGAGGCCTAGGAAGGGGAAGATGCGGAGCTGGGGAAGACGCGGTAGTGGATGCCCACGCGAAGAGGAGTATGAAGGTTCACTGGTTCGGCTGCGGTGTGAGGCTGCCGTCGCCGCAGAATAACAAGGGATGTGTGTGAGTGGAGGGATGGCCTGGCCAGCGGTGGGAGTAGTATGGGGGCGGTGAGGCCTCCGCGGCAGCACAGCCGGCCACGGAAGGCAGGAGCAGGCGGCACGACCGGCGTTGCTTTGGGTGCATGGACCAAGAAGACAAGAGGTTGAAGAAGCACTACGGCCGTTGGATGGACATCGTACGGTCACTGGAGCTAGAATTGTTCATATTGACTAAGTTGACAAAGCACTCCGTCCCCGTCAACTTCTTAGGCCCACAAGTCAGCCTTCCACTGTGGTGGGTCCCAACTAGCAGGGGGAGTATTCATTTTTTTTTGTGCGTAATAAGGAGGCACTTCCTTGCGTGCGAAGATATAGCTGGTGGGTCCGACCTGTCAGCGGTGGGAACGTTTTTTCACGAAATACAGAGGCCCTTCCGGTGGGTCCCAGCTGTCAGGTGGAGGAATCACTATTTTGCGCGTAATAAGGAGGCATTTCCTTGTGTGCGGCCGCGGACCCAGCTGTCAGCCTCTCCACGCATAGTCTACTTCCGATGGTGTCGTTTGTTGACCATGTTGACCACTCCACGCCGAGCGCATCCAAGGTGGTGGACGACGGCGAGGCCCCGGACAGCAACGAGCTGGAGATGCAAAGACGCGGGAGTAGAGTCGCAGATGGAGAGGTGTACGAGGGTTAACTGGTTCTAGTGCGGTGTGGTTCGGAAGTAGGTGGAGAAGAATAGGAGGTGTGGAGGGATGACCTGGCCAACGATGGAGTAGTGCGTCACAGCGAAGCGTGCTAAGAAGAGCTACTAGCAGCAGGAGGCGTGAGCAGGTGGTCCCGGCGGCGCTAGAGGAAGAAGACGAGAGATTGAAGATGGATGCCGGTCGTTGGATGTAAATCCAACGGCTAACGATGTCAGAATCATTTGTTGACTAATTTGACAACGACTTGCATTGCCTTCGGCCTACTGTCCCACATTTCAGCCTCCAAAAATGTGGCACGTATTCAACCCATTTTTCAGAATTTTCTGTCTTTTTTTTGCGGGGTAGAATTTACAGTCCATTTGATCTTTTTCTAAATTACAGTCCATTAGCTGGGCTAGGTGAAGACATAATGTAGCGTCCATGCGGCCCATTTATGTTTTTCCTAAAAAATTACAGGCCATTTGCACTTTCTCGAAATACACGATTTTGCTGGGCTGATTCTAATTATAATGTTGGGGTGGGCGCAGCAATGTTATCAAAATATAAACAGGGGCTGAGCATTTTGTTATATATAGGGTGGGTCTCTTCTCATAACATTATGAGAATAATATTCTCATAACACTTCCGAACTGCTTTGTTTTTCTGCATTGGAAAGCTATGCGCACTGCACAGATACTGCAACAGAACCTCATGTTTGAAAAAACTGTACGTGTTGTTTTTTTGGTACCTTTTTTGCTCTAGTTTTTTAACCTTTTATCGGAATTGTGCGTGTAATATACCGTTGAAAAGCTATGGAGTAGACGCAACTTCGCCATGTTGAACAATTTTCAAAATTCATCATAGTTTAAAAGCAGTTTCGAAAATCATGCGGCACACAATGAATGGCAGCGACCATTTTTTGGCATTTTTTTCTAAACCTCTCGTCGGAATGCAACATATGATACACCGTTGGAAAGATATCGTCGGCGCGCATCTTTTTTATATCTATTATTTTTTCTAATTCGCTACGGTTTAAGAGCAGTTTTGAATTTACTAAATCGCGAAATTGTTGTTTTGAATTTTTTCAAATTTTCGGTACTTTTTTCACCCTAGTTTTCTAACCGTTTGTCGAAACAAGGCGTGTAATATACCGTTGGAAAGCTACGAACGAGGCGCAACTTTCATATGTTGAAATGTTTTTGAGATTCCTTACGGTTTTTAGTTAAATTTGAAAATCGTGCGGCTGACTACGAATGGCAGCGGCCGTTTTTTCGTGAAATTTGTACAAAACGTTGGTCGAAATGATCCAAATGATATACCGTTGAAAAGATATCGTCGAGACGCTACTTCTTCATGTAGAACACCCTCTAATTCATTACGGTTTAAGAGCAGTTTTGAAATTACAAAAACGCGGAAACTCTGTTTTTCGCGACAACAAAATCGACGCGTGCACTGCATCGGACAGAAAAGCGCACTGCTTCAAACTGAAAAACACACTGCATCAGACAGTCAATCGAACCTCATGATTTATTTTTTTGGACGTAGATTTTTCTCAGAGGAGTTTTGTTGTCTTTTTTCCAACTTTTTTTTCCGAAGGAAAGTGGACCGCAACACTCTTGAAAGTGAAGCGGAAGACTTCCCAGAGTGAACCTCATGATTTGCTGTTGTCTTTTTTCGTACTAATTAATTTTTTACGCGCGTTGAGAAGTGTTGAGAAGTGAGCTGCTTTCCAATGTGTTTTTGTTTTTGGATCACCAAGTGAACCACAAAAGGTTTTTATGGCCAAATTCGTGAGAGAACAAAGTGAGCTTCAAAGTGCAATGAACTTTTTTTAGACCAAAGTGCACTGCATTTTTTTGTTTTTTAAATATAGCTTGTTCTAAATGGAGTGTATTGAAGAGTCCTTTGTAGTGCACCGCAATGACATGTTTTTAAAATGCATTTTATTTTAAATGGAGTGTACTGAAAAATCCTTAGTAGTGGACTTTTATGCAAGACCAAAGTGCACTGCATTTGCATGCTGGCGCCATTTTTTGTAGCCGCACTACACTGAAATGCAACCAAATTACACATCCAAATTCTGAAAATGCGTCGTTATCCCCTTCCTTTGTTTTGGCTGGTCGTCTTCTCTCTGCAAAAAATAACTAACCAAACCATGTGAACAAACAACGAAGCGGATTGCTTTGCACTTTTGAGCCTCAGACTGTTCCCAAGGGAGAAAAACAAGCAATTGAACAGTGAACTGCAGTGGTAGCAAAGAATCAGTACGCCGACAACGCAACAGACCGTCGAGCGGCTGCATCGTAGACAGCCACCGAGGTAGAGCGCCATGGAGGAGAGAAACTCCACTCCAGCTCCGGCCACCCCTGGATCTGCATTTGTGTTGTTGTTGACGTCGTTTTCTCTCTCCGCGCTGACAAGTTGACTGGGATTCTGAATTTCTTTGAGGTCGTTCTTCACTGTGCTCAAACAAGCCGCAAAGCATACTAATTTGAGATTTTACTGCACTGAATTCATCAAAATCAACAACAAAAGTGGATTGTCTCACTGCAGGCCACGGAGATATCTAGTTCATTTTTTACACAGTGGACTGAACGAAAATGCCAGGCGAACTCCACAGTCGAGGCGCAAGTACTGCAAGTAGAGCTGCACATAGGTAAGTTTCTTAGTCGTCCACAAATCATGCATGCCTTTTCGTTTGTAGACCACTTTTCAAACTGCAAGTAGATAAGTTGGCTGAACCTCAGGTCGAGGGGCACCAAACAAACTGCAAAAGAGTAATTAACGAGCTGCATTAGAAATTTTAGTGCACTGAATTCACAGTGCAATAAACGAAAACCGTTCTGCACACCTGGAAAGGGGGAAGGGAAGGGGCGGCAGAGCGATCTTGGCAAGATGGCGGTCACCAGTTCCCGCGAACCGCAAGTCACACACCATCATCCTCCTCATCATTTTTGTTAGCGCCACCGCACTGTACGTCTACGCACCGCCGAATTGCACACAGGAAACGATATGGGGTCAGGAAGATGTGGTGTGGGGCGGGTGAGCACTAGGGAGGAGGATCCAAGGATTCGGGGTGGTGGTTGCCATCGGAGGAGTGGGTCTGCGGGGTTGGCTAGCCCATGCACCGACGGGGCACTGTGTCGGCGAGTCATCGCGGGCCAGGAGATAACGAACAGCACGGTGTCCTCCTATCGTTGTAACAGAGGAACGAGGGGGTGCTCACCTACGGATCTCGCCGGCGGACGACCGATTGAGCTCGCTGGAGGCGGAGCCGTTGCTGCTGTCATCGCCGGCATGCCCATGAACTGCTTGACATTAACACCCACAACTGCATCTCCCGTAGCCGAGCTGCACATCCACGGGCACCGGACTGCACGCACAATCCATGCCGCCGTCACTGCCGTCGCACATCGTTGCCGTCCTAGGCGAAGAGATCCAGCGACGAGGTTGCACATAGGTAAAATTCAACGAGCTGCAAAAAAATCAAAGGAGCTGCAAACAAGGTGTGGCAGATCCTGCGACGGGCGACCTGCTGGTGTAGAAGGGAAGGAGGGGAGGTGGGAGGACCACGACGAGGGTGGCACGGCTCGAGCTCGCTCGATTTATGCGGGAAGAGGACGATGCAGGAGGGGAGAACCCGAATCCGACGCGGGGATGCATGGATCCGGCGTGGGTTGAGGGCGGTGCGCCCCGGAGGCATGGTGTTGCACCGCGTCGATGCAGGAGTGGGGCGCTGGCGGTGGGCGTTGGTGGTGGAAGGAGGGGATGTGAGTCGTGTGGAGGCGGTCGTGGTTGCTGGCGGTGTTGAAGGAAGGTTGGGGCCGCGTGGCAGAGGAAGGAGGAGCGGGGCGACAGGGGGGCCGCGGGGGG
>LR738710.1:330809772-330847251 GCA_902687465.1 Secale cereale
ATATATATATATATATATATATATATATATATATAGGAAAATGGTTGTGTACTCCTGGGAGTACGTACTCCCGCTCCTCATATACCATATAGATGAATCTTTTATACCTCATTATTATTTTTAATATACTTCATTAGTAATTATTAGATACCTCAAAATGATTTTCATGAAAAAATTCATGCGAGTCTACATATTTTAAATGTTTACGTATATACTGTTGTGTTTGTACGTGAAAAAAGTATATTACAAAAAGTACGTCGCAGATGATATTTTTTCAACAAAACTCGTATTGGGGTATCTTAGAATATTTAATGAAGTATATTGAGAATGATAAAGAGGTATAATTAATGCGTATATGAGGTATATTGAGGATGGGAGTACATACTCCCAGGAGTATAAAATAGGAGTCATATATATATATATATATATATATATATATATACACACACACACACATATATATATATTTAAATAATAAGTGATTTATTATTACATTGGTGCTTAAATCTTACCAAGCTTTTGTACACAATCACCAGGATTTTCGTTGCCAAAAAAAATCCAGGATTTTATTGTTAAGAAATTATTTTTATAAGTTAACAAGATGTGGGATATTGTTTTCTTACATATCTAAGTATCTGTTAAATATATGATGACAATAACAATAATATATAATAACATGCAAAATAATTTAAATATATATAATATAGTTAGAAGGGAAACATAGGTTGGACCAGGCGTTCCTATTCTTATATAGAAAAATAGAACAGACCTCTGTGTTTTTTTCAAAAAAAAACATAAATTGGGCTGCCGATATTTCAGGAAAAATAAAACCTCAGATGGGAGGTCCATAGGCCGGTCGATACATGACGACCCTCAAGAAAATACAAACAGGCCTAAGGACGTCCCATCCGAGGTCGTGGGCTGCGCATGTTAAAAAAGAAAGCCTAGACGGGGCAGCCCAAAACCCAGCTGATACTTGCTGCCCCAGTGATAATAAATGATACCTGCCAGCTCCTCGGCTTCGTTGTGAATTTATCTCCTAGAGTAACTACATTGAAGCACCTAAGAAAAATGTAACTATGTTGACAAACCCGTGGACCCCAACGTTAGTATAGCATTAGGAGGAAGTATTTTTTCGATGAGGCACTTGCTTGCGTACGGCCATATACCTGGTGGGTCCCGACTGTCCGCCTCTCCATGTACAGTCCTCTCCAGATTCCTCTCGTTTGTTCAGCATGTTCACAACGGCAGACAGCAACGTCGCGATGAGCGCACAAAGGCGCAGGAGGAGATCTGACCACCTGAGGAAGTGCCTTACTAGTAACGAAACAACTGAACTAACCGAGTGGCCGAGTGACACTACCCGATAGTTGTTACGCACGAGTTCGATTCCACCTGTGCAGAGAAAATATCTCCAAATTTTTTGCCTCTGCCTTTATTGACATGTGGATCCCAATTGTCATCTACGCACACCACGTCCTACACTTGCCAAAACTTTGTCCCCCGTTTTCTCGGTTTTTCGCACACTCGACATTGTGTGGGCATTTTGAAAATAGCATATCTTTTTGACTGTGCATCATATGAAGATGTGTTATGCAGGAATGTTGATCAGCATGATGTTAACTGGCTGGTAGTTCCAGTTTTGACCATGAATAAAACTTCCAGCATGATGTTGAAACTGTTTGAAAAGGATGTGTTAATATAAATGATCTGCCTCTGAAAGTTGCAGTTTCTAATCTGAAACTGAACTTGGAGTTTCTTATCTGAAACTGAAACTTGCAGTTTCTTCTCTGAGAATCACATTGTCTGCACTTTTATACTCCTATGAAACTACATTTTTTTAAGTGCAGAAAAAATATCTTCAAAATTTTTGCCTCTGCATTTATTGACATGTGGGTCCCAATTGTCATCTACGCACACCATGTCCTATAGTTGCGAAAACTTCGTCCCCCGTTTTCTCTGTTTTTCGCACACTCGACATTGTGTGGGCATTTTGAAAATAGCATATCTTTTTTACTGTGCATCATATGAAGATGTGCTATGCATGAATGTTGATCAGCATGATGTTAACTGGCTGGTAGTTCCAGTTTCGACCATGAATAAAACTTCCAGCATGATGTTAACACTATTTGAAAAGGCCTTGTTAATATAAATGCTTTGCCTCTGAAAGTTGCAGTTTCTTATCTGAAACTGAACTTGGAGTTTCTTATCTGAAACTGAAACTTGCAGTTTCTTCTCTGAGAATCACATTGTCTGCACTTTTATACTCCTATGAAACTACATTTTAAGTGCTAAAAATAGATCTCTAGAATTCGTAAAATACTTCATATGCTCAATACTGCAAATCTGAAATTCAAAAGACATTCATATCTGAAAGTACTCTCAAAATACACAACACAAAACACAATTCACAACCTGCAAATACTAACAACCCTAAGCTCCTCCTCACAATTCACAACCTGCCCGACTATTGGTCTGGGGGGGATCCCTCCTATTCCTCGGCGGCAGACGGCCGCCCCGTGAGATGATGTGAACGGCGAGGGAGAGGATGGCGGGGAAGCGTCGTCGGGCCAACTGTTTTTCTCCTCTTACAGTTGGGTTTGGTCGACAAAGACTCCACTGGCTCGCTCTGGCACGACACCCTCACAAACGACACCCTGTAGATGCTCGATCCTTCAATCTCTGCTGGATGCTCCATCTGGGATCGATACTCCATAGTGAGCACCACACATCCCACTGATGGTAGTGGATGCCGATGCTTAGATGGAGCAGGGTTCGTGTCGGTAATTTTTACTTGGCACCTCTCACTCTGCATATATGCCGATTCCATCCGTACATTTGTGCAGTTCCACCAAAATGCAGTTGAATAACCATGTTTGCATAGGTAATGAAAAGGAGTGATTAGATTATAGTGGCACTAGTTGATGAAACATACACTAATAAACAAAAGAAAATATTACATCATACAGGAAAGCGACCCAAGTCTCCCCGATACTCCTTCTGCCTGTGATGAACATCAGTGTACAGCGGTAGTACAAGGAGGGGCCTTGAGACATTCAAATCTCTATTTTTGTGCAGATCAACTAAAATCAAGCACCCCAGTTTGTAGAAACGCTTAAACATTAGCAATAGGACTAGTTGATGAAACATACATTAACAAAGAGAAGCACTTTCTTTATCTACATTGAAAATGAAATGATAGAGAGGGCACTCGCTCTATTTTAAGTTTTTAACTATTTTATTACTTCATTTTATCAGTGACACTAGGGTCGAGCAGGTGGCAAACGAGGTGTAACGTGCGTCGCAAGGATGAAGGCCGGGGGTGCTTAGACTGGGATGCTGAAGCTGGCTCTTTCAGTCCCTATCTTCCCCCTGATGTTTCTGTGGTAGCATTTGGGTTGTAATCCAAACTTGGTCGAGCTGGTGCTGCGTCCCCCTACCTGCCTAGCTTATGTGGCGAACTTGTCTCCTGCTACTACTCAGTCCGTTCTAGTAGTAGTTGCATAACTGCATGTTTACACTGAGATGTTGTCGGATAATGGTTCTCTATGGTTGGGTTTCTTTAATGAAATCGGAGGGAACCCCCTCTTTTGATATATAAAAAAACAGTGGCACTAGCGGTGCCAAAACATTGCCTCAAATTAATAGCGCCACTAGATTAAGGTGCAAAATAATAACACTACTGCTTTATCATGGCAGTGCCAAAACAGTAGCACGAGAGTAGGATCAACATGCAGGATCTTTGGCAAATGGTCAGACCAAAAAGGAACATACCTCATGATGGGAACCATATCTGCAGTCAACGCCATCGTTGAAGGGATGACACCAGTCACCAACATGGATGATTCAATTCATGGGACCTTTTGGTGCAGTTCACCTAAAATGAAGCAATGTCCCATGAGCTAGCAGCTTCTTTTTTTTAAGAAAAGGGCTCCAGCCCCGGTTCCATTTCCATCAGAAAACGAAAAGAAGCAACTTATCTTAATGGGAAATTTAGTAGGACATGAAAAAAAGTGCCATTCATTCATAATACTGGAGGCATTACATTGGAAACAACATTGGTTTAACGTGTCCTTACTTTTAGCAGTGCGACTGCTACATTTTACTAGTGGCATTACATAAGAGCGGCTCGGGGCAACAAACATCAGAAGAGCATATCTGGGTTGGTCCCATTTTTGTTCGGTATATAGCCACCTTATACTGTGTGAGGCTAGCAAATCTAGTGTTGGACTTACTCTGTTGACTTGTCCCCCAGTCCCCACATTCTTTCCATTTTCAACCAATAGATCGGGTTTATATTGAGTTTGTGTTGCGTTCCCTTTATTTCCCTATTATACCTAGAGACTAGTTGGATAACCAATCTTCCCCACCCCCACCCCCTTTCTTCCTTGTTTGAACCAAGTACTACTAGATTCGAGTGCATGAACTAGGTTTACCACTTAACAGTAAACAATTAGGTGGTTTTCGAACAATCGATCGATCCTATCTACAAGAGGGGGCCTGAGAAATAGTAAAAGATACAAATGTAGCGAAGTCGGGAGCTAGAGAAGTAGAGCAAGGTCGGTTTCAAAGGAAGTTCTACCTGAGGGTCGCCGGGATATCGCTAGGCGGGCGGCGGGAGGCCGGATCTGCCCACACTACGGCAGCGAGGAAGAAGAGGTGGGAGGCCCTCCCTCGCCAGCGATGCTTGGGAGAGAACGGCAAGGCATGCTGATCGGGACGCGCCGGCAGTGGGTAAGAGCCGTCGCCGAGGACGACCGCGTGAACGTTGCACCTTCTCACCTTCCCCGACGGAGAGGATCCGGCTGGATCTGTGACCAGCGGTGAGTAGAGAGAGAGAGTGGCCACCGCTATCGTGTTTAGATCTGGAGAGGATGAGACAGTGTGAAGAGAGCAACACTAGCAAGCAAGCGCGGAGGCTCCTGCCTATATAGTGGAGTACTAGTTTTCTTTTATCTACCTGCCGGGGCCGGCTTGACCTCGGCAATGACTATCGAGAAGTCTTCATGCACGTGCCCCGGAGGCTCAGTTGTCGTCATTTTGATCTAAAGCACCGGATTATAACATATAACATGAAAAAATGCCACATGACAAGAAATCATAACCTCATTGCCCAAAGGAGACAAGATGAATCCCGACGGACAAACTAGACGAGGATCAAAGCTCAAATTAAAGATAAACTCGTAGAAAAGGGGTCCGTCAATAGATGTCCTAATTAACATAGCCGGCTTGACCTAGATGGCAGCCGAGTAGTCTTTGTGCATGTGCCCCCAATGACTAGCCCAACTCAGTTGTCGCTGTTTAACCCTCGCAGTGATCTGAAGCACATGACACCTAATTTTGCGAGATGACAAGAAACATTTTTTAAAATTTCTCACCAGAACTATAGCCCTGTACAACACAGCCTGCACGATATGTAGACGATCGCAAATCCAAGCGTGCCTACTGGAGTCTGGTCACATGCATGGATGAATTGATCTTCCGTGTCTTGCAGGGATCGTCCAGGTACCAACGTATGTACTTCTATTAACTCACCCGACTTGCGGGGCCGGGGAGTGTGCCTATGGTCGGTTCCCAATTGCGGTCCCACATGTGTGTGCAAACGCAATATGACGCTCGTTCCATTCGGAGAGCGGCGTGCCAGACCGACCGACCGTCTCGGGTGCGACGCAAACGCGACGAGCGTGCTGTATACTCCGTACATGTGTACCGCCGTTTTCTTGAGGCTTTGCTCCATGGCGCAATCCATGGATACAAAATTAGTATACTGTACTATTTAAAAGTCGAGGGAGGGGCTTTTCCCGCGCGGTAGGCGGTGTAGTTCCGCCTAGTCGGTTCGACAGAGACGCGAGAAGATGAGGGAGTAGGCTGCTGCAAATGTAGGGTTGTGTGATTTGCCAGTGAGTTACTGCTAGACAGGTGGGGCCCAGTGATTTGACTTGCCATTATCATTTTAACTACCAAGCCGGATTCCTGACCACCTCCATACAGGTGCCTCTCCAGATGCTCCACCATGTAGAGGCTGGCTCTTGCTTGAGAGCCCACTCCTCCACTTTTTCCTTGCCTCTTTCCCCCACATATGCAAAAATGCCATGTAAAGCGGGCTGATAGCCCACTATTGTACTTGATCCTATAGGTGCTAAGCCTGCCACATAGGCATAAAGTCTGATGTGCCAAGTTAATTAAGAAGAGAGAGACTAGTTTGGTGACCCCAGGAAGAAACGGTGATAAGTGCGTGTACCTAAATGAAGCAAACTTAGCAACAAAAAACTAAGCACCTATGCATTGGGGGCCTGAGTTTCTAAGCCATTTAATGCCCATAGCACCTCATCTAAGCACCATTTCATTGGAAGAGGTCACTCCTTGGCTGATGCAATAAATACTACGAAGAAAGAGATAGAGAGAAGTAAACAAAAAATACTCTTATAGCTAACCTTATAGCTAACCTTGTTGTATGAGTGACTAAGGCTACACATAATGGTAGTATCATACGTAGTATCATGCATGCCAACTAGGCAGTTTTGATGAGGTGGCATAGTATTTAATGAAACAAGAGAGGGTTGAGTATCATATCATGATACCGTATCATATTAAATTATGTGCTACTATGTGTCATGCATGGCAATAAATGAACCATTCTATGATACCAAATATGATACTATGCACTATGGATGTAGTATCAAACACTAGTATCATATGCATGATACTAATATATGATACTCCCCACTACGACCAGCCTAAGTGATGACTATGTATGACATGCCAACATCAGATAGCCTAACGCACCATGTTAAATCTCCAAGGGCGCGACCGCACGAGCGAGGCGATGGTCGTGGTAGGCGCGACCATGATACGGGCTGCTGGTAGCCCTTGGATCTGAGATCGAACGATCGCATGCTAAGTTGCTGAAAATTTGCAGAATAACCCTCCAGGATAGGATATTCACCCATACGTCTAGAATCACGCCATGCAACTATTCGATCTTAGATCCAAGGGCTCTCGGAAGCCCGTATCATGGGAGAATGGAAAGCTTCATATCACCTGTAATTTTCCCGACGCTTGACATGACACCGAAAGCCATTTAATTGGGCGTCGAGTAGACATGACATCTAATTGGGCCCCCATTGTACTGTGCATATATCCATTTATCCACCAAGCAAGCCACTACCCTGCCATTCGCATGCCCCCCCCCACTCGACATTTTTACAATCGATAAACCGCTCCTAGTCGTCCCGTCCTTTCACATTACGGCAGTTCCACTAATCCTAACCCTCCTCCCAAATCCATGGTGTCCCAAATCTGCTTGATCGGCGGTGAGTACAAGGTTAGAACCATCACCGGCAATGAGTTCGACGTCATCTACACTCATTCTTCCGCAATGGTGAAAGAATGTCTTGCTCGCTTCAAATGCATGTTCGAAAACTCAAATGATGAGTGGGTCGCTGGGCTAGATGTTGAGTACACCATAGTCCTGGGAAGCGAGAAGAAACTAAAGGAGGCAGAGAAGAAGAAGCTCGCCGTGATCCAGGTTTGCATGCATGACTTATGCTTGGTCTACCACATATGCCATGCCGACGTTGTGTGCGAGGAATTTAAGAAGTCCCTCAAGGGCGGCCGAGTCAAATTCGTTACTGTAGACTTTAGGAACGATAAGGAAATCCTGGGTGGGATAGGCCAGCCTCGTTGTAGACAGCCCTTCGATCTCCAAAAGGAGAGCCTGGTGTCCTCCTCTCAGCCTTCAATGCTGACCCTGGCAGGAGCCATGGTTCATCCTATGTACGGTGAACTGAAGAAACCTCCGCACAAGTTTCATCGTGCATGGCAGTGGACTGTACTAGATATAGACCACATCCACTACGCTGCAATGGATGGCTACCTTTGTTTCAATATCTACAAGGGTTGGATGAAGAGTAAGAGCCAAGTGTGCGGTTCAAGAAAAGAAGTAAAGCCCAAGAGGAAGAGGGACAAGGACGAAGTCGAGGACGTGGACGAGGACTCTGAGTAAGGTGACAGTGTCGTTGCTCATGGTGGTTCTAATGCAGTGTCTACCGGATTAGTTGCTTAGTTTAATTTCTGGTGTGCTTAGTTTTATTTGAGGGGCGTGTTGTGCTCAGCCCCCAGCAGAACTATGTTATGTTTCTTCTCGTTATATTTCGTACATTTCATCTTTTAGTTGGTATATTACTACCACTCATTTCTTGACATTATATATGTACAATATATATATGGCCAACATCATATAGCCAGCAGTTTAGTTGTCAAAGAATTTCAGGGTGCTGAGTTTTGTCAAAGAATTCATGGGTGCTTAGTTTTATTTGAGGGGTGTGTTGTGCTGGACACCATTAACTTATCATTGTGAGAATCAGCTTATTTTTGTCATGTAACATGGTCAACGGGTTTGACGTGAAAATAACAATGTCTAATGGCATTTCTGAGCAAACATCTAACTTAACAATGGCATTTTTTAGATATCTAATTGCATTTCTGAGCAGGCATCTCACGGATCGATGGCATTTTTTGAGTACTTGTAACTTCTAATGGCAAAACTGAGTAGTGATACACAACTAGTGTCATAAATAATAAGACCCCAAGAATTAAGTAGGGCTAATTTCTTTATTTCTTTATTTCTTTATACCTTTGTGTGCGAAACAATATACGCTGCCTCCCGCCAGATTTCCTTTACAGAGGCAACATAGAACTATATGAGTGACCTGTTAAATTTTGGAATTATTCCGGGTTCGTTTGGCCTTTTTATACATTAATTGAGCTTCTGGTCATTTAATGTGCATAATTCAAATTTGAACTACAAGCACATGCTCCCGTGCACCAAAGTTGACTGAAAAATCACATGTGTGTCCTCGGGTGAATTTCTAGGTCCCATGGAAGAAATGGGAATGAAATTCAAACATCTGGGCACCGTGGTTCGGCCGAGAACATTGAGAATCTTGGTTATAAAATTCTTGTAAATCCAAAACACGCCTGAAAATCATGAAACTCATGCTGTGGTAAAAAAATTGCAGAGTAGGAGCAAGTTTTGGTATAAGTTTCTTGCAAACCGGAGCTTCTGTCAAGAAGGCTCGTGATTCTGAGAGGGAACGTGTCACCTTTGTATGCATAATTCAAATTTTAAATACAAGCACATGCTCCAGTGCACCAAAGCTGGTTGAAAAATCACATGTGTGTCCTTAGGTAAATTTCTAGGTCCCATGCCAGAAATGGGAATGAAATTCAAACATCTGGGCATCATGGCTCGGCTGGAAACATTGAGAAACTTGGTTTTTTAATTCCTGTAAATCCGAAACACGCATGAAAATCATGAAACATGGCTTGGTGCCATGACATGGCACCAACATGCTGTGGTGATTTTGCTGTCCGATTTGCGAAGGCGCACACATATCAACAAAGTCATTTTGGAACAAGTGTTGTCACGTTACAATCGGAAACACAAGTATTATTGAAACCGTGGGCGTTCTATTTACCATTTACGTGCCGCCATGCGTCCCCTTTTTTATTATCTAGGAGGCGCCGTGCGGGGTAGCTATTTGAGTACGGGAGGCGTGCGATCAGACCCCTGCGCGTGCTTATCCGGAGGAGAGCCCTCTGACCTCCATCTGTCGTCCACCTCTCTCCCAAGGTCTCCATTAATGGCGCCCGAGCCTCGTTTAATGGCGTGGCAATGTCTCACTCGACTGAGATTTAAGAGAGAAAAAAGAAAATCTGAAAAGAAAATTTTGCACGGATCTTGATGTAATATCCGACGGACGTATATAGCATCTACTACGACTTATAGCAAGACTGATGAATATATATAAGGACGATGAGAGTGGATAATAATTGTCTTACATAATTAGGAAGATAATTAGAAAAGACACATGCGGCTACGCCCGAAATAGACAAGGGAAAAAGAAGAAGGAAGATTCATACAACGATCTGGCTTGTTGATCTCTACTTTCTTTATGCGATGCAGGTCGCTGAGACTAGTTCTCGCGGCGGGCGATGATCTCTTTCATCAGTTTCATATCCTTAATACACTGCTTGGCACCATCTGTGGATTCCTCCACCAGCCTGTTGCGCTCGATGCGGAGCATGGCATTCTCGTCCATAAGTTTCTTGATGATGACGCACGTCCTCTGCAACACGACAGCGGTCCCCTCCTCCTGCTTCGCCCTTCCGGAGATCTTCGCCCTCAGCAGGTCATGCTCGCCCAGAGCTTCGCATTGCCCTCCCCCAGTTGCCAGATGACGCTGGTAGCCTCGTCCTGCATCCTCGCCCAGCCGGAGATCTGATCCATCTGGCTATGGACTATCACATGCATGCACCTGTAAGAGTCCTCGCCTGCCCGCGAGAAATTTTCCTAGGTCGCCGCGGTGCGACGGGATGTCCCTGCTGCTTGGCGGCACGGCGGGACATCTCTGATGCTTCCGCGGCGTGGTCTGACCAGTCTGCTATATCGACGGCGCGGCGGGACCTCCGTGCTGCTTCGGCGGCGCGGCGGGACCTCTGTGCTGCTACTGCTGTGTGGCTGGACATGTCGGCTGCTTTCGCGGCGAGGCGGGACATCTCTCATGCTTCCTCTTCCATGCTCACCTCTCCCTGGTGGAAATCTCTCGACCCAGAACTCATGCTGGCTATGGCTTGATTAACTTGATTGCTTTATGTTCATGAGGAGTTGAGGAGGAATGTGCAGTCATCTTATAACCGAGTAGTACTAATACGCTCCTAAGTGGGAAACCGTTAGGTTGTGATCGGTGTGAACAGGTTTGCAATTAAATATAGTATGGTAGTAGCCGTAATTTGGAATGTGATGAGACGCGCTCAAAATTTATTAAAAGGCTAGAGGGTGGGGCAGTCTAGCTTAGTCCTTTTCACGAGAGGCGAGGGCCTTTGTGATTTGACGGCTCATTACTACTGGAAGGCGGGGCCATGTGATTTGACTGCTCGTATAAATGTGCCGACGACCTGAGGAGGATCAAAGAACCATGCGGTATACTCAAGTTTTCCACTGGAGTACGACAGAGGAGCACGAAACACAGCAGCCCAGTGTCATATCATGTAATGCCCAGGATGCGACTATATCTCCTACGTGTCGAGGCACGACTTAGAGACATAAGCGCATTCTGGAATGATCGCAAGCGTGGTATCTTTGCACAACTCATGTAAAAGTTCAGGGGTGAAAATGTAAAAGATAGTTGGCTTACACTCGCCACGTCACACAATGAATACAATAATATACATTCATTCAAATAACACAGGGTCCGACTATGGACGAAATCCAAACGAGAAAAGATACCACAACACAAGGCCTGATCGCCCCTAGTAGGAACCACTACTGATCGTCGGGATACGATACATAGTAACGACCACGCTCTTCATCGAACTCTTAGTGAAGTTCAGATCCATCTCCTGCGTTGTACTCGGCTGTACCTGCATCTGGTGTGTGTTGTAATTTGTGAGCCATAAGGACTCAGCAATCCCATTCCCGGGTATCGAAACTAACAAAGCCTTAGGTGTGGAAGGGTAATAAAGTGTTTGCAGCAAGCACTAAGCAACTAGCATACGAGTTCAGAGCGAGATGAGAACATGTGCCAACAATCGCCAAGTTGATCAAGAAGTGATCCTAGCTACTCACGTTCATACATAACCCCACCATGTTCACTTCCCGAAGCCCTTCCGAAAGAGACCATCACGGTTACTCACACAGGTAGTGTACTCTTAAAAATATGGTGTCAAGTTATCTACAGTCGGATATTAACAAATTCCCATCTGCCACATAACCGTGGGCACGGCTTTCGAAAGTTCAAAACCCTGCAGGGGTGTCCCAACTTAGCCTATCACAAGCTCACGATCTGCGGAGTCGCAACTCCAAAGTGGGAAGACCCGAGTATCCTCGGAATCCCGTGCTGAAGATATTTCGACAAAGGTAAAACTAATCCAGCAAGACATCCCAGCGTGCCGACACCATGATAGTAGCCGCGCGTATCTCGTCTCAGGCCACGAACGGATAGTTCAACCTATAGGTAATACCAGATACCTCGGGCTTCCCCAAGGCGGCCCTACAGTCTGCCCAGTTTGGACCAACACTCATGAGGAGCACTGGCCCGGGTTGTAAAATTAAGTCCTCGGGGTCCAAAAGTCCCTATGCAAGTTATTTAGTTATGGCAAATGGTAAAACCAAAGTTGGGCCTTGCTGGAAAAGCTTTAAGCAGTGCGAATTATCAAGGGGGCCCATAAACCCCAGCCGTGTTAGAAACGCAAAATCAAGGAACATAACACCGGTTTATCGGGTCCTAAGGTGGCATGAGTGGAACAAAACACCAAGCAGAAGGCCAAGCTTTCCACCCATTGCCAATATGTATGTGCATTGATTAACATAGAAATATATTGTCTTATCCTAATAAACAAGTCCGAACATGGAGCAATCTTCAAAACTTCAACTGCATCTAACAACGCTATAAGAGGGGCTGAGCAAAAGCGTACTTAGCCAATCAACAGTTTGCTAGGAAGGCGGTTAGAGTGTTTCATGGCAACAATAGGAGGCTGACAAAATAGGAATAGGCATCAAGGCATAGCTAAAGAGCGAGACAACTAGCATAGGCAAAGATAGAGGTGATATCAGGGAATGGTCATCTTGCCTGGAAAGTCGTCGGTGTACTCGGGAACTTGCTCCTCATAATAGAACTCAGCAGCTGTCTCAACCTCGGACTTGAACTTGGTATCGGCTCCTGGCTCTACCCAACACAAGAGCACAACAACGGCACAATATCAAACACGGTGCAATGCACAATCAACATGATGCAAGACATGTCATGGGATGCAAGTATGATGTGTGTATGCATGAGGATGCTCTTGAGTCTAAAGGAGAAGATGATGGAAATGGCCTCATCTTTGGTAACCAAGCAAACCACTGTATAGATGGGAAGATTTCGGACGAAAACGATATAAAGATCATGAGAAACAGATGCACGGTTTGCAAATGACAAGTAAAACAAGATGCAATGCAAAAATGGAGTTAACAGCAACATGGCATCTTTGGAGCAAGATATAATTATGCTACAACACCCAAACATGAAGACAAAAGCCATGGATATGAAATAGAAATGATTCTTAACAAGCATGAACTTAAAGCACACCCAAAAACTTGCTGGAACACAATTAAACAAGCATGGCAAGATACAATAAGTTTACAGATTTCTCAGACTTAGTGAAAAACTGGGCATGGCAACAACTACAACAAGTAGGCATGTTTGCAAGCTTGTGCAACTCAACCCAAAGCATATCATGGCATGTCAATATAACCAACAGCAAGAACACTTATTTGAGAAGCTACTCTTGGCAAGAACATGGTCATAGGATGCATAGAACACTAGCTATTCACATGACAAAACTGAACTTGTTGATGACATGCTGACAGAAACATTTTATAGCAACTTGAGAGCATGAAAACAACAAGCTACAGCAACTCATCTAGGCAAACAAGAGCATGGATAGCTAGCGCAAAACATATATAACAAGGTACACCCACTGGACAACTCTAAACATGCACAACAACGACGGTGGCATCATGGAAACATGGCATACAAATTAACAGATTCACACTTAGCAGAAATTTATCATCACGGTGGCGTGTTAACAAGCTTGTTGCACATTCCAATGAGCAAAACTCATGTTGACACCTAGCTCATATGACACATGGATCAATATACACAAACAAGACAAAACATCATCTCATAACAATTTCAGAAGCTTGTCACCCACATGCACTTTTGCAACAGGGTTAAGCATGGCATAATGCAACCTAACATGTATGAAAATGCATCCATGATGGAGAGCATCACAAGACGAACATCTGGACTTATCATACACTCCATTTGGACCAACATGCACCAAGTTAAGACCTCACGAACATGCCAACAAATTTACACAGACAACAAGTGTTGAAACAGTTACATCACGAAGCACTTTTGACACGAAGACTAAGTCAACTAGATGAACCCTAACATGCATGAAACTGATGCTAACATGTAGAGCACTACAGGACGAACATTTTGATATATCATATGCGCAAAACGGAGCACCGAGCACAAAGTTACTACATGATGAAAGAGACAACAAATTTAACGGATCCAGGGACTTATTGGAATTTTACCTCCGCGAAAAGTCAACGCGGGATGGAGGGATTCCAGGACGGAGGGATCCGGGCGGAGCGGGTCTGTTTGGTTCGAGGGACCGGTGGATCTGGTCCACCTCCAGATCCGGATCCGGCCCTTGCCGGAGACGGCGAGGAAGACGGAGGCGGCGGCCGGTGGCGGGGCGCGGTGGCCGGCCGATGAGGCGGCGCGGTGGCTCGCGTGCGGCGGCGGCCGAAGCTCTCGACGGCAGCGGTTGGCGATGTGCTTGGAGACGGTGGTCTTGCGGTGGCACGGGGCCGGCGGCGGAGGTTGCGGCCGGCGGTGGAGGTTGCGGCGCCGGCGGCGAAGGGCCGCGGCGGCGGGGTCGCGCGGGGGCGCTCGGGGCGTGGACTGTGCGCGGCGGACGACGGCAGGCCGCGGGGGCCGGCTCCAGGCCGAGCGGGCCAGCGGCGGAGCGGTGGGAGGTGGCGCGGTGGCGACACGTGGCGCTCAGCGATTGTCCGGGCGCGTCCGGCGGACGTGTCCGGCGCGGTCCGGACGTGTCCGGTGGCGCGAGGAGGAGCTCGGCTAGGGTTTCACCCGAAATCCGGGGGGGGGAATGCCTTTTTATAGGTAGAGGGAGCTAGGAGTGTCCAAATGAGGTGCGGTTTTCGCCCACACGATCACGATCCGATGACCGAGAGGATGGGGGTGGTTGTGATGGGATTGTGGGCTGTTGTGGAGGGGTGTTGGGCCCAAGAAAGAGGAGCTTTTAGCCGATGAGGTTAACCGTTGGGGTATCAAACCACTTCCAAACGCGACGAAACTTGACAGGCGGTCTCCACGTACCAAAACAACAACGTACGACAAGTCTCACCTCATTCCAAGAACGTTGTACGACCACTTGCGAAAGAAGGACTCGGAGGTGCCACGGGCACGTGTGAGAGAGTCGGAACCCGAAACGGACAACGGAGAGAACGGAAACGATGCAACTACACACGGATGCAAAAGAGACTATGCCAATGCAATGCACATAATGAAAATGACATGATGACATGCAACACACCCACAAGGCAAAAATGAAGAAACCCGAAATGAAGGAAGAGCCCAGAATGGAATTGATCAAGTCAACGAAGCATATATTGCCATAAATGGAATTGTTATATCTGAGGCGTTACAAACTCTCCTCCACTACAAAAAGATCTTGTCCCGAGATCTAGGACTGAAAGAAAGCGGGATACTCGGAATGGAGAAGATCTTCTCGTTTTCATGTAGCTTCTTGGTTGGTATGGTGTGACCACTTCACTTTCAAGAATTTGATGGACTTGTTGCGGGCCTTGCGCTCAGTTTCTTGAAGGATAGCAACGGGGTGCTCACGATAAGACAAGTCTTGCTGAAGATCAATCTCATCGAAGGGAATGGTGCGTTCAGGCGTCTTGAAGCATTTGCGGAGTTGTGACACGTGAAACACATCGTGCACATTTGCAAAGTTGGAGGGAAGCTCGAGTTGGTAGGCTAGATCGCCTCTCTTGCCAAGAATCTTGAAAGGGCCCACGTATCTTGTAGCAAGCTTGCCCTTGATACCGAACCTCTGAGTGCCCTTCATGGGAGAAACACGGAGATAGACATGATCGCCAATGTCGAGAGCCAAGTCACGATGCTTGCCGTCATAGTAACTGTTCTGGCGCGATTGCGCGGCCTTGAGATTCTCACGTATGACTTTGCAAATCTCTTTGGCCTCCGAAATCAAATCATTTCCAAGGAGTTGATGTTCACCAGTCTCGGACCAGTTGAGAGGGGTACGACACTTTCTGCCATAGAGAATTTCAAACGTAGCTTTGCCTGCACTTGCTTGGAAGCTGTTGTTGTAGGAGATTCGGCAAATGGAAGGCAATCTTCCCATTTCATACCGAAGGAGATGACACAAGCTCTGAGCATATTTTCAAGAATTTGGTTCACTCTTTCGACTTGACCACTAGTTTGAAGGTGAAAAGTTGTGCTGAAGCGAATCTTGGTGCCCATGGCTGACTAAAAGGAATCCCAAAACTTGGAAGTGAACAAGCTTCCACGATCTGAGGAGATTACTTGAGGAATGCCATGCAAAGAGACAATTCTAGAGGTGTACAGCTCTGCCAGCTGAGCTGCGTTGGTGGATTCTTTGACTTGAAGAAAATGAGCCACTTTACTGAGCTTATCAATCACCACAAAGATAGCATCATTTCCTCGCTTGGATTTAGGAAAGCCGGTGATGAAATCCATCTCAATGTGATCGAATTTCCACTCGAGAATAGGTAGGGGTTGAAGGAGTCCGGCTGGACGTTCATGCTCTGCCTTCACTCTTCTGCAGACATCACACTCGTTCACGAATTGAGAAATTTCTCTTTTCATGCGAGACCACCAATAGGATTGCTTGAGGTCATGGTACATCTTGGAGCTTCCTGGATGTATCGAGAGGAGTGATTCATGTGCTTCGTTCATTATGAGCTTCCTGAGATCACCTTTGGGAACCACAATTATGTCCTCAAAGAACGAAGTGTCTCTGTCATCAATGCGATAGCACTTGTACTTGGGAGTACCCTTGGCAATACCATGTTTCACTTTCTACACCATAGCATCACTGAGTTGGGCCTCACGGATTTGATCTTCCAAGGTAGGAGTGACTTGAAGGTTGGCAAGAAATCCTTGTGGAACAACTTGGAGGTTGAGCCTCATCAATGACTCACAAAGTTTAGGTTGGAACGGTTTGAGGAGGAGACAGTTGCAGTAAGCCTTTCTGCTCAAGGCATCTGCAACGACATTGGCCTTGCCAGGATTATACTCAATGCTTGGATCGTACTCTTGAATCATTTCAACCCAACGAGTATGGCGGAGGTAAAGGTTTGGCTGGGTGAAGATGTACTTCAGGCTCTTGTGATCGGTGAAGATGTCCACTTTTCTGCCCAACAGAAGGTGTCTCCATGTGATCAAGGCATGAACAACTGCTGCTAGCTCAAGATCATGTGCGGGGTAATTCTTCTCATTTGGTTTAAGCTCACGCGAAGTGTATTCAATGATCTTCTTGTCTTGCATGAGAACACCGCCAAGACCTTGCAATGAAGCATCACAGAACACTTCATAAGGCTTGGACTCATCCGGAGGAGTAAGAACCGAAGCAGAAATGAGCTTCTCTTTGAGTGTCTTGAATGCCACATCAAAATCAGGATTCCACGAGTACTTGACATTCTTCTGCAACAGGTTGGAAAGAGGCTTGGCAATCTTGGAGAAGTTCTCAACGAACCTTCTGCAATAGCTTGCGAGACCGAGGAAACATCAGAGTTGCTTGACATTCTGAGGAGGTTCCCAGTTGACAATAGCTTCAACCTTCTCGGGGTTAACAGAAATGCCCTCGGTAGAGATAATATGGCCAAGATAGAGTACTTTATCAAGCCAGAATTCACATTTGGAGAACTTCACATAGAAATGGTGCTCACGGAGCCTGTCAAGGACCAAACGGAGGTGCTTGGCGTGGTCTTCTTCATTCTTGGAGAATACCAAGATATCATCCAGATAGACGAGAACGAATTCATTGGTGTAGGGGTTGAATATGAAGTGCATCATCCGGGAGAAAGTGGGTGGAGCATTTGTAAGCCCGAAAGACATGACCATGTATGCATAGGATCCATAGCTTGTTCTGAATGCGGTCTTGGGAATATCCTGTTCACGGATAGGAATCTGATGGTAACCCATCCGGAGATCGACCTTCGAGAAAACCTTGGCTCCTTTGAGCTGCTCGAACAATTCATTGATGTTGGGGAGCGAGTACTTATTCTTTATTGTCTTCTTATTCAATGGCTGGTAATCGACGCACAATCATTTTGTGCCATCCTTATTCTTGACAAAAGAAACACCACAACCCCAAGGAGAAGCACTTGGTCTGATCAGGCCCATTCGTTCTTGCTCATCGAGTTGTTTCTTCAATTCCTTCAACTCATCAGGAGAAAGCTTGTACGGATGCCGACGGGCTGGCTCGGTACCAGGTTTAAGTTCAATGACGAATTCAACTGGACGGTTGGGAGGCATGCCTGGAAGCTCTTCAGGGAATAGATCCTCATATTCACAAACCACCGGAATCTGGGAAACGACATTAATCTCGCCCTTGTCATTGAGAGAGAATAGCATGATTGTGGTATCTCAAGCTGTGAAGATAATCACGTCTTCGTCAGGATGAGTTAGCTTGACCTCCTTGTTTTGACAATCAATATTTGCATCATGCTTGGAGAGCCAATCCATCCCAAGAATAAGATCAATGTCGGAGTTACCGAGAACAACCGGGGGAACCAGAAAACTATAATCACCCATGTGAATAGATATATCCAGAGCAATCAAATTAGAAGTCATGTGCTTTCCCGGAGAAATAATTGATAACTTCTTATCCAGAAATGCCGAAGTGAAATTATGCTTGGTAAAGAATGGTCTTGATATGAAATTGAGTGATGCACCACAGTCAAACAAAATTTTTGCAGGAATTGAGTTAACTGGAAGATTACCAATAATCACATTAGAAGAATTCTCTGCTTGAGCTGCATTCATCAGATTCACCCTTGCAGCCTTGGGGTTTTGCTTGACAATAGCATTGCTGACAGGTGCAGGAGGCGCAAGGCGCCTTTCAGTACACTTGTTTGCATAGTGACCCTTCTGACCACACTTGTTGCACGTAACCTCTGATAGAGGCCGATGATAAGGACCGCTTCGTCTTGGAGCTTGGAACTGACACTTGGACTGGTTGCTTGGGTTGGGTGGGTGGGAGAATCCACGACCACCTGAGTGCTTGTTGTTGCTTGGAGGACGGAGCACTAGAGGAGGCGGTAGCCAGAACTTCTGCTGGTTGGCAACCACTTGAGAGGAAGAGGAGGAGTGAACAGCATCTCTTATCCTCTTTTTGGAAGCTTCACACTTGATCTAAGCTGCCTCTTGCCTGAGAGCCCTGTTGTAGAATTGATCAAATTCATCTGGCTCGAACAAAGTGAGTGCAAGTTGGAGTTCATCTTTCAGACCACCTCAGAACTAATAGATTTTGCTCTTGGCATCAAGGATGTCTTGCTTCGCATAACGGGCAAGATTCTGGAACTTGACATTGTATTGATAGACGGACATGGTTCCTTGCTTCAGATTGCGGAATTGCTCACGCATGCCTTCAATAACACTGGTTGGAATGTGATGAGCACGGAAATCGTGACAGAAATCATTCCACGAGATCTCACGACCACCTCTGGAGTCTTTGTACTGTTACCACCAATCTGCAGCTTGGTCTTTGAGTTGGAAGGCGGTAAACTTCACATAATCCTCAGGTCTGACGTTACTGCATTCAAAATGCTTCTTGATGTTTGTGATCCAATCTTCAGCATCTAGCGGGTCCACACAGTAACTGAAAGACTTGGGCTGATTTACCAGGAATTGGTTCAGTGTCGCAAAGTGAGGTAGATTGAACAGATTTCCTTGGCCTTGGTTCCCTTGATTGCCTTGATTTGCTTGATTGGCTTGGAAACTCTTCATCATTTGCATGAGCATCTGAGTGTTCTAGTTGGTTGCCTGCATAATCGCTCTCGATGCCTCAGACGGGGGAGGAGGGGAAGGAGGACGCTCTTCTTCACCCTCTTGGTTCTGGTTGGGAACTTTCTTAGGTGCCATCCTGAAGATGATGACAACTGTTAGCCATTGATGCAATGATAGATAAGCTGAATCAACGGCTAGATATTTGCAACATATTGTCTTCACAATGAACATTCGAACAAAACTTGAACGGATGAATTCCATAGCTTAATGGTACATCAACTTGTCGAGAAGCCACTTGGGAGAACAAAGTGATAGAATAAAAACCACAAGGTACAGATGGAACAAATACATAAAAGAGGTTTCGTCCTACATGTTCATGTTGAATGCCCCATGGCACGTGTTACAAAGGGCCTTGCAATCCCCGGATCAGCATAGCCAAGGATCCTTTAAGATGCAACTCCCAATTGGAACAGCCCATGAAACCTCTTTGCTAGATGTTGAACCCCAAACCTCATACCATGCACCTGTAGGAAGATTACCTACGAGCTACTTGAAACCCACCTATTAATTCCCGAAACTTTCCGGTTATGCAATCTTGTGTTGGGGATACAGGGGAAGCACCGCGCACTCAACTCTAAACCCACATCCAGCAGTATCCATCCGTCAACACATAACCAGCCATCTTCAGAAACCGTTTACCTCGGACCTTCGAAACGCATCCGCTATAGTAGCTATGGCAATACTCCCAAACTATCTCCCCAGTACTGGGTGACGTTGGGGTTATCTCACCACCAGACATGCATAGAAGAGTTTTCGATGTCGGCAGCCTCTGGTGTTCTAGAACCGCTACGATACATTTGTGACGACAACACCTCGGAGCTCAACTCCCTGGGACACTGCCACAACCCCTAAATGACATGAGGCATTGAGAACAATGTTCTCGTCACAAAGATATCGGAACAATCCAAACAATACCCGCGTGATCCTAAAAAAATTCGTGAAATTTTGAGAATAGTGAAGGTAAGACAACGTCAGGAGTCCTCAGCAGAGCGATGAAGGGGATGAGGAGTAAAAAGAAATCCTACTCTCCGATATATATATAGGACTCGAAACATTTTCTGTGTGTGCCTAGACTCAACCGTCAGCGGTTCTATCAATCAGGGGGCTCCTAGGTCGTAGAAGGCTCTGAATACCAACTTGTAATAGCTAGGATGCGACTATATCTCCTACGTGTCGAGGCACGACTTAGAGACATAAGCGCATTCTGTAATGATCGCAAGCGTGGTATCTTTGCACAACTCATGTAAAAGTTCAGGGGTGAAAATGTAAAAGGTAGTTGGCTTACACTCGCCATGTCATACGATGAATACAATAACATACATTCATCCAAATAACACAGGGTCCGACTATAGACGAAATCCAAACGAGAAAAGATACCACAACACAAGGCCTGATCGCCCATAGTAGGAGCCACTACTGTTTGTCGGGATACGATACATAGTAACGACCATGCTCTTCATCGAACTCCCAGTGAAGTTCAGATCCATCTCCTGCGTTGTACACGATTGTACCTGCATCTGGTGTGTGTTGTAATCTGTGAGCCACACGGACTCAGCAATCCCATTCCCGGGTATCAAAACTAACAAAGCCTTAGGTGTGGAAGGGTAATAAAGTGTTTGCAGCAAGCACTAAGCAACTAGCATACGAGTTCAGAGCGAGATGAGAACATGTGCCAACGGTCACCAAGTTGATCAAGAAGTGATCCTAGCTACTCACGTTCATACATAACCCCATCGTGTTCACTTCCCAAAGCCCTTCGAAAATAGACCATCATGATTACTCACACAGGTAGTGTATTCTTAAGGATATGGTGTCAACTTATCTACAGCCAGATATTAACAAATTCTCATCTGCCACATAACCACGGGCACGGCTTTCGACAGTTCAAAACCATGCAGTGGTGTCCCAACTTAGCCCATCACAAGCTCACGATCTGCGGAGTCGCAACTCCAAAGTGGGAATACCCAAGTATCCTCAGAATCCCATGCTCAAGATATTTCGACAAAGGTAAAACTAATCTAGCAAGACCTCCCGGTGTGCCGACACCCTGATAGTATCCGCGCGTATCTCGTCTCAGGCCACGACCGGATAGGTCAGCCTACAGGTAATACCAGATACCTCGGGTTTCCCCAAGGCGGCCCTGCAGTCTGCCCAGTTTGGACAAACACACTATGAGGAGCACTGGCCCGGGTTGTAAAATTAAGTCCTCGGGGTCCAGAAAGACCCTATGCAAGTTATTTAGTTATGGAAAATGGTAAAACCAAAGTTGGGCCTTGCTGGAAAAGCTTTGTGCAGTGCGAATTATCAAGGGGGGCCCGTAAACCCCAACCGTGTTAGGAACGCAAAATCAAGGACCATAACACCGGTTTATCGGGTCCTAAGGGGGCATGAGTGGAACAAAACACCAAGCAGAAGGCCAAGCCTTCCACCAATTGCCAATATATATGTGCATTGATTAACATAGATATATATTGTGTTATCCCAATAAACAAGTCCGAACATGGAGCAATCTTCAAAACTTCACCTGCATCTAACAATGTTATAAGAGGGGCTGAGCAAAAGCGTACTTAGCCAATCAACGGTTTGCTAGGAAGGCGGTTAGAATGTTTCATGGCAACAATAGGAAGCTGACAAAACGGGAATAGGCATGAAGGCATAGCTAAAGAGCGAGACAACTAGCATAGGCAAAGATAGAGGTGATATTAGGGAATGGCCATCTTGCCTGGTAAGTCGTCGGTGTACTCGGGAACTTGCTCCTCGTAATCGAACTCAGCGGCTGTCTCAACCTCGGACTCGAACTCGGTATCGGCTCCCGGCTCTACTCAACACAAGAGCATAATAACGACAAAATATCGAACACGGTGTGATGCACAATCAACATGATGCAAGACATGTCATGGGATGGAAGTATGATGTGCGTATGCATGAGGATGCTCTCGAGCCTAAAGGAGAAGATGACGGAAGTGGCCTCATCTTCAGTAACCAAGCAAGCCACTGGATAGATGGGAAGATTTCGATCGAAAACGATATAAAGATCATGAGAAACAGATGCACGGTTTGCAAATGACAAGTAAAACAAGATGCAATGCAAAACTGCAGTTAACAGCAACATGGCATCTTTGGAGCAAGATATAATTATGCTACAGCACCCAAACATGAAGAAAAAAATGTGTGGTTATGAAATAGACATGATTCTTAACAAGCATGAACTTAGAGCACACCCAAAAACTTGCTGGAACATAATTAAACAAGCATGGCAAGATACAATAAGTTTACAGATTTCTCAGACTTGGTGAAAAACTGGGCATGGCAACAACTACAACAAGGAGGCATGTTTGCAAGCTTGTGCAACTCAACCCAAAGCATATCATGGCATGTGAATATAAGCAACAGCAAGAAGACATATTTGAGAATCTACTCTTGGCAAGAACATGGTCATAGGATGCATAGAACACTAGCTATTCACATGACAAAACTGAACTTGTTGATAACATGCTGACAGAAACATTTTATAGCAACTTGAGAGCATGAAAACAACAAGCTACAACAACTCATCATGGCAAACAAGAGCATGGCTAGCTAGAGCATAACATATACCACAAGGAAAACCCACTCGACAACTCTAACCATGCACAACAACGACGGTGGCATCATGGAAACATGGCATAAAAATTAACAGATTCACACTTAGCAGAAATTTATCATCATGATGGCGTGTTAACAAGCTTGTTGCACTCATCACAAGACATATCATGGCATGAAAATAAATCTATCATGTAGAGCACATTCCAATGAGCAAAACTCATGTTGACACCTAGCTCATATGAGACATGGATCAATATACACAAACAAGACAAAACATCATCTCATAACAATTTCTGAAGCTTATCAGCCACATGCACTTTTGCAACAGGGTTAAGCATAGCATAATGCAACCTAACATGTATGCAAATGCATCCATCATGAAGAGCATCACAAGACGAACATCCGGACATATCATACACTCCATTTGGACCAAGATGCACCTAGTTAAGACCTCGCGAACATGCCAACAAATTTACACAGACAACAAGTGCTGAAACAGTTACATCACAAAGAACTCTTGCCACGAAGATAAAGTCAACTAGATGAACCCTAACATGCATGAAACTGATGCTAACATGTAGAGCACTTCGATACGAACATTTTGATATATCATATGCGCAAAACGAAGCACTGAGCACAAAGTTGCCACATGATGAAGGAGACAACAAATTTAACGGATCCAGGGACTTAGTGGAATTTTACCTCCGCAAAAAGTCAACGCGGGATAGAGGGATTCCGGGATGGAGGGATCCGGGCGGAGCGGGTCCGTCTGGTTTGAGGGACCGGTGGATCTGGTCCACCTCCAGATCCGAATCCGGCCCTCGCTGGAGACGTCGCCGGAGACGGTGAGGAAGACAGAGGCGGCGGCCGGCGGCGGGGCGCGCTGGCCGGTCGGTGAGGCGGCGCGGTAGCTCGCGTGCGGCGGCATCCGAAGCTCCCGGCGGTGGCGGTTGGCGATGGGCTTGGCGGCGGTTGCGCGGGGCCAGCGGCGGAGGCTACGGCCGGCAACGGGGGTTGCGGCGCCGGCGGTGTAGGGCCGCGACAGCGGGGTCGCGCGGGGGCGCGGGGGGCACGGACTGGGCCCGGCGGACGGCGGCGGGCCGCGGGGGCCTGCTCTAGGCCGAGCGGGCCCGCGACGGCGCGGTGGGAGGTGGCGCGGTGGCGACACGTGGCGCTTAGAGATTGGCCGGGCGCATTCGGGGGACGTGTCCGGCGCGGTCCGGACGTGTCCCGCGGCGCGAGGAGGAGCTTGGCTAGGGTTTCGCCCGAAATCCGGGGGAGAGATGCCTTTTTATAGGTAGAGGGACCTAGGAGTGTCGAAATGAGGTGCGGTTTTCTCCCACACGATCACGATCCGACGACCGAGAGGATGGAGGTGGTTATGCTGGGCTTGTGGGCTGTTGTGGAGGGGTGTTGGGCCAAAAAAAAGAGGAGCTTTTAGCTGACGAGGTTAACCGTTGGAGTATCAAACGACCTCGAAACGCGACGAAACTTGACAGGCGGTCTCCACGTACCAAAACAACAACGTACGACAAGTTTCACCTCATTCCGAGAATGTTGTACGGCCACTTGCGAAAGAAGGACTCGGAGGTGCCACGGGCACGTGTGAGAGAGTCGGAACCCGAAACGGACAACAGAGAGAACGGAGACGATGAAACTACACACGGATGCAAAAGAGACTATGCCAATGCAATGCACATAATGAAAATGACGTGATGACATGCGACACACGCACAAGGCAAAAACGAAGAAACCCGAAATGAAGGAAGAGCCCAGAATTGAATTGATCAAGTCAACGAAGCATATATTGCCATAAATGGAATTGTTACATCCGGGGGTTACATATCCTCTACTCTTATTATATATTACTAGCAAGAGGCATTGTTCTATTGGCGATAAAGAATGATCTAATTTGCTAGTTATCTCATTTTTAGCATTTTTCTATTCATGCCTCGCAGAGAAGGTGACACGTGCGGAGGAACACCCGAAGCAAAATAAGAAACACATGAGCAAAATAAGAAGGAGGATTATCACCCCAAAAAGAGAAGGAAGACGCACACACAAGTCTGGGGCGCTGCTCTCACTACATTAAGGGTTGCTGGCCGTGGAGTCGTAACTGCTTCTTCATCGCCTCCACGACCTCCATCTCCTTGCGCGTCTCCTCCGCCATCTTCGTCATTGTGTCGATGACGCTGGATTTCTTCATGCGAGCCTTCATCATCTGTTCCACGGCCGCATTACATACCTTGACAGCAGCCGGGTGCTCGATGCGGAGCTTCGCTAACTCCTCCTTATGTTCCATGATGAGGGCCTGCAACATCTTCATCGAGGAACTACTATTCTCATGCAGCTTCTTCCAGCCGGCGTTCTCCTCCTTCAGCAGGTCGAGCTCATGGCAGAGCTTCGCCTTGTCCTCCTGAAGTTGCAGGATTTCGCCGGTCGCCTTCTTCTCCGAGGCAATGCTCTTCTTCAGCAGCATCACCAAGCCGGCAGTCAACTCCCCCTGCTCATTGAGCTCAGCGGGCATGTCGTCGAGGCTCTCCTTCAGCAGCTCCACCAAGCCGTTGATGAACTCCTTCTGCTTATTGAGGTGCTTATTGAGCTGATCGGGCATGCCATCGAGGGATAACGACCCCAGCGCCGCCAGCTCGGCATGTTCGCATCCACGTCTAGGGCGCTCTTGGGAGCCATCTCCTGCCCGTGAGAGATCTTTCGAGGTCTCTGCGTGGCGGTGAGCCCTCTCTTTTTTTCTGCAGCCATGGTTGCCGCTCCCTTGTTACGAGTAGTTCTCGACCTAGAGCTCTGCACACCGGCCATGGCAAGGATGGACGAAGAAGCAGGACTTATGAGGAGGAAGGTAGAGTAATTTTCGGTTAGGTAGTTCCTCTTTTTATAACCTATAAGTACTAGCACTAGTACTAAAACCTGCATGGAACACGTTCAGGTTTGGTACGTACTGGTAGGTGTAAGCAGGCTTGCACTTAATTGTAGCACTAGTACTTTCGAATGTGATGGGAACAAGGTAAAGATTAATTGATGGTTTTTGGTTTCAAGGCCCGAAACGGCTCCCGATGAGTTTAGTGGAACATAAATTTCTACACTGCTCAGATGCGTAAATATTATGTTACTATCAAAAATTGGCACAAAATACGAAGGAGACCAATGGAAGTACTACTAGCAACCCATGATTTAACTACTCGCATGCGCGCAGTGGAGTAGTAATGTCTTTCTTCCGCCCTCACGTCCACTCAATTTGCATTCACTGTATTAATTGACCATCAATGAAGTGAAGGACTTTACACGCGTCAAATTATCACATGCGGTGGATCTTGGTACATAATTGCGTCCTCCCGTGTACCCGCGTGTGTGTGCGAGGGAATGAGTGTGTGTGTGGCATGCGTGCACATCTTCGCTTCGTGCATGTACCGCTAGTGCGCCTCAGGGAGGACGAGTACATTCTTATGGAACCAGCAGCATGTCACTGTGATCAATCCACATAAGGATGTCGCGACAACGCCTCCACATGTGCAATGTGGCTTCAGGAACTGTAAGAGAGACATTATGTAGTGTGCCTTTGTGTTTTGGACATACTCGAAGTACTAGTAAGGTACACGTGCATTGCACGCGTCAGATTTTGCAACCAAATTACGAATAAATACCACACATTAGCATGTAAGCTCTGAGTCATATATGCCCGATGTAGACCTTCGTTTAATTCTTATAGTTCATATCATTCAAAATCAATTAGTTTTTATAAAAAATCTAGGGCCTCTTTGATTCATAGGATTTCCAAAACGCGGGAATAGGAAGAACATGGGATTAGAGTGGAATGTCGTCTTGAATCCTACAGGATGGTACGAGTGTTTGATTGTGCATAGAAAAAATGCAGAATTCTTTCAAAGAGGTTTGAGTGGATGGGATGTTTCCTATGAAATCTAGTGCAAATGAATCATATGGGAAAATTCCTATGGTTTACAATCCTATGAATCAAACAACCAAGATAGGAAAAATACCTAAGGATTAGAATCCTCCAAAATTCCTTGAAGAATCCTTTGAATCAAAGAAGCCCTTAATCTATTTTATGATTCATGGAATTGTGCATTGTAAAGCATAAAGTAAAAACAAATAATGGCAGTTCAACTAGAAAAAAAGTTTGGCCAGTTATGATACAGAAGTTTCTAGAACAAAGGAGAACCACTGTTGTTTTCAGATTTGTGCATTATGCTTAAGTTCAACCATGGAGTCTGCTAGATTGTACATGTGGCAAAATCCGGTGGGGGGCTAGAAGATGGTGCGAGGGGCCGAGTGGAGAGAGACTATGAAGGAGTGCACAACTGCGAGATCGATATTTAGAGAGAGGGGGCGAGAACGTGCGATGTTGCGCGCAGTGGCGGAGCCATGAAAAATGTCCCATGAGCTAGGGGGCCAAGCATTGCTAATCCTTTATGAGGAGGGCCAATTCATCAACTTAACCGTTTTTAACAGCAAATGTCTAATGGTCACATTCATATTAGCCTCGATATATAGTGATGTTAGGGGGGGCAGCGCCCTTGCTGCCCCCTGATACGTCTCCAACGTATCTACTTTTCCAAACCCTTTTGCCCTTGTTTTAGACTCTAACATGCATGATTTGAATGGAACTAACCTGGACTAACGCTGTTTTCAGCAGAATTGCCATGGTGTTGTTTTTGTGCAGAAATAAAAAGTTCTCGGAATAACCTGAAAATCCAGGGAGAATTATTTTGGAAAATATAAAAAATACCTGCAAGAAGATCCAGACCAGGGGGGCCACACCCTGTCCACGAGGGTGGGGGCGCCCCCCCCCCCCTAGGGTGCGCCCCCTGCCTCGTGGGCCCCCTGGTGCTCCACCGACGTAACCCCAGATCCTATGTATTCACTTTCGGGGAGAAAAAAATCAGAGATGAAGAATTATTGCGTTTTACGATACGGAGCCGCTGCCAAGCCCTAATCTCTCTCGGGAGGGCTGATCTGGAGTCCGTTCGGGGCTTCGGAGAGTGGAGATCGTCGCCATCGTCATCATCAACATTCCTCCATCACCAATTCCATGATGCTCACCGCCGTGCGTGAGTAATTCCATTGTAGGCTTGCTGGACGGTGATGGGTTGGATGGGATCTATCATGTAATCGAGTTAGTTTTGTTAGGGTTTGTTCCCCAGTATCCACTATGTTCTGAGATTGATGTTTCTATGACTTTGCTATGCTTAATGCTTGTCACTAGGGCCCGAGTGCCATAATTTCAGATCTGAACGTATTATGTTTTCATGAATAGATGTGTGTTCTTTATCCTATCTTGCAAGTCTATAGTCACCTACTATGTGTTATGATCCGGCAACCCCGAAGTGACAATAATCGGGGCCACTCCCGGTGATGACCGTAGTTTGAGGAGTTCATGTATTCACTATGTGTTAATGCTTTGGTCTGGTACTCTATTAAAAGGAGGCCTTAATATCCCTTAGTTTCCGATAGGACCCCGCTGCCACGGGAGGGCAGGACAAAAGATGGCATGCAAGTTCTTTTCCATAAGCACGTACGACTATATTCGGAATACATGCCTACATTGCATTAATGAACTGGAGTTAGTTCTGTGTCACCCTAGGTTATAACTTTTACATGATGAATTGCATCCGACATAATTTCCCATCACCGATCCAATGCCTACGAGCTTTTCACATATTGCTTGCTGCTTATTTACTTTTTCGTTGCTATTATTACAAAAACTACAAAAAAACTATCGTTACTTTTATTGCCGCTACCGCCACTATCATATTACTACTAAACTATCTTGCTGCAGATACTAAGTTTCCAGGTGTGGTTGAATTGACAACTCAGCTGCTAATACTTAAGAGTATTCTTTGGCTCCCCTTGTGTCTAACCAATAAATTTGGGTTGAATACTTTACCCTCGAAAACTGTTGCGTTCCCCTACACTTGTGGGTTATCAAGACTATTTTCTGGTGCCGTTGCCGGGGAGCATAGCTCTATTCTTTAAGTCACTTGGGATTTATATCTGTTGATCACTATGAAGAATTTGAAGGACTCAAAAACCAAGATCTTACCCTCAACTACGAGGGGAGGTAAGGAACTGCCATCTTGCTCTGCACTTGATTCTCCTTCTGTTATGGGTAAATTTGCGACACCTACTCCTGCTATTGAATCTGATATGTCGTATGTTCTTGATGATGCCACGTCTGCTATGTATGATGAAACTACTTCTATGCTTGAAAATACTATGCCACTAGGTGAATTTCTAGATGAACAAATTGCTAAGGTTAGGGAGAATGCAAATACTGAAACTGATGATATTTATGAAAGTGATGATGAGGCTTCTCCCAATAGATATGAATTGCCTGTTATTCCTGAGGGTTATGTTATGGATGAAGAAACTACTACAGACTTTCTTGGTTGCAACGATAGATATGATCTTAAGAAATTATTAGCTAAGCTGAAACAAAAGTCTTTGAATGCTAGAATGAAACATGACCCTGCTTTTGCTACTCACCTATCTGTGTTATTGATAAGGATTATGAATTCTTTGTTGATGCTGAGTTAATTACTTTGGTTGAATCTGATCCTTTCCATGGCTATGAATCTGAAACTGTTGTGGCATATCTTACTAAGTTGAATGATCTAGCCACCCTGTTTACCAATGATGAAAAGATTCGTTACTATTATATCCTTAAGTTGTTTCCGTTCTCGTTAAAGGGTGATGCTAAGACTTGGTTTAATTCTCTTGATCCTGGTTGTGTGCGCAGTCCCCAAGACATCATGTATTACTTCTCTGCTAAATATTTTCCCGCTCATAAGAAAGTAGCTGCCTTACGGGAAATTTATAACTTTGTGCAAATTGAAGAAGCGAGTCTCCCACAAGCTTGGGAGAGGCTTCTCCAATTACTTAATGCTTTGCCTGATCATCCTCTTGAGATGAATGATATACTTGATGTCTTTTATAATGGACTAACTGATGCTTCCAGAGACCACCTGGATAGTTGTGTTGGTTGTGTTTTCAGGGAAAGAACAGTTGATCAAGCTGAATTACTATTGAATAATATGCTCATCGATGAAAATAATTGGACACTTCCTGAACCAGCCCCTAAGCCAACTCTGAAGAAGAGAGGTGTTCTATTTCTCAGTCCTGAAGATATGCAAGAGGCAAAGAAATCTATGAAAGAAAAGGTATGAAAGCTGAAGATGTTAAGAATTTACCACCTATTGAAGAAATACATGATCTTGAGAACCCAACACAGGTAGTAAAGGTAAATTCTCTTTATAGATTTGATGGAGGTGATATTCCTCGTTATAAGTCTCCTAGCCAATACTTAGATGAGTTTGATAATTTTATTGTGAAACAAGAAAACTTCAATGCTTATGTTGGTAGACAATTGCAACACAATGCTTATATGATTGAACGCTTGAGTGATTATATGTCTAGAGTTAAAGGTGAATTAAAACTCATTAGCAAACATGCTTCTATGGTTACCACTCAAGTAGAACAAGTGCTTAAGGCTCAGAATGATTTGCTCAATGAATTAAATAGTAAGAATAATGACTATGCTGTTAGAACTGCTACTAGAGGTGGTAAAATGACTCAGGAACCTCTGTATCCTGAAGGCCACCCTAAGAGAATTGAGCAAAATTCTCAGAGAGATAATTTAGATGCACCTAGTTCTTCTAAGAAGAAGAAAAATAAAATGATAGAACTTTGCATGCTTCTAGTGAACCTGTAGCTGACACACCTGAGAATCCCAATGATATATCTGTTTCTGATGCTGAGACACAATCTTGTAATGAACATGAACCTAGTGATAATATTAATGATGATGTTCATGATGATGCTCAACCTAGCAATGATAATGATGTAGAGATTGAACCTGTTGTTGATCTTGATAACCCAGAATCAAAGAATCAATGTTATGATAAGAGAGACTTTGTTGCTAGGAAGCACGGTAGGGAAAGAGAACCATAGGTTCAAAAACCCATGCCTTTTCCTCCTAAACCATCCAAGAAAAAGGATGATGAGGATTTTGAGCGCTTTGCTGAAATGATTAGACCTATCTTTTTGCGTATGCGTTTGACTGATATGCTTAAAACAAATCCTTATGCTAAATATATGAAGTATATTATTACCAATAAAAGAAAGATACTTGAAGTAGAAATTTCCACCATGCTTGCCAATTACACTTTTAAGGGTGGAATACCAAAGAAACTAGGAGATCCAGGAGTACCCACTATACCTTGCTCCATTACAAGAAACTATGTTAAAACTGCTTTTTGTGATCTTGGAGCCGGTGTTAGTGTTATGCCTCTCTCTTTATATCGTAGACTTGACTTGAGTAAGTTGACACCTACTGAAATATCTTTGCAAATGGCTGATAAATCAATTGCTATACTTGTCGGTATTTGTGAGGATGTGCCTGTTGTAGTTGCAAATGTTACTATTCTAACAGACTTTGTTATACCTGATATTCCCGAGGATGATAGTATGTCTATTATTCTTGGTAGACCCTTTTTGAATACTGCAGGGGTTGTTATTGATTTCAACAAAGGCACTGTCACTTTTCATGTCAATGGTAATGAGCATACGGTACACTTTTCGAGGAAACAACCTCAGGTCCACAGTATCAATTATATTGGAAAAAAATCAACTATTACTATTGAAGGTTTTGAATTTCCTCTTCCTACTATCAAGAAGACGTATGACATTCTTATTGTTGGGGACATACATATCCCCATTGAGGTAACCTAGTGTTATTCGAAAATTCTCTGATTTCGTGTTATTCGGAAAGAGTTTATTAACAAGACCTGATCAACCTTGTCAATGGATTTCTTTTGATGAGCATGGGATAGGTGAATCTAGATAGCACAACCTTCCGTATCCCCCTTTTACTTTCTGTTAATTATGATAAATAAAGCAAAAATAGTATTTTCTGTCTGTTTCCAGACTTATCCGTGCATTAAAAAATACCCCGAAAATAAAAGTTCTCCAAATGCCCTGAAAATGAAATATGATTTTTTTCTGGAATATTTGAGAAAATATGGCACAAAACTTATAGCGAGGGGAGCCAGCACCTGGCCACAAGGGTCCAGGGCACGCCCACCCTCACAAGGCGCGCCCCCTGCCTCGTGGGCCCCACATGGCCCCCCTCCACATATTCCTGCACCCACACTCTTCTTCTTCCTCCCAAAAAATCACCAAGTAGCTCAAACCCGAGTTCTAGCTCATCTTGCTACCATTTTTGATCTCCTTTCTCAAAGCACCATTCACTAAACTGTTTGGGGAGATTGTTCCTTGGTATGTGACTCCTCCATTGGTCCAATTAGTTTTTGTTCTAGTGTTTTATTTATTGCAAATTTTTGCTGCTGTGGTGACCTTGTTCTTGAGCTTGCATGTCAAATTTCTTTGGTCCCAAGTAGTTATAATGCATGATATAGTCTCTAGGCACTAGTAGGAGTTGTTGCTATCAATCCTGTTGAGTTTGGTTAACCTTTATTTTGAGTTACTAAAAATTTCAAAAACAAATCAGAAAAATGCATAGGAAAAACTTCCAAGGTGGTTCTTCAAGGAAGCAAGAACCGAGGCTCGCGTTTCGTGAGCCGGACGATGAGCTACCGAGAGATGCCGACATGCGGCCTTGTGAATGGCTTCAGATGACTTTACGGATCAGGTTGGCATCAAGGATGAATTTTACGCATATGTGCACAATGCTGACCTCGAGGGCTTCATACAAGATAAGTGCCCTCAATACCGTGGCTTAACTGAAACCTTTGTGAGAAGGTTTAAATTTTCATCTTCACGTAATTCTCACACTGTCCTGTTTGACCTGTATGACAAATCTTACAACATGGATTTAGAGGATTTTAATGATGCTTGTAAGCTCCCACAGTGGGGCAGTATGGGTGATCCTCGCAAATCTGAATTTAGATATTTCCTTGCTAGTATCACAGTGGGGGAATCTAGAGAAATCACACAGGCTACCATAGGGAGCATCCATTTTCCTGCTATTCATTACTTTGCTCTCTTTATTGGTAGATGCATAAATGGTAAAGATGAGGCTTGTCACATGTGCGTCCCAGATCTTAGTGTTCTCAAGAGTGTTGTACTAGGTGATAGACAATATAACTTGGGAGCCATTGTTGCATGTAGGCTACACCATAATGGTATGCATGGAGATTTATTTGGTGGGATTTATGCCACTCGCATAGCCCGCTGTCTTGGTGTGCTTGTCCACGAAATGACGAACCTTTACATCCTGCTCATTTGGACTGCCATGCTATGACTAGTCACCGGTTTATAGAGAGGGATGATCAACCCCTCAAATATCGACTAATCTTTAACAGGCATCATGCCATCCCTATTGTTCTTCCTGCCCCTACTTTGTTTGACTTTCAGGCAAAAGGGAGATACACTATAACCATGGAGGAGGCAAATGCGTATCATAATATGACGGAAGTAGCCCGCCTTCAAGTTGCAGGTCAGCGGGCAGTAGCTGCTGCATCTCCGTACAACCCCAACTACGAATTTGGATATCCGTCAGGCCAATATTGGCCATAGACCCACTTAAGCCAAAAGCCTAAGCTTGGGGGAGTACGTGTTTCTCACTGACTTTACATCCATGTTCATACACTTATTCTAGTTGTCGGTGCTCACACTCTTTCACTATACCATCGATGTTTAGTTTAATTTCTTTTTCTTAGTCTTTTTCTTGTGTGTTAGAAAAACCTTAAGAAAAACAACAAATATATTAGTTGTAGCTTCTAGGCTAGTTTACTTTTCCTGCTTGTAGTAGCAAATTAAAGAAAACCCAAAAAGATTTCTCGTTCTTCTTTTGCTTGTTGGGAGCTTTCCCGTGTAAATAGTTTCTTTTCTTTTCTTTGGGGGTCAAGAGTAGAAGACCATGATTAAATTGCTTAGTGGCTCGCATGTGCTTTATTGTTGATTTAACCTTGAGCCATATTACCTTGTCTTTTCTCTTGTATTAAATGCTCGCAGATTCCAGCTTAGTCCAATGCACGTGCACTATTATTATTATCCACACCGTTCAGTCGTGTGAGTGAAAGGCAATAAGGATGATATATGATGAACTTATTGAGATGAGAAAAGCTGGTATGAACTCGACCTCTCTTGTTTTTGTAAATATGATAGTTCATCATTCCTGATTCAGCTTGTTATGAATGAAACATGCTTGCAATGACAATTAGAGATCATAGCTGCTTATGCCATGCTTAATTAGCTGAGAGTTTATAATGGTCTATCTTGCGTGCCAACATGATATTAAAATGGTTGTGATGTAGTATGATGGGGTGGTATCCTCCTTTGAACGATTTAAGTGATCTGACTTGGCACATGTTCACGCATGTAGTTGAAACAAATCAACATAGCCTCCACGATATTTATGTTCATGGTGATTTATATCCTACTCATGCTTGCATTCATTGTTGATTAATTTTAATGCATGGCCATGACCGTTGTTGCTCTCTAGCTGGTCGCTTCCCAGTCTCTTTCTATCCTTCGCCTGTACTAAGCGGAAATACTGCTTGTGCATCCACTTCCATAAACCCCAAAGTTATTCCACATGAGTCCACCATACCTTCCTATATGCGGTATTTACCTACCGTTCCAAGTAAATTTGTATGTGACAAACTCTAAACCTTCAAATGAAATTCTGTTTTATATGCTCGAACAGCTCATGTATCAACTAGGGCTGGCTATATCTTCCATGCTAGGTGGGTTATTCTCATGATGAGAGGACTCCGCTCATCATACACGAGGAAATGGCTGGTAACCAGGATGCCTAGTCCCATGCTCAAAATCATAATATTTAAACAAAACTCCCCCAGGGTTGTTGCTGGTTTGGACGGTACCCGTTGTTTCGAGCTAGCCATGGAGTGTGCTTGTTGGTGGTTGGGGAGTATAAACTTTACCATTCTGTTTGGAACTGCCTATAATGTGTGTAGCATGGGAGATATCGAGATTCTTGGTTGTTATGTTGACAATGAAAGTATACCGCTCAAAATGTTATACATCTCTATTTAAAAATCGAGCTCTCGCACCTCTACAAATCCCTGCTTCCCTCTGCGAAGGACCTATCTATTTACTTTTATGCAGTGTCATCATCCTCTTATAAAAGAGCACCAGTAGGAGAGCACCTCTGTCATTTGCATGTATTACTATTAATTTGCATTGAGTATGATCATGAATGGATCTCTTTTACCATGAATTACAATGTCTAGTCAGTCCTTGATCTTTAAAGGTGCTATGCATTTATGTTTTGTGGTCTCATAAAGGGCTAGAGAGATACCATCTTGTTATATCATATCATGATTGTTTTGAGAAAGTGTTGTCATCTGAGGTTTATTATTATTGCTTGCTAGTTGATTACCCATTGATGTGAGTAGACTTGAGACCTAAAAGTTATTGTGAATGTGGTTAGCTCGTGATCATTATTGAAAACCTGAATGTTGGCTTACATATTTACAACAACAAGAGCAAACGGAGTTTGTCAAAGTTTTTCTTTATCACTTTCAGTTTATCAACTAAATTGCTTGAGGACAAGCAAAGGTTTAAGCTTGGGGGAGTTGATACGTCTCCAACGTATCTAGTTTTCCAAACCCTTTTGCCCTTGTTTTGGACTCTAACTTGCATGATTTGAATGGAACTAACCCGGACTGATGCTGTTTTCAGAAGAATTGCCATGGTGTTGCTTTTGTGCACAACTAAAAAGTTCTCGGAATGACCTGAAAATCCACAAAGAATTATTTTGGAAAATATAAAAAATACCTGCAAGAAGATCCAGACCAGGGTGGCCCCACCCTAGGGCGCGCCCCCTGCCTCGTGGGCCCCCTGGTGCTCCACCGACGTATCTCCAGATCCTATATATTCACTTTTGCGGAGAAAAAAATCAAAGAGGAAGAATTTTCACGTATTACGATACGGAGCCGCCGCCAAGCCCTAATCTCTCTCGGGAGGGCTGATCTCGAGTCCGTTCGGGGCTCCGGAGAGTGGAGATCGTCATCATCAACCTTCCTCGATCACCAATTCCATGATGCTCACCGTCGTGCGTGAGTAATTCCATCGTAGGCTTGCTGCACGGTGATGGGTTGGATGGGATCTATCATGTAATCGAGTTAGTTTTGTCAGGGTTTGATCCCTAGTATCCACTATGTTATGAGATTGATGTTGCTATGACTTTGCTATGCTTAATGCTTGTCACTAGGGCCCGAGTGCCATGATTTCAGATCTGAACCTATTATATTTTCATGAATATATGTGTGTTCTTGATCATATCTTGCAAGTTTATAGTCACCTACTATGTGTTATGATCTCGCAACCCCGAAGTGACAATAATCGGGACCACTCCCGGTGGTGACCGTAGTTTGAGGAGTTCATGTATTCACTATGTGTTAATGCTTTGGTCCGGTACTCTATTGAAAGGAGGCCTTAATATCCCTTAGTTTCCAATAGGACCCCGCTGCCACGGGAGGGTAGGACAAAAGATGGCATGCAAGTTCTTTTCCATAAGCACGTATGACTATATTCGGAATACATGCCTACATTACGTTGATGAACGGGAGCTAGTTCTGTGTCACCCTAGGTTATAACTTTTACATGATGAATTGCATCCGACATAATTTCCCATCACCGATCCAATGCCTACGAGCTTTTCACATATTGCTTGCTGCTTATTTACTTTTCCGTTGCTATTATTATAAAAACTACAAAAACAATATCGTTACTTTTATTGCCGCTACCACCACTATCATATTACTTTGCTACTAAACTATCTTGCTGCAGATACTAAGTTTCCAGGTGTGGTTGAATTGACAACTCGGCTGCTAATACTTAAGAGTATTCTTTGGCTCCCCTTGTGTCGAATCAATAAATTTGGGTTGAATACTTTACCCTCGAAAACTGTTGCGATCCCCTACACTTGTGGGTTATCACCCCCTGTCTTCGCCATTGTGTGCGCGTCTGAGAGATGAAGCGGAAGGCATGGATGATGATAGGGGGCGTTGGATATGTAATTAATGTGGGTGTATTAGCTATATATGTAATCCTATATAGAGAGGTATAGATTGATCGGCGTGGACGTGGGAAAGAGGGTGAGACCTCACTAGATATATAGATTGATCGGTTTATGTGGAAAACTATGAAAGACCTAGCTATACACACACACACA
>LR738710.1:330847302-330894640 GCA_902687465.1 Secale cereale
ACACATAGAGGAACATCGATTGTTGCGCATGCACGTGAGAGATAAAGAATGCCCGATATGATGGAGAGGGGGATGTGTGTGTGTGTGCCTTCATGGGAGACCGACCTGAAGAAAAAGATTGCATGTGTGCGATGGATAATGCCGACTGGTAGTGTGTGTGCATGCATTCATGAGAGAAATTTAGTGGTACAATTATAAAGATAAGACCAATGTGTGGGTGTAAAAGACTAGGTAAGGTCAAAATCAATGTAAAGTTGAATTCAAATATTTGAATAAGAGATCATGATGTTTGAAACCCATGGATGCATGAATATAACAGAGATCTGTGCGGTGTGGTTTGGAAACGAGCATGTTGCAATGTATACACATTGAACAAGGTCAGATTGGTTTGAATCTGATATACCGATGGAAGACATTGTTTGGCCACATTGCATCCGTGCATGGACACACTATTCTAATTGGAGATGATGGGTGGCTTTCGCATCACATATCTATATCTATACCACCTCTAGATTTTTATATAGTGTGTGGGTAACTTTAACTTTGAAAGATGGTCGTTGGATGAGGCCAATCCGATGGTGCAGAGCTGGCAAATTTGAGCACTACTGGTCGTTGGATATCATCTAGATTCCACCAGATTTTTCCACATGTACAATCTAGAAGACTCTATGGTTGAACTTAAGCATAATGCACAAACCTCAAAACACAAGCACTTCTTCTTTGTTCTAGAATCTTCAGTATCAGAATTGCCCAAATTTTTTCTACATGATTAGTTTTTACTTTATGCCTTACAATGCACAATTCCATGAATCTTAAAATAGATTAGCTTCTTATAAAAACTAGATGATTTTGAATGAAATGAACTATACGAATTAAACGAACATCTACATCATGCATATATGACTCAAAGCTTACATGCTATAATGTGGTATATTCATAATTTGGTTGCCAAATCTCATGCGTGCAATGCACGTGTACCTTACTAGTCTAAATGGTGTTGTGTGTGTTGTGCGTGTTAAACACATTGTACGTAGTATATCATACTAGTCTAAATTGTCTTTTTTTTGGTACACGTTAAGCTTGTTCTCCAGAAATTTCTAGCCGCGCCTTGTTATGCCGAAATTTCAAGCTAGTGTCTCCGTCTATCGTGCTGCGAAACTCTCGCCTCTTCAACCCGCGCCTTGTTAGCCCGAAATATTTAAGATATATCTTTGTCTCGTTGTGCTCCGACAACTCCCTCCATCTCAACCCGCGCCTTGCTATTCCAAAATTTCAACGCGCGCGAAAACTCCCACCTCCTGTGAAATCTCGACACACAAAATGCCCGTGATACCCCTGAACCGAAAGAAAAGCCTCAAATCGGTGGGGGTACTTTCGTAACTTACCCCACATTTCGGACAAGCGCGTCCCTAAGCCATGGTTCCCCACTCCCATCCCATCCGCCCACCCATTCATACGACGAGGCCGGCAAAACTCGCGAAGTCCCACACCCTCCTCCGTCCGCCACCCAGCCGGAGCCTCTTCCCCGACGATATCGTCCACGGAAACACCTCGACGTCCCTCATCCACCGTACCGGATGAGGATTCGTCGTCGATCTGGTCGTCCCGCCGGTTCAACCACCCCGTCCTGCACCTCCAAGGAGCTGCCTCAATGTTCCCCTCGTCTTTCGCGCCACCTCCATTCCCACACCTCCGTCTTCACCTGCACCACCGGAAGAGCATCATCATCACCGTTTCCTCGGATGAAGCTGCAGCCTAATCGGCACCACCAAAGAGGTTGTACATTAATCGCCGCATTTTCTTCTTGATTCGATCTCACGGTGTTGTCGGCGCTCGGTCCCGAGCCGACACGGCGCGGCTCCATCCATGGCGGTGTCGCCGGCCACTTCCTCGCTCCCTCTGCAGCGACGTCCACATCAATAGGAGCTGTTGCTGCTTTAGCTCTTGCTCGCGCTGCTGCTCTGCTCTTGCTCTCGGTCCCCTGCCTGGTCTGCTCTTGCTCTTGCTTGTGATGCTGCTCCGATTTAGCTACACTTCAGTCGACTGAATCGACTTTTGGTTCAGTCGATTTTCAGGGGGTGGGGAGGCTCGCCGAAGTTAAGGAAGAACCAGCCGCCGCGGGGAGGGGGGCTCGCCGGAGAGGTACCCCACTATCTATCTTAGGGTTCAGGGTGGGGGCGGTGGTCGCCGGCGGTGGTGGGGCGGTGGCGTGGGGATCGCCGGAGAAAAAGCTCGGTACGGGGCGCCTACAGGGATGGTCGGGGTGGCGGTGGACCGGCGGTGGGGAGTGTTTTCGGGGCGGGCGGGGCGGCGCACCGCCGGCCGCGGGTGGCGGGGGTGGCTGTTTGGCCGGTGGTGGCTGGCGGCTCAGGGGGTGGAGGTTGAAGATGAACGGTAGGCCTTGATTTCGTATCCAACGGCTGCAAAATCGACTGACCAAAGATGAAAAAGTCAGTCGACTAACGTGTAGCCTCACCTCTAGTGCGTTCAGTTTTGATAGTTAAGTTCAGTTTCGACAGATAATTCAATTTCGACAACAAAATTCAGTTTTGATAGTTAAGTTCAGTTTCGACACTTAAATTCAGTTTCGACAGTTAAGTTCAGACATGAGCAGCTGATGTATACATCTAGCACTTTGTGGTTATGTATTTTACATCAACAATTGGAGATGCTATTATAATTCCACTCAGGTTAACGTTATCTCTCTTGTTCTGCTTCACCCACAAATGTAGGGGATCGCAACAGTTTTCGAGGGTAAAGTATTCAAGCCAAATTTTTTGATTCGACACAAGAGGAGCCAAAGAATACTCTTAAGTATTAGCAGTTGAGTTGTCAATTCAACCACACCTGGAAACTTAGTATCTGCAGCAAGATAGTTTAGTAGCAAAGTAATATGATAATGGCGGTAGCAGCAATAAAAGTAATGATAGTGTGTTGTAGTTTTTGTAATAGTAGCAACGGAAAAGTAAATAAGCAACAAGCAATATATGAAAAGCTCGTAGGCATTGGATCGGTGATGGGAAATTATGTCAGATGTGATTCATCATGTAGAAGTTATAACCTAGGGTGACACAGAACTAGCTCCAGTTCATCAATGCAATGTAGGCATGTATTCCGAATATAGTCATACGTGCTTATGGAAAAGAACTTGCATGACATATTTTGTCCTACCCTACAGTGGCAGCGGGGTCCTATTGGAAACTAAGGGATATTAAGGCCTCCTTTTAATAGAGTACCGGACCAAAGCATTAACACATAGTGAATACATGAACTCCTCAAACTATGGTCATCACCGAGAGTGGTCCCGATTATTGTCACTTCGGGGTTGCCGGATCATAACACATAGTAGGTGACTATAGACTTGCAAGATAGGATCAAGAACGCACATATATTCATGAAAACATAATATGTTCAGATCAGAAATCATGGCACTCGGGCCCTAGTGACAAGAATTAAGCATAGCAAAGTCATAGCAACATCAATCTTAGAACATAGTTGATACTAGGGATCAAACCCTAACAAAACTAACTCGATTACATGATAGATCCCATCCAATCTATCACCTTCCAGCAAGCCTACGATGGAATTACTCACGCACGGCGGTGAGCATCATGGAATTGGTGATGGAGGAAGGTTGATGATGACGATGGCGACGATCTCCACTCTCCGGAACCCCGAACAGACTCCAGATCAGCCCACCCGAGAGATATTAGGGCTTGGCGGCGGCTCCGTCTCGTGAAACGTGATAATTCTTTTTCCCTGATTTTTTTTCTCCCCGAAAGTGAAGATATAGGATCTGGGGATACGTCGGTGGAGCACCAGGGGGGCCACGAGGCAGGGGGCGCGCCCTCGGCAAGGGGGCGCATCCCCCACCCTCGTGGATAGGGTGTGGGCCCCCTGGTGTGGATCTTCTTGCAGATATTTTTTATATTTTCCAAAATAAATCTCCGTGGAGTTTTAGGCCATTCCGAGAACTTTTTATTTCTGCACAAAAAACAATACCATGGCAGTTCTACTGAAAACAGCGTCAGTCCGGGTTAGTTCCACTCAAATCATGCAAGTTAGAGTCCAAAACAAGGGCAAAAGGGTTTGGAAAAGTAGATACGTTGGAGACGTATCAACTCCCCCAAGCTTAAACATTTGCTTGCCCTCAAGCAATTCAGTTGATAAACTGAAAGTGATAAAGAAAAACTTTGACAAACTCTATTTGCTCTTGTTGTTATAAATATGTAAGCTAGCATTCAGGTTTTCAACAAGATCATGAACTAACCACATTCACAATAACTTTCATGTCTCAATACTACTCACATCAATGGCATAATCAACTAGCGAGTAATAATAATAATCCTCGAATGACAACACTTTCTCAAAACAATCATGATATGATATAACAAGATGGTATCTCGCTAGCCCTTTCTGAGACCGCAAAACATAAATGCAGAGCACCTTTAAAGATCAAGGACTTACTAGACATTGTAATTCATGGTAAAAGAGATCCCGTCATGATCATCCTCAATTCAAAATAATAGTAATACATGCAACGATAGAGGTGCTCTCCAACTGGTGCTCTTTGATAAGAGGATGATGACTCTGCATAAAAGTAAATAGACATGCCCTTCGTAGAGGGAAGCAGGGATTTGTAGAGGTGTCGGAACTCGATTTTTAAATAGATAAGAATAACATTTTGAGCGGTATACATTCACTTTCAACATAATAACCAAGAATCTCGATATCTCCCATGCTACGCACATTATAGGCGGTTCCCAAACAGAATGGTAAAGTTAATACTCCCCCAACCACCAACAAGCACACTCAACGGCTAGCCCGAAACAACGGGTGCCGTCAAAACCAGCAACAGCCCTGGGGGTGTTTTGTTTAATTATTATGATTTTGAGCATGGGACTGGGCATCCCGATTACCAGCCATTTTCTCATGAATGATGAGCGGAGTCCACTAAACGTGAGAATAACCCACCTAGCATGGAAGATATAGACAGCCCTAGTTGATACATGAGATGTTCGAGCACACAAAACAGAATTTCATTTGAAGGTTTAGAGTTTGGCACATAAAAATTTACTTGGAACGGCAGGTAAATACCGCATATAGGAAGGTATAGTGGACTCTTGTGGAATAACTTTGGGGTTTATGGAAGTGGATGCACAAGCAGTATTCCCGCTTAGTACAGGTGAAGGCTAGAAAGAGACTGGGAAGCGACCAGCTAGAGAGCAACAACGGTCATGAACATGCATTAAAATTAATCAGCCATGAATGCAAGCATGAGTAGGATGTAAATCATCATGAACATAAATATCGTGAAGGCTACGTTGATCAACTACATGCGTGAACATGTGCCAAGTCAGATCACTTAAATCGTTCAAAGGAGGATACCACCCCATCATACCACATCACAACCATTTTAATATCATGTTGGCACGCAAGATAGACCATTATAAACTCTCGGCTAATTAAGCATGGCATAAGCAGCTATGATCTCTAATTGTCATTGCAAGCATGTTTCATTCATAACAAGCTGAATCGGGAACAATGAGACATCATATTTACAAACACAAGCGAGGCCGAGTTCATACCAGCTTTCCTCATCTCAATTAGTTCATCATATATCATCCTTATTGCCTTTCACTCGCACGACCGAATGGTGTGGATAATAATAATAGTGCACATGCATTGGACTAAGCTTGAATCTGCGGATATTTTGATACAAGAGATAAGACAAGGTAATATGGCTCAAGGTTAAATCAACAACAAAGCATATGAGAGCCACTAAGCATTTCAATCATGGTCTTCTACTCTTATCCCCCAAAGAAAAGAAAATAAACTATTGACATGGGAAAGCTCCCAACAAGCAAAAGAAGAACGGGAAATCTTTTTGGGTTTTCATTTTGAACCAATGTTCAAGAAATCATTAACTGGTAGCTGCTCGGTCGGTTTACGAGTAGAGATTAATCGGTGAATCGGCCTAGTAACTGGATTAATCGGTCGACCATTAATTGGTAGATTAAATAGGAACTTGCCAACATGTATCTAGATTTTTTATGTCTATACCATACTCTCATGCTCCCAGTTATGTAGTATACCAAAACATGTTGTCATACACAAATGAAAAGCATAGAGAGGAGGTAAAATAATTGATCATAGATATTAAGGAGCAGGATGGGGCTAGAAGGGGTTACGGGCAAAAAAAATTGGGCTTTGTTTGCCCACCTGTTCATGGGCAAGCAAGGATTAATCGGCATGACAACTGATTAATCGGTCCAACTGGCCAATTAATCGGTCTAGCAAGTTAACACGGTGAATAGGTGTTATTCGACTCAGCCATGCTATGAGTAGCGATTAACTGGCCCGTTAACTGATTAATCAAATGAATTCTTGAACAGTGTTTTTAACTACTACTACAAGCAAAGAAAGTAAACTAGCTAGAAGCTACAACTTCTAGCACACAAGAAAAAGACTAAGAAAAAGAAATTGAGACTAAGCATTGATGGTACAGCTAAGGAGTTTGAGCACCGACAACTAGAATAAGTGTGTGAACATGAATGTAAAGTCGGTGAGAAACACGTACTCCCCCAAGCTTAGGCTTTTGGCCTAAGTTGGTCTATGGCCACGGATCGAAGCTACTCCCTCCAGTGTACTGAGATGTGTCCTTTGGGTTCCACTGGTTGGCAAGCTCATCCAGCTCCCACCCATAAACAGAAGGACGGTAAGGATCAAGTGGTGGCTCTGGCTCAGGCTCTGAAGCTTGTGCCTGGCCTTGGTACTTGTAGAAGGCATCTGATGTGATGAGGTATACGCCTGTATACATATCAAACAAAGATGGTGCAGGCAAGGTAACAATTTCACAGTATATTTCATCAAACCTCAATTTATAATTAAGCTGCCTATTCTTATCTTTAACAATAAAATCAAGAGCTACCATACTCTTGTAGTCTAGATAAACAGGGGCAAGCTATTTTTCTTCCTTCTCATCATGCCTAATGGGTATTCTAAAATGTTCAGCAAGGCGAGAAGCAAAGATGCCTCCAAAGACGGGCCCCTTTGAGCGGTTCAGACTCAGTCGTTTAGCAACGACAGCACCCAAGCTAAAAGATGTGTCTTGAAACAAAGCATGGCGTAAAATGACAATATCAGGAGCACTAAGATTCCCGTTGTTCCCGCGACCAATTAAACATCTACTAGCAAATAAAGCAAAGTAGCGCAGAACAGAGAAGTGTATACTAGTGATTCTTGCCCCAGAAACATGTCTAGTTTCCCCTACAGCTATCATGTCAATAAACCCTTCAATGTCTTCATGACGTGGTTCATCAAGTCTACCTCCAAAGGGTACTTTGCATATTTCACAAAAATCTAAGAGTGATATCTCCTTAATCACATCATATAAACGAAACTCCACCGTAGGTGGTGTTTTCTTAGCATGAAAATGAAAACTTTGCGTGAAAATATTGGTGAGTAAGAGATACTGTTCTTTCTGGTCGTGGAGGAAGTCGGTGAGGCCTGCATCATTTTCCAACCAATAAAAGTCTTCGTAAATCCCGGCGGACATCATGAAATCATTACAAGGCCATTCGTACAGTCGAACTTCCGCCATGCGAGGAAGATTATACTTGGGCTTCTTATTATCATTTTCCTTTTCTAAAAAGATTCTGAAATTTTTAGTAACTCAAAATAAATGTTAACCAAACTCAACAAGATTGATAGCAACAACTCCTATAAGTGCCTAGAGACTATATCATGCATTAGAACTACTTGGGACCAAGGAAATTTGACATGCAAGCTCAAGAACAAGGTCACCACAGCAGCATAAATTTGCAAAGAATAAAGCACTAGAACGAAAACTAATTAGACCAATGGAGGAGTCACATACCAAGGAACAATCTCCCCAAATAGTTTGGTGAATGGTGCTTTGAGCAAGGAGATCGAAAATGGCAGCAAGATGAGCTAGAACTCGGGTTTGAGCTGGTTGGTGATTTTTTTGGGAGGAAGAAGAAGAGCATGGGTGCAGGAATAAGTCGAGGGGGGCCACGTGGGGCCCACGAGGCAGGGGGCGCGCCCTGGACCCTCGTGGCCAGGTGTTGGCTCCCCTCGCTGTGTGTTATGTGCCATATTTCCTCAAATATTCTAGAAAAAATCATATTTCATTTTCATGGCTTTTGGAGAACTTTTATTTTCGGGATATATATTTTTATTGCACGGATAAGTCTGGAAACAGACAGAAAATACTATTTTTCTTTTATTTATCCTAATTAACAGAAAGTAAAAGGAGGGTACAGAAGGTTGTGCTATCCAGATTCACATATCCCATGCTCATCAAAAGGAATCCATTAACAAGGTTGATCAGGTCTTGTTAATAAACTCTTTCCGAGTAACATGAAACCGGAGAATTTTTGAATAACACTAGGCTACCTCAATGGGGATATGTATTTCCCCAACAATAAGTATATCATATGTCTTCTTAATAGTAGGAATAGGAAACTCAAAACCTCCAATAGTAATAGTTGAAATTTTTCCAATATAATTGATACTGTGTACCTGAGGTTGTTTCCTCGGTAAGTGTACCGTATGCTCATTACCATTGACATGAAAAGTGACATTTCCTTTGTTGCAATCAATAACAGCCCCTGCAGTGTTCAAAAAAGGTCTTTCAAGAATAATAGAAATACTATCGTCCTCGGGAATATCAAGTATGACAAAGCCCGTTAGAATAGTAACATTTGCAACTACAACAGGCACATCCTCACAAATATCGACAGGTATAGCAGTTGATTTATCAGCCATTTGCAAAGATATTTCAGTAGGTGTCAACTTACTCAAGTCCAGTCTATGATATAAGGAGAGAGGCATAACACTAACACCAGCTCCAAGATCACACAAAGCAGTTTTAACATAGTTTTTCTTAATGCAGCAGGGTATAGTAGGTACTCCTGGATCTCCTAATTTCTTAGGCATTTCACCCTTAAAAGTGTAATTGGCAAGCATGGTGGAAATTTCTACTTCATGTATCTTTCTTTTTTTGGTAATAATATATTTCATATACTTAGCATAAGGATTTGTTTTAAGCACATCAGTCAAACGCATCGCAAAAAGATAGGTCTAATCATTTCAGTAAAGCGCTCAAAATTCTCATCATCCTTTTTCTTGGATGGTTCCGGAGGAAAAGGCATGGGTTTATGAACCCATGGTTCTCTTTCCTTACCGTGTTTCCTAGCAACAAAGTCTCTCTTATCATAACCTTGATTCTTTGATTGTGGGTTATCAAGATCAATAGCAGGTTCAATCTCTACATCATTATCATTGCTAGGTTGAGCATCAACATGAACATCATCATTAACATTATCACTAGGCTCATGTTCATTACCAGATTGTGTCTCAGCATCAGAAACAGATATATCATTAGGATTCTCAGGTGTGTTAGCTACAGGTTCACAAGAAGCATGCATAGTCCTGTCATTTTTCTTTTTCATCTTCTTAGAAGAACTAGGTGCATCTAAATTAGCTCTGTGAGAATCTTTCTCAATTCTCTTAGGGTGGCCTTCAGGATACAGAGGTTCCTGCGTCACTTTACCACCTCTAGTTGCAACTCTAATAGCATAGTCATTATTCTTACTATTTAATTCATTGAGCAAATCATTCTGAGCCTTAAGTACTTGTTCTACTTGAGTGGTGACCGTAGAAGCATCTACCAACATAAGCATTGAAGTTTTCTTGTTTCACAATAAAATTGTCAAACTCATCTAAGCATTGGCTAGCAGACTTATTGCAAGGAATATCACCTTCATCAAATTTATAAAGAGAATTTACCTTTACTACGTGTGTCGGGTTGTCAAGACCATGTATTTCTTCAATAGGTGGTAAATTCTTAACATCTTCAGCTTTAATACCTTTTGTTTCATAGATTTCTTTGCCTCTTGCATATCTTCAGGACTGAGAAATAGAACACCTCTTTTCTTTGGAGTTGGCTTAGGGGTTGGTTCAGGAAGTGTCCAATTATTTTCATTGGCCAGCATATTATTCAATAGTAATTCAGCTTGTTCAACTATTCTTTCCCTGAAAACACAACTAGCACAACTATCCAGGTGGTCTCTGGAAGCATCAGTTACTCCATTATAAAAGACATCAAGTATATCATGCATCTCAAGAGGATGATCAGGCAAAGCATTAAGTAACTGGAGAGGCCTCAACCAAGCTTGTGGGAGACTCTCTTCTTCAGTTTGAGCAAAGTTATATATTTCCCGTAAGGCAGCTTGTTTCTTATGAGCGGTAAAATATTTAGCAGAGAAGTAATACATCATATCCTGGGGACTACGCACACAACCAGGATCAAGGGAATTAAACCAGGTCTTAGCATCACCCTTTAACGAGAAAGGAAACAACTTAAGGATATAGTAATAACGAATTTTTTCATCGTTGGCAAACAGGGTGGCTATATCATTCAACTTAGTAAGATGTGCCACAACTGTTTCAGACTCATAGCCATGGAAAGGATCAGATTCAACCAAAGTAATTAACTCAGGATCAACAGAGAATTCATAATCCTTATCAATAACGCAGATAGGTGAAGTAGCAAAAGTAGGGTCATGTTTCATTCTAGCATTTAAGGACTTTTCATTCAGCTTAGCTAATAATTTCTTAAGATCATATCTATCATTGCAAGAATGAAAGTCTCTAGCAGTTTCCTCATCCATAACATAACCCTGAGGCACAATAGGAAATTCATATCTATTGGTAGTAGCTTCATCATCACTTTCATAAATATCATCAGTTTCAATATTTGCATTCTCCCTAACCTTAGCAATTTGTTCATCTAGAAATTCACCTAGTGGCACAGTATCAGGCATAGAAGTAGTTTCAGCATACATAGCAGAAGTAGCATCATCAAGAACATACGACATATCAGACTCAATAGCAGGAATAGGTGTCACAAGTTTACTCATAACAGAAGGAGAATCAAGTGCAGAGCTAGATGGCAGTTCCTTACCTCCCCTCGTAGTTGAGGGTAAGATCTTGGTTTTTGAGTCCTTCAAATTCTTCATAGTGATCAACAGATATAAATCCGAAGTGACTTAAAGAAGAGAGCTATGCTCCCCGGCAACGGTGCCAGAAAATAGTCTTGATAACCCACAAGTGTAGCGGATCGCAACAGTTTTCGAGGGTAAAGTATTCAACCCAAATTTGTTGATTCGACACAAGAGGAGCCAAAGAACACTCTTAAGTATTAGCAGTTGAGTTGTCAATTCAACCACACCTGGAAACTTAGTATCTACAGCAAGATATTTTAGTAGCAAATTAATATGATAGTGGCGGTAGCAGCAATAAAAGTAACGATAGTGTTTTTGTAGTTTTTGAAATAGTAGCAACGGAAAAGTAAATAAGAAGCAAGCAATATATGAAAAGCTCGTAGGCATTGGATCGGTGATGGGAAATTATGTTAGATATGATTCATCATGTAGAAGTTACAACCTAGGGTAACATAGAACTAGCTCCAGTTCATCAATGCAATGTAGGCATGTATTCCGAATATAGTCATACGTGCTTATGGAAAAGGGGGTGCTATTGGAAACTAAGGGATATTAAGGCCTCCTTTTAATAGAGTACCGGACCAAAGCATTAACACATAGTGAATACATGAACTCCTCAAACTATGGTCATCACGGGAAGTGGTCCCGATTATTGTCACTTCGGGGTTGCCGGATCATAACACATAGTAGGTGACTATAGACTTGCAAGATAGGATCAAGAACACACATATATTCATGAAAACATAATAGGTTCAGATCTGAAATCATGGCACTCGGGCCCTAGTGACAAGCATTAAGCATAGCAAAGTCATAGCAACATCAATCTCTTAACATAGTGGATACTAGGGTTCAAACCCTAACAAAACTAACTCGATTACATGATAGATCCCATCTAACCCATCACCGTCCAGCAAGCCTACGATGGAATTGCTCACGCATGGCGGTGAGCATCATGGAATTGGTGATGGAGGAAGGTTGATGATGACGATGGCGATGATCTCCACTCTCCGGAGCCCCGAACGGACTCCCGATCAGCCCTCCCGAGAGAGATTAGGGCTTGGCGACGGCTCTGTCTCGTGAAACACGATAATTCTTTTTCCCTAATGTTTTTCTCCCCGAAAGTGAAGATATAGAATCTGGGGATATGTCGGTAGAGCACCAGGGGGCCACGAGCCAGGGGGCACGCCCTGGGAAGGGGGCGCGCCCCCCACCCTCGTGGACAGGGTGTGGGCCCCCTGGTGTGGATCTTCTTACAGATATTTTTTTTATTTTCCAAAATAAACCTCCGTGGAGTTTCACGCCATTCCGAGAACTTTTTATTTCTGAACAAAAAACAACACCATGGCAGTTCTGCTTAAAACAGCATCAGTCCGGGTTAGTTCCATTCAAATCATGCAAATTAGAGTCCGAAACAAGGGCAAAGGGGTTTGGAAAAGTAGATACGTTGGAGACGTATCATCGTACAACTCATCGGAGCTGCTCCAACGACGAAACCCTCCATCACAGCGGAGCAGTACCTCGGGCTCCATCTCCAGACGCCTAAGATCTTCTTCCCCTCCTCCGACAGCCAAGTCAGCCGGAGCATCCTCACCGGCCAACCCAGTCACGCTGAGATCGACATGTCTTCGCCAAAGAGGTTGTACACTTCTTGTGGTTTGACTTAATCTCACCATGCTTCTTTGCATCATGTGATCTTCCAATTCTTGTGAACCAAACACCCAGATTGGCAGAAATCCTGTGTTTTTAAATTCTCTGTTTTGCACGTGCATTCCTATCCTATTCATGTCTATTTCCTATCCCTGCATTGTTAGAATCCTCAAATTCAAACAAGGCCTTACACAATTACTTCTGTTACAGATATGTGTGAAAGAAAACCTTGTGTGGTTTGTCCTGCTCCTGTGGTCCTGTGTTCCACCCCAGCTCAGCTGCTCCAACGACGGAAGGGTTCACCACAACAGGGATTCGCTCTCCAGACTGTCTTTCGCCGCCTCAGATCTTCTTCCCCGCCGCCGGCCTCCACGACAACTGTCACAACCCTAGTTCTGGTATGCACTAGGTTAGCCTTGTGGTTTGCATCATGTTTAAATTTCAAATGAAATTGAAATGAGGACTTGTGAAACCCTCAGAAACCCTATTGAAAATGACCCAAATAAAAGTTGCTCCAAAAGGGTCCAAGAAAATGTTCATGTGGCCCTCTAAAAATATTGGTCAGAGATAAAAATCAAGCCAATATTATTAGGAGCTCATAAGTATTTATTTTGGGCATTTGGAATTAATGCAATAGTTATTTGCATTGGATATATATATATATATTATATATTTTATATATGTCCAAAATTCTGGTTGTTTATTTTTAGGGGCTTGGGTTAATTTCTAGGTCCCTGCAAAATAAATATGTCAGAAGAAAATAATTGATTTAATTTAGATATTAAATCAAAACAAATGTCAGAAAAAAATAGAAACCAGAAAAGGAAATAAAAAGGATAGAGCCTTACCTGGGCCACTTGCTGGCCTGGCACTGGGCCGGCCCAGTTGCCAGTCGTCGTTCTCCTGGCGACGATAGGAGGCCGAGCGTGTGGCCGGCGCGCGCTCGCGGCGGGAGCGCCACGCCACCTGCCTGCCTCAATCCCCTCGCCGCCTAGCCGCTTCTGGAGGAGCCACGCGATCTCCTCGATCCTCCCTCACTCTTCTGGATCCCTCCCCTCTCCTCTATCTCCCTCTCTCGCAGCTCCCGAACGCCGCCGTCGCCGTCGATCGCCGTAGCCGTAGCCACTGCCCTCCCCTCGCCCCTCCGAGAAGCCCGAGAGCTCCGCCACGACACCCTCGTCCTCTCCGTCAAGCCACCGGACGCCGGACGCCCTGTGGAGCCGTCGTCGTCATCGTCTTCCTCCTCGGACGCCGACGATCGCCGCCGTCGATTTCGCCGCAGCATAAGTCTCCCCAAGCCACTGACTTCCCCAGCAGAACCGCGGTGAGCCCCCGGTTCTTTCCCCCCTGTCCTCGCCGTCGTCTGCGGCCTCTAGCCCCTACCACCGCAGTTGCCCGACCTCACCGCCGCCGGCGATGCCGCCGCCGTGGCCACAGCCACCCACACTCCAAGCGGAGCACGCCACCGCGTCCGCCGTTTCACCAGGAGCCCGTAGCGCCCCTCCTTAGGTCTCCCCGTGCCCTGTAGACCCAGACCCGACGAGGGCCGAACTCCGGCGCCGCCGCGAGCTCGTTTCCGGCGAGCTCCGGCCGCCCCAGCTGCTGCCGCTTGCGGAAATGAACGCGGGTGAGCTCCAGCTCCCCGTAGGTGGTCTCCGCTGCCCAGAAGACCCCCGGAACAGGAATCCCAAAGCCCTCCACCGCGTTTGCTGCCGCCGGCGGCTAAACGCCGGCGTGCTAGCCGTAGTTTGACCAGGATTTGACCCCCTGGGTCAATGACAGGTGGGCCCCACCCCTTTTAGTTAGATGTCTGTTTAGTTAATTTAATTACTTTTGGTTAATTAGTTTAGACACTGACATGTGGGCCCAGCCCGGCTGATTATTTCTATTATGATTATTTTAGAGTTAATTAACTCAGTTAATTAACTGAGTCACTGACCAGTGGACCCCACTGTCAAGTTTGACTCTGGACCAGCCCCTTTGACCTGCTGATGTCATGCCTGTGTCATGCTGACGCAGTAATCCAGTTCTGTTTATTTAAATAAATCTTAAATGATTTATTTATTTCGGAAATTGGCTTAAACTTCAAAAAATCACAGAAATTCAACTGTAGCTCAGAATGAAATAATTTATATATGAAAAATTATCAGAAAAATTCAATCTATCCATCTGTACCATTTTCATGCATGACAAATGAAGTTAAACCTACTGTTTATATGAAAACACATATATGGCATTTAGAAATACTTATTTTAAAGTTGCATTTGAGCCTTTGGTTCAAATGGACTTCTTTCAAATCAAAATGCTAGTTGCATTAGCTCAAACAACATCATAACTTCATGCCATATCATGCATCAATATTGTTGCATATGCTTGTGTTTGACTGTCGGCACCGTTCTTCTCGATAGGTCCAGCTCCGGAGACTGATCTAGAGTACCTGTCAGAGGAGCAGTGCTCTGCACGTTGTTTTATCAGGCAAGCAAATCCCCTTGTTCATTCCGATACAATCCCTCTCTCGCTCCTGCTCCTTGTTATTGCATTAGGACAACAACGATTTCAACTGCTACTTTATGCTGCGGTAGTTGAACCCATTCCTCTGCATGACCTGTCTTTCCACAGTAAATAGTTGAAACCCACTAGCATGTGTAGGAGTTGATTGAAGCCATGTTGTGATCTTACCACGCCTTGCTTGCTATTGCTTAGAGTGTGTCAGGTCTGATTCATCGGGAATGAATTGGAGTGAAATGATATGTTCTGATGCTGAGGGTTGAACGTGTGAACACGATTTGGTAAAGGTAGCGGTGAGAGGCCATGTAGGAGTACATGGTGGGTTGTCTCACTGGAACCGTCCCTAAGAACTGAGTTCTGTGTATGTTGTCCAATGACCAGCTACTACCACGCATTGGAATGCTTAAGTGCCCCTCTCGACTTATTAACCGACTTGGTCTCTGTCCAGGAGTTGCAACTAGTTTCTGGTGTTTGTAGGTAGTGTTAGTAGTCTACCAAGTGGCACTCGGCCAGTGGGCTTGGGACAGACTAGGCACCGTGGCACGGTGTACCAAGCGTAGATCCACTCGGCGAGGTGGGCTTGGGAACCCTACGCACATCATTTGGGGCCGTGAGCGACACCCCGGCCGGATCTCCCCACGGATGGAGCCCGAATAGGCGATAAACCTGGACTAGAGTCTTGTGTGGTCAGTCAGGTCATGGCCGACACCCTCGCCAGGCTTCCGCTTGAAGGTTGCCGAGATACACAAGATGTACATGGCGGTAAGTGGCGAGAGCGTGTGTGAAGAAGTACACCCCTGCAGGGTTAACATAATCTATTCGAATAGCCGGGTCCGCGGATATGGACTTCTTGGATGCTTACGTGGTACATAGACAACTTGAAGTGGATACTCTAAAATACTCAAGACAAGTGTGAGTGCTATGGATGGCCTTCTCGTAGGGAGACGGGAATGAATCCATAGTGGTGTATTGTGTGGTGCTTAGTGGACTCGTGTGCGCCACCTCAAAGAGTTACCAGCAATCGTAGAATAGGATAGCCACTGAGTCAAAGCTGGCTTGCTGCAACTAAACCCCACTTTGCCATCTTGATACAAGTGCATGTATGATAGGATCTGATGTAAGTCTTGCTGAGTACCTTTGTACTCATGTTTGCTTAATTTATGTTTTGCAGATAGGATTGATGTCTCACTAGTAGTTCCGCTTGGATTTCGACAAGTAGCTTGTACCTCAGCTACGATCTTGGACGAGTGTTGTAGATAGTCAGGCTCTTCAGCCTTTTTCATTTGTAGATGTCTGTACTCAGACATGTAGTGCTTCCGCTTGTTGCTTGTATGCTCTGAATGTTGGGTCATGAGACCCATGTTTGTAATACTTGGCTCCTCGGAGCCTAATGAATAAATACTTTGTTTATTAGAGTCTTGTTGTGATGCCATGTTGTATTTGCACATATTGAGCATATTGTGTGTATGTTATTGAAATGCTTGGTATGTGTGGGATCCGACACCTAGTTGTTTACCCTTGGTAGCCTATCTTACAGGGAAATGTCTCCTAGTGCTTCCACTGAGCCTTGGTAGCTTGCTACTACTCCGGATCACTTAGGCTGACCGGCATATGTCCTTCTTCGTTCCTGTGTCTGTCCCTTAGGAAAAATGTCACGCGTTGTTCCTTTAAGTCCTTGTAGCTTGCTACGACTTGGGTTCATACGTTGATGACCGACACGTTCGTTGCTGGGTCATGAATGCCTGTCTCTGTAATTTAGTGCCACTTTTGGTTTATAACTGGTCATGTCGGCCCAGGTTCTCTGTCATATGGATGCTAGCGACACTATCATATACGTGAGCCAAAATGCGCAAACGGTCCCGGGCCAGGTAAGGTGGCACCCGTGGGGATACCGTGCGTGAGGCCGCAAAGTGATATGGTGTGTTACATGCTAGATCGGTGTGACTTAGGATCGGGGTCCCGACAGCGTTGGTATCAGAGCCTGACTGCCTGTAGGATTACCAAGCCAAACTGGTCGAAGTTGAGTCTAGAAATTCTTTAGTTATATAAGGGAATTGATTGTGGAAGGGAACGTAAGGCTCTTTTTACTCCTTATACCTCATGTCTTCTGATCTGAGTCATCTTACCTTTCCTACGGGGTTAAGGAACCAGGCTTTCTCTTCCGTCTATCAGGATCATGAGTTACTACTCCGTAGTCCCTTAAGATTGGTTGATCAGAGTTCTACTCCTGTTTTCAAGTTCTTTCGGTGAAGTTGTTTTAGTACTATCACAGAACCTTGAGTGAGATGTTGAACTACCCTTTGTTAGCAGGATGTCTCATTCTGAGCATTTTACTGCCGTTATGCTGCCGGAATTATCCTAGTAGTTCGAGAGATACTAATTTCTTGTTCTACCTTATGTGTCCTATAGTTGTTGATGTTTCCGTCTTCGGTTTCGCTTCTCAGGATGTCTTCAGTTAAGCGAAGCTCAGCTGCTCGTAGACAGAACCACGGAGATGGTAGGGATGAGGAGGATCCTCCCGACCAGCCTTCGTTGGCAGAGTTAATGATAGAGATGGAGAGAAACAAGCGTGAGTCTAACCGTCTGTTGGCACGTATTGAGGAGAACACCGCACAACAGTGCAAGGAATCAACAACCATCCATGACTTCATTCGTCTGAAACCACCCACCTTTCATCATTCCATTGAGCCACTCGATGCAGATGACTGGCTCCGTAGTATCACTCACAAGCTGCGTTCTGCGAATGTAGCTGAAGATGACAAGGTCATCTATGCCACTTATCATCTGGAAGGTCCTGCTAGTCTTTGGTGGCAGAACTATGAGGCCATGATTCCAGCTGGCCAGATTCCTACCTGGAGAGATTTCACCGAGGCTTTTCGTGAGCATCATATCCCTCAAGCCCTTATCGATCGTAAGAGAGAAGAGTTCTGTAGTCTTACACAGGCTAAGATGGCTATTGATGCTTATAGTCGAGAGTTTGAGAACCTCGCCCGCTATGCTACAGAAGAAGTGTCCACGGACGCCAAGAAGCAGGCTAGGTTCCGGAAGGGTCTCAACCCCAAACTGCGTCGTGACCTCCACTTGCATCATTGCAACACATTCCAGGCTCTTGTGAACAAGGCCATCAATGCAGAGACAGCTCAGCTCACTTACGATGAGTCTCGTAAGCACATCCTTGATTTGGGAAATTCCTCCGGTACTAGTCTCCAGAAGCGCCAGATTTGGGTTCTGAACTCTGTTCTTCCACCCATCTATCCTTCGAGGCCATCTCGTGTGGTACCTCTTCCAGTTCAGCAGTATGCTCCACCCAGGCCTATTGATAGACCGTTTGCCAATGCGGGTCCACGTCCTACCTCCAGGATTTGTCACAAGTGCGGAGAACCGGGACACATTGCCCGTATTTGCACTCAGACCCGTGTTGCCCCATCCCAGTCCGAGAAATCTGTTAGACGTGATAAATCATCACGCAAGATGATCAATGTTAAGTCAGCTCCCATCGAACATGGACGTGTGCATCACGTCTCAGCCAATGACGCTCATGATGATCCAGATGTCGTTCTTGGTACACTTCTTGTCAATTGTCATCCGGCATCGGTTCTATTCGATACTGGAGCGTCTCATTCTTTCATTTCCGAAAGTTATGCCCGTTTGCACGACATGCCATTTTGAGATATGCCTTCCCCACTACTTATTCAAACTCCTGGATCCAAATGGCAAACTTCTAGTGTAAGCCATGGTAATGAAATCCTTGTCGACAGACTTGTGTTCCTTGCATCACTTGTAGCCCTCAAGCCTTCAGATATTAATATCATCTTGGGTATGGACTGGATGACAGCTCATCATGCCAAGATTGATTGCTTCACTAGGTCTGTTCAGCTTACACATCCATCTGGTAAGATAGTCACTGTCAACACTAGAGTTGCAAAGCGTCAACTCTATTCTCTTAATGCCAGCCCTCTCCCAAATCTTGAAGATGTTCCGGTAGTCCGTGACTTTCCGGATGTCTTTCCAGAGGAACTGCCAGGTGTTCCACCCGATCGAGATGTAGAGTTTGTTATAGAGCTTATCCCAGGAACCTCTCCAATCTCTAGGAGACCCTACAAAATGGCACCCTTAGAACTAGCCGAGCTTAAGAAACAACTTGATGAGTCCTTGCAAAAGGGTTTCATCCGTCCTAGTTCTTCTCCCTGGGCTTGCCCCGTCCTCTTCGTCAAGAAGAAGGATGGTACGGATCGGATGGTTGTAGATTATCGTCCCGTTAATTTGGTCACGGTAAAGAACAAGTATCCGCTTCCCAGGATCAACGACCTGTATGATCAGCTCGCTGGATCCTCAGTCTTCTCCAAGATGGATTTGAGGTTAGGATACCATCATATGAAAATTAGAAATGGGGACATTCCCAAGACGGCTTTCGTCACTCGTTATGGTCAGTACGAGTACACCGTCATGTCCTTCGGTTTAACAAATGCTCCAGCCACTTTCTCCCGCTTGATGAACTCGATCTTCATGTAGTATTTAGATAATTTCGTCGTGGTTTATCTCGATGATATTCTTATTTACTCGAAAAACGAGGAAGAACATGCCGAACATCTTAGACTTGTTCTAGAAAAACTCAGAGAGCACCGCCTTTATGCCAAGTTCTCCAAGTGCGAATTTTGGTTGCCAGAAGTGACCTATCTCGGTCATGTAATCTCTGGTAAGGGCATTGCTGTCAACCCCGAGAGAGTTCAGGCCGTTCTTGATTGGACTCCACCTGAAACAGTTAAACAAGTTAGGAGTTTCCTTGGTCTAGCCAGTTATTGTCGCCGCTTTGTTGAGAACTTCTCTAAAGTGGCCAAACCTCTCACGGAACTTCTTAAGAAAGATAAAAAGTTTGAGTGGTCCCCACAGTGTGAGCACAGTTTTCAGGAACTGAAAAGACGCCTGACTTCTGCTCCCATACTTGTGCCACCGGATTTCACTAAGGACTTTGTTATCTACTGTGATGCATCACGACAGGGACTAGGTTGCATTCTTATGCAGGATCGTCGTGTGATTGCCTATGCATCTCGACAGTTGCATCCACATGAGGAGAATTATCCTACACATGATCTAAGCTTGCAGCCGTAGTCTATGCACTTAAGACCTGGCGACATTACCTTCTTGGTAATCGTTGCGAGATCTACACCGATCACCAGAGTCTCAAGTATATTTTCACCCAACCAGATTTGAATCTTAGGCAAAGACGTTGGTTGGAGTTGATCTCAGATTACGACTTAGGGATTACCTATACCCCAGGCAAGGGAAATGTCATGGCTGATGCGCTAAGTCGTAAATCCTATTGCAACAATCTCATGTTGCAGCAGGGCCAACCACTTCTCCATGAGGAATTATGTAAGCTTAACCTTCACATTGCTCCTCACGGATTCCTTTCAACCTTGGTGGTGAAACCTACCCTTGAGGATCAGATTATTTCTGACCAAAAGTTTGATAGGGGTGTTATCCGCATCAAGAGGAACATTAAAAAGGGAGTTGGTGGATGTTTCTCTATCGATGATCGAGGTGTTGTTTTCTTTGAGAATCGCTTGGTAGTTCCCAAGAAGCAACATCTTCGGCAATTGATTCTTAAAGAGGCTCATGAATCTCCTCTCACGATTCATCCCGGTAGTACTAAGATGTATCAGGAGCTACGCCAGAGGTTCTGGTGGACTAGGATGAAGAGAGAAATTGCTGAGTTCATTGCTAAATGTGACGTTTGTCGTCGCGTTAAGGCAGAACATCAAAGACCTGCTGGCACCCTTCAGCCTCTAGCTATTCCTGAATGGAAATGGGATAAAGTTGGTATGGACTTCATCACCGGCTTTCCCAGGACCAAGAGAGGGAATAATGCTATCTTCGTAGTCATTGATCGTCTCTCCAAAGTAGCTCACTTCCTACCTGTTCGAGAGAGTATCACTGCTAGTCAGCTTGCTGACTTGTATATTTCTCGAATAGTGTCACTTCATGGTGTCCCACTAGAGATCAATTCAGACCGTGGTAGTCTTTTCACTTCTCATTTTTGGGAGAGTTTCCAGACTGCCATGGGCACCCATCTTTCTTTCAGTACCGCTTTCCACCCTCAGTCTAGTGGTCAAGTGGAACGGGTTAACCAAATCCTCGAAGACATGCTTAGAGCTTGTGTTATCTCATTCGGTATGGATTGGGAGAAATGTCTTCCTTTCGCCGAATTTGCTTATAACAATAGCTATCAATCCAGTCTTAAGCAAGCTCCTTTTGAGATTCTTTATGGACGAAGATGTCGAACACCTTTGAACTGGTCAGAAACCGGTGAAAGACAATTCTTTGGACCGGATATGATCCAGGAAGCAGAAGAGCAAGTTCGCATCATTCGTGAGAATTTGAAAACAACCCAATCTCGTCAGAAGAGCCAATATGATCGTCATCATAAGGAAGTGGCTTATGAAGTTGGTGACAAAGCTTACCTTCGGGTTACCCCTTTGAAAGGTACCCATCATTTCGGTATCAAGGGCAAGTTGGCTCCTCGTTACATTGGTCCTTTTCGCATTCTCGCTAAACGAGGAGAGGTTGCCTACCAATTGGAACTACCCCCACATCTTTCTCGAGTTCATGATGTCTTCCACGTCTCTCAACTCAGGCGTTGCTTCTCGGATCCCATCCGCGGAGTGGACCACGAAACGCTTGATCTCCAAGATAACCTCACATATCGAGAGTATCCCATTCGCATTTTGGATCAAGCAGAGCGTGTCACTCGACGTCATAACATCAAGTTTCTCAAAGTTCAATGGTCTCATCATTCCGAGAGGGAAGCTACTTGGGAGCGAGAAGATCGTCTCCGACTGGAGTACCCCACCTTCTTTCCTCCTACTCCTGAATCTCGGGACGAGATTCTTTCGAGTGGAGGCGAGTTGTCACAACCCTAGTTCTGGTATGCACTAGGTTAGCCTTGTGGTTTGCATCATGTTTAAATTTCAAATGAAATTGAAATGAGGACTTGTGAAACCCTCAGAAACCCTATTGAAAATGACCCAAATAAAAGTTGCTCCAAAAGGGTCCAAGAAAATGTTCATGTGGCCCTCTAAAAATATTGGTCAGAGATAAAAATCAAGCCAATATTATTAGGAGCTCATAAGTATTTATTTTGGGCATTTGGAATTAATGCAATAGTTATTTGCATTGGATATATATATATATATATTATATATTTTATATATGTCCAAAATTCTGGTTGTTTATTTTTAGGGGCTTGGGTTAATTTCTAGGTCCCTGCAAAATAAATATGTCAGAAGAAAATAATTGATTTAATTTAGATATTAAATCAAAACAAATGTCAGAAAAAAATAGAAAACAGAAAAGGAAATAAAAAGGATAGAGCCTTACCTGGGCCACTTGCTGGCCTGGCACTGGGCCGGCCCAGTTGCCAGTCGTCGTCCTCCTGGCGACGACAGGAGGCCGAGTGTGTGGCCGGCGCGCGCTCGCGGCGGGAGCGCCACGCCACCTGCCTGCCTCACTCCCCTCGCCGCCTAGCCGCTTCTGGAGGAGCCACGCGATCTCCCCGATCCTCCCTCACTCTTCTGGATCCCTCCCCTCTCCTCTATCTCCCTCTCTCGCAGCTCACGAACGCCGCCGTCGCCGTCGATCGCCGTAGCCGTAGCCACTGCCCTCCCCTCGCCCCTCCGAGAAGCCCGAGAGCTCCACCACGACACCCTCGTCCTCTCCGTCAAGCCACCGGACGCCGGACGCCCTGTGGAGCCACCGCCGTCATCGTCTTCCTCCTCGGACGCCGACGATCGCCGCCGTCGATTTCGCCGCAGCAGAAGTCTCCCCGAGCCACTGACCTCCCCAGCAGAACCGCGGTGAGCCCCCGGTTCTTTCCCCCCTGTCCTCGCCGTCGTCTGCGGCCTCTAGCCCCTACCACCGCAGTTGCCCGACCTCACCGCCGCCGGCGATGCCGCCGCCGTGGCCACAGCCACCCACACTCCAAGCGGAGCACGCCACCGCATCCGCCGTTTCACCAGGAGCCCGTAGCGCCCCTTCATAGGTCTCCCCGTGCCCTGTAGCCCCAGACCCGACGAGGGCCGAACTCCGGCGCCGCCGCGAGCTCGTTTCCGGCGAGCTCCGGCCGCCCCAGCTGCAGCCGCTTGCGGAAATGAACGCGGGTGAGCTCCAGCTCCCCGTAGGTGGTCTCCGCTGCCCAGAAGACCCCCGGAACAGGAATCCCGAAGCCCTCCGCCGCGTTTGCTGCCGCCGGCGGTTAAACGCCGGCGTGCTAGCCGTAGTTTGACCAGGATTTGACCCCCTGGGTCAATGACAGGTGGGCCCCACCCCTTTTAGTTAGATGTCTATTTAGTTAATTTAATTACTTTTGGTTAATTAGTTTAGACACTGACATGTGGGCCCAGCCCTGCTGATTATTTCTGTTAGGATTATTTTAGAGTTAATTAACTCAGTTAATTAACTGAGTCACTGACCAGTGGACCCCACTGTCAGGTTTGACTCTAGACCAGCCCCTTTGACCTGCTGATGTCATGCCTGTGTCATGCTGACGCAGTAATCCAGTTCTGTTTATTTAAATAAATCTTAAATGATTTATTTATTTCAGAAATTGGCTTAAACTTCAAAAAATCACAGAAATTCAACCATAGCTCAGAATGAAATAATTTATATATGAAAAATTATCAGAAAAATTCAATCTATCCATCTGTACCAATTTCATGCATGACAAATGACGTTAAACCTACTGTTTATATGAAAACACATATATGGCATTTAGAAATACTTATTTTAAAGTTGCATTTGAGCCTTTGGTTCAAATGGACTTCTTTCAAATCAAAATGCTAGTTGCATTAGCTCAAACAACATCATAACTTCATGCCATATCATGCATCATATTGTTGCATATGCTTGTGTTTGACTGTCGGCACCGTTCTTCTCGATAGGTCCAGCTCCGGAGACCGATCCAGAGTACCTGTCAGAGGAGCAGTGCTCTGCACGTTGTTTTATCAGGCAAGCAAATCCCCTTGTTCATTCCGATACAATCCCTCTCTCGCTCCTGCTCCCTGTTATTGCATTAGGACAACAACGATTTCAACTGCTACTTTATGCTGCGGTAGTTGAACCCATTCCTCTGCATGACCTGTCTTTCCACAGTAAATAGTTGAAACCCACTAGCATGTGTAGGAGTTGATTGAAGCCATGTTGTGATCTTACCATGCCTTGCTTGCTATTGCTTAGAGTGTGTCAGGTCTGATTCATCGGGAATGAATTGGAGTGAAATGATATGTTCTGATGCTGAGGGTTGAACGTGTGAACACGATTTGGTAAAGGTAGCGGTGAGAGGCCATGTAGGAGTACATGGTGGGTTGTCTCACTGGAACCGTCCCTAAGAACTGAGTTCTGTGTATGTTGTCCAATGACCAGCTACTACCACGCATTGGAATGCTTAAGTGCCCCTCTCGACTTATTAACCGACTTGGTCTCTGTCCAGGAGTTGCAACTAGTTTCTGGTGTTTGTAGGTAGTGTTAGTAGTCTACCAAGTGGCACTCGGCCAGTGGGCTTGGGACAGACTAGGCACCGTGGCACGGTGTACCAAGCGTAGATCCACTCGGCGAGGTGGGCTTGGGAACCCTGCGCACATCATTTGGGGCCGTGAGCGACACCCCGGCCGGATCTCCCCACGGATGGAACCCGAATAGGCGATAAACCTGGACTAGAGTCTTGTGTGGTTAGTCAGGTCGTGGCCGACACCCTCGCCAGGCTTCCGCTTGAAGGTTGCCAAGATACACGAGATGTACATGGCGGTAAGTGGCGAGAGCGTGTGTGAAGAAGTACACCCCTGCAGGGTTAACATAATCTATTCGAATAGCCGGGTCCGCGGATATGGACTTCTTGGATGCTTACGTGGTACATAGACAACTTGAAGTGGATACTCTAAAATACTCAAGACAAGTGTGAGTGCTATGGATGGCCTTCTCGTAGGGAGACGGGAATGAATCCATAGTGGTGTATTGTGTGGTGCTTAGTGGACTCGTGTGCGCCACCTCAAAGAGTTACCAGCAATCGTAGAATAGGATAGCCACTGAGTCAAAGCTGGCTTGCTGCAACTAAACCCCACTTTGCCATCTTGATACAAGTGCATGTATGATAGGATCTGATGTAAGTCTTGTTGAGTACCTTTGTACTCATGTTTGCTTAATTTATGTTTTGCAGATAGGATTGATGTCTCACTAGTAGTTCCGCTTGGACTTCGACAAGTAGCTTGTACCTCAGCTACGATCTTGGACGAGTGTTGTAGATAGTCAGGCTCTTCAGCCTTTTTCATTTGTAGATGTCTGTACTCAGACATGTAGTGCTTCCGCTTGTTGCTTGTATGCTCTGAATGTTGGGTCATGAGACCAATGTTTGTAATACTTGGCTCCTCGGAGCCTAATGAATAAATACTTTGTTTATTAGAGTCTTGTTGTGATGCCATGTTGTATTTGCACATATTGAGCATATTGTGTGTATGTTATTGAAATGCTTGGTATGTGTGGGATCCGACACCTAGTTGTTTACCCTTGGTAGCCTATCTTACAGGGAAATGTCTCCTAGTGCTTCCACTGAGCCTTGGTAGCTTGCTACTGCTCCGGATCACTTAGGCTGACCGGCATATGTCCTTCTTCGTTCCTGTGTCTGTCCCTTAGGGGAAATGTCACGCGTTGTTCCTTTAAGTCCTTGTAGCTTGCTACGACTTGGGTTCATACATTGATGACCGACACGTTCGTTGCTGGGTCATGAATGCCTGTCTCTGTAATTTAGTGCCACTTTTGGTTTATAACTGGTCATGTCGGCCCAGGTTCTCTGTCATATGGATGCTAGCGACACTATCATATACGTGAGCCAAAATGCGCAAACGGTCCCGGGCCAGGTAAGGTGGCACCCGTGGGGATACCGTGCGTGAGGCCGCAAAGTGATATGGTGTGTTACATGCTAGATCGGTGTGACTTAGGATCGGGGTCCCGACAACAACTGCATTACCATCATCAACTGAGCAGATGACCTTGAGGACTATACAGGTCCGCAAGAGAGGTCGCACTATTCCGTGTATGCTTACGTTATGCATCGCTTAATATGATGACATGCTACTTTATCGTCGTGTTCACCTATTAGACTCCGACTCAGGTCCAAACTTATGCTGAAACTTGAGTTTTTAAATGGTTGTGGGGTACATATTGGGCCAGCAATCAGCACTATCTGTCTACTATCTGGTTAAACTCGGGTGTCTACTATGAGTTTCATGTTGGGTGCAAACAAACATTAAAGGAGCCATTATCTGTATTTTTAACTAAATCTATTATCTGCCTGCTATCATTGGTTTTGGGTCTATCCACAGTTTGCTACCTTCACTCTGGATTTGTGCATGCACTCCTTACATAATCTCACTATGTTTTATTCATATGCATGTCAGTTATTGTACACAATGGAACTAAAAATGTAGAGCAAAAGAGACGAGCCTTACGTAGCAATAAAATTTCATACAGACGTCGCTCCATGGTGGGCGCGAAGGCAGCCCCCCTCCACCCATTTCGTATCGTAATCAAGAGGAAGATAACTCCTCAGAGGAGGATTCAGAGACAGATGACCAGTCCGATCCCCGCTCCCCCGAGGTGCATGCTCTAACTTGGCAGGGTTAGGTTGCTCATATCGTGTGTATGGTATCTTGAATTGCTACGTCATTTGCTTAGTTTAGACATGATTTGTGTGAATGCCACATGTTTAGTGTCTAATTACCATATATGTGAATTATGCAATGCCATCTTTCTGCAAGACATTATATATGTGAATTATGCAATGATATCTTGTTGCAAGGCATTATATACTTGAATTGTGCAATGCCATGTTGTTTAGCCAAGCGTCATATTTGTGAATTATATCATGCCATCCTTTTTTTGTATTTCTCATTTCTTTTGTCGACAATGTTTGTATATTCAACTTCTCTTCGTGTGCATCAGCCATTTGAATTGGTGATGGAGAAATCTGGAGTGAAAACAAGGTCTTCATAGCAGACAATGCTACCTGGTGAAGCAGATATGTTGCTGGTTACAGATAGCTCTTCAGAGGAGGATTCAGAGGCAGATGACCAGTCCTATTATCCCCCTGAGGTGTATGCTCAAACTTGGTAGGGTTATATTACTCATATCATGCATATGTTGTATTGCAATGCTTAGTTTTTACATCATATACACGATATTGAATGCCATCTCCTTAGTTGACACATCATATATGTGATTGCCCTCTGCTCACTTCCTTAGTATATAAATCATATATTTGAATTATATCATGCCATGATGTTTACATAGACAGCATGTATCTGAATTATGGCATGCCAACCCATTTTCTAAAGACATAATATAGTTATATCATCTCATCATGTTCACATAGTCATCATATTTTGAATTATGTCATTCTATCCGTGAATTATCATGCCATCATGTTTCATCGACGGCATGTTTTTGATTTATGGCATGCCAACCACTTTAATAGACACATCGTATAGTTATATCATGTTATCCTGTTTACATAGTCATCACATTTTGAAGTATGTCATTCTATCCTGATTAGTTAGCCATCATACATGTGAAATTGTGTCATGCTATCTTGTTTAATTAGCCATCATATATTTGAAATTATGTCCTGCTATTCTGTTTGGTTAGACAATATAAATGTGAATTATTTCATGCCATGTTTTCTTCCCTACTATCCATTGCACCTGTCTATCTTACAATGTCTGTACATTCAATTACTTTTCTTATTTATCAGCCATTTCAATTGGAGGGGGTGATGGTAGTATCTGTGGGAGTAAAAACACGGTCTTCAGAAAAGATCATGCTACGTGTCGATGAAGATAGAACCATGGTTGTACTTGCCCAAGAACTAGCCCCACCACGCATAACCCAGACTCATGCAGATTGTACCCCTACCCAGTTGGACATAGAACCAGCTACACCCCTTCTAACCCCAACCCCAGCAGATAGTAACCCAATTCTCGTGGACACGGCATTGTCTCCACCGCAGAGCACCCAAACACGAGCAGTTAGTAAGGCAACTACAGTGCCCAAAGCACGAGGACCACCACTCTGAACCCCAAGTCAACGCTTAACGCTGAAGAAGAATTGTTCTCAGGTCAGGTTCCATAGCTATGGTTCATACTACTTTGCTCTTGCATCACTGTATTTACTCATACCAACTAATTTCAAATTTGAAGGATGCAATTGAAACTCCAATGGCGCAACAGGTATGTTTTAAATCTGTTTCTTTAATGTGTTTGCTATTGTAACTTGCTCTATGTTGATTTCAGTTTCAATTGAATAAACAGTTATATTCTCATGCCATGCACGTTACAAGTGTTGTTATTGCTGTGTAGTTGCCCACACTTATATTATGTCTATGATGCTTTCTCTTAAATAGGTATGATTCGAACTGTATCTATCTTGATTTGGCAACATAAACTAGAATGATATAGACCATATAGTGACCATACTACATAGATATATTTTTGCTTCATGATGTTATCCTGTCTACCTTACAACTGAACTGGTTTACCAAAATGAGTTTCATATACTACATTGTAAATCTGTGATGTGTTTGTTTGTTTCTCCTTTAGAACGTGGATAAAATATTGGAGAAGAGTACCCCGTTATGCAATGGTAAAGGAAGTAATGCAGATCAGGTTCAAGATAGTGAGACATCCCTGTTGTTCTCCAAGAAAGCTGATAAAAACTATATTGAAGACATTGAGACAACCCCAAAGTCCTGTCTTGATGTAGTGTTCGAGTTAATAGCTACTACTGCTGGCACTAGCTCTTCGAACTCGCTGCCTGAATCAGTTCGGCTTCTTGAGTCTCAACTTCAAGTTGAAAGACATCGATCAGATGTTATGCGACAGGAAGCCAAAGGACTGAGGAAGTCCCTGCAGAATTCAGATGCATACTTTCTGGTGCAACAGCAAGTGTTGGAGGATTTAAGCGCCAACAAGAGAAAGTTAATAAGCTTGCTAAGCATCTTGCCAGCATTATGGGTACCGAGGATATTGTTTCTTGAGCTCTTCTGAAGTGGTTTCAGTTCTGGACTTGGTTTCTTGCGGCGTTTATATGTTGCTTTGTCCCTATATTTGCACTGGTGGCGAACTTTGATGCCTAGTGGATGTAATATGTGTAATAGCCGTGATAGCCTACCGTAAGTTGCTTGCCTATTTATTTCCTTATTGTCTTGTTTATTTGTTTTCTTGTAGTCAGTGCAGTTCTTTTTCCACGGTTTGCTAGTGGCCGCAATAGCCTATTTTTTAAAACTAGGCCACATTAACCATGGGCTACATATTTACTGTAGTTAACATGGGCCTCTTACGGGCCGTATAAACAATGGGCCTTCTAAGGGACGTAGAAACAACGGTCCTTCTACGGGGCGTAGAAACAATGGGCCTTATACGGGCCGTAAACACAATGGGCCTTCTACGGGCCGTATGATCGGTTGGCCAAACATGGGCCAATAACAGACCACACTATGGCCGTAAATGGGCTAGAGTTGAAATCGTCCGTTCATGGGCCGACCATAACGGGCCGACCATAACGGGTCATCGTTAATCGGCCGTATTTGATGATGCTATTAAAACGGGCCAACGTATTAACGGGCCGACTATAACCATGGGCCAAGAATAAATGGGCCCTGAGAAGGTCGAAAGATAACATGGGCTGGAAACGGCCCAATGGAATAATGGGTCGTTAATGGGTATAAAGTGAAACATTGTTCAATATGGGCCAGTTTTACCACGGGCCATTAATGGGCCGAGGGTTACTAAGGACCTCATAGGCCGAAAGACGTCATGGGCCATACATGAGCCAGAAGTTAAAATGGGCTGGAAATGTATTGGACGTCCCAGATGACGCTACTGGGCCTAATTCGGATAGGCCATAAACGGGCCCTGGGTTAGCGGGTTGTAAATGGGCTATATGCGAACAAGCCGTTAACAGGCTTGCCGTGGGCCGGCCCGTCACCTTTTGACCAAGTCAAATGGGCCGGCCTTTTCACAGGAATGGGCCTCTTTTGGGCACTGTTCATTACGGGCCAGTTTTACCACGGGCCGTTAATGAGCCGAGGGTTACTAAGGGCCTCATATGGGCTGAAAGACGTCATGGGCCATACATGGGCCGGGAGTTAAAACGGGATGGAATTATATTGGACGGCCCAGATGACGCTACTAGGCCTAATTCGGATAGTGTCATGGTTTTGTCACGACAGATGTCCTAGCAAAAGGACTTAGTCGTGAGGCCATCGCTACGGGTTAGCTTAAAGGGGGTTAAAGCGGACAAGGACGCAAGGGTTTATACTAGTCCGGCCCCTTCGATGAAGGTAAAAGCCTACGTCTAGTTTGGTGTGGAATTGCTAGGGTTTCGATGACCAGGGAGCGAATCCGCTTTGCATGTGTCTCGAGTTGTTGTTCTCTGTCCTTGAACCATCGTCAGATCGTCCCTTTATATACTCGAGGTGACGCCCGATCTGGTTTACAGAGTCCCGAGGCAGGCTCATAAACGTGTTCGGCTCGGTCTCTATCTTTCCTATCTTACAACACAAGTTACCCGTCGTATGGCGGTTTACAAATTATGGGCCCTAACACCTCTTGGGCTTTTAGTCTTCTGGAATAAAGCGTCATGCTCCATGCTCCGCTGGGCTTCAGCAGAAGTAATCTTGATAGGCATAAAACAGCCCCTCCTAGGCGGTTTATACCTAGTAGTAATATCCCTGACATTAGGCCCCAGATTGATTTGAACCTATTCATGTCAATCTTCAACGTCTTGTAAAAAATTCACCCTTCGTGGCTTCAAATACTTCATAAATCGCCATGACGTCATCTTCCTGAATCACTTTGAACCGCTGTGACGTCATCTGCTCATTTAATACTTGTGCCTGTTTTATTTTTTATCCATTAAAAGCTCCGAAGATCGAGGCAACAGTATCGTCCCATATCCACTTTTTCGGCTCCTCGATTCCCGCGCCTGCCGTTTCATTTTTCAGCTTATAAATAGGGCAGAGGGGAATCTCTTTTTTTTCCTTTGCTCCTTTGGCTCTTCTTCTTCCTCGCGCCCGCTCTTGCTCAAGCTCTTCCGCCGTCGTCGACCCTTGCCTCTTCGTCAAGCTTGGCCGCTGCATCAACCTGGTCGTATTAGAGAATCGTCGGCGCGCCTCCGCACTTCTCGGCTCCGGTAAGTCCTTTCCTTATCCCATATATAGATCTCATTAGGGTTTTCATCTGCAAGTTCATAGCTAGGGCGCTGTTCTTCGTAGTTCTTCATCGTTGCCCGACAACTAGTGTAGATCTAATCCCCCGGCGTATATTTGTAGTAATAACTCCACTTCCTTAGGGTACGTTTATTCTTCCCCCAAAGTATTAGTTTAGACTGCGTTTGTTGGAGCCATTGCTGCATCTGTTGAATATAGACCATGAATATTTCCGAATTTCTAACATGTTGTAGATCCATAACTTCATCACTGATTTCACGAAACTTGTTTTACCATAACTTCAGATATGCATCTTTCATACTCTCATTGGCGGTTTAGCATTTCACAAAAGACTATAAACCGGTAGATACCATTAGGCCCCTGCTTAAACCGCCGTTTGTAGATACCTTTGAAATATTGTCGGTTTAAACTTGCCTAGATCATAAACTGGCCCTTCACTATATTTTTAGCTTTTCTCCTCGCAATGGCAAAACAAGCAAAGCAGTTTACCTCCTGCAACTGGGTCCAGTCCCGGATTACTGAAGAAGATTTGTAGCACCGGGCTGAGATTGGCGCTTTAGGCCCAAAGAATGTCCTTCACTGGAGAGTCCCTGGACCGGAGTATCCTCCAGAGCCCAAAGACGGAGAAGTCATCGTGTTTCTTGATCATCTAGCCCGGGGATTCAGCCCTCCTGGGAAGTTCTTTCGTGATGTGCTAGCGGACTTTCAACTCCATCCTCAAGATATTGGGCCCAATTATGTGTCCAACATCTGCAACTTTCTTGTGAAGGTTATCTGCAAGAAGAGCCGTCAGTTGAACTATTCAGGGATTTCTTTCATTTAAACCGTCGCGCAGAGTTTTCTGACGGTCCAAACACTGAACTTGGCAGAATGTCCATTCAGAAGAGAAAGGATGTCAGCTTTCCTCATGCCAACCACCACAGCCATCCTAAAGAGTGGAATCAAACTTGGTTTTACTGTCTAGATACTTCTCCGAAAGATGAGAATCCTCTGCCGGGTTACCGTCCTCATCGGCTATCTGAGAACCATCCCTTTCCTCAACGGCTAAGTGCTCAAGAACGAGCCCGATATGCCCCTCAGCTCTCAAAGCTCAGAGCTTTCACCGCGAATGGTTTAACAGGAATTGATTTTGTTCGTTGTTGGATTTCCTGGAGCGTTCTTCCACTAAGCCGGCGCTCCGGTTTAATGTGCGAATATACCGAAGACCCCAAGGACCCTCTGCGCCATACTGAAGTTGTGCTAGCAGAGAATGAAATCAATGAGGCCGTTAAGAAACTGCTGAATGAACCGGTAGAGGCCTGCAGCCAAACCGGACTGGCTCCCTTCTGCGCGCTCAACAAACCGCCATCGGTAAACTTTTCTCTTGTCTTGTTTGTTCTACTTCAATCTGTCTTTATTATCATTTCTGAATGATTTCTCAATTTTCAATAGGGTAATGACCCATTCTGGAAGAAGAAAGTCCAGGATAAACTGGCAAAAGTACGTCGCCAGAAAACCAAAGTTGTTAAGAAAACCGTCAGGAAGAAGACTACTGACGTATCTGAATCTAATCTGGAGGACGACCAACCGGCCTCAGAGGTATCACTTGATTCCCTTGGCTCCCTTTTCTTGCATCTTATTAACAATGATTATACTCAGGGACACGCTGAAGGCAGCAAGGCAGATGATGTCGAGGTAATTACCCTTTCTTCCGGTTCAGAACCTCTGCCGACACAAAAAATTTGTCGAGCAAGGCGGAAAGTACAGTTTTCTCACCCTTTCGCTTACTTGGACCCAAACTTTATTTTGAAAAAACATCAACATGAAGCTCTTCGCACCACGCGGCATAGTGGCCACGCCATTGAGTCCACCCCTTTACCACATACCCCAGCCCGGAAACGTTGATCAAAGGTTTTACAAACTCCAAATGCTCTTTATCCCAAAGCGGGCTATATTCGCCAGCCTCTTAATCCGTCTGATTCCAATTATCAGGATACTCCTCGTTTGTCATCCAGCGAATCAACTGCTACGCGGCTTCCTCCACATAAGACTGTTCCTCGGTAGGTTTTTTTAGTATCTTGTCTAACTTTTTCCTTTTACTCCTCTGACTATCGTCACCTTTATCTTTTGCAGTAAGCCCAGGCCTAGTAAAAAGGCTAAGCTAAATAAACCGGCAGGTGATGACGCGATTCCTGAACCGGCAAAGAATCCTGAACCTGCTGAAGAGAATGTTGATACTTTGCATGATGATCCTCCTCTCATGGATCATGAAGTCTTTGTCAATCAAGGAAGTGCCCCAATGGATCGTGACACTAATCCGCCCAGTCCTGTCCGGGCCAGCAATACTCCGGCTAGCCCTGCTAAACCTGCTGCCGCTTCAGCAGAGGATGTTCAAATCACTGGCTTCGGTTATACTGCTCCTAGTGAACCCGTTGCCTTATCCAAACACACTGCAAAAGATGAAGCCTCCGGCAAGGACAAAGGCAAATGGAATGCTGATTTGTCCAATTATGCTCAACTTAGTGCCCAAGATCTTCATTCCGGTTATCTAAACCGGTTGTATACAAGACGTGATCATGAAGCCGGTTTAGTGAATCTGATGAAGGAACGCTATGAGGTAAACTTGTGCTTAACTTCTCTTAAATTTATTTCTGCTTAAGCCTTCTAATTTGCCTTTACTCCATCGTAGCCCCCAAGGGCCGGTTTACTCCTTTAGGATGAGCCGGGACTTCAGAATATCCATTATATAGTTTTTCCATATGTGTAGTCCCCAAGGGACGGTTTACTTCTTCTGGATGAGCCGGGACTTTTTATTTGTAACCCTTTCTGAACAATGACGCATTAGCCCCCAAGTGTCGAGTATATAACTTGTTATGTGCTTGGGACTTTATTGAAAATGTCTGATAACTGCAAATATGCATTAGCCCCCAAGTGCCAAGTGTATAATTTGTTATGTGCTTGGGACTTTATTGAAAATGTCTGATAATTGCAAATATGCATTAGCCCCCAAGTGCCAAGTGTATAACTTGTTATGTGCTTGGGACTTTCAATATGCTTCATCAATGTATAATATGCTCTTCTCTTGATAGGCTGATCTAAACCGGAAAGATTCTCAAGTGGACGAGCTCCAAGATACTTTGAAGTTTCAACAAACCGCCGCTTCCAAAGTCAAAGATGAGCTGACCCTTGCTTTAGCAAACATGGAAAAGTTGAAGAAGGACTTCCAGAAGGAACGGTCAGATTGGGATGCTAAAAGAGCCACCTTGGAAAAAAGGGCAACTGATGCAGAGGTTGCTCTCAATCCTGTGACAGAAGAACTATCCGGTTTACAGCAGCAGATAAACGCCATGACTACTGCTGTCTTTGGTAAGTGTACTTAACATAATCCTGAATATGATAGTTCTGCACTTTCCGGTTTAACTCAAATTCTTTTGATGCAGGAAAACGTATTGCTCATCTCGGTACTGATATGCAAAAGAAGCTGAAAGCCGCCTACACTCTTATAGAGCAGTTGTATACCGGTGCTCAAAGGATTGTCTGCACTACTTCTCACAATAAACCGGCTCCCACGTCGATCAAAGGCACTTTGGAGAAGTTATCAGTGCTTCCTGCTCGTCTTGGAGAGCTGAAGAAATCATCTGCAAGGGCGGGTGCCTTGATGGCACTAACTCGAGCGAAAGCTTGGGTGCCTGATCTTGATCTGGCAGAAGTGATGAATGGCTATCCCAGCATGAAGGGGGATGGATCAAAGTTCACAGACACTGATTTGCGGGCTCTAACAAGAGAAATGCGGCCTTTGGCCAGCAAACTAGCTGACGAAGCTGATCTGTCACGTTATCATCCGGGTTATGATGCTGACAACTGCCGGGTCAACACTCCGGTCTATGAGGTGGAAGATCTCATCCCGCCCGCCCGTAAGCATACTTACGCTCCTGATATTGAACCGTCTGAACTCGTGAGCGATGAAGCTATTTTCAAAGCACTGACCAAGATCAATTGGGCAACTACTGACTTCCAGCTGCTAGAAGAAGACGACGAGGAGTCGGAGCAAGATGATCCACAACCTTCTAGCCGAGCTGATGCTGAGTCATGAACCGGTGCCGGATTAGTTATCATGTCATAATACTTTAAGCAAGGAACAGATCATTTTGGGCTGCCAATCGCCTTGTAATAGGGTAGTTAGAACACTTTGGTTATGTCCTCACGCATACTCCTTTTTCATAACATTGCTCCATCTGGCAACTTCATAATTTTTCTGCTTATGAAGTTTTTAACAGTTTATTCCACCTGTTTTTGCATAAGACAAAGTTTAAAGTGTCCTGGAGGTTTATCGTCGGACGGGTCATACTGCCCAAAAACATGGTCTAGGTTTATAACCTGAACTGTATATAAAATATGAACCATATATCATACATGTGATAAATTTTTGCGCTATTCACTTCAATCAATAATCGGTAGTAAATGCAATGATCCAAGTTGTAAGTATTGATGACTCCTTGATCATTTGCCGGTTCATGATGGAACCGTACCGGGTTGTGATAAACACCGGTTTAACTGTTGATAGTACTGGCGATTTATAATCAAACCAGACCAGGTTCTATAAACACTGGTTTATTGTAGTGGCAACTTATTATCATCCACTCCCCGAATCAATGGACTTGGATAAATACCAATGACCTCAAAGATAAGAAACTTTAGCAAAATCAAAGAAACATTGTCAAAATAAAATCCTATAGTCGAGGCTTTTTACGAGCTGCCAGGCTCCAAATTCGAGGCTTTTCATGGGCTGCCAGGCCACTGAATTAAGCATTTCACAAAGCCTGTTAAGATGGACCTCAATCCTTAACCAATCGTCAATTTAACATTGACAAGTTCAGGGTCTGTAATAAGACTGACTTGTCAATCGTTCGACGGGTCATACCAGGTTTACCTGGGCGGAGTGACTTACTTAATGCAGGCAGGCTAATCCGGGTCTTTAGGTGTATACACGAGGCTTCCAAGTCGTGGCTTCATAGCCTACTACAAGGGTTGTATCAACTCGTTGCCGCTATGCGACAGGAGCCCCCAGGTAGCATTGTGAGCTATGCTCGTCGGGTGCCTATGTTTGAGTTGTGCTACGCATCAAACTCTCTTTTGCCCCTTACCATCATGTGGGCTTTGATAGCCAGATTACCGAAGCAACCAGAGCTATGCTCTTATGATGATATTGCCTTAATAGCCGGTTTAAGAGGGCCATAGGAACTCATTTGCACGCAGAAGCCCCCATGTGACAAACTCTTATGAAAAAAGCAGCAGATACCCCGCTTTAACGGGGACGCCGGTTTATTATATTGATCATAATATATACATTGCAAATTCATGTACATAAACGGAGCCTATGGCTCATGTATAGTAAGGCCGAAGAAGAGCGATGTTCCATGGCCCTTTGGTTTCCTCCTCCGTAGTGCGTGAGTCCTTATGTTCTCGAACGTCGACGAGGTAGTATGATCCATTGTGTAGCTTCTTGCTGACCACAAAGGGTCCTTCCCAAGGCGGGGATAGCTTGTGCATGTATGTCTGGTCTTGGATGAGCCGGAGCACTAGATCCCCTTCTTGAAACGTTTTAGTTTTAACCCGGCGAGTGTGGTACCGGCGCAGATCTTGCGGATAAATCGCCGATTGAGCTACTGCCATATCACGTTCCTCATCCAGCCGGTCTAACGCGTCTTGCCGTGCCTTCTCGTTATCAGCTTCGATGTAAGCCGCCACCAGTGACGAATCATGACGGTTGTCACTAGGGAGGACCGCTTCAGCTCCATATACCATGAAGAAATGAGTGTAACCCGTAGACCTGTTAGGTGTGGTGTTGATGCTCCATAACACAGAGGGTAATTCCTCCACCCAACAACCCAGCGTCCTCTGCAAAGGGCCCATAAGCCGGGGTTTGATGCCTCTCAAGATCTCTTGATTGGCTCTCTCAGCTTGACCATTGGATTGGGGGTGAGCCACTGAAGATACATCAAGACGGGTGTGCTCTCGTTGACAGAACTCCTCCATAGCCCCCTTGGATAGATTGGTACCATTATCAGTTATAATGTTGTGTGGAAAGCCAAACCGGAAAATCACCTTCTTGATGAATTGAACCGATGTTGCCGCATCACACTTGCTGACTGGTTCCGCCTCAACCCACTTGGTAAACTTATCCACCGCCACCAGAAGGTGGGTCTTCTTATCTGGAGATCTCTTAAAGGGCCCGACCATGTCTAGCCCCCAAGTCGCAAACGGCTAACTAATTGGAATCATCCTCAACTCTTGAGCCGGTATATGAGCACGCCGTGAGAACTTCTGGCAAGCATCACACTTTCTGACCAAGTCCTCTGCATCGGCGTGAGCCGTCAGCCAGTAGAACCCGTGACGAAAAGCTTTAGCGACCAAAGATTTTGAACCAGCGTTGACCACAATCTCCTTCGTGGATTTGTCTAAAAATATCACGGCCTTCGTCTCGTGATACACAACGTTGAAACGCCCAAGATACGCTGCAATGATGTAACTCTCCATTGACAATAGTCATTGATTTGGACCGCCGGACTATCTGTCTAGCCAAGACTTCATCTTCTGGTAGCTCACCTCAGTTCATGTACGCCAGATACGGGACCGTCCAATCCGGAATAACATGAAGCGCCGCCACCAATTAAGCCTCCGGATCAGGAATAGCTAAGTCCTCTTTTGAAGGTAATTTCACCGACGGATTATGCAATACGTCCAGGAAGACATTGGGTGGAACCGGTTTACGTTGAGAACCTAGCCGGCTTAATGCGTCGGCCGCTTCATTCTTTCGCTGGTCCACATGGTCCACCTGATAACCCTTGAAGTGTCCAGCAACAGCGTCCACCTCTCGATGATACGCTGCCATAAGTGGATCCTTGGAATCCCACGTGCCAGATACCTGTTGTGCCACAAGGTCTGAATCGCCGAAACATTTAACCCGACTTAAATTCATCTCCTTAGCCATTCGCAGACCATGGAGGAGAGCTTCATACTCAGCTGCATTGTTAGTACAAGGGAACATTAAACGGAGGACATAACAGAACTTATCACCTCATGGGGAAGTTAATACGACTCCAGCCCACGAGCCCTCCAATTGCCTGGATCCATCAAAGTGAATAGTCTAGTACGTATGATCCGGCTTTTCCTCCGGCGCTTGCAACTCCGTCCAATCGTTGATGAAGTCCACCAGTGCTTGAGATTTGATTGCAGTACGAGGCACATACTTCAACCCGTGAGGACTAAGTTCAGTGGCCCACTCTACAACCTGACCCATCGCCTCTCTGTTCTAGATTATATCGCCCAGAGGGGCTGAACTGACCACGGTGATTGGATGGCCCTGAAAATACTGCTTCAGCTTCCGGTTTGCCATGAAGACTCCGTATACCAATTTCTGCCAATGCGGGTATCTCTGCTTCGACTCAATGAGCACCTCACTGATGTATTAAACCGGACGTTGAACCGGATATTCCTTTCCTGCCTCCATGCGTTCTACCACAATGGCAACACTTACTGCTCGAGCATTAGCAGCCACGTATAACAATAGCAGCTCATTATCGACTGGTGTAGCAAGGACAGGCGGCTCTCCCAATTGCTTCTTCAAGTCCTCGAACGCAGCATCACTCCAGACAAAATGGTTTGTCTTTTTCATCATCTGATAAAGCAGGATGGCCTTCTCTCCCAAACGGCTGATAAGCTGGCTGAGCGCTGCAATGCGGCCTGCCAAACGTTGGACATCGTTGATGCATATTGGTTTAGCCAAGGATGTAATCGTTTTGATCTTCTCCGGATTATCTTCAATTCCTCTATTGGACACTAAGAACCCTAAGAGCTTGCCCGCCAGTACACCAAAAATGCACTTGGCCGGATTAAGCATCATCTTATAAATCCGAAGATTATCAAAAGTTTCCTTCAAGTCAGCTATCAACGTTTCTTCCTTCTTGGATTTTACCACAATGTCGTCCACATAAGCATGAACGTTCCGCCCAATCTGTCCATGAAGACAATTCTGCAGACAACGCTGATAGGTCGCCTGGGCACTCTTGAGCCCGAAAGGCATAGATACATAGCAAAAGGCTCCAAAGGGAGTTATGAAGGCCGTCTTCTCTTGGTCCTTAACTGCCATCTTGATCTGATGATAACCGGAATATGCATCCAAAAAACTTAAGCGCTCACAACCCGCCGTAGCATCAATGATTTGATCAATACGAGGGAGGGCAAAGGGATCAGCTGGGCAAGCCTTGTTCATACCTGTGTAATCAACACACATTCGCCAAGTGCCGTTCTTTTTAAGCACTAGTACCGGATTAGCCAACCACTCCGGATGAAACACTTAAACTATAAAGCCTGCTGCCAAGAGCCTGGCCACTTCTTCACCAATAGCCTTGCGCCTTTCTTCATTGAAGTGGCGGAGAAACTGTTTAAGCGGTTTAAACTTGGGATCAATATTAAGAGTGTGCTCAGCGAGTTCCCTCGGTACACTTGGCATGTCAGAAGGTTTCCATGCAAAGATGTCCCGGTTCTCATGGATGAACTCGATGAGCGTGCCTTCCTATTTCGGATCCAGGTTAGCACTGATGGTAAATTGTTTGGATGAATCGCCAGGGACAAAGTCAACCTGCTTGGTCTCATCAGTTGACTTAAACTTCAAAGCTGGATCGTGCTCCGTAGTTGGCTTCTTCAACGGAGACATGTCTGCCGGATCAACATTATCTTTATAAAATTTCAACTCCTCGGTCGCACAAACCGCTTCAGCATAAGATGCATCACCTTCCTCGCACTCTAAAGCAATCTTACGGCTCCCATGGATCGTAATAGTTCCCTTATGACTCGGCATTTTGAGCTGCAGATAAACATAACAAGGCATCGCCATGAACTTAGCATAAACCGGCCGCCCGAACAGGGCGTGATACGGGCTCTTGATCTTTACCACTTCAAAAGTCAAAGTTTCGGACCTCGAGTCATGCTCATCTCCAAAGGTGACCTCCAAATCTATCTTACCGACTGGATATGCCGATTTACCAGGCACCACGCCATGAAAAACAGTGTTGGACTGCTGAAGCTTTTTGTCTGTCAACCCCATGCGACGAAAAGTCTCGTAATACAGAATGTTGATGCTGCTTCCTCCATCCATGAGCACCTTGGTGAACTTATAGCCCCCAACCTGAGGTGCCACAACTAGAGCCAGCTGACCCGGATTATCAACCCGGGGAAGATGATCCTCTCGACTCCACACAATGGGTTGTTCCGACCAGCGTAAATAGCGTGGCACCGCCGGTTCAACGGAATGCACTACCCTCTTGTAAACCTTCTGATCATGTTTACATAGGCTTGTGGTGAAGACGTGATACTGCCCACTACTCAACTGCTTCAGATTACTCTGATATCATGACTGCTGATGATGTTGTTGATGTTGATGTTGATTGCCCTGATTGTTAGAACCACCCTGGCCGTGCTGCTGGTTATGCTTATTATGCCCGTTCTGGTTGCTGTGATTGTTTTGGTTACCTTGGAACCCTGAACCGGAGCCACCGCCTTGATAACCCGGCCCGTGGAAACCAGGGCCTAAACCGCCAGACGATCCATGATCATATTGGGACTGGTTTCGGAATTCCTTCATAATAAAGCAGTCCTTCTAGAGGTGCGTGGCTGGCTTTTCCTGTGTACCGTGCTTCGGGCAAGGTATATTCATCTGGCGTTCTAGATTAATGTTCGGTCTCCCACCCCGTGGGGGTGGTCTGCCCTTGCGGCGCTGGACATCCTCCTGGGCATTAGTGTTAGCCACAAAATCTGAATTACTATCCACTTTACGCTTACCATTATGTCCTTGATTCGCCGGGCTAGGCTGCGGCGCTTTACCATTCTTCTTTGCTTTCCCTGACTTCTCGTCATCAGACTCTGGATACTTGGTACTATCTGAATCTGTGTATTTCACCAAAGCGCACATGAGCGTTCCGATGTCATCACAATTACGTTTGAGTCATCCCAACTTTAACTTCAGGGGCTCGAACCAGCAATTTCCTTCCAACGTTATAATTGTTGTGTCCGGATTGATGCGGTTGGAAGAATGCAAGATCTCCGATACTCGACGCACCCAATGGCTCATTGATTCGTTCTCTCCTTGACCACAGTCAGCTAAATCGACGATAGACATCGGCTGCTTGCATGTGTCTTTGAAGTTATTGATAAACCGGCGGCGTACCTCGGCCCATGATCCGATGGAGTTAGGCGGTAAGCTCTTTAGCCAAGTACGATTTGTGCCCTCCAACATCATAGTAAAGTACTTTGCACACGCCGCATCGTCTACATCCAGCATCTCCATCGCCATCTCGTAGCTTTCAACCCATGTCTCAGGGGATAAATCTACAATGTAATTGGGCACCTTGTGCGGTCCTTTGAAGTCCTTGGGCAGCCGTACGTTGCGTAAAGCGGGGGTGAGACAGGGCACTCCTAAGGACCTGGATGTAACCCCGATTCAACTGTTGTAGATGGACGAACCGGCATCAGCAGACGAGCTTCGTACTGTGCTGCTAACTCGGCCTCCCGGCGCTACCTGCCCTGATCCACCACATCTTGAGCGTTTGCACCTCCTCCCACCGGGTTATCCCTCCGCGACGGATTACGATTCCGCGCGCTGATTGACACGTCTGGCTCCTCTAGGTGCCTGCTATAACTCTGGCTTGGGCAAGGGGTGGAGTGAATCCTCTCGCGGCTGTGAGAATAGGCTTGCTGCTGAGTTAAAGCCATCTCCAGAAACTCCCTGGCTCGCCGTGCCTCCACAGCTATAGGGGATTCTCCTTCAATGGGAAGAGCGGCCAGTCGTGAAGCAGCGGCAACTATGTTATCCAATGGGTTGGAGTAATGACCAGGAGGGTAGGTACGTGCTGCGACGGAACGACCTGGCGGGTTGGCTCCGCGGCCTGTGGCTGGCCTGATGCTCTTGTGCCACGCACTCCTCCCCGGTTTACCCCTGGCTGGTTACTGGTTCCTGCTCCTGGCGTACTAAAGAGGTTCCTTGCTTCGTAAACCGGCGGCAGGCGAGATCGTTGCCTTCTCCTCATTACGTCATTTGAAGCAGTCTGATCCAACATGAGCTGATAAGCCTGAGCATCTAGCTTCGCCTGCCTCGCAATCATCCGGGTATTCTCAGCAGCCAGGTCTAATTTAGCCTGATCGATCTGGCTCCTCACCTGAGCAACTTCTGCATCATGTTGTTCCTTCTCGGCCTGGACGACCTCTGCAGTTAACAGTGCTATCAAAGTGTCAACTAAGGCGGTCAATACCTAAGCTGGTGGCTGAACCGGGCCTCCAGCCCTAGCCATTGCTGCCGCCTGGTCTGATGTTAGCGCTGTCGCCGTTGAAGACTGTTGCATAGGTTGTGATCCGGCCATGAAGACTGCGACCCGGTTTGGCGGCTCCAGGGGGTCCGGAATACTGTCACCATCGGAACAGCCCCCAGTCCAGCCATCCTGCAGTACGTATAAAGATTCAGTTTCTCTAGTGGATGACTCATCGCCGGAATAAACAACGGTCTCGCCACCGGAGTCTGATCCATCCTCAGCTTGCGCTTCGTGAACCGCTCCAACGAAGACGTGCTTCATGGCGGGCAGAACCCGGGCAGGTCTCGCACGCTGAGCCGACTAAAGGATGTTGGGGAAGATGTCCGGCTCAGGGCCTGGTTTGCCGATCTTGCCAATGAAGACGTGGATGCCGCCGAAGGGGACCCCGTACCCATATTCGATTGAATCGGCCTCGGGACCCCAGCCTGCATCGTCGACGTAGATCTTGCCACGACGACTCTTTGTCATCCGGCCCACTGCGTAGCCCTTGAGTCCTTCAAAGCTGCCCTTCAAGAACTCGAAACCATCGTGCGATAGCCCCATGGTGGGCACCAACTGTCATGGTTTTGTCACGGCGGATGTCCTAGAAAAAGGACTTAGTCGTGAGGCCATCACTACGGGTTAGCTTAAAGGGGTTAAAGCGGACAAGGACGCAAGGGTTTATACTAGTTCGGCCCCTTCGATGAAGGTAAAAGCCTACGTCTAGTTTGGTGTGGAATTTCTAGGGTTTTGATGACCAGGGAGCGAATTCGCTTTCCATGTGTCTCGAGTTGTTGTTCTTTGTCCTTGAACCGTCGCCGGATCGTCCCTTTATATACTCGAGGTGACACCCGGTCCAGTTTACAGAGTCCCGAGGCTGGCACATAAACGTGTCCGGCTCGGTCTCTATCTTTCCTATGTTACAACACAAGTTACCCGCCGTATGGCGGTTTACAAATTATGGGCCCTAACACCTCTTGGGCTTTTAGTCTTCTGGAATAAAGCGCCAAGCTCCATGCTCCGCTGGGCTTCAGTAGAAGTAATCTTGATAGGCATAAACCGGCCCCTCCTGGGCGGTTTATACCCAATAGTAATATCCCTGACAGATAGGCCGTAAACGGGCCCTGGGTTAGCGGGTTGTAAATGGGCTATATGCGAACAGGCCGTTAACAGGCTTACCGTGGGCTGGCCCGCCACCTTTTGACCAAGTCAAATGGGCCGGCCTTTTCACGGGAATGGGCCTTTGTTGGGCCGTGCCACGTGTCGATGTATCATAGGCGCTTTTGGCCCAATGAATGGATGACATCTGTCCCGACGGTGAGCTGACACGTGTTTCCTCCAGCCAATGATGATTTTACATGTGGAAAATCCCCACTGGTCGGGGCTGTTAACGAGTTATCGGATCCAAAACCGGACCCGATAGCTTAACGGCGTTCCGTTACGGTGGATGCCACGTGTCGGTCACCCTTGATGAAAGCACTTCTGTGACGCGCGATTTATCGTCATGGAAGTGGACACTTCCGTGATGATCCTTTTGGTAATGTCATGGAACACTTCTACCATAGCACAGGTATGACTATCTTCATTCTGTCATAAATTTGTCATGGATGTGCATGCATGACAGAAAACGTGACCTACTATGACAAACACGTATCATCACGGAAGTGTATTTTTTTTGTAGTGTTTGTGCTACGCTAGTGGTAGAGGGGGGTTGATAGCGAATGATTCAAGGGTAGAGGGATCACCCAGCGACGAGCCAAGATCAACCCCGGCAGAACCTGCCATTTGCGGGGGAGAAGTGACGCGGGTAGATACCGGTAACACGAAGATGCTAGCGAAGAAGAAAGTGGTGCAACGGCTAGTTTACCTTGTTAGCTCCCTTCTACAAGTGGCTAGGTCAAGGTACTCTTAAGTGCAAAAGCTAATCTTCGGCCTTCTCATGGATTTGAGGAAACTATGCCAATACTTCCAAGCGCACGAGATCACAATTGTCACCCGTCTCCTGCCACAACACATTCTGAGGAATCCGGAGGCAACCGGCAGGATAGTAGAGTGGGCTTTGGAACTATCATATTTTGCTCTAAAGTTTGAAAGCACGTCAACTATCCAAAGCAGACCACTGGTAGAATTTATCGCTGAATGGATGCCAACGCCATATGAAGAGGTGCCAGAAACAACTCTCCCCGGCAAAGAAGCTCTCAAATAATGGATCATGTACTTTGATGGTGCTTTCTTGCTGCAAGGCGGTGGTGCTGGTGTGCTTCTTGTCGCACCCACCAGATAACACCTCAAGTATGTCATCCAAATGCACTTTCCTAGGGAGGAAGCCAACAACAACACATCATAGTACGAGGGGCTCCTTGCCGGTCTCAGATCGCAGTGGAGTTGGGAATAAAGAAGCTAATTACTTGTCGTGATTTTCAAGTTGTTGTGAAGCAAATAAATAAGTATTACCAGAGCCCGTTGATGGAAGCATATGTTGAAGAAGTAAGTAAGTTGGAGGAGCACTTTGACGGGCTGCAAACAGAACATGTACCCCATGCAGAGAATGGTATTGCTGACCACTTCTCCAAGTGCACTGCTCAAAAGCTCCCTATGGAACCAGGAACTTTTGTACTCCACCTGACTCAACCATCGGTCTCCCCTTAAACCCTGGCTAGGAAAAGAAGAAAGCTGAACACCGGCAAGCATTTCCCAACAGAGCTCCCCGAAGCCGCTGGTGAGGAAGCTGTCGAGGAAGCCTTACCTCAGTTAGTGAGCAACATCCTCCCGCGGGACCCCAAGTCCTCGTGTTAGAGGTTAGCGCTCCCATAACATAGGAAATTCCTTTGGTCCTCGTCATCAAGCCATAGGGTCCGGCATGGGCACAGCACATAGTCCACTTCCTGCAAACATGAGAACTTCCCGACGATCAAAAAATAACTCAAAGAGTAGCCCGCCAGTCTAGTGGAAGCACTGAGCTCCAGGCTGGTTGGAAGACTAGTGCAGGCGCCGGACGCGGCGGTCTTTTTTGCTCTCTTTGGTAATCCGATTTGCCATTTCTGGAATGAAATTCGATGTCTCGTGACTTCCTTTAAAAAAGACGGGGGGGCAGTTTTTCGGTTCGCGGTGTTTCTCTTTTCTCTTATTCTAGTTTTGGGAGGCATGGCAACGGCCTGCTTGATGGAAATATGCCCTAGAGGCAATAATAAAATGGTTATTATTATATTTCCTTAATCATGATAAAGGTTTATTATTCATGCTAAAATTCTATTGATTGGAAACCTAAATACATGTGTGAATACATAAACAAATACCGTGTCCCTAGTAAGCCTCTACTAGACTAGCTCGTTAATCAAAGTTGGTTAAGGTTTCACAACCATGGACGTGAGTTTTCATTTGATAACGGGATCACATCATTATGAGAATGATGTGATGGACAAGAACCATCGGTTAGCTTAGCATTTGATCGTACAGTTTATTGCTACTTCTTTCATGTATGTCAAATACATATTCCTTTTACTATGAGACCATGAAACTCTCGGATACCGAAAGAATGCCTTGTGTGCTATAAAAAGTCACAACGTAATTGGGTGATCATAAAGATGCTCTACAGGCATCTCTGAAGGTTTTTTGTTGGGTTGGCGTGAATTAAGATTAGGATTTGTTACTCCGAGTATCCGAGAGGTATCTCTGGGCCCTCTCGGCAATACACATCATAATAAGCCTTGCAAGCAAATGACTAATGAGTAGTCACGGGATGATGTATTATAGAATGAGTAAAGAGACTTGCCCATAACGAGGTTGAACAACGTATAGAGATATCGACGATCGAATCTCAGGCAAGTAACGTACCGACGGACAAAGGGAATTATGTATGATCTCATAACGGTTCGACCAATAAATATCTTCGTATAATATGTAGGATCTAATATGGGCATCCAGGTTCTACTATTGGTTATTGACCGGAGAGGTGTCTCGGTCATGTCTTCATAGGTCTCAAACCCATAGGGTCCGCACGCTTAATGTCCGTTGATGATATAGTGTTATATGAGTTATGTGATTTGGTGAACGAATGTTGTTCGGAGTCCCAGATGAGATCACAGACATGACAAGGAGTCTCAAAATGGTTGAGAGGTAAAATCGATATATAGGGCGATGGTATTCGGACACGGGAAGTGTTCCATAGGATATCGGGTACTTATCAGTGTCACCAGAAGGTGTTTCGGGTACCCCCGGCAAAAGTTATGGGCCTTATGGGCCAAGAGAGGGAACGCACCAGCCACAAGGGGCTGGTGCGCCCCCCCATCGCAGGCCGTCCTAGGAGGATAAGGAAAGAGGGGAAGGGAAAGGAAAGTGTGGATTAGGATTCCCACTTCCTTCCCTCTCCCCCCCTCCCCTCTTTCCTCCCCCTCAGTTTTATATGGCAGGGGGCGCGGCTTGGGAGGGACTCCAAGTAGGATTCCTCCAACTTGGGCGCCTCCTATGGCTGCTCCTCCCCCCTCCCACCTATATATATATATATATATATATATATATATATATATATATATATATATATATATATATATATATATATATAT
>LR738710.1:330894697-331024595 GCA_902687465.1 Secale cereale
GGGGGGGGGGGGGGGGGGGATGGGGTGCCACAACAGGACACGACATTGTCTTAGTCGTGTGGGGCGCCCCCGTCCACCATTTACTCCCCCGATGATATTTTCGTACTACTTAGGCAAAGCCCTGTGGAGATCACTTCACCATCACCATCACCACACCATCGTGCTGACGGAATTCATCTACTACCTCGACGTCTTGCTGGATTAAGAAGGCGAGGGACATCATCGGGCTGAACATGTGCAGAACGCGGAGGTGTCGTGCGTTCGGTACTTGATCGGTTGAAGCACGAAGAAGTTCGACTACATCAACCGTGTTGTGAAACCCATCCGCTTATAGTCTACAAGGGTACGTAGACAGACTCTCCCCCTCGTTGCTATGCATCTCCATAGATAGATCATTGCGTGTGCGTAGATTTTTTTTTCCATGCTACGTTTCCCAACAATGGTATCTGAGCAAGGTTTATGCGTAGATGATATGACGAGTAGAACACAAAGAGTTGTGGGTGGTGATCATCATAATGCTTACCACCAACGTCTTATTTTGATTCGGCGGCATTGTAAGATGAAGCAGCCCAGACCAACCTTACATGTCCATGTACATGAGACCGGTTCCACTGATAGACATGCAACTTGTTTTGCATAAAGGTGGCTAGCGGGTGTCTGTTTCTCCTACTTTAGTTGAATCGAATTTGACTGCGGCCGGTCCTTGTTGGAGGTTAACATAGCAAACTTGATAAATCACCTTGTGGTTTTGTGCTGTAGGTAAGAACGGTTCTTGCTAGAAGCCCATAGCAGCCATGTAAAACTTGCAACAACAAAGTAGAGGACGTCTAACTTGTTTTTGCAGGGTGTGCGATGATGTGATATGGTCAAGATGTGATGAGTTGTACGTTATTGTATGAGATGATCATGTTTCGTAATTTATCGCAAACCGGCAGGAGCCTTATGGTTGTCTCTTTGTTGTATGAAATGCATACGCCATGTAATTGCTTTACATTATCGCTCTAAGTTAGCAATTGTTGTAGAATCAATAGTTGACGAGACGACCACGACACAATGATGGTGATCAAGGTGTCGAGCTGGTGACGATGGAGCTCATGGCGATGCTTTGGAGATGGAGATCAAAAGCACAAGATGATGATGACCATATCATGTCACATATTTCGATTACATGTGATGTTTATCCATTATGCATCTTATTTTGCTTAGATCGATGGTAGCATTATAAGATGATCCCTTCACTCAATTTCAAGATAATAGTGTTCTCCCTGAGTATGCACTATTGCTACAGTTCGTCGTTTCAAGACACCACGTGAAGATCGGGTGTGATAGACTCTACGTTCACAGACAACAGGTGTAAGACAGTTTTACACACGCCGAATACTTGGGTTAAACTTGACGAGCCTAGCATGTACAGACATGGCCTCAGAACACTGGAGACCGAAAGGTCGAACATGAGTTATATAGTAGATATGATCATCATATAGATGTTCACCATTGATGACTAATCCATCTCACGTGATGATCAGACATGGTTTAGTTGATTTGGATCATGTATCACTTAGATAAACCTGAGGGGTGTTAATTTAAGTGGGAGTTCTTTAGTAATTTGATTAATTGAACATAATTTACCATGAACTTAGTCCTGATAGTATTTGCATATCTATGTTGTAGATCAATAGCTCGTGATTTAGCTCCCCTGTTTTTGATATGGTCCTCGAGAAAACTAAGTTGAAAGATGTTAGTAGCAATGATGTGGACTAGGTCTGTGATTTGAGGATTATCCTCATTGTTGCACAGAAGAATTATGTCCTTGATGCTCCGCTAGGTGACAGGCCAGTTGCCGGAGCTGATGCTGGCGTTATGAACGTTTGGCAAGCTCGATATGATGACTACTTGATAGTTTAGTGTGCCATGCTTTATGGCTTAAAATCGGGGCTCCAAAGACGTTTTGAACGCCATGGAACATATCAGATGTTCCAAGAGCTGAAATTTGTATTTCAGACGCATGCCCATGTCGAGAGGTAAGAAACCTCTGACAAGTACTTTGCCTACAAGATGGAGGAGAATAGCTCAGCTAGTGAGCATGTGCACAAAATGTCTGGGTACTACAATCACTTGAATCGAGTGGGAGTTAATCTTTCAGATAAGATAGTGATTGACAGAGTTCTCTAGTCACTATCACCAAACTACTAGAACTTCGTGATGAACTAGAATATGCAAGGGATGACAAAAGCGTTTCCCAAGCTCTTCGCAATGCTGAAATTGGTGAAGGTAGAAATCAAGAAAGAGCATCAAATGTTGATGGTTAACAAGACCACTAGTTTCAAGAACAAGGGAAAGGGAAAGAAAGGGAACTTCAAGAAGACTAGCAAGCAAGTTGTCACTCCCGAGAAGAAGGCCAAAGTTATAACCAAGCCCGAAACTGAGTGCTTCTACTGCAAAGAAAATGGTCACTGGAAGCGGAACTACCCCAAAAATACTTGGCGGATAAGAAAGATGGCAAAGTGAACAAAGGTATATTTGATATACATGTTATTGATGTGTACCTTACTAGTATTCATAGTAGCCCTTGGGTATTTGATACTGGTTTAGTTGCTAAGATTAGTAACTCAAAACAGGAGTAGCAGAATAGACACGGACTAGTTAGGGTGAGGTGATGATGTGTGTTGGAAGTGGTTGCAAGATTGATATGATCATCATTGCACACTCCCTATACTTTCGAGATTAGTGTTGAACCTAAATAATTGTTATTTGGTGTTTGCGTCGAGCATGAAGAAGATTGGATCGTGTTTATTGCAATATGGATATTCATTTAAAACAGAAAATAATTGTTGTTCTGTTTACATGAATAAAACCTTCTATGGTCATACACCCAATGTAAATGGTTTAAATCTCTATAGTAGTGACACACATATTCATAATATTGATGCCAATGATGATATGATCATCATTGCACACTCCCTATACTTTCGACATTAATTTTGAACCTAAATAATTGGTATTTGGTATTTGCGTCGAGCATGAAGAAGATTGGATTGTGTTTATTGCAATATGGATATTCATTTAAATTAGAAAATAATTGTTGTTCTGTTTACATGAATAAAACCTTCTGTGGTCATACACCCAATGTAAATGGTTTAAATCTTGATCGTAGTGACACACATATTCATAATATTGATGCCAAAAGATGCAAACTTCATAATGATAGTGCAACATTCTTGTGGCACTGCCGTTTAGGTCATATTGGTGTAAAGCGCATGAAGAAACTCCATGTTGATGGCCTTTTAGAATCACTTGATTATGAATCATTTGATACTTGCGAACCATGCCTCATGGGCAAGATGACTAAAACTACGTTCTCCGGAACAATGGAGTGAGCTACTGACTTATTGGAAAAAATACATACCGGTGTATGCGGTCCGATGAGTGTTGAAGCACGCGGCGGGTATCGTTATTTTCTCACCTTCACAGATGATTTGAGTAGATACGGGTATATCTACTTGATGAAACATAAGTCTGAAACATTTGAAAAGTTCAAAGAATTTCAAAGTGAAGTAGAGAATCATCATAACAAGAAAATAAAGTTTCTATTATCTGATCACGGAGGCGAATATTTGAGTTACGAGTTTGGTCTTCATTTGAAACAATGTGGAATAGTTTCACACCTCACGCCACCTGGAACACCACAGTGTAATGGTGTGCCCGAACATCGTAACCGTACTCTATTGGATATGGTGCGTTCTATGATGTCTCTTACCGATTTGCCTTTATCGTCTTGGGGTTATGCATTAGAGACAGTTGCATTCACGTTAAATAGGGCACCGTCTAAATCCGTTGAGACGACGCCGTATGAACTATGGTTTGGCAAGAAACCAAAGTTGTCATTTCTTAAAGTTTGGGGTTGCGATGCTTATGTGAAAAATCTTCAGCCTGATGAGCTTGAACCCGAATCGGAGAAGTGCGTCTTCATAGGATACCTAATAAAACTATTGGGTACACCTTCTACCACAGATATGAAGGCAAGATTTTTTGTTGCTAAAAATGGGTCCTTTCTAGAGAAGGAGTTTCTCTCGAAAGAAATGAGTGGGAGAAAAGTAGAACTTGATGAGGTAATTGTACCTTATCTCTAATTGGAAAGTAGATCATCAAAGAAAACCATTCCCGTGATGCCTACATCAACTAGAGAAGAAGCTAATGATAATGGTCATGAATCTTTGGATCAAGTTACTATTGAACCTCAAAAGTCGACCAGAACACGTACCGCACCAGAGTGGTACGGTAACCCTGTCCTGTAAGTCATGTTGTTAGACAACGGCAAACCTTCGAACTATGAAGAGGCCATGATGAGCCCAGATTCCGGAAAATGGCTTGAGGCCATGAAATCTGAGACAGGATCCATGTCTGAGAACAAAGTATGGACTTTGGTGGACTTGCCCGATGATCGGCAAGCCATAGAGAATAAATGGATCTTCAAGAAGAAGACTGGCACTGATGGTAATGTTACTGTCTACAAAGCTCGACTTGTCGCAAAAGGTTTTTGACAAGTTCAAGGAGTTTACTACGATGAGACTTTCACACCCATAGTAATGCTGAAGTCTGACCAAATCATGTTAGCAACTGCCGCATTTTATGATTATGAAATTTGGCAAATGGATTTCAAAACTGCATTCCTTAATGGATTTTTGAAAGAAGGGTTCTATATGATGCAACAAGAAGGTTTTGTCAATCCTAAAGGTGCTAACAAAGTGTTCAAGCTCCAGCAATCCATTTATGGACTGGTGCAAGCATCTCGTAGTTGGAATATACGCTTTGATGAGTTGATCAAAGCATATGGTTTTATACAGACTTATGGTGAAGCATGTATTTACAAGAAAGTGAGTGTGAGCACTACAACATTTCTGATAAGTAGATGTGAATGACATATTGTTGATCGGAAATGATGTAGAATTTTCTGGAAACCATAATGGAGTGTTTGAAAGTATTTTTTCAAAGAAAGACTTCGGTGAAGATGCTTACATATTGGGCATCAAGATCTATAGATATAGATCAAGACGCTTGATAAGACTTTCGATGAGTACATACCTTGATAAGATATTGAAGGAGTTCAAAATGGATCAGCCAAAGAAGGAGTTCTTGCCTGAGTTGTAAGGTATGAAGTTGAGTAAGACTCAATGCCCGACCACTGCGGAAGATAGAGAGAAAATGAAAGTCATTCCCTATGCCTCGGTCATAGGTTCTATCATGTATGCTATGTTCTGTACCAGACCTGATGTGTGCCTTGTTATAAGTTTGGCAGGAAGGTACCAAAGTAATCCAAGAGTGGATCACTTGACATCTGCAAAAGTTATCCTTAGAGGAATAAGGAAATGTTTCTTGGTTATGGAGGTAATAAAGAGTTTGTCGTAAAGGGTTACGCCGATGCAAGCTTTGACACTAATTCAGATAACTCTGAGTATCAATATGGATGCGTATTGAACGTAGGAGCAATTAGCTAGAGTAGTTCTATGCAGAGCATTGTAGACATAGAAATTTGCAAAGTACACACGGATCTGAATGTTGTAGACCCGTTGACTAAAACCTCTCTCACAAGCAAAACATGATCATACCTTAGAACTCCTCGAGTGTTAATCACATAACGATGTGAACTAGATTATTGACTCTAGTAAAATCTTTGGGTGTTAATAACATGGCGATGTGAACTATAGGTGTTAATCGCATGGTGATGTGAACTAGATTATTGACTCTAGTAAACTCTTGGGGTGTAATCACATGGCGGTGTGAACTAGATTATTGACTCTAGTGCAAGTTGGAGACTCACGGAAATATGCCCTAGAGGCAATAATAAAATGGTTATTATTATATTTCCTTAATCATGATAAAGGTTTATTATTCATGCTAAAATTGTATTGACTAGAAACCTAAATACATGTGTGAATACATAAACATATGCAGTATCCTTAGTAAGCCTCTACTAGACTAGCTCATTAATAAAAGATGGTTAAGGTTTCATAACCATGGACATGAGTTGTCATTTGATAACGGGATCACATCATTATGAGAATGATGTGATGGAGAAGACCCATCTGTTATCTTAGCATTTGATCGTACAGTTTATTGCTACTGCTTTCATGTATGTCAAATACATATTCCTTTGACTATGAGATCATGCAACTCCCGGATACCGGAGGAATGCATTGTGTGCTATCAAACATCACAACATAACAGGGTGCTCATAAAGATGCTCTACAGGTATCTCCGAAGGTGTTTTGTTGGGTTGGCATGAATCGAGATTAGGATTTGTCACTCCGAGTATCGAAGAGGTATCTCTGGGCCCTCTCGATAATACACATCATAATAAGCCTTGCGAACAAATGACTAATGAGTTAGCCACGGGGTGATGTATTATGGAATGAGTAAATATACTTGCCCGTAACGAGATTGAACTAGGTATAGAGATACCGACGATCAAATCTCGGGCAAGTAACATACCGACGGACAAAGGGAATTGTGTATCTTGTCATAATGGTTTGATAGATAAATATCTTCGTAGAATATGTAGGAGCCAATATGGGCATCCAGGTTCCACTATTGGTGGAGAGGTGTCTCGGCCATGCCTACATAGTTATTGAACCAGTAGGGTCTGCACGCTTAACGTTCGTTGATGATATAGTGTTATATGAGTTATGTGATTTGGCGACCGAATGTTGTTTGGAGTCCCGTATGAGATCATGGACATGAAGAGGAGTCTCAAAATGGTCGAGAGGTAAAGATTGATATATAGGACGATGGTATTCGGACACGGGAAGTGTTCCGGAGGGTATCGGGTACTTATCGGGTCACCGGAAGGTGTTTCGGGTACCCCAGGCAAAAGTTATGGGCCAAGAGAGGGAATTCACCAGCCACTAGGGGCTGGTGCGCCCCCATAGCAGGCCAGCCTAGGAGTAGAAGGAAAGAGGGGAAGGGAAGGGAAAGTGTGGATTAGGATTCCCACTTCCTTCCCTCCCCCCTCTTTCCTTCCCCCTCAATTATATATGGCACTGGGGCGCGGCTTGGGAGGGACTCCGAGTAGGATTCCTCATACTTGGGCGCCCCCGTCCACCATTTACTCCCCCGGTCATATTTTCGTAGTGCTTAGGCGAAGCCCTGCGGAGATCACTTCACCATCACCGTCACCACGCCGTCGTGCTGACGGAACTCATCTACTACCTCAACGTCTTGCTGGATCAAGAGGCGAGAGACGTCACTGAGCTGAACATGTGCAGAACACGGAGGTGTCGTGCGTTCGGTACTTGATTGGTTGAAGCACGAAGAAGTTCGACTACATCAACTGCGTTGTGAAACGCTTCCTCTTACGGTCTACGAGGGTACGTAGACACACTCTCCCCCTCATTGCTATGCATCTCTGTAGATAGATCATTGCGTGTGCGTAGATTTTTTCATGCAACATTTCCCAACACTGTTGTCCCCTCCCGAGCGCCCCGTGAGCGGGGGCTGGGTACGGCATGCGCGTTTGAGCTAGCCCTAGTGGCATCAGGGCCCCTCGGGGCCAAGGACGCCACTACCATGGGCCCGCCCATGCGCACACCTCGCCAAAGCTTTGGCGTCTGGCTCCTTGCACGGTGCTCTCAAACGAGCCCGCAGGCACGCACTATGGCCAGCACTCAGCTCTTGGCCTCGGGAGCTCTCGGCTCTTGGCCTCAGGAGCACACAGCTCTTGGCCTCGGGAGCACTCAGCTCTTGGCCTCATGAGCGCCTGGTTCGGGGCATCAGGAGTGCCCGCCCCCTGTCGCGACAACGATTAGCTCTGGCACGGGGGTCGTGGGAGCGAGATGGGTGGCAGGGAAGAACGTCGAAGGAGGAAAGCGACATGGGGACAGTTCACCATTAGGGACTCCTCACACCTCCACAAAGCCCGATGCCCGGCAGGGGCGCATCGGGATACCCTAAACTCTTGTGGCCTCCTCCTGGGGTCCCGCGCGCTGGGGGCTCCAGAGGCCCTGTCTCAGGAGAAGCGCATCTCTGTAATACAAGAACTCGTCCAAGGCCATGAACACGAAAAGCTAAGGCATGCCAACTACGCTAGTTAGGAGCCCTCCAGCTCACGATAACATATATTTAGAATAATTTAGGGGACATATCATTGTTTAATGCATCATAGGGGAACTCTCTCCAAAAACAGTTTCACGCCCCCGCGGGGCCATCTCCAAAATCTTGACAGGCAAACATGAGAGAGCAACCTAAGAATACGGGTTTTCATCTTCACTGCTACTGACGTCTTCATCACCACTGTTGTCAGCCTCGCACCCCTCGGCCCCGGCCTGGCCCTCATGATCGCCGGCGTCGAGCTCCGCGATAAGGTCATCCAGGTGGTCCTCCACCTAGTATTCCAAGGCACCTAGAATCACCTCCGGCACGAGGGCTGTCATGGCCCCAAAATCGAAGTGAGGATCTGAGCGAAGAAGGTTGTTGAAGATGTGTGTCGCCCCATGCGCCAGGAGGACGCGTCTCTTCTCTTCGATCAGCCGACGCATTCTCTCTGTGCCCATCTTGAGATGCTCCACGACCCTGGTGAAGAAGGCAAGGTAGCCGGCGTCATCGGCCACGAGTGGAGTGGGGACGTTCTCGGCACCGGCGCAGTCTAAGGCATGAAGAGCCCGGACCTTGAGATCCCGAAACATTTGGGAGCAGACGTGTTGCAGCCCAAGAGCCTGTCTCTTCTCGTCCTCCGTCCACTCCGCGAGGGAGGCAACGCCTTCCACCTGCTGATAAAGGGAGGACAGCTCGGCCTCAGTGGCAGCCTGGGCGTCTAGCGCTGCCTTCTAACAACATTCTACGGTGGCCAGCTGCTCCTTGAGATCGTGGATCTTGCTCGTCAGCTCGCCGCGGTGCTTGAAGAAGCGGGACTTTTGAAGCACCAACCTCCGGCCATACTCTTCATAAAGAGCCTGCCAGACTCTCGTGACCTCACCGTCAACCTCCACCTCCCGGGAGGCCAAGGAATATTGAGTGGCCGCCACCTGGACTTTGATCGCGTCCAGACGCTCCCGCTCCAAGCTCTACTCCAACGCCTCCAGCGTCAGCTTCTGCTCAAGCGAGCAAAGTTTCACCTCGTGTTCCGAGGGACCCCCTTTTAAGGCAGCCGAGTGACCCTCGTGTGCCTTAATTTGAAGCTCGAGGGTGGTGTTCACAACAAGGAGCTCCTGCTCATGAGCTTTCGCGCCCTCTTGTCGAAGTTCCGCGGCATTGGCCTCCTGAAAGGCGCGGTCGTGGGCTTCCTTAGCCGTGGCTGAGGACGCCTCGTCCTTCGAATAGGAGGCCTCATGCTGAAGAGCGCTAAAGTTGATGGCTACTTCAAGACGGCGCCGCTCCTGCGCCAGATGCTGGCGCTCTGCCTCATGAAGGGCGTCGATGTCTTCGAGTCCGGCCTCAAGACGGTCCAGCACACCCCTCGCCTCCTGAAGAAGGTTGCACCGGTCAGCACCGCGGTCATGTGCGAAACTCAGCATTCGCTCCGGGACCCGCTCTGCGTCCCCAGTCGCGGCGGTGGCTCGCAAGGTCCCCGAGGCATACAGGAGGCACTCGGGTCCATCCAGCCCGATGCCCGCGCCGAGACTGGGAGCTTGGCCCTGATACGTCTCCAAGGTATCTATATTTTTTTATTGTTCCATGCTATTATATTATCCTTCTAGGATGTCTTATGGGCTTTATTATACACTTTTATTTGATTTTTGGGGCTAACCTATTAACCCAGTGCCAGTTTTTGTTTTTCTCTTGTTTTAGGGTTTTACACAACAGGAATATCAAACGGAGTCCAATTGACGAGCCAATTTTTTATGATTTTTCTGGACCAAAAGAAGCCCTCGAAGCAAAAGAGTTGGGCCAGGAGAGCCATGGGCTGCCCTCGAGGGTGGAGGGCGCGCCCTGGGAAGGTGGTGGCGCCCTCCTATCTCGAGGACAGCCCAGAAGCCCCCCTGACGTGGGACCTACGCCAAAAATTCCTATAAATACTGAAACCTTCGGAAATTAACCTAGATCGGGAGTTTCGCCCTTGAAAGCCTCTGTAGCCACCGAAAATCAATCTAGACCCCGTTCCGGCACCCTGCCGGAGGGGGGAACCCTCACCTGTGGCCATCTTCATCATCCCGGCGCTCTCTATGATGAGGAGGGAGTAGTCCACCCTCGGGGCTGAGGGTATGTACCATTAGCTATGTGTTTGATCTCTCTCTCTCTCTCTCTCTCTCTCTCTCTCTCTCTCTCTCTCTCTCTCTCTCTCGTGTTCTTGAGATGGCACGATCTTGATGTATCGCGAGCTTTGCTATTCTAGTTGGATCTTATAATGCTTCTCCCCCTCTACTCGCTTGTAATGGATTGAGTTTTCCCTTTGAAGTTATCTTATCGGATTGTGTCTTTAAGGATTTGAGAACACTTGATGTATGTCTTGCGCGTGTTTATCTGTGGTGACAATGGGATATCATGTGATCCACTTGATGTATGTTTTGGTGATCAACTTGCGGGTTCCGTGACCTTGGGAATCTATGCATAGGGGTTGGCACACGTTTTTGTCTTGACTCTCCGGTAGAAACTTCGGGGCACTGTTTGAAGTTCTATGTGTTGGTTGAATAGATGTTTCTGAGACTATGTGATGCATACCGTATAATCATGCCCACGGATACTTGAGGTGACAATGTAGTATCTAGGTGACATTAGGGTTTTCGTTGATTTGTGTCTGAAGGTGTTATTCTAGTACGAACTCTATGATAGATTGAATGTTACTACGGACTCTTGAATAGATCGATCAGAAAGAATAACTTTGAGGTGGTTTCGTACCCTACCATAATCTCTTCGTTTGTTCTCCGCTATTAGTGACTTTGGAGTGACTCTTTGTTGCATGTTGAGGGCTAGTAATATGATCCAATTATGTTATCCTTGTTGAGAGAACTTGCACTAGTGAAATTATGAACCCTAGGCCTTGCCTACTATCATTGCAACACCGTTTATGCTCACGTTTACCACTTGCTACCTTGCTGTTTTTATATTTTCAGTTTACAAAACCTATATCTACCATCCATATTGCACTTGTATCACCATCTCTTCGCCGAACTAGTGCACCTATACAATTTACCATTGTATTGGGTGTGTTGGGGACACAAGAAACTCTTTGTTATTTGGTTGCAGGGTTGCTTGAGAGAGACCATCTTCATCCTACGCCTCCCACGGATTGATAAACCTTAGGTCATCCACTTGAGGGAAATTTGCTACTGTCCTACAAACCTCTGCACTTGGAAGCACAACAACATATACAAGAAGAAGGCTATGTAGTAGACATCAAGCTCTTTTCTGGCGTCGTTGCCAGGTAGGTTAGTGCTTGAAGGTATATATTTAGATCTTGCAATCGAATCTTTTAGTTTCTTGTTTTATCACTAGTTTAGTCTTTAAAAGAAAACTACCAAAAAATGGAATTAAGGTTACCTCATATGCTTCATATTTTTAATATCTTTCGTGAAAATGATGGAAAGGAAAATTGTGCTCAAGTGCTAGAAGAAGAATTACATAAAATGCTTGGGATTAAATATGTGCATGATGAGCATGATTGCAATGTTGTTAGTATGAATTCTTTGAATACCCATGATGATAATGATATGCAAAGTCACAAGCTTGGGGAAGCTATGTTTGATGAAGATGATATTTTTAGTCCCCCAAGTTTTGATGATAATATTTATTATGATGAAAGCATGCCTCCTATGTATGATGATTATATTGATGAAAGTGGATTTGGAGAGGTCATGACTTTATTTAGTGATGAATCCACTATTTCGGAAGAGGTTCCAATTGATTATGAGAACAAAGTTGCTATCTATGATGATTATTGTGATGACTTGTATGCTTTAAAGAATAAACATAACCATGAAACTTGTCATCATGACTTTAGTTTTCAATTGGATTATGCTTCACATGATAGTTATTTTGTTGAGTTTGCTCCCACTACTATGAATGAAAAGAATTTTGCTTATGTGGAGAGTAGTAAAATTTCTATGCAAGTAGATCATGAAAAGAATGCTTTATGTGATGGTTATATTGCTGAATTCATTCATTATGCCACTGAAAATTATTATGAGGGAGGAACACATGCTTCTACATATTGCAATGATATCAAGTTTCCTCTCTATATGCTTAAAATCTTGAAGTTATGCTCGTTTTCCCTTCCTATGCTAGTTGATTATCATTCCCATAAGTTGTTTGCTTACAAAATCCCTATGCCTAGGAAGTGGGTTAGACTTAAATGTGCTAGTCATATTCTTCATGATGCTCTCTTTATGTTTCAATTCTTATCCTTTACGCGAGCATCATTGAAATCATCATGCCTAGCTAGGGGCGTAAAACGATAGCGCTTGTTGGGAGGCAACCCAATTTTATATTTATTTTTTGTTTTTGCTGCTGTTTAGGAATAAATATTGCATCTAGCGTCTGATTAGATGTGGTTTCATGTTTTGTTTAGTGTTTGTGCCAAGTAGAACCTTTGGGAAGACTTGTGTGAAGTTTATGTGATATTGCTGTGAAAACAGAATTGTTAGCGCACACTAAAATGGTCTTCAGATTTTACTGGAGCGTGCTATTTAGTTGATTCTTTTTGAAGATGATTAGTAGACAAATTCCGCAAATTTACCAATTTAGTTTGAATTTTTTGGAGTTCTATAAGTAGGCGAAACCTGCAGATTACTACAGACTGTTCTGTTTTTGACAGATTATGTTTTTCGTGTGTTGTTTGCTTATTCCGATGCATCTATGAGTAGTATTGGAGGATATGAACCATAGAGAAGTTGGAATACAGTAGGTTTAAAACCAATATAAACAAATAATGAATTCATTGCTGCACTTTTGAGTAGTGGTTTGCTTTCTTATACTAACGGAGCTCACGAGAATTTTTGTCTAAGTTTTGTGTTGTGAAGTTTTCAAGTTTTGAGTATTGCTTTGATGGACTATGGAACAAGGAGTAGCAAAGTCCTAAGCTTGGGGATGCCCATGGCACCCCAAGTAAATTCAAGATAATCAAAAGCCTAAGCTTGAGGATGCCCCGGGAAGGCATCCCCTCTTTCGTCTTCATCCATCGGTAACTATACTTGGAGCTATATTTTTATTCGCAACATGTTATGTGTTTTGCTTGGAGCGTCTTATATAATTTGAGTATTTGATTGTTAGTTTATCACAATCATGCTTGCTGGACACACCTATTTGAGAGAGATAAATATGGCCTAGGAATTGATAGAACACTCTATGTGCTTCACTTATATCTTTCGGAGTAGTTTGTTATTGCTCTAGTGCTTCACTTATACTCCCTCCGTTCGGAATTACTTGTCGCAGAAATAGATGCATCTAGATGTATTTTAATTCTAGATACATCCATTTTCGAGACAAGTAATTCCGAACAGAGGGGGTATCTTTTAGAGCACGGCGGTGGTTTTATTTTGAAGAAATTGTTGAACTCTCATGCTTCACTTATATCCATTTGAGAGTCTATTAAAATAGCATGGTAATGTGTTTAGGCTATAAAAGTAGTCTTCACATGATAGACATCCAATATCAATGTAGTAAAAACTTTCACACTAAGTGCATTGAATATGATGAGATGTTGGATGCTTGATAATTGTTTTGAGACATGAGGATAGTGATATTAGAGTCATGCTACTGGAGTTATTATGAAATTGAGAAATACTTGTATTAAGGTTAATGATTCCCGTAGCATGCACGTATGGTGAACCTTTGTGTGACTAAGTTAGAGCATGAGGTATTTGTAGAGTGTCAACCTTTGTGTGGAGGTCGAGGGTGCGCGATGGTTAACTCCTACCAACCTCCCCCCTAGGAGCATGCGTTGATTGCTTTGTTTTGATGACTCCTAGATTTTTGCAATAAGTATATGAGTTCTTATGACTAATGTTGAGTCCATGGATTATACGCACTCTCACCCTTCCACCATTGCTAGCCTCTCTTGTACCGCGCAACTTTCGCCGGTGACATAAACCCACTATATATCCTTCCTCAAAACAGCCACCATACCTACCTATCATGGCATTTCCATAGCCATTCCGAGATATATTGACATGCAACTTTCCACCGTTCTGTTCATATGACACGCATCATATTGTCATATTGCCATTGCATGATCATGTAGTTGATATCGTATTTGTGGCAAAGCCACCATGCATAACTTTTCATAGATGTCACTCTTGTTTCATTGCACATACCGGTACACCACCGGAGGCATTCATATAGAGTCATACTTTGTTGTTGTGGTATCGAGTTGCAATGTCGTGTTGTAATGAAAGTGTGATGATCATTATTATTAGAGCATTGTCCCATGGGAGGAAAGGCTAAATCTGTAAAGCCACTCCGCAAAAAAAGGCCAAAGAAGAAAAAAAAAAGGGCCAAAAAGAGAAAAAATGAGGGAAAAAAGAAAAAGGGACAATTGCTACTATGTTTTTCCACACTTCTGCTTCAAAATAGCACCATGTTCTTCATGATAGAGAGTCTCATGTTTAGTCACTTTCATATACTAGTGGGAATTTTCATTATAGAACTTGGCTTGTATATTCCAACGATGGGATACCTCAAATACCCTAGGTCTTCGTGAGCAAGCAATTTGGATGCACACCCACTTAGTTTCTTTTGTTGAACTTTCATACATATTTAGCTCTAGTGCATCCGTTGCATGGCAATCCCTACTCACTCACATTGATATCTATTGATGGGCATCTCCATAGCCCGTTGATACGCTTAGTCGATGTGAGACTATCTTCCTCCTTTTTGTCTTCTCCACAACCACCTCTATTCCACCCATAGTGCTATGTCCATGGCTCACGCTCATGTATTGCGTGAAAGTTGAAAGGTTCGAAAAGATAGAGTATGAAAACAAGTGCTTGGCTGAAATCGGGGTTGTGCATGATATGAATATTTAGTGTGATAACGAGGGACCATAGCCAACACTATATGATTTTGTAGGGATAACTTTCTTTAGCCATAGTATTTTGAGAAGACATGATTGCTTTGTCGGTATGCTTGAAGTATTGTTATTTCTCATGTCAATATAGACTTTTATCTTGAATCTTTCAGATCTGAACATTCATGCCACGATTAAGAGAATTAGATTGAGAATTATGTTAGGTAGCATTCCACATCAAAAATTATGTTTTATCATTTACCTACTCGGGGACGAGCAGGAATTAAGCTTGGGGATGTTGATATGTCTCCAACGTATCTATAATTTTTGATTGTTCCATGCTATTCTATTATCCTTCTAGGATGTCTTATGAGCTTTATTATACACTTTTATATGATTTTTAGGACCAACCTATTAACCCAGAGCCCAGTGCCAGTTTCTGTTTTTCTCCTGTTTTAGGGTTTTACAGAAAAGGAATATCAAACGGAGTCCAATTGACGAGCCAATTTTTTATGATTTTTTCTGGACCAAAAGAAGCCCCCGAAGCAAAAGAGTTGGGCCAGGAGAGCCACGGGCTGCCCTCGAGGGTGGAGGGCGCGCCCTGGGAAGGTGGTGGCGCCCTCCTATCTCGAGGACAGCCCAGAAGCCCCCCTTACGTGGGACCTACGCCAAAAATTCCTATAAATACTGAAACCTGCGGAGATTAACCTAGATCGGGAGTTCTGCCGCCGAAAGCCTCCGTAGCCACCGAAAACCAATCTAGACCCCGTTCCGGCTCCCTGCCAGAGGGGGGAACCCTCACTTGTGGCCATCTTCATCATTCCGGCGCTCTCCATGATTAGGAGGGAGTAGTCCACCCTCGGGGCTGAGGGTATGTACCATTAGCTATGTGTTTGATCTATCTCTCTCTCGTGTTCTTGAGATGGCACGATCTTGATGTATCGCGAGCTTTGCTATTCTAGTTGGATCTTATAATGCTTCTCCCCCTCTACTCTCTTGTAATAGATTGAATTTTCCCATTGAAGTTATCTTATCAAATTGAGTCTTTAAGGATTTGAGAACACTTGATGTATGTCTTGCGCGTGTTTATCTGTGGTGACAACGGGATATCATGTGATCCACTTGATGTATGTTTTGGTGATCAACTTGTGGGTTCCATGACCTTGGGAATCTATGCATAGGGGTTGGCACACGTTTTCGTCTTGACTCTCCGGTAGAAACTTCGGGGCACTCTTTGAAGTTCTATTGTTGGTTGAATAGATGTTTCTCAGATTGTGTGATGCATATCGTATAATCATGCCCACGGATACTTGAGGTGACAATGGAATATCTAGGTAACATTAGGGTTTTGGTTGATTTGTGTCTTAAGGTGTTATTCTAGTACGAACTCTATGATAGATTGAACGTTACTACAGACTCTTGAATAGATCGATCAGAAAGAATAGCTTTGAGGTGGTTTCGTACCCTACCATAATCTCTTCGTTTGTTCTCCGCTATTAGTGACTTTGGAGTGACTCTTTGTTGCATGTTGAGGGCTAGTAATATGATCCAATTATGTTATCCTTGTTGAGAGAACTTGCACTAGTGAAAGTATGAAACCTAGGCCTTGCTGTAATGCCCAGTATGTGATTATACCTCCCACGTGTCGAGGCACGACTTAAAGGTATAATCACATACTAGAATGATCTCAAGTATGGTATCTTTGCACAACTCATGTAAAAGAGGGGATGAAAATGTAAAAGAGTAGTTGGCTTACACTCGCCACGTCACACAATGAAATACATTAACATACATCATCTAATAACATCAGAGTCCGACTACGGAAGAAGATCCAAATGAAAAAATTCCATAAATAAAGCAACACAAGGTCCCGATCATCCTAGTAAGAGCCCTACTGATCCTCTGGGTAAGACACGTAGTATCGCCCACATTCTTCATCGAACTCCCAATACAAATCTGAACCACCAGCTATGTAGTTATCAATGGTACCTGCATTTGGTGTTGTGTAGAATCTGTCAGCCACGGAGGACTCGGCAATCCCGTTCCCGGGTAGCAAAACTATCAAAGCCTTAGGTGTGGAAAAGGCTTAAAACAAGGTTGCAGCAGCACTAGCTTACGTGTTTAGAGCGAGAAGAGAAAATGCCAATGATCGTCAAAGCGAACCCAAAGTGATCCTAACTAAGCACGTCAAACATAACCCCACCGTGTTCACTTCCCGAACCCCTTCGGAAAACAACCGTCACGGTTACTCACGTTGGTAGTGTATTATGAACATAGTGTCAAGTTTTCTACAACCGGATATTAACAAATTCCCATCTCCCACATAACCGCGGGCACGGCTTTCGAAAGATCAAACCCTGCAGGGGTGTCCCAATTTAGCCCATCACAAGCTCACGATATGCGGAGTCGCAACTCCAAGGTGGGAAGACCCGAGTATTCTCGGAATCCCGTGCTCAAGATATTCCAACATAAGTAAAACTAATCCAGCAAGACCTCCCGGCGTGCCGACACCCTGATAGTAGCCACGCGTATCTCGTCTCAGGCCACGACGGGATAGGTCAGCCTAGAGGAAAATACCAGCCCTCGGGTTTCCCCAAGGTGGCCCTACAGTCCACCCAGTTTGGACCAACACTCATCTGGAGCACTGGCTCGGGTTGTTAATTAACAACTCGGGTTTGCAACGCCCTATGCAAGTTTTAGTTATTAGGCAAATGTAAAACCAATGTTGGGCCTTGCTGGAAAAGCTTTAGCGCTAAGCGGGTTATCAAGGGGGGCCCATAAACCCCAACCGTGTTAGGGACGCAAAATCAAGGAACATAACACCGGTTTAAACGGTTCCTAGGGTGGCATGAGTGGAACAAAACACCAAGCAAGAGGCTTAGCCTTCCACCCATTGCCAAATATATAGATGATTTAGTTTAACATATTATATATATATTGTGATATCCCAACAATAACTTCATCATGAAGCAAGAATCTTCAAATCTTCTCCTGTAACTAACAACGCTATAAGAGGGGCTGAGCGAAGCTTACGTACCAAACAACGGTTAGCTAGGTGGGTGGTTAGAGAGTTTCATGGCAACAATAGGAGGGCTGACAAACAGACATAGGCATCGAGGCAATAAGCTAAAGAGTGAGACATCTAGCATAGGCAAAGATAGTAGTGATATCTGGGTAAGGTCATCTTGCATGTTGATTCCTCTGAGGGAACGTAACCTTGCTCCTCAAACTCAACCTCGGTAGGAACCTCGTACTCCGTATCGTCAGCGGGCTCTAACCAAACACAACAATGCAACAATGGAACAAAATCAATCAACATGCAATGCTCAACCACATGAGTCATGAACATGATGAACAAGGACAAGAATAGATATGATGCATGGCCTAGGGACACAAGGGAGCAACATCATCATGTTCAAACAAGATCTCTCACATGAAAGAAAAACAAACAAAAGAATATCTACCAAGTTTTATGTTGATTATTCAAACAAGCATCCAACAAGTTTTAAAGGAGTTGGTTACCATGGCAAGGTGCAACTAACATCACAGCAACATGCTAGCACATTTAAATGGGCTGGAAATAAATAACAACAATATCCAAAAACTCCCATATTAATTTATTTGCATTTGGGACAGATCTGAAAAACTTCTGTGATAAAGGTGTCAAACATGCTAAACAACAGCACCAAAATATTCTACACATTTTTCCACCCCAAATGCATATAAAGTTTGATAAATTTGGAGTTTTAGATATTTAGTTATGATTTTTACATGTTTAGGCATATTTAAAACAAGTTTAAATTCAAACAGCATTTTAAATATTTTTAAGCATGGCAACAAACAGCATATTCATAATCTACATAAAATTCTAAGCACTTTTCATATAGGACTCATATTCATCAGAAGAATATTTCAACAGATATTAAATTAACAAGAAAATGACAGAAAAAGAAAAGAAAAAGGAAATAGAAAAGAAAAAGAAAACAGGCGCAGGGTCAAAGTGACCCAGGGCTCAACTAGCCCAAGCCACTGACAAGAGGGGCCCGACTGGCTGAGCTGGCGCCAGCGGGTGCGCGCGGGGGCTAGAGAAGCCTGTGAGGCTGGCAGGTGGGGCCTACCTGTCAGCCTCTCAGAAAAACTAAAAAGGGGGCGAAAACCCACTGCGCCCGCAAGGATTCGAGCACACCACCCGGCGCTAACTCACAGAGACTCAAACCACTGCGCCATCGAACGTTTCTCGACAGATAACAGGCGCTCCATCTGATAAGGTAACTGCAGGAGCAGATGACAGGGGAACAACGCTGGGCTCGTCAGAGCTGCTCATCGGAGCTGCTCCGGTGACCAAACGAGGCGGCGGAGGTGTGCGGAGTACTCCTGGAGGAGTACCGCATCCAAACGATGCACCTGTGGCACCTAGCAAGCACTACCTCGACGGCGGCGAGCTCATGGCAGATCTGCGACGGCGGAGCTCCTTTGCGACAGCAAGGGCTAGGCAGGGTCGGCGACGAGCGGCGGGCGTGCGGAACGGTGCGGCGGAGCTACTGCGACTAGCTGCGGAACCAGAGCGGCGGAGCTACAGCCTATGCAGCTGACTGACGCGAGCGACAGCAACAAATTCAGAAAGAAGGGGGCATCGAGAGCATGGCGATGGCATGGCTACGGCGACGCGCACAGAGGGCCAACAGCGACAAGCAGACAGCAAGGAGAAGCAGGGAGTACCTCCTTACCCTTAGACATGAAGGTGTCGACGGAGGCGGGCTGGAGACGACGACGGCGAGCTCTGCACCTTGGCACGTTTCTGTCCCGAGAAGAAGAGGAAGAAGAGGGCATCGTGGGACTTGTCCTCAGGCTCGGATCACCGTCAGAGCGGGCTCGTTCGCTGGGGTGCTCGGGGTCGACGGAGACGAAGGATGGCGAGCTACTACGCCGGCAACGAGAACTTGCGCAGGGCGGCCATGGCGACGACAGAGAGGAGAGGAGAGAAGAGGAGCTGCTCGTGGCGGCGGAGGAGAAAAGGGGGGAGGAGTAGCAACCCTAGGCGCGGCTGCGGGCTTAAAAAGGGGGGAAGAGACGGCGCGACCTCGGCGTCTATGACGATCACGGCGCGAGCGCGAGCTCTCTGTTCCTGAAACAGAGAAGGCGACGCGACAGAGCAGGTGGGCGCGAGAGAGAAGGGGGATGACAGGTGGGGTCAGTCGCGCGGGAGGGAGACGGCACGACTGCTGTGAGGCTCGCTGGGCCTACGGGGAAGAGGAGTTGGGCCACTGGGGCTGCTACAGCTGCGCATGCTGGAGCTCGGCCGAGGGGAGAGGAGAAAGAGGAGGAGGCCCAGGGCCACTACTGGAGCTGCCTTTTCTTTCTTTTTCTTTATTTCTTCAGACGGAAAGAAAAAGAAAAACACAGGCTAAAAGAAAAAGAGTTAGAGGAAAAGAAAAATATCCCCATGCTCAGAGATTTAAGCCCTATTTAATAAAATTGACTTGGACATTTTTAGAGGCAGAAAAATAAAAGGAGTTTGAATATGGTTCAAACTCTTGGTATTTTAAAACCCAACCATATCATTTACTAATGGGGTGATATTTGGCAGAGAGGTTGTAGGCATAGTGCAAGGTTTTTAGGAAAAGAAAGAACATTAAAGCACTTGGCTAGGTGGCTTGCATAATGGAGCAAAGAAAGGACAGAAAGAAAATAAAGAAGAAGAAGATGATGAAGAAGAGAAGGGGTTAGTGTTTAAGCAAGGCATAGCTCAAGCCACACACACAACACAAGGCCTCACACACACACTTAACAATAAAAGTAAACTATGATGCCATGATGCCATGATGATGAAGCAATGCAAGGATGCAAAAATAATAAATGATATGGCAATGCAAAAATAAAATGACAAGAACCCCCAAGGATAAGGACAAGGATCAAATTTAGAAAGCTATATTGCCATAATTGGAAAGTGTTACATATGGGGCATTACAAACTCTCCTACACTACAAAAAGATCTCGTCCCGAGATCGAGGACTGGAAGAAGGAAGGATACTCGGAACGAAGGTGGTCTTCTCGTTCCCACGTAGCTTGTCGGTCGGTATGGTGTGACCACTTAACTTTCAAGAACTTGATTGACTTGTTGCGGGTTTTGCGCTCAGTTTCCTCAAGAATAGCAACAGGGTGCTCACGATAAGACAAGTTGTAAGGGCATATTTAGCCCGATGGTGTTTTGGTGATTGATGACAATGCATTTGCGGACTAATCATGTGTTCTAAGCTCTTTCAGATATATCTCACCTAGGCACAAGACGATTAGATGCCCCTCGGAATCTATGGAAGACGGTGTTTCCTTTTGCTTATTTTTCGATGGATCTGAGTAATAGGAAAGCCATACTATTAAGAGGGGATCCGCTTTGGTAAGGTTTGGGTGGAATCAACACGTACACTTCATTATCGCACCCACCATACCTTCCCGCCTCAATGGAGTCCTTCTTTCCCATCCTCTCTAGTTTTCTTGGCTCCAGCGGTAGTACCGCGGGTCTTAGCGGTAGTACCACCTGTGTGCCTCAAGCGGTATTACCGCCCCACTAAGCGGTAGTACCGCTTGGTGCACCCTGCGATAGTACCGCTGTTGATCCGTGCTACCACCGCCTCGACTCGCGAGCGCGGTTTCGTGTCGGGTTTTGCGGTGCTAGGAGCGGTAGTAGGGGCGGTAGTACCGCTCCCAGCGGTAGTACCGCCATGCGACCATGGTAGTACCGCTCTGGGTCCCTGCCCCCCTGGCGCGGCAGTACCGCTTGAAGGGAAACGGTAGTACCGCTCTATAAGCGGTAGTACCGCTCGCTCAAGCGGTAGTACCGCTCTTTGCGGGGCTGAGTGGGGGGATAACGGTTGGATTGTTCCCCCCACTATAAAAAGGCTTCTTCTTCCTCCTCATTGACTTACCTCTTCCCCCACATACTCCATTGTTGCTCCAAGCTCCATTTTCGCCCGATCTCTCTCCCTAGCCAATCAAACTTGTTGATTTGCTCGGGATTGATTGAGAAGGCATCGATCTACACTTCCACCAAGAGATATTTGATTCCCCCCACTAATCCCTAGCGGATCTTGTTACTCTTGGGTGTTTGAGCTCCCTAGATGGTTGAGGTCACCTCGAAGCCATATTCCATTGTGGTGAAGCTTCGTGGTATCGTTGGGAGCCTCCAATTTAGTTGTGGAGATAGCCCCAACCTTGTTTGTAAAGGTTCGGTTGCCGCCTTCAAGGGCACCACTAGTGGAATCACGGCACCTTGCATCGTGTGAGGTCATGAGGAGAATACGGTGGCCCTAGTGGCTTCTTGGGGAGCATTGTGCCTCCACACCGCTCCAACGGAGACGTACTTCCCCTCAAAGGGAAGGAACTTCGGCAACACATCCTCGTCTTCACCGATTCCACTTGTGGTTATTTCTTTCCTTTACTTGTGCAAGCTTTACTTGTTTATCTCTTATAGCTTTCTTGTGAGGTTGTTGTCTTTACTTCCTATTAGTTGTCATCTTAGTAGCATATCTAGACAAATTACTTTGACGCTTAATTTAAAGTGGTTAAGAAAAGCTAAAAATTGTTACTTGCCTATTCACCCCCCTCTAGTCAACCATATCGATCCTCTCAATTGGTATCAGAGCCTCGTCTCTTTTTAAGGACTTTACCGTCCAAAGAGTATGGGTGATAACGTAGTCGAGACGGAGGATCATTCCGGTGGAACTCCGTCCTTGCTTACGTCCGATGGGTGAGCCTCGATCTCTCGTGAGGAGTTCAATGTGGCTATGACCACATTGAAAGAGTCACTAGCGACCGAGGTCAAAGGCATGTTTAAAGATTTGCTTGAGGGGCTTAAATTATCCACCGCACCGTTGGAAGTGGTTCGTCCCGCTACCAACGTGTCGGAGGCTAATCCCGACAAGGGAGAAGCTAGTAGTGAACAAGCCCCTGTTACTAAGAATGGGAGTGGGATCTTTGCCTACTCCGCTCCTCCTACTCACTATGGAGGACCCGTTCCCACACCGCATTTAAATTCCGTTGGGCCTCCTCCCAAGTTTATAAAAAATTCTGATTTTGCTACTTGGGTGTTTCGTTTCAAACGTCATATAAATCATTGCTCTACTCATCTTTGGAGAATCATTGAGCAAGGTTTTTATCCGCGTGATCCCGACAACATGACTCCAAGAGAAACTGCGGATCATCAATTCAACGAGTCCGTTCTTTGCATACTTCAAGATGCTATTCCTCCAGAAGACATTGCACATCTTCGACCCTTCACTCTGGCCAAGGAAGCTTGGGAGCATGTTGGCACTATGTACAAGGGGAGCGCTAGCATTCAACGCTCCAACTATGAAGTTGTGCAAGATGAAGCCGATGAGTTTGCTATGATCGAAGAAAAAGATCCTCGTGAACTTTATCGGAGATTAACCACTCTTGCGGTCTCTCTTCGAGATCATGGGAGTAAGGACACGGATGACAATTGGATCAAGCGCAAGTTCCTCAAGGCCATGATGCCCTATCATAAGGCCATGTCCTCTGTCATTCGTCAAAGACCGGACTTCCACCACTTGTCATCAAATGAAGTGTTGGATGAGTTCGTTCCCATGAGGATCTTGGACATGACCGCCGACAATGCGGTCTTAAGAGCTCTCGAAGAAGCCTAACCTCGCCCTGAAGGCCAAGGCTTGTGTGGAAGAAGAGGAGGTGGAGGATGATGATGAGTGTAGCCCCGAGGACACCAAATATGCCTATCATGAGCACATGGCTCTTGCTTCACGGCAATTTTGGGGCAACAAGAAGAACACAAGACCCAACTTCAACAGGAACAACTCAAGTGGGAACAAGGGCAAGCAACGAGTGAGGACATGCTTCAACTGTGGAAATGTAAGCCACTTCGTTGCGGATTGCCCATATGAGAAAAGAGAAGACTTTGGAGGCAAGCTTATCCGGAAGGACAAGGCAAAGTCTTATCCCAACAAGAACAACTTCAACAAGAAGACTCCTCCTAAAGGGTTGGTGGCCCAAGAAGAATATGTTGAGGATGATGATAATGATGAAGATGATGAGATGGCCACCATGGCCACAATTGCTATTGCTACTACTCCGCACTCATCTCTCTTCGACTCATCGAATGAGAACATCACCGCCAAGTGTCTCATGGCCAAGGCCACCAACAAGGTAAGCCCAAACATCAATACTACTATCACCTCTAATCCTTCATTGACGGATTGTATTGATGAGAGTGAGGGAACTAAGGAGGGAGAGAATGAATTTGAGTTGTTCATAAACAAACTCAAGGGCAAACCCAAGAAGCATTTTGTTGCTCTATTGGAACAACTCGGTGAGGCCAATGACATGATCGAGGCTCACGAGGAAACCATTACTAAAATGGAAGGGCATAGTCGAGACTATGCCGATGAGATATCGGATCTCTCTAACGCCCTAGAGGAAGAGCGTGGTCTTCATTTGGCTCTTGAGGAGTCACACAACGATGATCATGCTAAATTAAAGAAAGATCTTGATCATGCTTTAGTTATCTCTCGTGTGCTTAATTTCGAGAAGGCAAAACTTCAGGTTGATCATGATAAACTCAAGGAAGAGTTTGTCATACTCGACAAGGCTCACAAGGCCTTGAAAGGTGTGCATGCTTCTCTCAAGGAATCTCATGATCAGCTCCAAGTTTCGCTAACCAAGGAAAAGGCTATCTTTCCTCGCATGGTATTAATTGATAATGCAAATGCTACTAACCCATGTTGCGAGCATGTGCATCTAGTTGAAGAAAATGCCAAGTTGAAAAAGCAACTTGAGAAAGGCCTTGTGTCATGCATACAAGGTGAGAAGAACCTCAACAATCTTTTGAGCAATCAAAAGGAGGTTGTGGCAAAGGAAGGAATTGGGTTTGTTCCTGAGCCCAAGAAGAAGAAGAATGACAAGACCAAGCTACCACCCCCTCTCTGACAAACTTTTGTGAAAGAAGGAGAGGGCGCATCCAAGAAGAAGAACACGGTGAAAGGTGGTGGTGTCAAGAAAAACTCCACCATACCATCAAACATGGCCGGCGACTTTAATCCTTCATATGTTTTATGTCGTGCTAGTGATGGTCATGTGTTTGCTAAATTTGTTGGTTCTTCTTATGAGTACATTGAATGGTCCATTTGGGTTCCTAAGACCCTTGTTACTAACCTCACAGGACCCATTACCAAATGGGTACCTAAATCCAAGCATTGATCTCTTGTAGGAGTTTGCTTCCGGTGGGGGATCATGGTTGCTCGATAGTGGAGCCACAAATCATATGACCGGAAGCAAAGACTTGGTGGTGGACGTGCATCTAGGTTCATCTATGGCCACCAACGTCGAATGGGGTGATGCTTCATCTTCTAAGGTATTGGGGCTTGGCAAGGTTGTTGTCTCTCATGATCTCACGATCGAGAAAGTCATGCTTGTTGAGTCCCTTGCATACAATTTACTTTCTGTTCGCCAACTTGCACTCATGGGCTTTGCTACATTCTTTGATATTGATACCGTGGCCCTCTTGTGGAGCAAGACTCTTAAAGTAGCCTATGTTGGGCATGTCGAGAACGGTCTTTATGTGGTTAACTTCTCGAAGCAACCCACTAAGATTGTGACATGCCTAATGGCTAAAGTTGATGTGGGATGGCTTTGGCATCGCCGTTTGTCCCATGTCAATATGAGATCTCTGCAAAGTCTTCTCGAGGGGGACCATGTCCGTGGACTAACAAATGTTAGCTTTGCCAAAGATCGTGCTTGCAGGGCTTGCATTGAAGGAAAGTTACATGAGACGGCTCACCCTCCCATGACTATCATCTATTCAAAAAGACCCCTAGAGCTCCTTCACATGGACCTCTTTGGGCCTCCATCTTTTGATAGTCTTGGGGGTAGAAAGTACTATTTGGTGATTGTGGATGATTACTCAAGATACACCTGGGTATACTTCTTCAAGAAGAAGAGTGAGACCCAACAAACCGTCATCAACTTTGCAAATGAAGCTCAACAACAACATGAAGCAAAGATTTTGATGATCAGAAGTGACAATGGCACCGAGTTCAAGAACTACACCTTGGATGAGTTTCTTAGTGATGAGGGGATCAAACATCAATATGCAGCTCCCTATACCCCTCAACAAAACGGTGTAGCGGAGAGAAAGAACCGGACTCTGATGGATGCGGCAAGAACCATATGAGATTCTTACCAGTAACAAGCCCAATCTCAAGTACTTCCGAGTGTTCGGGTGTAAGTGTTTCATCCTCAAGAAAGGTGTTCGTTTGTCTAAATTTGAATCTAGAGCTCATGAGGGCATATTTGTTGGTTATGCTACAAACTCTCATGCTTACCGTGTCCTCAACAAGTCCAATGGACTCATTGAGGAGACGAGTAACGTAGAGTTTGATGAGAATAATGGCTCCCAAGTGGAGCAAAGTGGTACTTGTGATGTAGGTGATGAAATTCCTCCTCAAGCCATAAGAAGAATGGGCGTTGGATATATCCTACCCATTGAGGAACCCCTTGTGGCCGACGAAGAAGGACAATGTTCTACTCAAGTGGAACCATCGCCAACCCAAGACCCACACGATTCCGAAGAACAAAGTGAAGGCCCTCAACCGGACGAACAAGGCCAAGTGCAAGATCAATCACATGATGGTGGGGAGCCACCAAATGATGCACAAGGCCAATTTCTGTCCTCCGAGCAAGATCAAGGTCAAGAGGAAGCTCAAGATCAAGATCTAGCTCCTGACGTCGCTCAAGATGATTAACTCAATGCTCCTCAGTTATCTCTTGAAGAGCAATTGGAGCGTCATGCTGCAAAAGTTGCCTCCAGGCTTGCTTCCAGAGAACATCACATGGAAAATATTCTAGGAAGCATCAAAAGGGGGGTAAGACTCGTAGATAATTAGCAAACTATTGTGCTCATCAAGCTTTTGTCTCATGTGTTGAACCTCAGAAGGTATGTGAGGCGCTCGAAGACCCTGATTGGTTTAATGCCATGCATGAAGAACTCCATAACTATTGTGCTCATCAAGCTTTTGTCTCATGTGTTGAACCTCAGAAGGTATGTGAGGCGCTCGAAGACCCTGATTGGTTTAATGCCATGCATGAAGAACTCCATAACTTCGAGCGCAACAAAGTGTGGCGTCTGGTGCCAAGGCCAAAGGAGAACCATAATGTCATTGGAACCAAGTGGATATTTAAGAACAAGCAAGATGCTCATGGCATTGTCATCCGCAACAAGGCGCGTCTGGTGGCTCAAGTCTACTCCCAAGTCGAGGGTATCGACTACGGTGAAACCTTTGCCCCCGTTGCTCACCTTGAATCCATTCGTTTGTTGCTTGCCTATGCTTCCCATCATAACTTTAAATTGCAACAAATGGATGTGAAAAGTGCATTTCTTAATGGTCCTATTAATGAGTTGGTGTATGTTAAACAACCCCTGGGGTTTGAGGATCCTAAGCTCCCCAATCACGTGTACCAACTCAATAAGGCACTCTATGGCCTTAAACAAGCCCCACGTGCGTGGTATGAGCATCTTACCGAGTTGTTACAAGATCGTGGATTTGAAATTGGGAAAATCGACCCCACTCTTTTTACTAAGAAGGTCAAAGGGGAGTTGTTTGTATGCCAACTATATGTTGATGATATTATCTTTGGTTCTCCTAACAAAGCTTTCAATGATGAGTTCGCCGCACTCATGACCACACATTTTGAGATGTCCATGATGGGAGAGTTGAAGTACTTCCTTGGGTTTGAGATCAAGCAAAGAAGAGAAGGGATCTTCATCAAACAATCCAAGTATACTCAAGACATGCTCAAGAGGTTCAATCTAAGTGATGTCAAGCCGGCTACTACTCCAATGCCAACCAAGTGCCAACTTGACATTGATCCCAATGGTAAAGCGGTGGATCAAAAGGTATATCGCTCTATGATCGGTTCCTTGCTTTACCTTTGTGCATCTAGACGGGATATTATGTTGAGTGTGGGAATCTGTGCACGGTTTCAAGCCTCACCTAAGGAAAGTCACTTTGTGGCTGTCAAGCGAATCTTTCGATATTTGGCTTATACCCCAAACTTTGGCTTATGGTACCCAAGAGGAGCAAACTTCAACCTTGTAGGTTTCTCTGATTCGGATTGGGCGGGAGACAAAGTGGATAGGAAGTCCACTTCTGGAGGGTGCCAATTTCTTGGTTGCTCTCTTGTTAGTTGGTCTTCCAAAAAGCAAAGTTGTGTGTCTCTCTCGTCCACTGAAGCCGAGTATGTGGTTGCTGGCAGTTGTTGTGCTCAACTCTTATGGATGAGGCAAACTTTAAAGGATTACGGTGTCACTTGTGACAAAGTGCCTCTTTGGTGTGACAATGAAAGTGCCATCAAGATTTCTCTCAACCCGGTGCAACACTTCAAGACGAAGCATATAGAGATTTGGTATCACTTCATCCGGGATCATATACGGCAAGGAGAGATCGAGCTTCACTATGTCAGCACTCATGATAACCTTGCAGATATCTTCACAAAGCCATTGGATGAAGCAAGATTTCGCGAGTTAAGGCATGAGCTAAATATCATTGATTTGAGCAATGTGGCTTGAGCACGTGCACACCCCACCATACTCTTAATAGTGTCTAATCTAGATGTAGGCATGGACATAGGGGGAGCACTGTTCTCTCAATGAACTCTCTCTCCCCCCATTATGCATAAATTGATCAAGTCTTTCATTAACCATCTTTGATGGTACTAGTGCTTCAAGGACGAGTTTTGGTCATGGGCCCAAGGTTAAAATCTTCGCGGCGCCATACCTCTAGACCCAAACATAGGTGACTTCGGTCACCGCCCTCTCTTGTAGAGGGGTTTCTTGTCTCTTGCTAGTGTGTGTGTGAGTGGTGTTTTGTTTTTCCCTGCTTGTGTGTTTCTTTTTGAGCTAAGCCTTGAACTTTTGTTGCCGTGGCTTGCTGGGCGGTACCACCGCTGGTGGTGCACGGTACTACCGCTTATAAGTGGTACTACCGCCCACCAGCGCGGTACTACCGCTGCGGGGCGGTACGTGGGGGTTATATCGGGGCAGGGGAGGTTTCTCTCCCCCATACCTATTCACTCGCCCCCTCGTTCCTCTCTCTCTCTCTCTCTCTCTCTCTCTCTCTCTCTCTCTCTCCAGCAGTTCGTCGCCGCGGGAGGGCTCCGGCGGATCTCCTCCTCCGGGGTATTCCTCTCCTTTTCCTTCTGTGGAGTCGATCCCCACCTAGTCCTCTTGCCATGGATACCGGTATTGCCCCCGTTCCTCTTCTCCTCTTGTCTCTTTTTCAGATCTTGTGTTTTAGGGGCAATAGTGTTTGCATCTTTAGATTTTTGGCTAAATCTAGGCTTGAGTAGGATGGAGAAAGCAACTAGACTATCTAGATTAGAGTATGGTAGAAATATTTTTGAATTTGACAGGCCGGTAGTGCCGGATCTGACCACGGTAGTAGGAAACTGTTGTTTCCCCGCCTCGAGCGATACTACCGCTCCCTTGGAGCGGTACTACCGCTTAACAGATCACGGTACTAAAGCGGCTTGCCAAGTTCACGCATATTTCTTCATTCTTTGATCTTCTTTTGCAGTGTTCGTTGGCTTACGCTCGTTCCTTTTGGTTGGTTCGTCTGTTTTTGTGTTTGGTTCCAGGTGATGAACATCCTGAGCATCAGGCTCGCCGTATCAACCCCAATCGTGCAACCTCGAAGCGCTACCGCACATCTGAGTCTGCTGGTGGTTCCTCGAGTGCTCCACCTCCACCTCAACAGAAGAAGAAGGCCATGGCAAAGCCAAAGGGTAAAAATGTGACCCAAATGAGTGGCAAGGAGTTCTGGGCAAGGCGTCGACGCAATCCCTATGAGGTTGATCAAGAACCCAATTTGGTCAACCGTCCGTTCTGGAACCGTTTTCAGTTTGCCGTCTACTTTGATGTGCTCAAGGCTAAGAAGAATCTCTTTGTCAGTGTTTGCTCCATCGACACGGAATACCTGGAGAAGGATCCTGTCTATTTTGGCGATGCTCTTCAGATTTGCACTCAACTTAACATTCTTCAGATCATTCAGTTCAACAAGGACTTTGATGCAGATCTTGTGGCTCAATTCTATGCCACTGTCCATCTAGGGACGGATGAGGACAGAACTCTGACATGGATGACCAATGGCAAATTGTTGTCTGACAAGTGGAAGGCTTTCATGGAGTTACTTGGGGTGGAAGACCAGGGGCTTGAGACACCGGTTGGCTTTCGTCCTCATCCGAACACTACCTCCACTCACAAGCAAGCTCTCTGGCCCTACTGCACTGTGAAGGTCCACCCTGAGACTAAGAAGGTAACCTATGAGTTGTCTGCCTATCTGTATATCCTTCACCGCATCTTCCGTGAAACTCTCTTCCCTCAGATTGGGAATCATGATATGGTTCACTCCTATCTTGTGGACATGCTTCTCTTTTGCCAACATCAGTTAGAGAGGAACACTGGTGAGACCCTGGATATTTCACATGTGATGTGGTCTGAGCTCTTGTCTGCTATTTCTGAACGCAAGTGCCTGATCTATGGACCTTTCATCATGCTGCTGATTGAGAAGGCTTGGGATCATGTCTATCCCAACGTGTTGCTACAAACTGGAGAGTTGGTGTCTCATGAGATCAAGCATCTGAGGAGGAAGGACAGCTGGGGCACTGATGCTCCTAAGACTGGAGGTTCATCCGCCGCTGCTGCTATGGAGACTGAGGAGGCTGAGGCTGAAGCAGATGATGATGATGACTATGAGCCATCTGGTGCAGAGCCCTCGTGGGCAAAGAAGCTCAAGCGGAAGATGAAGAAGCTGTTTTGCATGGAGTCTCATGGTCAGTACGTGACTCATGTGGCAGAGAAGAAGGCCAGGGGACGTCACAAGGAGCTCATGCATCAGTTGGGTGCGACTATGGTTAGTGGATCTGAGGAGCAGGTTACCGAGGAGGAAGAGTGGATCGAGCAGCACTGCCCGTGGACAGATTCCGACGCCGAGCAGTTTCAGGTCGACGACGACGAAGCAGATGACCCAGCTGAGATCTGATGTTCGAGACCTTCTCTTGCTCTCACCTAGAGCCGTAGCTTAGCTCTCTGCCCTTTTGGTGTCTCGATGCCAAAGGGGGAGAGAGTTTAGGGATTAGTGTCGTTGCCTGTGTTTCTGTCGTGTTTTCTTTTCTTGTGGTTTGGTTGGTTTTCGTGAGACCTAAGTTCCTGTCATATGGTGTGAGACATATGCTACCCTATCTTATTTATGTACCTGGTACTCTCTAGCATGCATGATTATCTTACTATTTACTATGCTCTCATATATCTTGCTTAGGTTGTTGGTCTCTAAAATATAGGGGGAGTGTTGATCCTAGTATGTGCGCCGTGCAGTCCAAAGCACTTATCTAGATAGCACACATCTAGGGGGAGCCCGTCTATATTTTAGGGGTGTGGATTTTGCATTTACTTTATGTCATTATTCCTTTTGTGCAAATCCCGTCTTGTCATCAATCCACCAAAAAGGGGGAGATTGTAAGGGCATATTTAACCCGATGGTGTTTTGGTGATTGATGACAATGCGTTTGCAGACTAATCATGTGTTCTAAGCTCTTTCAGATATATCTCACCTAGGCACAAGACGATTAGATGCCCCTCGGAATCTATGGAAGACGGTGTTTCCTTTTGCTTATTTTTCGGTGGATCTGAGTAATAGGAAAGCCGTACTATTAAGAGGGGATCCGCTTTGGTAAGGTTTGGGTGGAATCAACACGTACACTTCATTATCGCACCCACCATACCTTCCCGCCTCAATGGAGTCCTTCTTTCCCATCCTCTCTAGTTTTCTTGGCTCCAGCGGTAGTACCGCGGGTCTTAGCGGTAGTACCGCCTGTGTGCCTCAAGCGATAGTACCGCCCCACTAAGCGGTAGTACCGCTTGGTGCACCCTGCGGTAGTACCGCTGCTGATCCGTGCTACCACCGCCTCGACTCACGAGCGCGTTTTCGTGTCGAGTTTTGCGGTGCTAGGAGCGGTAGTAGGGGCGGTAGTACCGCTCCCAGCGGTAGTACCGCCCTGCGACCATGGTAGTACCGCTCTGGGTCCCTGCCCCCCTGGCGTGGCAGTACCGCTTGAAGGGAAATGGTAGTACCGCTCTATAAGCGGTAGTACCGCTCGCTCAAGCGGTAGTACCGCTCTTTGCGGGGCTGAGTGGGGGGGTAACGGTTGGATTGTTCCCCCCGCTATAAAAAGGCTTCTTCTTCCTCCTCATTGACTTACCTCTTCCCCCACATACTCCATTGTTGCTCCAAGCTCCATTTTCGCCCGATCTCTCTCCCTGGCCAATCAAACTTGTTGATTTGCCCGGGATTGATTGAGAAGGCATCGATCTACACTTCCACCAAGAAATATTTGATTCCCCCCACTAATCCCTAGCGGATCTTGTTACTCTTGGGTGTTTGAGCACCCTAGACGGTTGAGGTCACCTCGAAGCCATATTCCATTGTGGTGAAGCTTCGTGGTATCGTTGGGAGCCTCCAATTTAGTTGTGGAGATAGCCCCAACCTTGTTTGTAAAGGTGCGGTTACCGCCTTCAAGGGCACCACTAGTGGAATCACGGCACCTTGCATCGTGTGAGGGCGTGCGGAGAATACGGTGGCCCTAGTGGCTTCTTGGGGAGCATTGTGCCTCCACACCGCTCCAACGGAGACGTACTTCCCCTCAAAGGGAAGGAACTTCGGCAACACATCCTCGTCTTCACCGATTCCACTTGTGGTTATTTCTTTCCTTTACTTGTGCAAGCTTTACTTGTTTATCTCTTATAGCTTGCTTGTGAGGTTGTTATCTTTACTTCCTATTAGTTGCCATCTTAGTAGCATATCTAGACAACTTACTTTGATGCTTAATTTAAAGTGGTTAAGAAAAGCTAAAAATTGTTAGTTGCCAATTCACCCCCCTATAGTCAACCATATCGATCCTCTCACAAGTCTTGTTGAAGATCAATATCCTCGAACGGAATGGTGCATTCAGTTGTCTTGAGGCACTTGCGGAGTTGAGACACGTGAAACACATCATGAACATTTGCAAAGTTGGAGGGAAGCTCGAGTTGGTAGGCTAGATCGCCTCTTTTGCCAAGAATCTTTAAAGGGTCCACGTATCTCGGAGCAAGCTTTCCTTTGGTACCAAATCTTTGGGTTCCTTTCATAGGAGAAACACGGAGATAGACATGATCTCCAATGTCGAAGGCCAAATCACGATGCTTGCCGTCATAGTAACTCTTTTCACGTGATTGAGCAGCTTTGAGATTCTCACGTATGACTTTGCACATTTCTTCGGCTTCTGAGATCAAATCATTGCCAAGAAGTTAACGTTCACCAGTCTCGGACCAGTTGAGAGGGGTACGTCACTTTCTGCCATAGAGGATTTCAAAAGGAGCTTTGCCGGCACTTGCTTGGAAACTGTTGTTGTAAGAGAACTCGGCAAACGGGAGACAATCTTCCCACTTCATGCAAAAAGAGATGACACAAGCTCTCAGCATGTCTTCAAGGATCTGGTTCACTCTTTCGACTTGACCACTAGTCTGAGGGTGAAACGCAGTGCTGAAGCGTATTTTCGTGCCCGGGGCTGACTGAAAGGAGTCCCAGAACTTGGATGTGAACAAACTTCCACGGTCTGAGGAGATGACTTGAGGAATGCCATGCAACGAAAAAATTCTGGAGGTGTACAGCTCTGCCAGCTGAGCTGCGTTGATGGATTCTTTGACGGGAAGGAAGTGAGCTACTTTAGTTAGCTTGTCAATCACTACAAAGATAGCATCATTCCCCTTCTTGGACTTAGGAAACCCAGTGACGAAATCCATTTCAATGTGATCGAATTTCCACTCGGGTATAGGTAGAGGTTGAAGGAGACCGGCTGGACGTTGATGCTCTGCCTTCACTCTTCTGCAGACATCACATTCATTCACGAATTCGGCAATCTCCCTTTTCATGCGAGTCCACCAGTACGATTGCTTGAGGTCTTGGTACATCTTAGAACTTCCGGGATGAATCGGGAGGAGGGAGTCATGTGCTTCGTTCATTATGAGCTTCCTGAGATCACCCTTGGGAGCCACAATTCTGTCCTCAAAGAACAAGGTGTCTTTATCATCAACATGATAGCACTTGTATTTGGGAGTACCCTTAGCAATACCATGTTTCACTTTCTGAACCATAGCATCACTGAGTTGGGCCTCACGGATTTGGTCTTCCAAGGTAGGAGCAACTTGAAGGTTTGCAAGAAAGCCTTGCGGAACAACTTGGAGGTTGAGCTTCCTGAATGATTCACAAAGTTCAGGCTGGAACGGTTTGAGAAGGAGTTGTTGCAATATGCCTTTCTGCTCAAGGCATCTGCCATGACATTGGTCTTGCCAGGTGTGTACTCAATGCTTGGATCATACTCTTGGATCATCTCAACCCAACGAGTCTGGCGAAGGTTCAGGTTTGGCTGTGTGAAGATGTACTTCAAGCGCTTGTGATCGGTGAAGATGTCCACTTTTCTGCCCAACAGAAGGTGTCTCCACGTGATCAAGGCATGTACAACTGCTGCTAGCTCGAGATCATGTGTGGGGTAATTCCTCTCATTTGGTTTCAACTGACGAGAAGTGTATGCCACAATCTTCTTGTCTTGCATGAGAACACCACCAAGTCCTTGCAAAGAAGCATCACAAAAGACTTCATAGGGCTTGGACTCATCCGGAGGAGTAAGAATCGGAGCAGAAATGAGCTTCTCTTTGAGTGTTTTGAATGCCACATCACAATCAGGAGTCCAGGAGTACTTGACATTCTTCTGCAACAGGTTGGAAAGAGGCTTGGCAATCTTGGAGAAGTTCTCAACGAACCTTCTGCAATAGCTAGCGAGACCAAGGAAGCTTCGGAGTTGCTCGACATTCTGCGGGGGTTCCCAGTTGACAATAGCTTCAACTTTCTCGGGGTTCACCGAAATACCCTCGACAGAGATGATATGGCCAAGATATAAGACTTTATCCAGTCAGAATTCACATTTGGAGAACTTCGCATAGAACTTGTGTTCACGGAGCCTGTCCAGGACCAAACGGAGGTGCTTGGCATGGTCTTCTTCATTCTTGGAGAATACCAAGATGTCATCCAGATAGACGAGAACAAATTCATTGGTGTAGGGGTTGAATATGAAGTGCATCATCCATGAGAAGGTGGGTGGAGAATTTGCGAGGCCAAAAGACATGACTGTGTATTCATAAGAGCCAAAACTCGTTCTGAATGCGGTCTTGGGAATATCTTCTTCGCGACGGATCTGGTGGTAACCCATCCGGAGATCGAGCTTTGAGAACACCTTTGCTCCTTTGAGCTGCTCGAACAATTCATTGATGTTGGGGAGCGGATACTTGTTCTTTATTGTCTTCTTGTTCAATGGTCGGTAATCAACGCAAAGGCGTTCTGTGCCATCCTTCTTCTTGACAAATAGAGCACCACAACCCCAAGGAGAAGTGCTAGGCCTAATTAGACCCATACGCTCTTGCTCATCGAGTTGTTTCTTCAGCTCCTTCAACTCATCAGGGGAAAGCTTGTACGGACGCCGACATGCTGGCTCGGTACCGGGCTCGAGTTCAATGACGAATTCAACTTCACGATGGGGAGGCTTACCTGGAAGCTCTTCAGGGAAAACATCTTCATACTCATTGACCACCGGAATCTGAGAGATGGCATTAATCTTGCCCTTGTCATTGAGAGAGAATAGCCTGATTGTGTTATCTCGAGAGGCAAAGATAATCACGTCTTCATCAGGATGAGTAAGCTTGACTTCCTTATTTGCACAATCAATATTTGCATCATGCTTGGAAAGCCAATCCATCCCAAGAATAAGATCAGTGTCGGAGTTGCCGAGAATAACCGGAGAAACCATAAAACGGTAATCACCCATATGAATTCTCCGGGGCATACAAGCTAGAATTCATGAGCTTGCCCGGAGAAATAATTGATAACTCCTTGTCCAAGGGTGCCGAAATGAAATCATGCTTGGTAAAGAATGGTCTTGACATGAAGCAAAGTGATGCACCCGAATCAAACAATACTTTTGCAGCAATAGAGTTAACTGGGAGGTTAGCCAATATCACATCAGAAGAATTCTCCGCTTGAGCTGCATTCATCATATTCACTCTTGCATGCTTGGGATTGTGCTTGACAATAGCAGTGCTGACAGGTGGAGGAGGCGGAAGGCGCCTTGGGTTGGGACACTTGTTAGCATAGTGACCCTTTTGAGTGCACTTGTTGCAAACCACTTCTGAGAGAGGACGGTGATAGGGACCATTTGATCTTGAAGCTGGAAACTGAGGCTTGGACTGATTGCTTGGGTTGGGTGGGTGGGAGAAATCACGGCCACCTGAGTGCTTGTTGTTGTTTGGAGGACGGAGCACTGGAGGAGGCGGTAGCCAGAACTTCTGCTGCTTGGCAACCACTTGGGAAGAAGAGGAGGAGTGAACAGCATCTCTAATCCTCTTTTTGGAAGCTTCAATCTTGAGCTGGGCTGCCTCTTGCTTAAGAGCCATATTGTAGAATTGGTCAAATTCATCTGGCTCGAACAAGGTGAGAGCTAGTTGGAGTTCATCCTTCAGACCACCACGGAACTAATAAATCTTGCTCTTGGCATCTGGGATGTCTTGCTTGGCATAGCGTGCAAGATTTAGGAACTTGACATTGTATTGATAGACGGACATGGTGGCTTGCTTCAGGTTGCGGAATTGCTCATGCATGCCTTCAATGACACTAGTTGGAATGTGGTGACAGCGGAAATCCTTGCAGAAGTCAGTCCACGAGATCTCGCGACCACCTGTGGAGTCTTTGTACTGTTGCCACCAATCAGCAGCTTGGTCTTTGAGTTGGAAGGCAGCAAACATGACATAATCCTCAGGTCTCATGTTACTGCATTCAAAGTGCTTCTTGATGTCTGTTATCCAGTCTTCAGCATCTAGCGGATCCACACAGTAACTGAAAGACTTCGGTTGGTTTGCCAGGAATTGGTTGAGAGTAGCAAAGTGAGGTTGATTGAACAGATTGCCTTGGCCTTGGTTCCCATGGCCACCTTGATTTGCTTGGTTGTTTGAAAGTTCTGCATCATTTGCATAAGCATCTGGGTGTTCTGGTTGGTCACTTGCATAATTTCTCTCCCGGCCTCAGACGGAGGAGGAGGGGAAGGAGGACGTTCGGGAACACACTCTTCTTCACCCTCTGGGTTAGCATTCGGAACGTTCTTAGGAGCCATCCTGAATGAGGTGACAACTATTAGCCATTGATTGAAAATATATAGCTGAATCAACGGCTAGAATTGCAACATAAGTCTTCACAAGAACATTCGAACAAAATGAACGAATGTAATCCACAGTTTAATGGTACAACAATCTTCTCGAGAAGCCACTTGGGAGAACAAAAGGTTAATAAAAACAACAAGGAGCAGATAGAACAAATACAAGATAGAAGCTTCGTTCCACATGTTCGTGCTGAAAGCTCATGGAACGTGTTACAAAAGGGTTTTGCAATCCCCGGATCAGCATAGCCAAGGACCCTTTAAGATGCAACTCCCGATTGGAATAACGCCCATAAAACCTCTTCACTCAATGTTGAACCCCGAACTCCATATCATGCATTCGTCGGAAGAATGCCTACGAGCTACTAGATGAACCCACCTATTAATTTCCGAAGGTTTCCGGTTATGCAATCGGGTGTTGGGGATACAGGGGAAGCACCACGCACTCAACTCTAATCCTACATCCAGCTGTATCCATCCTTCAACACATAACTAGTCATTTTCGGAAACCGTTTAACTCGGACCTTCAAAATGCATCTGCTATACAAGTTGTGGCAATACTCCCGAACTACCTCCCCAGTACTGGGTGATGTCGGGGTTACCTTACCACTAACCGCATATAAGAGTTTTCGATGTCGGCCGTCTTAAGTATTCCAGAACCGCTACGATACATTTGTGACGACAACACCTGGGAGCTCAACTCCCCGGGACACTGCCACAACCCCTAAAAGACAGGAGGCATCGAGAACAATGTTCTCGTCACAAAGATACTCGCGTGATCCTAAAAAAATTAGTGATTTTTTTATAGTAGAACAGGTAGAGCAATCGTCGGGAGTCCTCACCAGAGCGATGAAGGGATGAGGAGTAAAAAGAAATCCTACTCTCCGATATATATATATATAGGACTCAAAACATTTTCATGTGTGTGCCTAGACTCAACCATCAACGATTCGATCAATCAGGGGGGCTCCTAGGTCGGAGAAGGCTCTGATTACCAACTTGTAATGCCCAGTATGTGACTATACCTCCCACGTGTTGAGGCACGACTAAAAGGTATAATCACATACTAGAATAATCTCAAGTATGGTATCTTTGCACAACTCATGTAAAAGAGGGGATGAAAATGTAAAAGAGTAGTTGGCTTACACTCGCCACATCACACAATGAAATACATTAACATACATCATCCAATAACATCAGAGTCCGACTACGGACGAAGATCCAAATGAAAGATATCATAAATAAAGCAGCACAAGGTCCCGATTATCCTAGTAAGAGCCCTACTGATCCTCTAGGTAAGACACGTAGTATCGCCCACGTTCTTCATCGAACTCCCAATACAACTCTGAACCACCAGCTGTGTAGTTCTCAACGGTACCTGCATCTGGTGTTGTGTAGAATTTGTGAGCCACGGAGGACTCAGCAATCCCGTTCCTGGGTAGCAAAACTATCAAAGCCTTAGGTGTGGAAAAGGCTTAAAACAAGGTTGCAGCAGCACTAGCTTACGTGTTTAGAGCGAGAAGAGAAAATGCCAACGATCGTCAAAGTGATCACGAGGTGATCCTAACTAAGCACGTCAAACATAACCCCATAGTGTTCACTTCCCGAACCCCTTTGGAAAGCGACTGTCACGGTTACTCACGCTGGTAGTGTATTATGAACATAGTGTCAAGTTTTCTACAATCGGATATTTACAAATTCCCATCTCCCACATAACCGCGGGCACGGCTTTCGAAAGATCAAACCCTGCAGGGGTGTCCCAACTTAGCCCATCACAAGCTCACGATCTACGAAGTCGCAACTCCAAGGTGGGAAGACCCGAGTATTCTCGGAATCCCGTGCTCAAGATATTCCGACATAGGTAAAACTAATCCAGCAAGACCTCCCGGCGTGCCGACACCCTGATAGTAGCCGCGCGTATCTCGTCTCAGGCCACGACCGGATAGGTCAGCCTACAGGAAAATACCAGCCCTCGGGTTTCCCCAAGGTGGCCCTGCAGTCCGCCCAGTTTGGACCGACACTCATGTGGAGCATTGGCCCGGGTTGTTAATTAACAACTCGGGTTTGCAACGCCCTATGCAAGTTTTAGTTATTAGGCAAATGTAAAACCAATGTTGGGCCTTGCTGGAAAAGCTTTAGCGCTAAGCGGGTTATCAAGGGGGGGCCATAAACCCCAACCGTGTTAGGGACGCAAAATCAAGGAACATAATACCGGTTTAAACGGTTCCTAGGGTGGCATGAGTGGAACAAAACACCAAGCAAGAGGCTTAGCCTTCCACCCAATGCCAAATATATAGATGATTTAGTTTAATAGATTATATATATATATATATATATATATATATATATATATATATATATATATATATATATATATATATATATATATATATATAGTGATATCCCAACAATAACTTCATCATGAAGCAAGAATCTTCAAATCTTCTCCTGCAACTAACAACACTCTAAGAGGGGCTGAGCGAAGCTTACGTAGCCAAACAACGGTTTGCTAGGTGGGTGGTTAGAGAGTTTCATGGCAACAATAGGAGGGCTGACAAACAGACATAGGCATCGAGGCAATAAGCTAAAGAGCGAGACATCTTGCATAGGCAAAGATAGTAGTGATATCTGGGTAAGGTCATCTTGGCTGTTGATTCCTCGGAGGGAACGTAACCTTGCTCCTCAAACTCTACCTCGGTAGGAACCTCGTACTCCGTATCGTCGCCGGGCTCTAACAAAACACAACAATGCAACAACGGAACAAAATCAATCAACATGCAATGCTTAACCACATGATGCATGAACATGATGAACAAGGACAAGAATAGATATGATGCATGGCCTAGGGACACAAGGGAGCAACATCATCATGCTCAAACAAGATCTCTCACATGAAAGAAAAACAAACAAAAGAACATCTACCAAGTTTTATGTTGATTATTCAAACAAGCATGCAACAAGTTTTAAAGGAGTTGGTTAACATGGCAAGGTGCAACTAACATCACAGCAACATGCTAGCACATTTAAATGGGCTGGAAATAAATAACAACAATATCCAGAAACTCCCATATTAATTTATTTGTATTTGGGACAGATCTAAAAAACTTATGTGATAAAGTTGTCAAACATGCTAAACAACAGCAGCAAAATATTCTACACATTTTTCCACCCCAAATGCATATAAAGTTTGTTAAATTTGGAGTTGAAGATATTTAGTTATGATTTTTACAAGTTTAGGCATATTTAAAACAAGTTTAAATTCAAACAACATTTTAAATGTTTTTAAGCATGGCAACAAACCGCATATTCATAATCTACATAAAATTCTAAGCACTTTTCATATAGGACTCGTATTCATCAGAAGAATATTTCAATACATATTAAATTACCAAGAAAATGACAGAAAAAAGAAAGAAAAAGCAAACAGAAAAGAAAAACAAAACAGGCGCAGGGTCAAAGTGACCCAGGGCTCAACTAGCCCAAGCCACTGACAAGAGCGGCCCGACTGGCTGAGCTGGCGCCAGCGGGTGCGCGCGGGGGCTGGAGAAGCCTGTGAGGCTGGCAGGTAGGGCCTACCTATCAGCCTCTCAGAAAGACTAAAAAGGGGGCGAAAACCCACTGGGCCCGCAAGGATTCGAACACACGACCCGGCGCTAACTGACAGAGACTCAAACCACTGTGACATCGAATGTTTCTCGATAGATAACAGGCGCTCCATCTGATAAGGTAACTGCAGAAGCAGATGACAGGGGAACAACGTTGGGCTCGTCGGAGCTGCTCCGGCGACCAAACGAGGCGGCAGAGGTGTGAGGAATACTCCTGGAGGAGTACCGCATCCAAACGATGCACCTGCGGCACCTAGCAAGCACTACCTCGACGGCGGCGAGCTCATGGAAGATCTGCGGTGGCGGAGCTCCTACGCGACAGCAAGGGCTAGGCAGGGTCGGCGACGAGCGGCGGGCGTGCGGAACGGTGCAGCGGAGCTACTGCGACTAGCTGCGGAACCAGAGCGGTGGAGCTACGGCCTATGCGGCTGACTGACGCGAGCGACAGCAACAAATTCAGAAAGAGGGGGCATCGAGAGCACGGCGATGGCATGGCTACGGCGATGCACACAGAGGGCCAACGGCGACAAGCAGACAGCAAGGAGAAGCAGGGAGTACCTCCTTACCCTTAAACAGGAAGGAGTCGACGAAGGCGGGCTGGAGACGACGATGGTGAGCTCTGCACCTTGGGGCGTTTCTGTCCCGAGAAGAAGAGGAAGAAGAGGGCATCGTGGTACTTGTCCTCGGGCTCGGATCAGCGTCGGAGCGGGCTCGTTGCAGTGCCGGGGTGCTCGGGGTCGACAGAGACGAAGGACGGGGAGCTACTACGCCGGCGACGAGAACTTGCGTGGGGCGGCCATGGCGACGACAGAGAGGAGAGGAGAGAAGAGGAGCTGCTCGTGGCGGCGGAGGAGAAAAGGGGGAGGAGTAGCAACCCTAGGCGCGGCTGCGGGCTTAAAAAGGGGGGAAGAGACGGCGCGACCTCGGCGTCCGTGACGATCACGGCGCGAGCGCGAGTTCTCTGTTCCTGAAACAGAGACGGTGATGCGACGGAGCAGGTGGGCGCGAGAGAGAAGGGTGTTGACATGTGGGGTCAGGCGCGCGGGAGGGAGACGGCGCGACTACTGCAAGGCTCGCTGGGCCTGCGGGGAAGAGGAGTTGGGCCACTGGGCCTGCTGCGGTTGCGCGTGCTGGAGCTGGGCCGAGGGGAGAGGAGAAAGAGGAGGAGGCCCAGGGCCACTGCTGGAGCTGCCTTTTCTTTCTTTTTCTTTATCTCTTCAGACAGAAAGAAAAAGAAAAACACAAGCTAAAAGAAAAAGAGTTAGAGGAAAATAAAAATATCCCAGTGCTGAGAGATTTAAGCCCTATTTAATAAAATTGACTTGGACATTTTTAAAGGCAGAAAAATAAAAGGTGTTTGAATATGGTTCAAACTCTTGGTATTTTAAAACCCAACCAAATCATTTACTAATGGGGTGATATTTGGCAGAGAGGTTGTAGGCATAGTGCAAGGTTTTTAGGAAAAGAAAGAACATTAAAGCACTTGGCTAGGTGGCTTGCACAATGGAGCAAAGAAAGGACAGAAAAGAAAAGAAAGAAGAAGAAGAAGAAGAAGAAGAAGAAGAAGAAGAGAAGAAGAAGAAGAAGAAGAAGAAGAAGAAGAAGAAGAAGAAGAAGAAGAAGAAGAAGAAGAAGAAGAAGAAGAAGAAGAAGAAGAAGAAGAAGAAGAAGAAGAAGAAGAAGAAGAAGAAGAAGAAGAAGAAGAAGAAGAAGAAGAAGAAGAAGAAGAAGAAGAAGAAGAAGAAGAGAAGGGGTTAGGGTTTAAGCAAGGCATAGCTCAAGCCACACACACAACACAAGGCCTCACACACACTCAACAATAAAAGTAAACTATGATGCCATGATGCCATGATGATGAAGCAATGCAAGGATGCAAAAATAATAAATGATATGGCAATGCAAAAATAAAATGACAAGAACCCCCAAGGATAAGGACAAGGATCAAATTGAGAAATCTATATTGCCATAATGGGAAAGTGTTACATATGGGGCATTACACTTGCCTACTATATTGCAACACCGTTTATGCTCACGTTTACCACTTGCTACCTTGCTGTTTTTATATTTTGAGTTTACAAAAACCTATATCTACCATCCATATTGCACTTGTATCACCATCTCTTCGCCGAACTAGTGCAGCTATACAATTTACCATTGTATTGGGTGTGTTGGGGACACAAGAGACTCTTTGTTATTTGGTTGCAGCGTTTCTTGAGAGAGACCATCTTTATCCTACGCCTCCCACGGATTGATAAACCTTAGGTCATCCACTTGAGGGAAATTTGCTACTGTCCTACAAACTTCTGCACTTGGAGGCCCAACAACGTCTACAAGAAGAAGGCTGTGTAGTAGACATCAGGACCTTGGCGAGCCTAAGGTCAAGCTACTGGTCGGCCTAAGGTGGCCCCAAGCGCCACCAGGCGACACGGGAGCAAGTGGTGGCATTACCCAGGTGAACACAACATTGCCTTCGTCGGGAGGCGCCGCGGCCTCAGGATCATGGGCCTCCGGAGACCACTTCGGGAGGAAGCCAGCCTCTCCGGCGGGCGCGAGCATGATGACCGAGCTCACCGTCGTTCTGAAGGATGGTGGCGGAGGCTTCTTCGCCTCCTCACCTGGATAAAGCCTGATTAGAGACGTCTGAGGGGGAGTCGAAAGGCAAATACCAAGGAGAGAAGGCTGCTTACTCGTCCAAGGTGATCCACGTCCTCTTCTTCAACACCCACGAGTCCAAGCCGTCACAGCCGCCGTGCTTCCCCTTCCCTCGGGGTCCGCTGTTGTCCGGTGCATGCCCTCTCACCGAGGATGCCGCGGCCGCACCCGCGGGAAGGGCGATGTTTCCGACGCCGAAAGTCCCGAAGTCAAGTTGTTGAGGGGTAGGCCCCTCGTCTCGGTGCCTCGCGACTGCCCCGAAGGCCTCTGCAGCAGGGCCTTCGGCGCTTGGTGCCACTAGGAGGGGGTTGTCACGAGGCCTCGCATGGGCCTTGCGGAGCATCCCCCACTCGTCAAAACGCGGCATCGCCTCGGCAACTTGCTTCTGTTTGGGTAATCGTACAATGTGTGTCCACCCTGAGGAAGCTCAGGAGCTTCCCCCCTTAGGAGGCGGAGCACCCCTTTGCAGCGCACATGGAGGAAGGCAAGGCTTCTGGAGCCTCATAGGGTCCTCAAAGCCCGTGAAGGCCCACATCGGGCGGGAGTGACGCTGAAGGGGGTGATCGGGCGACGGACGAACTCCCTCACTACCATCACCGTCGTCACCCCCGCCTCTTTCAGAGCGGCTAATCTAGTCATGACCTGTCACGCCCAAGATGCGATTCTATCCCGATCACGTGATAACCTCATGATTTGGGCACAACCGCATTTCAGGCGCTTAGCAAGATGGATATCATTACATCGTACCATTACATAATAGATGGGGATACATACAAAAGGCAAACAATTGCCACATGATTACAACAAACATCATACACAGGAGAGACATCCGACTATGGATGAAAACACATGAAAATCACAAATGACATCCACCCTCCTATCCCAGGATGCCGACCAGGAAGCTATCCCAAGATCGACGAAGAAGAAAGAACTCCAAACAAGCAAACGTCGCTCTCACGTCAGATCATCACATTACATGTACCTGCAACTATTGTTGTAGTATCTGTGAGCCACGAGGACTCAGCAATCCCATTACCATGGGTATCAAGAGTAGCAAAGCTTAATGGGTGTGGAAAAGGATAAGTGGTGAGGTTGCAGCAAGCGACTAAGCATTTGTATGGTGCCTAACTTATGATTTGAAGAGAAAGATGAGAAGCTACGCATACAATCAGAAGCTAGTAATGAGCACTAAGTGATCCTGAACAACCTACGAGTCAAACATAACCCCACTGTGTTCTCTTCCCTCGAAAAGAGACGATCACGGTTACTCACGTGGTCGGTGTATTTTATTTCGGGTTCAGTGTCAAGTTCTCTACAACCGGATATTAACAAATTCCAACCGGCCACATAATCACGGGCACGGCTTTCGAAAGATCAAACCCTACAGGGGTGTCCCAAATTAGCCCATCACAAGCTCTCACGATCAGTAGAGGTAAAACCTCCATCTTGGGGGCAACCAAATCAGACTCGAAATCCCGGTGCACAAGACATTTCGACAATGCTAAAACAAGTCCAGCAAGACCTCCTGATAGTAGTCGCGCATATCTCGTCTCAGGGCACAGCCGTATAAAACTACATACGACAGCCAAAAACCCGAGTTGCCCAGGTGGCACCGCAAGTGGCTCTAGTTTGGACCAACACTCATGAGGAGCACTGGCCCGGGTTGTTGAACAAGAATCCTCGGGTGCTAGCTGGTCCCTATTTAAGTTTTAATTATTATTAGGCAAATGGTAAAACTAAAGTTGGGCCTTGCTGGAGGAGTTTTATTCAAAGCGAACTATCAAGGGGGGGGGGCCATAAACCCCAATCGCGTTAGGAACGCAAATTCAAGGAACATAACACCGGTTTAGCGAAAACTGGGGCGGCAAGAGTGGAAGAAAACATGAGGCAAAAGGCCGAGCCTTCCACCCTTTACCAAGTATATATGTGCATTAATTAAATAAGAGATATTGTTATATTCCAACATATCCTTGTTCCAACATGGAACAACTTGCAACTACAACTGCAACTAGCAACGCTATAAGAGGGGCTGAGCAAAGCGGTAACATAGCCAAACAACAATTTGCTGGGATGGTGAAAAAGTTAGAGGTTGTTTTATGGCATATTGGGAGGCTTGATAAACAAGTGGTGGGTAGCGCGACATATAGCGATAGCATCGAGACAACTAGCATTGTAAAGATAGTAGTGAGATCCAAGGTGACGTTCATCTTGCCTGGAATCCTGCTAGGAAGAAGAACAAGTCCATGAAGAAGATGAACAGGCGTAGATGAACCAAGCATAGTCGAACGAATCCTTGCGATCACAATGAAACAAGAACTATCGAGAAGAAGCACAACCAGAAAGAAGCAAACAACAAGGTAAACACCCAAGCATAACATCGCATGATGCTCAACCAAGTATGATGCATGACAAGGCTACATGATGCTACACAAGGCAAGATATGAAGCATACAAGAACATAACATCAAAGCAAGTTTTAATGAGGCCGAAAACAACATATAACAATTCCGGTAAGTCCTCATATGAAAATTTCAAAATTGGTCCAGATCTGAATATCACATTATGTTAAAGTTGTTAAACAGCAAGTTAACATGCACCATGATGATCTACACGGTTTTCTAGTCAAGTTACATATAAAGTTCATTTAATTTGGAGCTACGGCCTAGAAGATATGAGCAAAACAAGTTGAACATGGCATTAATGCAAAATGCATTCAAACATCAAGCACACACTCTCAAAACATGGATGCAACATGACAATATGAATCTGCACACAAAACCAAGCAAGTGTTATATAGAGCATGCTCCAAACGGATCCACGGTTCAACACATACACATGAAACAAGTTTAAAGGACAAGTTGTCCAAAACAGCAACTAGGCACATAGCAATCAAGGAAACAACATACTACAAGAAAAAGATAGGCACAAACATGATATGCACTCCAAGTAAAGATTACATGCTTCAACTATCATCAAGGTTCAGGTTCATAGGCATCAAGATTAATCCAACAAGAACAAAGCAAAAAAGCAACTATATAACACAGATTAGGACAGTGAAAACAGGGCATACATGTGAGCAGAGTTAACATGATGACATGTTGGAGGCATGAAACAATGATGCTACAGTGCAAGGTCATGGCAAATAAAAGAATTCCATGCTAGTCAATAACATGTAGCTCAGATAATACAACATGTCATATACATAGGAGCAACAGGTTCATGGGAATCATCAAGGCAATATGCAACCATGAAATAGCTGATTCTCAGACTTAGTGAAAATGTGGGAATGCAAAACAGTAACATTATGATGCTGACTTTGAGGCACATAACAGCAAGCATAGCAAATCTAATAATTATGAGAAGGGCATTAGCATATAGTAGACATGGCATACTCCAACAATCTCCATGGGCAAAACTCCATATGATGCATAGATTAATTACAATGAGCTTTGTAAAATGGAACATGCTGTTAACAGATTAACAGATTTATCATGATGACAACTTGAGAGTAGGAAAGAGACATGTTACAGCAACTTTGCATAGAAACCAAGGGCATGGCATCAAATTACAAGTAAAACATGGCAAAACATGCTTACTAAAAATCTCCATATAACCTCTAGATGAATGGCATTCATCCATACAGTATTGCAAGTTATAACAGATTTTCAGACTTGGTGAAAAACAGAGTATGGCAGAAAACAGATTCATGATGCATACTTTGAGACAACAAAAGTATACGCTAAAGGAACATTTCATGGCATCAAAGGGCATGTCAAGCATGTACTAAACACCCTTAACAAAACATCATTACTGAGCATGATCATTTAAGCAACAGATTTGATGATAGCATCAATGCAAAAGGGGCAAGTGACATGAACAGTTTCAGACTTAGCAGATTTTCAACAAGTAAAACAGCAACACTATCATAGCATGCTTGCAAGCTTGTTGCACTCACCACAAGGCATATCATGCATGCAAATAATTATAGCATTAGGAAGACATGAAAATTAAGCGAAGTCATGTTGACACAAAGCTCATATGGCTCATGCATTAATTCACACGAAAAAGACAAAAGGGCAAGTTATAACAGATTTTCAGCAGTTAACAGCAACATGCACTCTTGCAACAAAGATAACAACATGTAGATGCGACCTAACATGCATGCAAAGCATACCAACATGTAGAGCATAAAGAGTACAACATTTTGACATATTATACACTCCAAATGGACGAACATGCACAAAGTAACATCATGTTGAAAATGCCTCTATGATGCTGAAAACTAAGGACTTAGCCAAAAATCACCAAGTCTGGAACTGGATACACAATAGCTAATCTACGCACGGGCAAAACATAGAGGCCGAGGAAGCGGGATGGCATGTGCTCACCATGGGCCTTGGCCTAGAGCGGAGGAGGCAGGCCGGAGGAAGCGGTCAGCTTGACTAGGCCTTGGAGGCACGCTGGGCCGGGGCGTGGATGTGGCCCACGAGGCCGAGCGCTGCTCGTCGTCCTCGTTCCCCCCATGCCTGGAGCACGAGCAGGAGGCAGAGGACGGCGGCATCTAGAGGCTCCGACAACGGCGGGGCTCCGGTGAGGTAGGGGAGTGGCGGGGATGGACGGATCCGGGCAGCGCCATCCCGGATTTGGGCAACGTAGCGACGGGCGGAGCTCCGGCGGTGAGCTGCTGCGGCTCCCATGGCGGCGCTGTAGAGAGGGAGAGAGATATGGTCAGAGAGAGAGAAGAAAGAGTGAGAGGGGCGATGGGGAGGCAGCAACCAGGCAGGGCGGCAGCAAGGCCGCAGGCGGCGGGGTCGAGGCGCGGCACGAGGCTGGCGGCGCGCGAGTGGCGGCGGAGTAGTTGCTCGCGGGTGCGCGGTTCGGGCGCAGGGGAGGCGGCAGGTGACGCGCGGCCGGCCCTGGATGGGCTCGGGCGGGCCTGGCAGGCCTGCGGAGGTGGGGAGGTGCGTGGAGGCCGCTGGTTGGCTGCGCATGTGTGGCGGGGAAGATGGCGTGGCCTGATTGGCCCAGGGCCAACGATGCGGTGGCGGGTGGCGGCGTCTGGTCGCCAAGTGGCGGCTCTGGAGCAGTTGGGCATGGAAAATGAGGGAGAGGCGGTGGCTAGAGGTAGGTGGAGGGCTAGGCTTCCAAATCTAGCAAGGGGGGCATTTATAAAGGGTAGGTTAGGGTTTATGGGGGTTTGGGGGTGTTTCGGAGCCCTCTGATCGCGATCCGACGGATCCTGTTGGAGGGGATGGAGTAGATGGGCTAGGTGGGATGGCTTTGAGTGGCAGTGGGCTGTGCGGGAGGTGAGAGGAAGGCCCGGCGACTGGTAGACCGAAACATCCGCCGAATAGACCGGCGATAGTGCCGCTATGGACAATGGTTGTGCTATCACACGGACTCTGAATGCGACGAAATTTGGCAGGCGGACTACCTACACTATAATAAGACCGCACGCCAACTTTCACCCCATTCCGATAACATTTTTCTGTCACTTATAAAATAATATTTCGGAGGTGCGGCGGGCGCGTGCAAGTGTATTCAGGCTCAGAACGGATAACGGAGAGAACGGGGGACCCGGCAACTACGAACGGATGCACGTTCTGAAAACATGCTGATGAAATGCACATGATGACATGGCTAAGTGCAACACGCATGCGAATGACATGGCAACACCGGCGAATAAGAGGAAGACATCTAGAGCATCGGTCTTGGGGTGTCACATGACTCGTGCAAGCTGTGGACTGGCAAGCTTCGAGTGCCCCAAACCCGAGCTGGGTTCGGCGGGGCCCTCGGGGTCTGGACCAAGAGGTTGCGTACGGTGGCGTCCACATACACCCATTGCTTGCGGAACCCCTTCGCATCTAGGAGGGGTGCGAAGATGATGCTCGCACCCTCCGACACGTCCGCTGCTTGAAGGGACACGCACCTCGAGCACTGGTCGCAGGCGACCAGCTCGAGGGAGAAGAAGTGGCGGAGAAAGTCCAAGGATGGGATGATCCCCACGAAAGCCTCGCACAGGAACGCGAAGGCTGAGATAAGAAGGATGGACCTAGGATCAAAGTGCAGAGCATGGACTTGATAGTGCGTCAGCACGGCATTGAAGAAGTCTGAATATGGAGGCAAGAGGCCGGAGAAGAGGGCATGGAGATGAAGAGGGGTCTGGGTGGGTGGCTGATCTATTGAGGACCAAGATGCAGGCCAAATCTTCATCGCCTTCCACTCGCTGGAGTCGGCGGCGGTCACGCGTCGAACCCTGTCCAGTCCCTCGAGATTGATTATGGTGGACCGGCCCAGCGCGGGCTCTGGCCCTGCCGTCGTCGCCGGCCCTCTCCCTCTTCTTCTTGGGGGCCATCGCAAAAAGGTGGGTGAAAGCTGGTGCAAGGTGCAGCGAGAAGGGCACAAGCTTGCAGGGGAAGGAAGGAGCAAAAGGCAGGTGCGCGATGAGAATTGACAGCTCTGCACCATGCGCCCGATTTTGTCAGTAAGGACGGTTGCCGAGGCAACATGGGAAGTGGAGGCGCCAGCGACCCGTCGTGTGCCACGCGTCAAGTCTGGCCCATGGGCAATCGGGGACCCGTGGCGTTTCGCACTACGCACATCATCGCCGCTTCGGGGCAAGGCCCGAGGGCTACTATCGGTGTTCTCGGAACTAGGGTACCCAGACTTGCCTGCTCGCGGCCCAACGCGCGTCCTTACGACGGCCTAGCGGGGCCCAATGATACGTCTTCAACGTATCTATAATTTTTGATTGTTCCCTGCTATTATTTTATGATGTTTTGGATGTTTAATGGGCTTTGTCATACACTTTTATATTATTTTTGGGACTAACCTACTAAACCAAAGGCCCAATCCAGATTGTTGTTTTTGCATGTTTCAGGGTTTTACAGAAAAGGGATATCAAATGGAGTCCAAACGGAATGAAACCTTCGGGAGAGATATTTTTGGAGAAAATCACGCACGGGAGACTTGAGAACCACGGAGTAGGGGCCACGTGGTGCCCACGAGGGTGGGGGGCACCCCCCCCCCCCAGGGCGCGCCCCCTGCCTCGTGGGTCCCTCATGAGGCCCTCGGTGCCCTCCTTCCTCCTATATAAGCCTAAGTACCCCGAAACCATCAGAGCAACAGAAAAAACCCTAGTTCCACCACCGTAACCTTTTGTTCCTGTGAGATCCCATCTTCGGGCCTGTTCCGGAGCTCCGCCGGAGGGGGGATCTACCACGGAGTGCTTCTACATCATCATCATCGCCTCACCATGAGTTGTGGGTAGTTTACCACAGACCTTCGGGTCCATAGCTAATATCTAGATGGCTTCTTTTCTCTCTTTGGATCTCAATACAAAGTTCTCCTCGGTCTTCGAGGAGATCTATTCGATGTAATCTCTTTTTGCGGTGTGTTTGTCGAGATCCGATGAATTGTGGGTTAATCATCAAGATTATCTATGAGAAATATTTGGTTCTTTTATGAACTCTTTATGTATGATTATAATATCCTTGCAAGTCTCTTCGAAGTATCGGTTTGGTTTTGGGTTCAATCTTGCGGTGTCCTTTCCCAGTGACAGTGGGGGCAGCAAGGCACGTATTGTATTGTTGCCATCGAGGATAAAAATATGGGGTTTATATCATATTTCTTGAGTTTATCCCTCTACATCATGTCATCTTGCTTAAGGCGTTACTCTGCTCTTATGAACTCAATACACTAGATGCATGATGGATAGTGGTCGATGTGTGGAGTAATAGTGGTAGATGCAGGCAGGAGTCGGTCTGCTTGTCTCGGACGTGATGCCTATATATAATGATCATGCCTAGATAGTCTCATAATTATTCGCTTTTCTATCAATTGATCGACAGTAATTTGTTTACCCGACGTAGAATATCGCTATCATGAGAGAAGCCACTAGAGAACACTATGGCCCCCGGGTCTATTCTGAACATATCAATCTACATCTACTTTACTTTTTCCGCTTTTACTTTATGTTCTTATAATAAAAAATACCAAAAATATAAACTATCATCTCTAGCAGATCTCACTTTTGTAAGTGACTGTAAAGGGATTGACAACCCCTTATCGCGTTGGCTGCGAAGTTCTTATTTGTTTGTGTAGGTGCGAGGGACTCGCGCGTGGTCTCCTACTGGATTGATACCTTGGTTCTCAAAAACTAAGGGATATACTTACGCTACTGTGCTGCATCTCCCTTTCCTCTTCAAGGGAATACAACGCAAGCTCGAGAAGTAGCAAGAAGAATTTCTGGCGCCGTTGTCGGGGAGGCTTACGCAAAATTCATATACCAAGTACCTATCACAAACCCTTATCCTTCGCATTACATTTTTGCCTCTCATTTTCCTCTTCCCCACTTAACCCTTGTTGTTTTAGTTGCCCTTTTTCTGTCGTGTGTTTATCATTCGCTTGCTTCTTGTTTGCTTGTGTGTGTTGGATTGCTTGCTTGTCTCTATGGCTCTACCTATAAGTGTTGACCCTCACCTCAAGAGGTTGGAGGAGATTTAAAATAATGTTAGAGATTTTATGACTATGCAATTTGAGCACAATGATTTTTCCAGAAGTGAACTTAAGGAACAGAAAAAATTTATGGAATATATGAATAAAGACCTTGATGATATGTCTAAGGAATTTTATGGTTTGAAATCCCAGTTTGCCCATCTTGAGAACTTAATAGCCCAACTTTCGGATAAACAGTCCACCTTGATCAATAAGATGGCTGCTAAACCGGAAGAGCATGAAAATAAAAATGAAGATCTGAAAGTTATTGATGTGTCTCCTATTAGATCCTTGTTTTCTAGTATAAATCTTGATGAAGATAGTATTGGAGATGATTCTGCTTTAAGGTGTCCCAATGATTCGGAGTTTTTAGATCTTGATGCTAAAATTGTTAAAAGTGGGAGTGAAGAGATTAAAACTTTGCATAGTGATGAACCCACTACTTTGGATTTCAAGGGATTCAATTATGATAATTGCTCTTTGATTGATTGTATTTCCTTGTTGCAATCCGCACTAAACTCTCCGCATGTTTATAGTCAAAATAAAGCCTTCACCAGACACATAGTTGATGCTTTGATGCAATCTTATGAAGAAAAACTTGAGTTAAAAGTTTCTATCCCTAGAAATCTTTATGATGAGTGGGAACCTACTACCAAAATAAAAATTAAAGATCATGAATGTTATGCTTTGTGTGATTTGGGTGCAAGTGTCTCCACTATCCCAAAAACTTTCTGTGATTTGCTAGGGTTCCATGAGCTTGATGATTGTTCTTCAAATTTGCATCTTGCGGATTCCACTATTAAGAAACCTATGGGAAGGGTTAATGATGTTCTTATTGTTGCCAATAGGAATTATGTGCCTGTAGATTTCATTGTTCTTGATATAGATTACCATCCTTCATGTCCTATTATTCTTGGTAGACCTTTCCTTAGAACGATTGGTGCAATTATTGATATGAAGGAAGGAAATATTAGATTCCAATTTCCGTTAAGGAAATGCATGGAACACTTTCCTAGAAATAAAATCAAATTACCATATGAATCTATTATGAGAGCCACTTATGGATTGCCTTCCAAAGATGGCAACACCTAGATCTATCCATGTATCGTGCCTAGCTAGGGGCGTAAAACGATAGCGCTTGCTCGGAGGCAACCCAATTTTATATTATTTTTTTGTTTTTGCTGCTGTTAGGGAATAAATATTGCATCTAGCTTCTGTTTAGATGTGGTTTGTGTTTTGTTTAGTGTTTGTGCCAAGTAGAACCTTTGGGAAGACTTGTGTGAAGTTTATGTGATCTTGCTGTGAAAAATAGAATCGTTAGCGCTCGCTAGAATGGTCATCAGATTTTACTGGAGCGTGCTATTTAGTTGATTCTTTTTGCAGATGATTAATAGACAAATTCCTCACGTTTACCAATTTAGTTTGAATTTTTTGGAGTTACATAAGTATGTGAAACCATTGTTCTGTTTTTGACAGATTCTGTTTTTCGTGTGTTGTTTGCTTATTTTTATGCATCTATGAGTAATATTGGGAAGTATGAACCATAGAGAAGTCGGAATACAGTAGGTTTAACACCAATATAAACAAATAATGACTTCATTGCAGCACGTTTGAGTAGTGGTTTGCTTTCTTATACTAACGGAGCTCACGAGATTTTTTGTCTAAGTTTTGTGTTGTGAAGTTTTCAAGTTTTGAGTATTGCTTTGATGGACTATGGAACAAAGAGTGGCAAGATCCTAAGCTTGGGGATGCCCATGGAACCCCAAGGTAAAATTTAAGGACAACCAAAAGCCTAAGCTTGGGGATGCCCCGAGAAGGCATCCCCTCTTTCGTCTTCATCCATCGATAACTATACTCGGAGCTATATTTTTATTCACCACATGATATGTGTTTTGCTTGGAGCGTCTTGTATAATTTGAGTCTTTTCTTGTTAGTTTGCCACAATTATCCTCGCTGGACACACCTATTTGAGAGAGTTAAATATGGCCTAGGAATTGATAGAACACTCTATGTGCTTCACTTATATCTTTTGAGTTGAATAGTTTTTGCTCTAGTGCTTCACTTATATCTTTTAGAGCACGGTGGTGATAATATTTTGAAGAAATTGTTGAACTCTAATGCTTCACTTATATCTATTTGAGAGTCTATTAAAACATCATGGTAATGTGTTTAGGCTATAAAAATTAGTCTCCACATGATAGACATCCAATATCAATGTAGTAACAACTTTCACACTAAGTGCATTGAATATGATGAGAAGTTGGATGCTTGATATTTGTTTTGAGATATGAGGATAGTGATATTAGAGTCATGCTAGTGGAGTTATTATGAAATTGAGAAATGCTTGTGTTAAGGTTAGTGATTCCCGTAGCATGCACGTATGGTGAACCGCATGTGACGAAGTTAGAGCATGAGGTATTTGTAAAGTGTCAACCTTTGTGTGGAGGTCGGGGGCGCGCGATGGTTAACTCCTACCAACCTTCCCCCTAGGAGCATGCGTTGATTCCTTTGTTTTGATAACTCGTAGATTTTTGCAATAAGTATATGAGTTCTTATGACTAATGTTGAGTCCATGGATTATACGCACTCTCACCCTTCCACCATTGCTAGCCTCTCTTGTACCGCGCAACTTTCGCCGGTACCATACACCCACCATATACCTTCCTCAAAACAGCCACCATACCTACCTATCATGGCATTTCCATAGCCATTCCGAGATATATTGCCATGCAACTTTCCACCGTTCCGTTCTTATGACACGCTTCATATTGTCATATTGCCATGCATGATCATGTAGTGGACATCGTATTTTTGGCAAGGCCACCATGCATAATTTTTCATACATATCACTCTTGTTTCGTTCCACATCCCGGTACACCACTGGAGGCATTCATATAGGTCATACTTTGTTGTAGTATCGAGTTGTAATGAAAGTGTGATGATCATCATTATTAGAGCATTGTCCCATGGGAGGAAAGGCTAAATCAATAAAGCCCCTCCACAAAAAAGAAAAAAAAAGAAAGGCCAAAGAAAAAGAAAGGCCCAAAAAATGAAAAGAAAAGAAAAAGGGACAATTGCTACTATCTTTTTTCCACACTTGTGCTTCAAAGTAGCACCATGTTCTTCATGATAGAGAGTCTCATGTTTAGTCACTTTCATATACTAGTGGGAATTTTCATTATAGAACTTGGCTTGTATATTCCAACGATGGGCTTCCTCAAATGCCCTAGGTCTTCGAGAGCAAGCAAGTTGGATGCACTCCCACTAGTTTCTTTTGTTGAGCTTTCATATATTTTTAGCCCTAGTGCATCCGTTGCATGGAAATCCCTACTCACTCACATTGATATCTATTGATGGGCATCTCCATAGCCCGTTGATACGCCTAGTCGATGTGAGACTATCTCCCTCCTTTTTGTCTTCTCCACAACCACCTCTCTATTCCACCCATAGTGCTATGTCCATGGCTCACACTCATGTATTACGTGAAAGTTGAAAGGTTTGAAAGAATAGAGTATGAAAACAAGTGCTTAGCTGAAATCGGGGTTGTACATGATATGAATATTTTGTGTGATGAAGAGGGAGCATAGCCATAATATATGATTTTGTAGGGATAACTCTCTTTAGCCATAGTATTTTGAGAAGACATGATTGCTTTGTTAGTATGCTTGAAGTATTATTATTTCTTATGTCAATATAGACTTTTATCTTGAATCTTTCAGATCTGAACATTCATGCTACAATTAAGAGAATTACATTGAAAAGCTATGTTGGTTAGCATTCCACATCAAAAAATCTGCTTTTATCATTTACCTACTCGAGGACGAGCAGGAATTAAGCTTGGGGATGCTTGATACGTCTCCAACGTATCCATAATTTTGTATTGTTCCATGCTATTATTTGTGATGTTTTGGATGTTTAATGGGCTTTGTCATACACTTTTATATTATTTTTGGGACTAACCTACTAACCCAAAGGCCCAGTCGAGATTGTTGTTTTTTACCTCTTTCGGGGTTTTACAGAAAAGGGATATCAAACGGAGTCCAAACGGAACAGAACCTTCGGGCAGATATTTTTGGAGAAAATCACGCACGGGAGACTTGAGAAACACGGAGTAGGGGCCACGAGGTTCCCACGAGGGTGGGCCCCCCCTAGGGCGCGCCCCCCTGCCTCGTGGGTCCCTCGTGAGGTCTCGATGCCCTCCTTCCTCCTATATAAGCCTACGTACCCCGAAACCATCAGAGCAACAGAGAAAACCCTAGTTCCACCGCTGTAACCTTTTGTTCCTGTGAGATCCCATCTTGGGGCCTGTTCCGGAGCTCCGCCGGAGGGGGGATCTACCACGGAGTGCTTCTACATCAGCATCATCGCCTCACCATGAGTTGTGAGTAGTTTACCACAGACCTTCGGGTCCATAGCTAGTATCTAGATGGCTTCTTCTCTCTCTTTGGATCTCAATACAAAGTTCTCCTCGGTCTTGGAGGAGATCTATTCGATGTAATCTCTTTTTGCGGTGTGTTTGTCGAGATCCGATGAATTATGGGTATATGATCAAGATTATCTATGAGAAATATTTGGTTCTTTTCTGAACTCTTTATGTATGATTATAATATCATTGCAAGTCTCTTCGAATTATCGGTTTGGTTTGGCCTACTAGATCTATAGTTCTTGCAATGGGAGAAGTGCTTGGCTTTGGGTTCAATCTTGCGGTGTCCTTTCCCAGTGACAGTAGGGGCAGCAAGGCACGTATTGTATTGTTGCCATCGAGGATAAAAAGATGGGGTTTATATCATATTGCTTGAGTTTATCCCTCTACATCATGTCATCTTGTTTAAGGCGTTACTCTGTTCTTATGAACTCAATTCACTAGATGCATGCTGAATAGCGGTCGCTCTGTGGAGTAATAGTAGTAGATGCAGGCAGGAGTCGGTCTACTTGTCTCGGACATGATGCCTATATATAATGATCATGCCTAGATAGTCTCATAATTATTCGCTTTTCTATCAGTTGTTCGACAGTAATTTGTTTACCCGCCGTAGAATATCGCTATCATGAGAGAAGCCACTAGAGAACAATATGGCCCCCGGGTCTATTCTCAACATATCAATCTACATCTACTTTACTTTTTCCGCTTTTACTTTCTGTTCTTATAATCAAAAATACCAAAAATATAAACTATCATCTCTACCAGATCTCACTTCCGTAAGTGTCCGTAAAGGGATTGACAACCCCTTCTCGCGTTGGCTGCGAAGTTCTTATTTGTTTGTGCAGGTGCGAGGGACTCGCACGTGGTCTCCTACTGGATTGATACCTTGGTTCTCAAAAACTGAGGGAAATACTTATGCTACTGTGTTGCATCTCCCTTTCCTCTTCGAGGGAATACAACGCAAGATCGAGAAGTAGCACCAAACTTCAAGACTACTCAAGAAGATCCCTCGCAAGGGGTCCCAGCCCTCGCGAGGCGAGGCGCGCCAAGACCTCCTAGGGAGCGGCTCCGCAAGCTCCCTCCCAAGGAGCAGTGATTCCATGGCAAGAGCCCCTCCTCTTGAGGATGGGGTGACATGAGCAGTGATGATCATAGCTAGGCGGGCGCCAGCGGGCGCAGAGGAGGAGTTTGCCCTTTCGTGCAACAAGGACAAGGCCAGGCCCGTATTCCCGAGGGGAGCGCCAAAGGTTTATTCCAGTGCAACAAGACTAAGACCACGGGCCTGGCAGGGAGGATGTCATCACCGAGCCCACCCCCACCTCAGGATCAGAGACTTTGCAAGCGAAGACCACCTTTCATCAGTATAAGACGTATCAATCGTCTCCCTTCAAAATGTGCCATTGAGGAATCCCTTCCCGCCAAAATGATGCGGGAAGAGGACCAAGGCCACAATAAATAGGGATCGGCGCCCGTCGTAGAAGGGGATCCAAGATCTGAGGATCGAACAAGTATACACCACTTGAGCCCTCCTGAGGTAACTTATCCACTATAACAATTCATATCCAGCCCCCTCGTGAGGCCAATCCACCACAAAGCAGTATTAGGTTCTTACACCGAAAGGTGGCCGAATCTGGGTAAATCACCATGTCACCTCCCTTCCTTCGATCATCTTGACCGGCGAGCTTGAGATTTGGGCATGGCAGGTTTAGTTCCCCGACGAAGCAGAGTCCTTCGTTCACACCCTAGAGTTTGAACCTTTCCGGGTTTTCAGAGCCCTTGAATCCGACAGTCGCTATCGCTCGAGGAGGAACTTTCTTCATCGCTTGAGCTTTCTTCGCACCACCCAAGACGAGTGCCCGAAGGCCCGAAAATTTTCATGGAGAGCGTATCAGACTCCACCAACTTGAAGCGGAGGGCGTGCCCCTCCACAAAGTAGTGGGCACGGGCGAAGGTTTTCCACCCACGCTTGAGGAGCATAATGCGAGGCGCGGGGAACTCAATGTCTCCCCACACGGCTCCGTTGCAGCAAGCGCTCACGCGTAGCCACAGCCCGGGCGACTGATCAACCTCCATCACCATGGCAAAGGGGCGAGGAAGCTGCATGTGGCTACGGGGAGGACCGTGCAGGTCGACGATGAACTCAAGTGTCGTGCCCATCGTATGGCATGTTGCCAGGAAAGGAGAGGTCAGAGGGGGGCAACGAGCGCGCTGCTCTGCCCACCTCGGTCGCGGGCACCGTGCCGACCACGACCTCGCCATGCGCCCCCGCCTCGCGCACTGGAGCCAGCCTCCGTTGCTACGACCGAAGCAACAGCGTGATCATGAGGAGAAACTCTCGTGGCCGCAGCGGAAGCTCGAGCACGACCTTGTACCCTCGCCATGGTGGTGATGTATGCAAGGAAAGGAAGGAGAAGGAAGATGTATGAGCATTGCTGCCCACACACCCCTCCTTTTATAGCGGGGACCTGGGGGCTGGCTCTCCACCAATCCCACAGCGAGGGATCACGGACGAGCACGTCACTCCAGCGTCTGTCCCACTACGCCAATTCGTGGTGCTGCATCTCCTGCCAAGGTACACGTTCACATGCCCCGCTTGTCCACCACCCACCCCTTGCAATGCATGTGGCGCGCGTGGAGGAAATGGTAGGGGTGGTGGGTGAACTTAAGGTAAAATGGCGGTTACCTCAATTTACGCACGGGCACCCTAAAGGCACCCTGTGTACTCGTGCGCCCCTAGTTTTCAACGCGGACGGACTGCCCCGTCAAAAGGGTCAAGATATAATAAGGTGAAGCATGGGGCTAACCTAGACCCATGTTAATGAACAAGCAAAGAAGATCCCAAAATATCGCACTGCTCATTCTTGGGCCTAGCTCAACGATGCCCGGCGACACTTGTGACCTAGGCCTGGGGGCTCCTGTCGGTGCAGTAAACTTGGATGTTCACTGCCTTGATGTATGCATAGACATGTTGCAACTTCACTCCTTGGCCAGCGTCAAGTTTATGCAACATTCATGCCAGAGAATCTGCTCTTCATGAGATACAAGAGCACATTAATAAGATCAAGCAAACAATTAGTCCAATTGTAATGCCCAGGATGGGACTATATCTCCTACGTGTCGAGGCACGACTTAGAGACATAACCCCATGCTGGAATGATCGCAAGTCTGGTATCTTTGCACAACTCATGTAAAAAGGGGGGATGGAAAACATAAACATAGTTGGCTTACACTCGCCACGTCACCCAAATACAATACATGTCTCAATCATCATACAATAAAACATCACAGCCCTCTAAGGGTAAAAACAAAATGACAAGATACCAAACATAAATTAAATCCACAGGTCGGATCGAATCCTAGTAGAAGTCTCCACTACTGATCATCAGGATAACGAACATAGTAACGACTACGCTCCTCGTCATACTCCCAGTCTAGCTCGGTGCCAGCACCTGGATAGCTCACCATCGGACCTGCATCTGGTGTGGTGAAGTAACTGTGAGCCACAGAGGACTCAGCAATCCCGTTCCCGGGCAACAAGACTATTTAAGCCTTGGGAGAGGATAAGGCTGAAGAAAAGAATAAGTGTCTGCAGCAGCAACTAGCACTAGCTTACGTGAAAGAGTGCGAGAAGAGAAGTGCCTCGGTCGAGAGGTGATCACGAAGTGATCCTAGCTAAAGCTCAACAAACATAACCCCACCGTGTTCAACTCCCGAATCCCTATTCGGAAATTGACAGTCACGGTACACATGCTGGTAGTGCATTAGAACAATGTGTCAAGTTATCTACAACCGGATATTAACAAGCTCACATCTGCCACATAACCACGGGCACGGCTTTCGAAAGTTCATAACCCTGCAGGGGTGTTCCAACTTGGCCCATTACAAGCCCACGATCCGCGAAGTCGCAACTCCAAAGTGGGAAGACCCGAGTATTCTCGGAATCCCGTGCTCAAGATACACCGAACTAAGGTAAGGCTAATCCAGCAAATCCTCCCGGCGTGCCGACACCCTGATAGTAGCCGCGCGTATCTCGTCTCAGGCCACGACCGGATGAGACATCCTACAGGTGTATGCCAGATACCTCGGGTTTCCCCAAGGCGGCCCCGCAGTCTGCTCGTTTCGGACCAACACTCATGTGGAGCACTGGCCCGGGGGTTGTTGATTAAGAAAGAGGGTTAATTACTCCCTATGCAAGTTTATTTAGTTATTAGGCAAATAGTACCAATGTTGGGACTTGCTGGAAAAGACTTAGCACGCGGTTTATCGATGGGGTCCCATACACCCCAACCGTGTTAGGAACTTATAATCAAGGAACATAACACCGGTTTAAACGGTTCCTAACGGTATGAGTGGAACAAATCACCAAGCAAAAGGCTTAGCCTTCCACCCTTGCCAATATATAGATGATTTCATTTTAAGCATTTATATAGTGTGATATAACCCAACAAACTTCAGCATGAAGCAAGCATCTTCGATCTTCACCTGCAACTAGCAATGCTATAAGAGGGGCTGAGCGAAGCGTACTTAGCCAAGCAACGGTTTGCATAGGTAGGGTGGTTAGACATGGACATGGTTACAAGTAGGAGGCTGACATGAAAGACATGGGCATCGAGGCAAAACTATAGATCGAGACTTCTAGCAATAGGCAAAAATAGTAATGGTATCCGGGTTCGGTCATCTTGCCTGAAGAGAAGTCGTTCGGATCGTAAGAAGGGTCCTCGTGCTCAACCTCGTTGGTAACCTCGTGCTCGTACTCGTACTCGGTCTCAGCTTCCGGCTCTAAACAATACAATCACACAAGGCACGAATCAACAAGATGCAATGCGCACACAAAAATGATGGATGCACTACGAGAGCACACGGCGCACGGAAAATAGCACTCAAGCAATAAGCTCCAAAACATGATAACAATAGTATATTATGAATCTACACGGAAAATCAATCAAGTTTCATATAAGACTCGCTGAAAACGGAGCTACGGGCTAAAAGTTATTCCCGAAACAAGAAATAGGCGAAAGCTGAAAATTACAGCAACATAGCAACTTCGGAGCACTAGAAAAATAACCTACAGCACTCAAACACCATGGCAAAGAGCATGAACATAAACTAGACATATCCTACAGCAAATAAATCCAAAGGTGCACCCCCAAAGGAGCCACGGATCAATAGCAACAAGCTTGGACATATTGAACTTGACAATAAAATTCTGACAGCAGAATTTTATTGAAACTTTGGAGCAAAAGTTAAACATGCTACAGCCACTTAAATAATCATGTGAGAACATGAATGCAAATCCAACAATATATACTACAAGGAACCATCAAGATCCACCCCAAAACTATCATGGTTTGTCCTAGAGCAGCACGCAAACATGGCATCGGAACATTACAGATTTCAGACTTAGTGAAAACCCACTGTGTTAAAACAGCAGTTTCATCATGGCATCTATAAGAGCAAGTTTAAGTCACCTCGAAACTAAACATGGCAAGTGGTAAGCACCACATCAAAGTACACATGATGGTGATTCCGAAACATACAAGCATGCATCATGGAGATAAACACAACGATAGCAATGAGCTCAACAAGATGGCATCTCATAACAAGTTAAATAACTAAACAGCCACATAGCACTTTGCAACGAGGATAACCATGGCTAGATTAAATCTATCATGCAACCTAACACAAACAACATGTAGAGCATGGCAAGACGAACACGTGGACATGTCATTTGCATCATTCGGACAAACGAGCTAAAAGATATCACTATGCAAAGATGGCATAAAAACAACACATAGCAGCAGTTTGTAACGGGATGCACTCTTGCAACAGAAAAATAAGCACCTAGATGATCTCTAACATGCATGGCACAATGGAAAGAATCGTAGTGCTAGTCACCACGAACGTCTGGACACCTCATTTGCGCAAAACGGAGCAACACACAAGAAGTTATCAGCATTTGAAAATAGCATCATCACACAAAACTCTGGGATATAGATCTAGGGTTCAACCTTCTCTCAGATCTGGAAACGGGCTGAAGGAGGCGAAGACGGGCCTTCGAGCGGCGCAGGCCCGCGGTGGACGAAGTGGGCCGCGGCGGCGGCGCTGGCTGTTGGCCCGTGCGGCGCGGGGCACTGGAGGGAGGCGGCTGGCGGAGGCCCGGCCCCCCTGGCGGCGGCGACCTGGCTATGTGGCTTGGCGCGTCGGGCCGGCCTGGTCGGAGGGAGCGCCTGGGCCGGAGGCGAGGCGGATCCCGGGCCCGGAGGGCTGGCGACGCGGGAGGCTGGAGGCCTCGGTTGGAAGGCGGTCGCGGGATCTGCCGAAGCGGAGGAGGCCGGCCGCGGTCGATGGAGTGGCGCGCCTTGCGGGGAGCGGGACGGGCCGCGGAGAGGGGCGACGCGGCCCAGGAGGGAGGAGGCGCTGGCGCCTGGCGATGGCCTGGGCCGGCGGAGTCGGTTCGAAGGGCCCAGGCGGGGCGGCGATGTGGTCCAGCGGATCGAAGCGCCTGGCGAGCTGCGGAGTCAACGGCCCCAGGCGGCGCTGCGGTCTGGATCGGGGCCTGGTGCCCCCCGATCCGATCTGGGAGAAGGCGGCGATGCGGTCTCGTTGACCCGATCGATGGATCCAGCGGGGGGTTCGAGAGGGGCTAGCCAATGGCGTTTTGGATCTGGTGTGGCACGAAAATGGAGGAGAGGAGGGGCTAGAGGTAGGTGGAGGGGATTTAGGCTGCCAAAAATGGCATGGGGGATGTTTATATAGGGTAGGTGCTAGGGTTTGAGGGATTTGGGGTGTTTTAGAGCCCTCCGATCGCGATCCGACGGATCCGATCGCGAGGGGAGTTAGGATGGGCCAAGAGGAGGGAAGTGGGCTGTTGGAGGGGTGTCTTGGGCCTCAAAGTGGAGGCACTTTGAGCCCACACAAATAACTGTTGGGGTAGCAAACGGACTCGAAACGCGACGAGATTTGACAGGCGGGTTACACACAACAAAACAACAACACACGACAAGTCTCGCGCCAAACGGGTAACGTTACACGGCCAAACACCAAAGTAGGCCTACGGGACGCCACGGACACGTGAGGGAGCTCCGGAACGCGAAACGGACAACGGGAAGGAACGCGTTGGACCGGATGCAAACAACAACACAAATGCAATGCGATGCACATGTCTACATGATATGAATGAATGCCACACACTCACACAACAAAACGACGAAAACCCGAAAGACAAAGAACCCGGAATGGAATAGATGAAGCCAGAGATATATTATATGCCCAAAAGGGAAAGTATTACATCCGGGGCATTACAAACTCTCCTCTACTACAAAAAGATCTCGTCCCGAGATCTAGGACTGGAAAAAGGAGGGGTACTCGGAACGAAGATGATCTTCTCGTTCCCACGTAGCTTCTCGGTCGGTGTGATGTGACCACTTGACTTTCAAGAATTTGATGGACTTGTTGCGGGTCTTGCGCTCAGTTTCTTCGAGAATAGCAACCGGATGCTCTCGGTAAGACAGGTCTTGTGGAAGAACAATCTCTTGAAACGGAATCATGCGTTCAGGTGCCTTGAAGCATTTGCGGAGTTGAGACACATGGAACACATCATGAACGTTGGCGAAGTTTGAAGGGAGCTCAAGTTGATAGGCTAGTTCGCCTCTTTTGCCAAGAATCTTGAAGGGCCCGACGTATCTAGGAGCAAGCTTTCCTTTGATACCGAATCTTTGGGTGCCTTTCATCGGAGAAACACGGAGATAGACATGATCATCAATGTTGAATGCCAAATCACGATGCTTGCCGTCATAGTAGCTCTTCTGACGCGACTGAGCGGCCTTGAGATTCTCACGTATGACTTTGCACATTTCTTCGGCTTCTGAGATCAAGTCATTGCCAAGAAGTTGACGTTCGCCTGTTTCAGACCAGTTGAGAGGTGTACGGCACTTTCTGCCATAGAGGATTTCAAACGGAGATTTGCCTGCATTTGCTTGAAAGCTGTTGTTGTAAGAGAACTCGGCAAATGGAAGGCAGTCTTCCCATTTCATGCCAAAAGATATGACACAGGCTTTGAGCATGTCTTCTAGAATCTGATTCACTCGCTCGACTTGACCACTAGTCTGAGGGTGAAATGCAGTGTTGAACCTGATCTTAGTGCCCATGGCGGACTGAAAGGAGTCCCAGAACCTGGATGTGAACAAACTTCCATGGTCTGAGGAGATAACTTGAGGAATGCCATGTAAAGACACAATTATGGAAGTGTACAACTCTGCCAATTGAGCTGCATTGATGGATTCTTTCACTGGAAGGAAGTGAGCGACTTTGGTAAGTTTGTCAATCACCACGAAGATAGAATCATTCTGTGGGGACCCCGACTTAGAAGTCGAGATCACCGAATGCACGTGTACAGTGATCCCAGAGATCAATGCTCACTGAACACACAGAAGCTGAATAACAAGAGTCTTACATCCATACAAATAGTCTTACACGAATTATGGCCGTTATGGCCAAGTCTTACATAGATAGAGCCTCACGGGCTGAATAGCAAATAACTCAAATAGCGGAAGTCTTCGATAAACGGGTAGAACCCATGCCATCTGCCTTAACCCTACAGGCATTCTGACTGGGATAGCGTCCTAGTTCGCATGTTCGTCTCCAAAGAATTCTTCCTCATATTCATGTTCTTCCATGCCTGGCCAATTAAATAACCAGTGGCAAGCCAATGAGTACTTTGAATGTACTCGCAAGCAACCCATGATGTGGTTCAAAGTAACAGTGCATTTGAATAACAATGATCAATCTAGCAACGCTAGAACAAATATTCTACCATCAAGTTAATGCATCAATAAACTCGCGCAACCTCGAAGACAGGTTACCGATATCAACATGAATATGATTCATCTCATCGAGTCAAGTCACCACCTTGACTCATATACACACGCATGGTTTCACAAACATTGGACGTAGCCCAAGAGCGGTTACCCAACTGTCCATGACCGTGGACACGGCTATTCGAATAGTTTGACACTCTGTAGAGGTTGTACACTTCACCCACAAGATCCGGGGAACTTCCGTGTCATCCACGACCCGCGGTACCTCAAGTACCCGGGGTAAGCACCCGGTCATTATCTTTCCTTAGACGACACTAACATAGAGTCCACTCGTTGGCACACGGCCCTCGGGTACAAACAATAGATCACGGGACTTGCCCTAATTTCAATGTCACGCGTACCCGAAGGGACCAACGGTGTGTCCGGTGCCCTGTAAAAACAGTCATGGCCGTCTATCCAAGCACGACCCCGTCCCGGGAAAGACCTCAAGTCTCCCCGTCACTAGTAATGCGGGCACCATGCTAGTATCGACCTAAGTAATCAATAAAGCCCCGTCCCATAAGGGGTAGTGTGGTTGCACATGTATGGTTGGAATAACGGTCGCAACTTAAACCAATCCATTTGAAAAACACACACACTTGCCTTGGCACACCACTTCGTCATCAAGTGGTCACCCAACTCATCATCATCATCTCCCTCGGTCATGAATGGCACCCGACGGGGTTTTATGCAAAGACTTCAACCATGAAGGTTCATGTTACACATGCATCACTAATCATAACCACTAACCATATGCAAGCCATCTAGCACATAGCAAGACCAAGATCATGGCATGCATCATATGGTGGAGTCAGCTAGGTCACTATCGTAACCCTAACATCATGCATCGGGAACAAACGGGTTCCGAAGAACAAGTGTATCATGGTCAAAGGGCTGCTTGCCTGGATTGGCTTGGTCTTCAAAGTCTTCAAATCCTTCTCCTTCTTCTTCCACAGCAACTTCGTCAAATACGGGATCTATACGTCGCATAATAACCACGGGAAAATAAGAATACAAACAAAACAGAAAAATCAAAGTGCTCAGAAATTTGTCAACTCATTTTTATAAAATACTAGAGGAATTTCTAAGGTGGGGAAAAATCTTAGTTGGAGTTTTGGAGTAACAGAATGGAACATATTGATTTTAGAACAGGAGTTATACTGCTCAAATTTGAATTTAAATTTGAACAGTACAGAAAAGTTTCATGGATTTGAGTGAAAGTAGTACCATTAAATAGGTTGGAATATTGCAAGATTTTAGGAGTTGGAAATATTTAATTTGGACCATTATTCTTTTCTGTAGAAATGTTTAAAACATTTACAGAAAAAGAAAAAGAAAAAGGGTCCTGTGCACTGGGCCAGAGGAGGCCACAGTGCACGGCCCAGGCGGTCCAGCCCAACCGCACGGGAGCCTGCGCGCACGTCAGGTTTTTAAACCTGACGGGCGGGGCCCGTGGGTCAGTGGCACAGAGGAGGGGGAGAGAGGTGAGGGGATGACAGGCGGGGCCCGCCTGTCATCTCTAACCCCACGGCCACGGCGACGGCGAGCTCACCGGCGAGGTTCCCGGCCACGGCGACGGCAACGGAGGGCAGGGATGAGCTCAGCATCGTGTCGCGGATGCAGGGGTGGTGGTGCGGCACGGCGGGGAGGTCTGGTTCGCCGGCGACGAGGTGGGGCGGCGGAAGCTCGTCGGAGGGTCGTGGTTCTGGTCGTTTCCGACTGCCACAGAGAGGGGAAACAAGGGGGGAAGGATCAGTGGAGCACGGCGGTTCTGAATCAGGTGAAAGGAGGGGCAGGGAAGGCCCGTACCACGAGATCGCCGGCGGCCCGACGCGGCGGAGCTCCGGTCGATCCCGAGCACTGGGATGACCTGGGGAGGAGTGGGTGGTGCTGGGAGGCTCAGTGGAGTGAAGTGGAGCTGCTGATGCTGTTGGAGATGCTCGGGAGGGGCTATAAATAGGAGCTCGACGGAGGCCCATGGTCCAGTGCGCCGGCGAGCTCCGGCTCGAGGCTACAGCGCATGGGAGGCCAAGGGAGTGAGTCCGTGGAGTTCCTGGACGATCTCCACGTCCAGTAGAGGTGAGAGGAGGAGCGGGGGAGCGTCAGGAGCGTGCGCGCGTGCGAGGCAGAAGAGTGGCCGCCGCGGGCGTCCAGCGCGCGTGCGACGACGGCCACTGGAGGGCGCAGGAGGAGGGGGGACAGCGCCGGGGAGGTCGCGGACGTCGAGGGGCCTCGACTGGCGCGAGGCGGAGGCCCGAGGCTGTCGGGGTCAGCGATTGGCCGGAGCCACCGTGCGGAGGTGCACTGTTGCGTGCTCCAGAGCGTGCGTATTGCTGGCATCATCGCGCTCCCGCCGTTTTGGTCAAATCCAGCATGTCCAGCAGTGTCTAGAAGGTCAGGGGGAGAGTAAAGAAAGGGCCTGAGGCCTTGGATGCCCTGGAGATGCTGAGAGAGAGTGAGAGTGCTGGTGAAATGGTGAAAACCTGCTGTCCAGCAAGGTAAAACAGGGCTTTCACCCCTCAATCATGGAGCTGGGGTGCTGGGGAAGTTACTGGTGGTAGCTAGTAACTCAATGATCATGTGGTAAAAAGTACAGGCCATGGAGAAGAGTAAAAGTGATCAAGTTGGAGGTTTTAACAATTCTGCAGAAGGTGTTTGATCAGTGTTTGGTCAAGTAAATGACCTCCACTTGACATGGCACTTAACAGGGTTGAAAGACATGAGAAAATAGGGTGCTTCACCAAATTTGGGCTCATTTGAAGAAACTAGCCAATGTAACTTTGGTGAACCCTAGAAATCAACAGAAACAGTTTCATCTTGATTGAGTCAAGCTAATCATCTCCCCTTGATGCACCACTTGGTGTAGCATCATTATTTGGGGTATTGATCATGCCCACAAAGTTTGAAGCTCCAGATAAAAAGTTGGTAATGTAAAGTTGTTCAAATTTGCATTTGAACAGAAAGGGTTTTGAGGTGATCAGATCAAGTTGCTCTATTCCAATTCTTGTGCCATTTGGTCTAGATGCCTTATTAAGTCATTCTAGCATGTGAACCAAGTTTGAGAGCATTTGGACAAGTTTGGCAATGTAAAGTTGCTCAAACTTCAAATATGGACAAAATGGTTATGAAGGGGTTTGAGGATGTTTTCTTGCTTCCCAAGGCATGGGACTTGGCAAGATCATCAAATATGTCATATATGACATGATAGAATTTCCCTGGAATTTTTGGAGAAAGTTTCCTTTGTAAATATTTCAAAAGCTTGAAATATCCAGAAAGGGTTTTAGAGGGTTTAGCCCATTATTTTGAACATGACCAAGTGTTGAAACTCTTATATATGGACAATATATGTCCTCTGAGTCTCTCTGAATTTTGGCAAATATTTTTGAAACAGTTAAATAATTTTCCCCTATTAAAGACCATTTCTGGCCTTAAGAAAAAGCTTTTAAATAAAATAGGAAAATAACTTTTAAAATTATACCTTTGTGGTTTCTGGGAGTCCTATGACTACTAGGTCTCAAATAAACCTTTTGAAATAATTTTCTCACCCTAAATCAAGTACTTGAAGTGCAAATCTCAATTCAGGGGTTTTTGGAAAACTAAATTTATAAAATACTTTTTGGCCAAATTAATTTTGTAGGAAAATACTATACTGCTATATAACACTTGGCATGATCATTGGGCAGGAGTTTTGGGTGTGGAGATGTAATCTACAAGAGGTCATAGTTGACTTCAATGAGCACATGAAAAAGCAAATGAAGAAAACTCAATTCCAAATAAAGCCAAATGATGCTAGAAAATTTTGCTGGTCCAAATTTTCATGCTTCAAAGATACAAATAACATGTTACAAAATGCAGGGTGTGACAGACCTACCCCCCTTACAAGAATCTCGTCCCCGAGATTCCTAAACTAGGGCTTAAAAGAGGTCGGGAACTCGGATCTAAGATAGTCTTCTCGTTCCCAGGTTGCTTCTGCTTCGGTGTGGTTGCTCCACTGGACCTTGAAGTACTTGATGGTACGGCTCCGCGTACGTCGTTCTGCTTCGTCCAGAATGCGAATGGGCTTCTCGCGGTAGGTCAAATCAGGCTGCAGATCAATGGCTTGGTGATCCACATCCTTGTAGAGATTGGGCTTGTCTGGAACTTGGAGACATTTCCGGAGTTGTGACACATGGAATACATTGTGCACATCGGATAGCTCAGGTGGTAGTTCCAACTGGTAAGCCACTTCTCCTCGTCGGTCGGTGATCTTGAAAGGGCCAATGAATCTTGGCGCGAGCTTCTCCTTGACGTGGAAACGCTTGGTTCCCTTCAGAGGAGTTACCCGCAGGTACACTTGATCTCCGACACGAAAACTCATGTCTCGGTGTCGAGTGTCAGCATAACTCTTCTGCCTTGACTTGGCTGCCTTTAATCGCTCTCTGACTAGTTGGACTTGCTCTTCTGCTGTGCGGAGAATATCCGGTCCAAAGACTAGTCCTTCTCCAGTCTCCGACCAATTGAGGGGTGTGCGGCATCTGCGCCCGCACAATACCTCAAATGGTGCCATCTGAAGGCTTGACTGGTAACTGTTGTTATAGGAGAACTCGGCAAAAGGGAGACAGTCTTCCCACTTGGCTCCATACGCCAGGACACAGGCTCGGAGCATGTCTTCGAGAATCTGATTGACTCGCTCTGTCTGACCTCCGGTCTGTGGGTGGAAAGATGTGCTGAAAGACAACTTGGTTCCCAAGGCTTCTTGGAATCTCTTCTAGAACCTTGAAGTGAACTGGGTGCCTCGATCTGACACAATCTCCTTGGGAACACCGTGAAGACTTACGATTCGGTTGATATAGAGAGTTGCCAGCTGGTTGCCTGAGTAGGTAGTCTTGACAGGAATGAAATGGGCCACCCTGGTCAAATGATCGACTATGACCCAGATAGAGTCATGTCCTTTATTCGACCTTGGTAATCCAGTGATGAAGTCCATTCCGACTTTATCCCACTTCCACTCAGGAACCTTGAGTGGTTGAAGCAATCCAGCAGGTCGCTGATATTCAGCCTTGACCCTTTGGCACACATCACACTTTGCAACATAGGTCGCAATCTCTCTTTTCATCCCGTGCCACCAGAATCGTGCCTTCATGTCTTGGTACATCTTGGTTCCTCCGGGGTGGATGGAATACGGAGTGTCGTGGGCTTCTTGCAGAATCAGCGTCTTCAGCTCGGTGTTGTTTGGTACGCAGAGGAGACCTTTGTACCAAACAATCCCGTGCTCGTCTTCGGAGAATCCTGGGGCCTTGCCCAGCTTCATCTTCTTCTTGATGCCTTCGATGCTTGCGTGTCCATCTTGTGCCTTCTTGACGTCGTCCAGCAGGGTCGGTCTGACTTCCAAATGATCTAGAAATCCAGGGGTGACCAATTCCAAACTGAATTGTTCGATCTCCTTAAACAAGGCTGGCTGCCTTTCTTGAATAACGGCATTCAAAGAGCAAGCCTTCCTGCTTAAGGCATCGGCCACCACGTTAGCCTTCCCAGGGTGATACTGAACATTGAGGTCATAATCTTTGATGAGTTCCAACCATCTCCGCTGCCTCATGTTCAATTCTTTTTGGGTGAAAATATACTTCAGACTTTTGTGGTCTGTGTAAATCTCACACCGTTTCCCTAGGAGGTAATGCCGCCATGTCTTCAAGGCATGAACTACTGCCGCTAGCACGAGATCGTGAGTAGCGTAGTTCTCCTCGTGGGGTCGTAGCTGCCTGGAGAGGTATGCTATGACGCAGCCTTCTTGCATCAGAACGCTTCCCAATCCGGTTCGAGAGGCATCACAATATATCACGAACTCCTTGTGAATATCAGGTGTTGCCAGAACTGGGGCGGTGGTCAATCTCTTCTTGAGCTCTTGGAAGCTCTCTTCGCATTTTGGCGTCCACTCGAACTTCTTGTCCTTTTTGAGGAGCTGAGTCATTGGTCGTGCAATGCTAGAGAATCCTTCCACGAACTTGCGGTAATAGCCCGCTAGTCCGAGGAAGCTTCTGACTTCCTTGACGGTCGTTGGAGATTGCCATTGGGTCACAGCTTCGATTTTTGCGGGGTCAACAGATAATCCTTCCTCGGTCAAGACATGACCTAAGAATCCAACTTTATGCAGCCAGAACTCACACTTGCTGAATTTGGCATACAGTTGGTGCTCACGAAGCTTGTCTAGGACCATCCTCAGGTGCTGCTCGTGCTCTTCCTCCGACTTCGAGAACACAAGAATGTCATCAATGAAGACAACAACAAACTTGTCCAAATATTCCATGAAGACTTTATTCATGAGGTACATGAAGTAAGTTGGGGCATTGGTTAACCCAAAAGACATGACCGTGCACTCGTACAGGCCATATCTGGTTACGAATGCCGTCTTCGGAATATCTTGGGGTCTGATCTTCAGCTGGTAGTACCCAGATCTGAGGTCGATCTTGGAGAATACCTTGGCTCCGCTGAGCTGATCAAACAGATCTTCGATCTTGGGAAGTGGATACTTGTTCTTGATTGTAACTTCATTGAGGGAACAATAGTCAATGCATAAGCGGATGGTACCGTCCCTCTTTGCCACAAACAGAATAGGAGATCCCCAAGGGGAGGCACTTGGGCGGATAAATCCCTTCCTTAGCTGCTCTTCCAGCTGCTTCTTCAACTCGGCTAATTCTTCCGTCCCCATTCTATAAGGCTTCTTATAGATGGGTCCTGCTCCGGGCACGAGCTCGATGATGAACTCAATGTCACGGTCAGGGGGCATTCCCGGTAGTTCATCCGGAAAGACATCAGGATACTCACATACCACCGGTACTTGATCTAGCCCAACTTCAGACAGACAGTTGACTTTAGCGGCTTGAGCGGAAGAGGAGTTGGGAGCAAACTTGACTTCGACTCCCTGGTCATTGGTCACAGTAACTGTCCGATTGGCACAGCCTAACAAGCCTTGGTGCTTGTTGAGCCAATTCATGCCTAGGATCACATCCAAGCCTTGCGATCTCAGGACGATAAGGTCTGCTAGGAAGTCTACACCGTTAATGGTAATACTGACTCCTTTACAGCCTATCTTGGCTCTCATCTCGGCTCCGGGGGTTTGTACCACCATAGGGTTATTCAGGGGTGTAGGGGTCATGCCACTTTTTAATGCAAATCTTTGAGTGACAAATGAATGCGTTGCTCCAGAATCAAACAAGACAGTTGCAGGTGCTGAGTTGACAAGGAACATACCCAGCACAACGTCCGGGTCTTCCTGGGCTTCTTCAGCAGTGACGTGATTCACACGCCCCTTCCCATAGTTTGGTGGATTGCGAGGAGCTGGGTTCCTTGGTGGCATTCCACGGCCTTGTCCCTGGTTCTGCGCATTGGGACGCGGGGCATCAGGCTTCTTGTTGGGACACACCCTTGAGATGTGTCCGGGCTGACCACATCCAAAGCAAGTGACTTGGTTTGGATTGATCTTGTTGCCACCACTGGTATTGGGGTTGAAAGCTGGCCTGGGGTTGGCATACTGCTGAGGCTGAGGATTGGCACGAGGTGCAGGAGCTCTTGGCTACTGATAGGTTGGCTTGGCCGGGGCTGACTGCCACGGACGAGGCTTCTGGTTGCTGGAACTTCCCTTACTGACCAACTTGCGCTTGCGAGTGTCTTCCAAAGCTCGCCGCTTGTCTTCAAGCATAAGTGCCTTGTTCACCAGGTCAGGGAAAGACGGGCAGTCGCACACGACAAGCGAGTATTGCAGAGTCTGATTAAGGCCTTCCATGAAGCGCTCTCTTTTGGCAGCATCAGTGCTGACATTTTCAGGGGCATACCTTGACAGAATACTGAACTTCTGCATGTACTCCTTGACAGTGCCACTTCCTTGCTTCAGGGCTCGGAACTCGCGCTTTTTGATAGCCATGATTCCGGAAGGAATGTGGGCCTTGCGGAATTCTGCCTTGAAGTTCACCCAAGTGATGTCTTGTTCAGGATGCATGACCTTGAATCCATCCCACCAAGCTCTAGCAGTTCCCCCGAGGCAGTGGGCTGCATAAGCCACCTTCTCGCGATCTTCGGTGCATCCGACTAGTTCCAGTATCTCCTCAATGCAACGGACCCAGTCATCTGCATCCAGGGGTTCAGCAGTCTCGATGAAAGTTGGCGGTGCATGCTTCTTGAACTCTGCCAACGTGGAACGTCCATTGCCATTCCCTGCCGGCTGGCGGTTGTTGGTGACAGCTTGAGCAATCAGCTGGAGAGCTGCAGTGTTGGCTTGGCGTTCCTCTCGGAAAGCTTGGAGAAGCTGAGCCATGTCCATGCTTGGAGGAGGTGGTGGTGGAGCTTGGTCGTTGGTTTGGTCGTGGCCTGCCTCTGGCTGAGAGGATGCTCCGGCTTCGGGCTGCTGGGTAGAGGTACCAGTACGAGTTACAACAGGCATCCTGTTGGAGCGGTAAAAGGTCTCATGACTCGGAAGAGGGAAAGTAAGATAGATGGGTGCCTAGTAAGGGGGTGGGTGTGACACTAAATCAAATCATGCAAGGGCCGAAGGCCAAAACACATCCATTAAAATCCAAATGGGTGATGTAGTCGTTTACACATTCCCGAAGGAAGAATACGACATACATCCAGACACAACAAAAGCAAACACTAGATGGTTTCATATGAACCATACAAGGACTCGACTGCGCATAGGGGTTACACGACCTATCCTACCGTAGAGGTTACAACTGGCATATCCGAGTAGCGAATAATGCCTAAGCGGCGGAATGCTCGGTCGCGTATTCCGGCTCTTCTGGGTCTTCCTCCTTGTCTTCATCTGTCTGGGCCCCCTTGTCGCTTGAGGGAGTGGGGGAGTGGAGGAGTTGGATACGACGGTGCTTTGTCGGTGGTGCAGGGAAAAGCTTGCGATATTCCCTTGCCGTCATCCGGTGTCGCCGAGGTGGTTCTTCACCCTTGGAAGATACATCCTCGGAGGGCCTTCCGCCTCGATATGCGATAGCGGATTGTCCAGAAGGTGCTCCTTCCTTCTTGATCCTGTTTGCCTTCTCTTGAGCTCGACGAAGAAGTGCCTTGGTCTTGTGAAGTTCTTCTCGAAGCTTCATTGATTCCGAGGCCAAGTCTTGTGCCAGGCTGTCGGCACATAGACTGAAGTAGGTCTGGAACCGAAGCGAGAGTCCTTCCTTCAGTGGAGGGGCTAGTGCGCTGCTTTCTTCGTCACCTTCCTTCCGGTAAGGTAAGAAGCGAGTTGTCATCTTGGCTGCCATCTCCGGAAGAAGCTCGTGGAGACAGGTTAATGCCTTGAGTGCAGCAGCCTCGACAGCGAGTGGTAGTGTTGCCATCTGGGGTCCCTCGAAGAACCAACTTGTGGGAGGATCGTTTGCCTTCACGATCACTTCCACATGGTACTCCACCTCAGTATCGCTCACCCAATGCTCAAGGTAGGTGAGGATGGGTGCTCGGTGGAACTGACACTCCTGGAGGCTATCCTCGAGAAGTAAGGGAAACCCAGTGGTCAGGTGCTCTTCGGGTACAGCGGCCATCTACAAAGGTGGAATAGGAGGGGTTAATAAGCTGACGAAATCTCAGGTTTAGAAAAGAAGAGAGGTTCAGAAGGTTTTTGAAAAGGGGTCTCATCTAACTAACGCCCATGCTAACTAAGGCTTCCTACAGTCATGATGGCTCTGATACCAGCTCTGTGGGGACCCCGACTTAGAAGTCGAGATCACCGAATGCACGTGTACAGTGATCCCAGAGATCAATGCTCACTGAACACACAGAAGCTGAATAACAAGAGTCTTACATCCATACAAATAGTCTTACACGAATTATGGCCATTATGGCCAAGTCTTACATAGATAGAGCCTCACGGGCTGAATAGCAAATAACTCAAATAGAGGAAGTCTTCGATAAACGGGTAGAACCCATGCCATCTGCCTTAACCCTACAGGCATTCTGACTGGGATAGCGTCCTAGTTCGCATGTTCGTCTCCAAAGAATTCTTCCTCATATTCCTGTTCTTCCATGCCTGGCCAATTAAATAACCAGTGGCAAGCCAATGAGTACTTTGAATGTACTCGCAAGCAACCCATGATGTGGTTCAAAGTAAGAGTGCATTTGAATAACAATGATCAATCTAGCAAGGCTAGAACAAATATTCTACCATCAAGTTAATGCATCAATAAACTCGCGCAACCTCGAAGACAGGTTACCGATATCAACATGAATATGATTCATCTCATCGAGTCAAGTCACCACCTTGACTCATATACACACGCATGGTTTCACAAACATTGGACGTAGCCCAAGAGCGGTTACCCAACTGTCCATGACCGTGGACACGGCTATTCGAATAGTTTGACACTCTGCAGAGGTTGTACACTTTACCCACAAGATCCGGGGAACTTCCGTGTCATCCACGACCCGCGGTACCTCAAGTACCCGGGGTAAGCACCCGGTCATTATCTTTCCTTAGACGACACTAACATAGAGTCCACTCGTTGGCACACGGCCCTCGGGTACAAACAATAGATCACGGGACTTGCCCTAATTTCAATGTCACGCGTACCCGAAGGGACCAACGGTGTGTCCGGTGCCCTGTAAAAACAGTCATGGCCGTCTATCCAAGCACGACCCCGTCCCGGGAAAGACCTCAAGTCTCCCCGTCACTAGTAATGCGGGCACCATGCTATTATCGACCTAAGTAATCAATAAAGCCCCGTCCCATAAGGGGTAGTGTGGTTGCACATGTATGGTTGGAATAACGGTCGCAACTTAAACCAATCCGTTTGAAAAACACACACACTTGCCTTGGCACACCACTTCGTCATCAAGTGGTCACCCAACTCATCATCATCATCTCCCTCGGGCATGAATGGCACCCGACGGGGTTTTATGCAAAGACTTCAACCATGAAGGTTCATGTTACACATGCATCACTAATCATAACCACTAACCATATGCAAGCCATCTAGCACATAGCAAGACCAAGATCATGGCATGCATCATATGGTGGAGTCAGCTAGGTCACTATCGTAACCCTAACATCATGCATCGGAAACAAACGGGTTCCGAAGAACAAGTGTATCATGGTAAAAGGGCTGCTTGTTTGGATTGGCTTGGTCTTCAAAGTCTTCAAATCCTTCTCCTTCTTCTTCCACAGCAACTTCGTCAAATACGGGATCTATACGTCGCATAATAACCACGGGAAAATAAGAATACAAACAAAACAGAAAAATCAAAGTGCTCAGAAAAATGTCAACTCATTTTTATAAAATACTAGAGGAATTTCTAAGGTGGGGAAAAATCTTAGTTGGAGTTTTGGAGTAACAGAATGGAATATATTGATTTTAGAACAGGAGTTATACTGCTCAAATTTGAATTTAAATTTGAACAGTACAGAAAAGTTTCATGGATTTAAGTGAAAGTAGTACCATTAAATAGGTTGGAATATTACAAGATTTTAGGAGTTGGAAATATTTAATTTGGACCATTATTCTTTTCTGTATAAATGTTTAAAACATTTACAGAAAAAGAAAAAGAAAAAGGGTCCTGTGCACTGGGCCAGAGGAGACCACAGTGCACGGCCCAGGCGGTCCAGCCCAACCGCACGGGAGCCTGCGCGCGCACGTCAGGTTTTTAAACCTGACGGGCGGGGCCCGTGGGTCAGTGGCATAGAGGAGGGGGAGAGAGGTGAGGGAATGACAGGCGGGGCCCGCCTGTCATCTCTAACCCCACGGCCACGGCGACGGCGAGCTCACCGGCGAGGTTCCCGGCCACGGCGACGGCAACGGAGGGCAGGGATGAGCTCAGCGTCGTGTCGCGGATGCAGGGGTGGTGGTGCGGCACGGCGGGGAGGTCTGGTTCGCCGGCGACGAGGTGGGGCGGCGGAAGCTCGTCGGAGGGTTGTGGTTCTGGTCGTTTCCGACTGCCACAGAGAGGGGAAACAAGGGGCAAAGGATCAGTGGAGCACGGCGGTTCTGAATCAGGTGAAAGGAGGGGCAGGGAAGGCCCGTACCACAAGATCGCCGGCGGCCCGACGCGGCGGAGCTCCGGTCGATCCCGAGCACTGGGACGACCTGGGGAGGAGTGGGTGGTGCTGGGAGGCTCAGTGGAGTGAAGTGGAGCTGCTGATGCTGTTGGAGATGCTCGGGAGGGGCTATAAATAGGAGCTCGACGGAGGCCCGTGGTCCAGTGCGCCGGCGAGCTCCGGCTCGAGGCTACAGCGCACGGGAGGCCAAGGGAGTGAGTCCGTGGAGTTCCTGGACGATCTCCATGTCCAGTAGAGGTGAGAGGAGGAGCGGGGGAGCGTCAGGAGCGTGCGCGCGTGCGAGGCAGAAGAGTGGCCGCCGCGGGCGGCCAACGCGCATGCGACGACGGCCACTGGAGGGCGCAGGAGGAGGGGGGACAGCGCCGGGGAGGTCGCGGACGTCGAGGGGCCTCGACTGGCGCGAGGCGGAGGCCCGAGGCTGTCGGGGTCAGCGATTGGCCGGAGCCACCGTGCGGAGGTGCACTGTTGCGCGCTCCAGAGCGTGCGTATTGCTGGCATCATCGCGCTCCCGCCGTTTTGGTCAAATCCAGCGTGTCCAGCAGTGTCTAGAAGGTCAGGGGGAGAGTAAAGAAAGGGCCTGAGGCCTTGGATGCCCTGGAGATGCTGAGAGAGAGTGAGAGTGCTGGTGAAATGGTGAAAACCTGCTGTCCAGCAAGGTAAAACAGGGCTTTCACTCCTCAATCATGGAGCTGGGGTGCTGGGGAAGTTACTGGTGGTAGCTAGTAACTCAATGGTCATGTGGTAAAAAGTACAGGCCATGGAGAAGAGTAAAAGTGATCAAGTTGGAGGTTTTAACAATTCTGCAGAAGGTGTTTGATCAGTGTTTGGTCAAGTAAATGACCTCCACTTGACATGGCACTTAACAGGGTTGAAAGACATGAGAAAATAGGGTGCTTCACCAAATTTGGGCTCATTTGAAGAAACTAGCCAATGTAACTTTGGTGAACCCTAGAAATCAACAGAAACAGTTTCATCTTGATTGAGTCAAGCTAATTATCTCCCCTTGATGCACCACTTGGTGTAGCATCATTATTTGGGGTATTGATCATGCCCACAAAGTTTGAAGCTCCAGATAAAAAGTTGGTAATGTAAAGTTGTTCAAATTTGCATTTGAACAGAAAGGGTTTTGAGGTGATCAGATCAAGTTGCTCTATTCCAATTCTTGTGCCATTTGGTCTAGATGCCTTATTAGGTCATTCTAGCATGTGCACCAAGTTTGAGAGCATTTGGACAAGTTTGGCAATGTAAAGTTGCTCAAACTTCAAATATGGACAGAATGGTTATGATGGGGTTTGAGGATGTTTTCTTGCTTCCCAAGGCATGGGACTTGGCAAGATCATCAAATATGTCATATATGACATGATAGAATTTCCCTGGAATTTTTGGAGAAAGTTTCCTTTGTAAATATTTCAAAAGCTTGAAATATCCAGAAAGGGTTTTAGAGGGTTTAGCCCATTATTTTGAACATGACCAAGTGTTGAAACTCTTATATATGGACAATATATGTCCTCTGAGTCTCTCTGAAGTTTGGCAAATATTTTTGAAACAGTTAAATAATTTTCCCCTATTAAAGACCATTTCTGGCCTTAAGAAAAAGCTTTTAAATAAAATAGGAAAATAACTTTTAAAATTATACCTTTGTGGTTTCTGGGAGTCCTATGACTACTAGGTCTCAAATAAACCTTTTGAAATAATTTTCTCACCCTAAATCAAGTACTTGCAGTGCAAATCTCAATTCAGGGGTTTTTGGAAAACTAAATTTATAAAATACTTTTTGGCCAAATTAATTTTGTAGGAAAATACTATACTGCTATATAACACTTGGCATGATCATTGGGCAGGAGTTTTGGGTGTGGAGATGAAATCTACAAGAGGTCATAGTTGACTTCAATGAGCACATGAAAAAGCAAATGAAGAAAACTCAATTCCAAATAAAGCCAAATGATGCTAAAAAATTTGCTGGTCCAAATTTTCATGCTTCAAAGATACAAATAACATGTTACAAAATGCAGGGTGTGACACATTCCCTCTCTTGGACTTAGGAAAACCAGTGACGAAGTCCATTTCAATGTGGTCGAACTTCCACTCGGGAATAGGAAGAGGTTGGAGAAGACCGGCTGGACGTTGATGTTCTGCTTTCACTCTTGTGCAGACATCACATTCATTCACGAATTGGGCAATCTCCCTTTTCATGCGTGTCCACCAGTAAGATTGCTTGAGGTCTTGGTACATCTTGGAACTGCCAATATGAATGGAAAGGAGAGAATCATGTGCTTCTTCCATTATGAGCTTCCTGAGATCACCTTTGGGAACAACGAGTCTGTCCTCGAAGAACAAGGTATCTCTCTCATCAACACGAAAGCACTTGTATTTTGGAGTGCCCTTTGCAATACCATGTTTCACCTTCTGCACCATGGCATCACTGAGTTGGGCCTCACGGACCTGATCTTCCAAGGTAGGAGCAATTTGAAGATTTGCAAGAAAACCCTGCGGAATAACTTGGAGGTTGAGCCTCCTGAAAGCTTCACAAAGCTCAGGCTGAAACAGCATGATAAGAAGGCTGTTGCAATATGCCTTTCTGCTCAAAGCATCTGCAATCACATTCGCCTTGCCAGGAGTGTATTCGATGCTGGGATAATACTCTTGGATCATTTCAACCCAACGAGTCTGGCGGAGGTTCAGATTCGGCTGTGTGAATATGTACTTCAAGCTCTTGTGATCAGTGAAGATGTCGAATTTTCTACCCAACAACAGATGTATCCACGTAATCAAAGCATGTACCACAGCTGCTAGTTCGAGATCATGTGTGGGATAGTTCTTCTCACTTGGCTTCAGCTGACGAGAAGTGTATGCCACAATTCTCTTATCTTGCATAAGCACACCACCAAGACCTTGAAGAGAAGCATCACAGAATACTTCATAGGGCTTGGACTCATCTGGAGGAGTCAGAACTGGAGCAGAGACGAGCTTCTCTTTGAGAGTTTTGAATGCCACTTCACACTCTAGAGACCAAAAGTATTTGACATTCTTCTGAAGCAAGTTGGAAAGAGGCTTGGCAATCTTGGAGAAGTTCTCAACGAACCTTCTGCAATAGCTGGCAAGACCCAGAAAACTAAGGAGTTGCTTGACGTTCTGAGGAGCTTCCCAGTTGACAATTGCTTCAACTTTCTCGGGATTTACCGCAATACCGTCAGCTGAGATGATATGGCCCAGGTACAAAACCTTATCGAGCCAAAATTCGCACTTGGAGAACTTGGCATAGAACTTATGCTCACGGAGTCGATCAAGAACCAGACGTAAGTGCTTTTCGTGATCTTCTTCATTCTTGGGAAACACCAGAATATCATCCAGATACACAAGCACAAACTCGCCAGTATAGGGGTTGAAGATGTAGTGCATCATCCTCGAGAAGGTAGGAGGAGCATTGGCGAGACCAAAGGACATGACTGTATACTCATATGAACCGAAGCTCGTTCTGAAGGCAGTCTTGGGAATGTCTTTCTCGCAAATGCGAATTTGGTGATAGCCCATTTGGAGATCGAGCTTAGAGAACACTTTAGCTCCTTTGAGCTGCTCAAAGAGTTCGTTGATGTTGGGAAGCGGATACTTGTTCTTTATTGTCTTCTTGTTCAATGGCCGGTAATCAACACACAGACGCTCCGTGCCATCTTTCTTCTTGACAAATAAGACACCACAGCCCCAAGGAGACGTACTAGGCCTGATGAGACCCATACGCTCCTGTACATCAAGCTGCCTCTTCAATTCCTTCAATTCATCTGGAGAGAGCTTGTACGGACGCCGGCATGCTGGCTCAGTACCCGGCTCGAGTTCAATGACGAATTCCACCTGACGGTGTGGAGGCATGCCTGGAAGTTCTTCAGGAAAGACGTCTTGGTATTCGTTCACCACCGGAATTTGAGATATGGCATTAATTTCGCCCTTATCATTGAGAGAGAAAAGCCTGATAGTGTTATCCCTGGAGGCGAAGATAATCACATCTTCATCAGGATGAGTCATCTTGACTTCCTTCTGTGCACAATCAATGTGAGCATCATGCTGAGAAAGCCAATCCATTCCAAGGATGAGGTCGATGTCGGAATTACCAAGAACCACCGGAGAGGCCAAAAATCGATAATCACCCATGCGAATAGAAACATCCGGAGCATATAATCTAGAAGTCATGCATCTGCCCGGAGAAATAACTTGCAACTCCTTTGGCAAGGTCATGGTGCCCACATTGTACTTGGATGCAAATGGGAATGACATGAAGGAATGTGAAGCACCCGAATCAAATAACACTTTAGCTGGAAAAGAGTTCACTGGAAGGTTACCCAAAATGACATCAGAAGAATTCTCCGCTTGCGCTGCATTCATCAGATTGACCCTTGCTGCCTTTGGATCATGCTTGACAATAGCTGAACTCACAGGTGGAGGAGGTGGAAGACGCTTCGGGTTGGGGCACTTGTTGGCATAGTGACCCTTCTGGCCACACTTGTTGCACACCACTTCTGAAAGAGGACGGAAATGAGAACCACTTGACTTGGAGCCTTGAGACTGAAACTGCTTCTTCGACTGGTTGCTCGGGTTGGGTTGGTGGGAGAAACCACGTCCACTAGAGTTCTTGTTGCTGTTGGAGTTGTTGGAGTTGTTGTAAGGAGCTCGAATCACTGGAGGAGGAGGAAGCCAAAATTTCTGTTGCTTCGCAGCCAACTGAGACGATGAGGAAGAGTGAACGGCATCTCGAATTCTCTTTTTAGAAGCCTCCATCTTAAGCTGAGCTGCCTCTTGTTTCAAAGCCATATTATAGAATTTGTCGAATTCATCGTGCTCGAACAAGGTGAGAGCAAGTTGAAGTTCATCTTTCAGACCTCCACGGAACTGGTAGATTTTGCTCTTGGCATCAGGAATGTCTTGCTTAGCATAGCGGGCGAGGTTTTGGAACTTGACATTATACTGATAGACTGTCATAGAGCCCTGCTTCAGGTTGCGGAATTGCTCACGCATACCCTCGATGACACTTGTTGGAATGTGGTGAGAGCGAAAGTCCTTGCAGAAATTCTCCCAAGAGATCACACGACCTGGCCTGGAGTCTTTGTACTGCTGCCACCAGTCAGCTCATTGGTCTTTGAGTTGGAAGGTTGTAAACTTCACATAATCCTCTTCTCTTACGTTACTGCACTCAAAATGCTTCTTTATGTCGGTTAACCAATCTTCAGCATCAAGAGGGTCGACACAGTAACTGAAAGCTTTTGGATTATTGGCCAAGAACTGGTTGAGAGTAGCATGGTGCTGCTGGTTGAAGAAGTTGCCTTGATTCCCTGGAACACCCTGATTAGCTTGATTAGCTTGCATCTGTTGCATCATCTGCATCAACATCTGGGTGTTCTGAGCTGTAGTCTGCATAATCGCTCTCCAAGCCTCAAACGGAGGAGGAGGGGAAGCAGGACGATCTGGGACCTCTTCACCCTCTGGGTTAGCGTTGGGAACCCTTTTGGGAGCCATCCTGAAAGAGATGACCACGAATCAGCAATTGATTGACCGAAGATAAGGCTGAATCAATGGAATGAATTGCAACAAGTCTTCACAATAATCATTCGAACAATAGGAATGAATGAAATCATTCGAACAAGAGGAGCGAATGAAATTCTCAGTTAAATGATAACATCAATCTTCACGAGAAGCCACATAGGGGACAAAAGGTAAAATAAGAAAAACAACAAGGTACAGACGGGAACAAACACAAGATAGGAGCTTCGTTCTAACATCTTTGTGCTGAAAGCATATGAACGCGTTACGAAAGGGTTTTGCAATCCCCGGATCAGCATAGCCAAGGACCCTTTAAGATGCAACTCCCGATCGGAACATCGGTCATAATACCACTTCACTCAATGTAGAACCCCGAACTCGCTAACCTGCATTCGTTGGAAGAATGCCTACGATCTACTGGATAAACCCACCTATTAATTTCCGAAAGATTCCAGTTATGCAATCAGGTGTTGGGGATACAGGGGAAGCACCGCGCAATCAACTCTAAACCTACATCCAGCTGTATCCATCCTTCAACACATAACCAGTCTTTCTCGGAAACTGTTTACCTCGGACCTTCGAAAAGCATCCACTATAACAAGCTATGGCAATACTCCCGAACTACCTCCCCAGTACTTGGTGATGTCGGGGTTATCTTGCCACTAACCGTATAGGAGAGATTTTCGATGTCGGCCGTCTTAAGTATTTAGTACTGCCGCGATATGCTTGTGACGACAATACCCCGAAGCTCAACTCCCCGGGACACTGCCACAACCCCTAATGTCAGGAGGCATCGAGAACAATATTCTCGTCACAAGAACATCGAAACAATCCCAGAATACTCGCGAGATTCCTATAAAAAATTGGTGCAATTTTTGAAAGTAGAAGAGGCAAGAGTAGACGTCAGGAGTCCTCACCAGAGAGAAAGGGGATGAGAAGCAAAGAAATCCTACTCTCCGATATAATATAGGACTCAAAATATTTTCAGTGTGTGCCTAGACTCGACCGTCAACGATTCGATCAATCAGTGGGGGCTCCTAGGTCGGAGACGGCTCTGAATACCAACTTGTAATGCCCGGGATGGGACTATATCTCCTACGTGTCGAGGCATGACTTAGAGACATAACCCCATGCTGGAATGATCGCAAGTCTGGTATCTTTGCACAACTCATGTAAAAAGGGGGGATGGAAAACATAAACATAGTTGGCTTACACTCGCCACGTCACCCAAATACAATACATGTCTCAATCATCATACAATAAAACATCACAGCCCTCTAAGGGTAAAAACCAAATGACAAGATACCAAACATAAATTAAATCCACAGGTCGGATCGAATCCTAGTAGAAGTCTCCACTACTGATCATCAGGATAACGAACATAGTAACGACTACACTCCTCGTCATACTCCCAGTCTAGCTCGGTGCCAGCACCTGGATAGCTCACCATCGGACCTGCATCTGGTGTGGTGAAGTAACTGTGAGCCACAGAGGACTCAGCAATCTCGTTCCCGGGTAACAAGACTATTTAAGCCTTGGGAGAGGATAAGTCTGAAGAAAAGAATAAGTGTCTGCAGCAGCAACTAGCACTAGCTTACGTGAAAGAGTGCGATAAGAGAAGTGCCTCGGTCGAGAGGTGATCACGAAGTGATCCTAGCTAAAGCTCAACAAACATAACCCCACCGTGTTCAACTCCCGAATCCCTATTCGGAAATTGACAGTCACAGTACACACGCTGGTAGTGCATTAGAACAATGTGTCAAGTTATCTACAACCGGATATTAACAAGCTCCCATCTGCCACATAACCGCGGGCACGGCTTTCGAAAGTTCATAACCCTGCAGGGGTGTTCCAACTTGGCCCATTACAAGCACACGATCCGAGAAGTCGCAACTCCAAAGTGGGAAGACCCGGGTATTCTCGGAATCCCGTGCTCAAGATACACCGAACTAAGGTAAGGCTAATCCAGCAAATCCTCCCGGCGTGCCGACACCCTGATAGTAGCCGCGCGTATCTCGTCTCAGGCCACGACCAGATGAGACATCCTACAGGTGTATGCCAGATACCTCGGGTTTCCCCAAGGCGGCCCCGCAGTCTGCTCGTTTCGGACCAACACTCATGTGGAGCACTGGCCCGGGGGTTGTTGATTAAGAAAGAGGGTTAATTACTCCCTATGCAAGTTTATTTAGTTATTAGGCAAATAGTACCAATGTTGGGACTTGCTGGAAAAGACTTAGCACTTAGCGGTTTATCGAGGGGGTCCCATACACCCCAACCGTGTTAGGAACGCATAATCAAGGAACATAACACCGGTTTAAACGGTTCCTAACGGCATGAGTGGAACAAATCACCAAGCAAAAGGCTTAGCCTTCCACCCTTGCCAATATATAGATGATTTCATTTTAAGCATTTATATAGTGTGATATAACCCAACAAACTTCAACATGAAGCAAGCATCTTCGATCTTCACCTGCAACTAGCAATGCTATAAGAGGGGCTGAGCGAAGCGTACTTAGCCAAGCAACGGTTTGCATAGGTAGGGTGGTTAGACATGGACATGGTTACAAGTAGGAGGCTGACATGAAAGACATGGGCATCGAGGCAAAACTATAGATCGAGACTTCTAGCAATAGGCAAAAATAGTAATGGTATCCGGGTTCGGTCATCTTGCCTGAAGAGAAGTCGTTCGGATCGTAAGAAGGGTCCTCGTGCTCAACCTCGTTGGTAACCTCGTGCTCGTACTCGTACTCGGTCTCAGCTTCCGGCTCTAAACAATACAATCACACAAGGCACGAATCAACAAGATGCAATGCGCACACAAAAATGATGGATGCATGATGGATGCACTATGAGAGCACACGGCACGGAAAATAGCACTCAAGCAATAAGCTCCAAAACATGATAACAATAGAAGATTATGAACCTACACGGAAAATCAATCAAGTTTCATATAAGACTCGCTGAAAACGGAGCTACGGGCTAAAAGTTATGCCCGAAACAAGAAATAGGCGAAAGCTGAAAATTACAGCAACATAGCAACTTCGGAGCACTAGAAAAATAACCTACAGCACTCAAACACCATGGCAAAGAGCATGAACATAAACTACACATATCCTACAGCAAATAAGTTCAGAGGTGCACCCCCAAAGGAGCCACGGATCAATAGCAACAAGCTTCGACATATTGAACTGGACAACAAAATTCTGACAGCAGAATTTTATTGAAACTTTGGAGCAAAAGTTAAACATGCTACAGCCACTTAAATAAGCATGTGAGAACATGAATGGAAAGCCAACAATATATACTACAAGGAACCATCAAGATCCACTCCAAAACTATCATGGTTTGTCCTAGAGCAGCACGCAAACATGGCATCGGAACATTACAGATTTCAGACTTAGTGAAAAACCACTAAGTGTTAAAACAGCAGTTTCATCATGGCATCTATAAGAGCAAGTTTAAGTCACCTCGAAACTAAACATGGCAAGTGGTAAGCACCACATCAAAGTACACATGATGGTGATTCCGAAACATACAAGCATGCATCATGGAGATAAACACAACGATAGCAATGAGCTCAACAAGATGGCATCTCATAACAAGTTAAATAACTAAACAGCCACATAGCACTTTGCAACGAGGATAACCATGGCAAGATTAAATCTATCATGCAACCTAACACAAACAACATGTAGAGCATGGCAAGACGAACACGTGGACATGTCATTTGCATCATTCGGACAAACGAGCTAAAAGATATCACTATGCAAAGATGGCATAAAAACAACACATAGCAGCAGTTTGTAATGGGATGCACTCTTGCAATAGAAAAATAAGCACCTAGATGATCTCCAACATGCATGGCACAATGGAAAGAATCGTAGTGCTAGTCACCACGAACGTCTGGACACCTCATTTGCGCAAAACGGAGCAACACACAAGAAGTTATCAGCATTTGAAAATAGCATCAGCACACAAAACTCTGGGATTTAGATCTAGGGTTCAACCTTCTCTCATATCTGGAAACGGGCTGAAGGAGGCGAAGACGGGCCTTCGAGCGGCGCAGGCCCGCGGTGGACGAAGTGGGCCGCGGCGGCGGCGCTGGCTGCTGGCCCGTGCGGCGCGGGGCGTTGGAGGGAGGCGGCTGGCGGAGGCCCGGCCCACCTGGCGGCGGCGGCCTAGCTGTGCGGCTTGGCGCGTCGGGCCGGCCTGGTCGGAGGGAGCGCCTGGGCCGGAGGCGAGGCGGATCCCGGGCCCGGAGGGCTGGCGACGCGGGAGGCTGGAGGCCTCGGTCGGAAGGCGGTCGCGAGATCTGCCGAAGCGGAGGAGGCCGGCCGCGGTCGATGGAGTGGCGCGCCTTGCGGGGAGCGGGACGGGCCGCGGAGAGGGGCGACGCGGCCCAGGAGGGAGGAGGCGCTGGCACCTGGCGATGGCCTGGGCCGGCGGAGTCGGTTCGAAGGGCCTAGGCGGGGCGATGATGTGGTCCAGCGGATCGAAGCGCCTGGTGAGCTGCGGAGTCAATGGCCCCAGGCGGCGCTGCGGTCTGGATCGGGGCCTGGTGCCCCCCGATCCGATCTGGGAGAAGGCGGCGATGCGGTCTCGTTGACCCGATCGATGGATCCAGCGGGGGGTTCGAGGAGGGGCTAGCCAATGGCGTTTTGGATCTGGTGTGGCACGAAAATGGAGGAGAGGAGGGGCTAGAGGTAGGTGGAGGGGATTTAGGCTGCCAAAAATGGCATGGGGGATGTTTATATAGGGTAGGTGCTAGGGTTTGAGGGATTTGGGGTGTTTTAGAGCCCTCCGATCGCGATCCGACGGATCCGATCGCGAGGGGAGTTAGGATGGGCCAAGAGGAGGGAAGTGGGTTGTTGGAGGGGTGTCTTGGGCCTCAAAGTGGAGGCACTTTGAGCCCACACAAATAACTGTTGGGGTCGCAAACGGACTCGAAACGCGACGAGATTTGACAGGCGGGTTACACACAACAAAACAACAACACACGACAAGTCTCGCGCTAAACAGGTAACGTTACACGGCCAAACACCAAAGTAGGCCTACGGGACGCCACGGACACGTGAGGGAGCTCCGGAACGCGAAACGGACAACGGGAAGGAACACATTGGACCGGATGCAAACAACAACACAAATGCAATGCGATGCACATGTCTACATGATATGAATGAATGCCACACACTCACACAACAAAACGACGAAAACCCGAAAGACAAAGAACCCGGAATGGAATAGATGAAGCCAGAGATATATTATATGCCCAAAAGGGAAAGTATTACATCCGGGGCATTACACCAATGATCTTCGGGAAAGCCTCCCTTGCCGGCCTGGCGGGACCCTGATCCTAAGGCACACTGATCTAGCATGTAACACATCATATCACTTTGCGGCCTCACGCACAGTATCCCACGGGTGCCACCTTACCTAGCACGGGACCATTTGCGCCTTTTGGCTCACGTATATGGTAGTGTCTCTAGCATCCATATGACAAAGAACTTGGGCCGACATGACTAGTCATAAACCCAAATCGGCGCTAAATTACAGGGACATGCATACATGACCCATCAATGCATGTGTCGGTCAGCAGCGAGTGATGTCGGGCTGTAGCAAGCTAACAGGACTTCGGTATACACCGTGTGACATTTCCCCGGAAGGGACAGACACAGGAGCAAGGATGGACACATGCAGGGTAATTCATGTGTTCCGGAGCAGTAGCCAGCTACCAAGGCCCGGTGGAAGCACCAGGAGGCATTTTCCTATAATATAGGCTACCAAGAATAAATAACTAGGTGTCGGATCCCACACATAGCGATACACATTACACGTACGCATAACATTCAAGTATGTGATGTACAACATGTCATCACAACATAACTCAACAACTCACATAGATAAAGGCCCAGAAGAGCCATCATAGCATTTATTACAAGCAGTGGGTCTCATGACCCAACATACAGAGCATACACGCAACGGAAGCATAAACATGTTTGGGTACAGACATCTGAAAAGGAAGAAGGCTATCAAGCCTAACTATCTACAAGACCCGCCCAAGGGTACAAGATCATAGCTGAGGTAACAAGCTAAACCTCGAAGGACACGCAGAACCACTAATGAGACTGAAGTCTCTCCAGAAAATATAAATTAAGCAAACGTGAGTACAAATGTACTCAGCAAGACTTACATCAGAACTAACTACATGTGCATCGGTATCAACAAAGGGGTAGTGGAGTTTAACTGCAGCAAGCCAGCTTTGACTCGGTGGCTATCCTGTACTGCGACTGTTGGTAACACTTTTGAGGTGGCGCACACGAGTCCACATATTCAACACAACAATACACCACTATGGATCCGCCCTTGTCTCCCTATGAGAAGGCCATCCATAGCACCCATGCTTATCTTGCGCATTTTAGAGTATCCACCTCCACTTGTCTATGAACAATGTAAGCGTTCCAAGTAGTCCATCTCCGTGGATGAGGCTATTCGAATAGATCATTAACCCTGCCGGGTGTACTTCTTCACACACGCTCTCACCACTTATCGCCGTTTACACAACATGTACTCGGCAACCTTCAAGTGGAAGCCCAGCGAGGGTGTCCGCCATGACCTGACTAACCATTCAAGACTCTAGTCCAGGTTTATCGCCTATTTGAGTTCCACCAACAAGGAAGTCCGATCGATGTTTCCACTACGGCCCCAAACGATGTGTGCAGGGTTCTCGACGCACCAAATGGGAGTCTCGGTGTACCCTGCCATAGTGTATCTACCGCATCATAGCCCACCCCTAGGGTCGGCGCTACGCACGGCCTCCAACACATATCCTACAAACACCAGAAACTAGTTGCAACTCATGAACAGAGATCAAGGCGATTAATAAGTCGAGAGGGCACTTAAGCATTCCAATGCGTGGTACTAACTTTCTTGGATCACAAACACATAACTCAATTCCTGAGGACGGTTTCAATGAGACACCCACCATGTACTCCTACATGGCCTCTCACTGCTACCTTTACCAAATCGTGTTCACACACTTAGCTCTCAACAGAAGAACATGTTCACCACCATTACAATCCATCCTAGATGAATCAGACCTCACACAACTCTAAGCATAGCAGGCATAACAAGCAAGCATGAATGAGTAGGCACAACATGGATCAAACAACTCCTCCTCATGCTAGTTGGTTTCAACTATTTACTATGGCAATGACAGGTCATACAGAGGAAAGGGGTTCAGCTACCGCATCAAATAGGAGTTGAATTGTTCTTGTCCTAATGCAGTAAAAGAGAGCAAGAGCGAGAGAGTGGGATTTTATCGGAATGCTCAAAGGGGATTGCTTGCCTGGCACTTCTGAAGATAATAAAGCTCTTCATCGGTGTCATCGAAGTCATTGTTGGAACTACGTCCACTGAGAGGGGACAAATACCGGCAAACAGAGAAGGAACACAATCAATGCAATGCAACAATATGATGCATGATCATCACATGGCGATATGATGTTGGTTGAGCTAATGCAACTAGCAACCAGATTAAATGAAGTTGATTTGAACCAAAGATTCAAATTCAAATCCATATGTGATTATCCAAATGCCATTTATTTTATTTGACCAATTCAATATCTATAAGTTCTTCAACATGCATGAAAATGCCATAAACAGATTCTTCATATTTTCTGATATTTTTTCATATATAAATTATTTAATTTGGAGTTACGGTTGAATTTCTATGAATTTTAGAAGTTCAGAACATTTTCTGGAATTTCATTTCTGTTGAAATTACTTATGACGTCGGCACTACAACTACGCGACGTCAGCAGGTCAACCGGTCAGTGAGGTCAAACATGACCAGTGGGGTCCACTGGTCAGTGACACAGTGGCTGACCCGGCTTAAACCCACGTTGACCCACGCTTTGACCTTCTGCGAGACCCACTGTCAGTGTGTGTGGGGTGATTATCTCACAGTGCTTAACCCTAATGACTACGCCACGTCGGCAGTCGCTGGAGTTTTGCTGGCGGCGACCAACCTGCGGTGGAGGGTCGCCGAAAAACCGCTAGGGGCCGCAGTTTGTCATGCGGGAGGCACCGGGGAGGAGCTCTTGATCGCGCGCATCCGATGGACCGGACGGGAGGTCATCGGGTGGCCGGAATCTCGCCGGCGACAAGGTTCAACGGTGACAGAGCCACGGCGACGTTCGGGACGAGTCTACGGAGCACCATTTTCACCACCGGGCGGTGCTACGGACTCCTGCGAGCTCAACTAGCACGAATGCAAGCTCAAAAGCGGGTGTCGGCGGCTGTGGCCACGGCAGCGACATGGCAGGGCGGCGGCGAGCTTGGCCATGGCGATGAAGCTATAGACATGACACGGTAGTTAACGGGTAAGGGGGGTTTCGAATGGGGCTCACCATGGGTCGTTTGGTGCAGACAGCGAGTCGGGGAGGGCCTGAGGTGGCCGAATCGACGGCAGAAAATGGCGGCACCCAAGGTTGAAGATGGAGATAATGGTGACATTGCAGGCCTTCCGCGGTTGCGTGCTTTGGCATGTTGCACCACGAAATCGAGACGGAGCTACTCGACCGGACGGTGAGGCGAGGCGTGCGCGATGGCGTGCTTGTGGCGGCTTCGGCCATGGAGGGGAGAAGCAGAGGAGCGAGGGGAAAGCGAGCAGAGGGAGATGGATCGATGCGGACGGCAGCGGAGGAGTCATTCGCATCATCGACGTGTCTCGGGAGGTAGCCAAACAACTGATGCATGGCGCGCGGCAAGCGCGCACACGTCGGGTACACACCCGCGTCCTCCTGGAACGGTGGAGAAGACGACTGGCAGCTGGGCTGCACAGTAGCAGACCGCGTAGGTGGGCTTCACAGGTGAGGCCAGGTAAAGTTTGTTTCTTCTTCCCTTTTATATTTCTGCTTTTCGTTTTTATTTAAATCTTTGCCACTGTTTGTAAATTCAAACGAGTTCAAAACAATGACAAACTTTCTATAAATATTTATGTGGCTTCACTTCACTTTTCTAAAGGCACACAAATATTTCAGAGACATTTGGAAATATATCCTATAAATTAAGAATGTAAATCGAAATTCAAATACAATATGATTTAAATTCGGTGTCCAAAATGATTCCTTAAAAATGTTCATTACTTTTGGTTTGGATCAAAACCATTGCCAAAAATATCAAATATCAATTAGGGCATTTTGGGTTCACTGAAAACTATTTTAAGTTCCACCTATTTGAATTTCATTTGGTGCTAGAGTTTTTTTTTACTATGAGCGACAGTGAGAGAGGCTCCCGCTGACTTTTGTATTACTCCAAAGACAATTTTACATCATTACATTGTTGGGTTTAGGGGCCCCCAGCCAAGGCTAATTAAGAGTAGAACAAGTATCACAAGCCTTGTATGTAAGTAACTAAGAAGGGACGAAGCTCTTCTCTACAATTGTGCACGAGAAGATTCAAATGATCTTTGAATCTCATTAGCGAAGAAGTGAACGAGTGAGGTATCCCGTAAAGTTCTCATTATTCCTATCCTTCCATATGCTCCACGCAGCCATCATAAATATGTCCATGAACAGGGGTTGTTGCCATCGCTCTTTGCCGCCATGCAGCAAGGCAATCATGTAGCCCAAGGAAGGCCAGTGAACCCCAACCATGTCCTAGCAACGTTGGCTAAATGGGCACACAAAGAAAAGATGCTCGACAGTTTCTTCGAGGGGGTTCTGACAGAGCATGCACGCGTAGTTATTGTCCATGATAGCGTAGTGTCTATGTCTCAGCATATTCCTCGTGTTTAGGCGATCCACCAGCAGGAGCCAGCAAAAACATTTTGAATTTTATCGGGCTCTTGGCTTTTCAAAGCCACACGAAAGCCTCGTCAACAACCATCTCCCTGAAATAGTGATTATAGAACCTCTTGGAAGAAAACATGCCCCCAAGAGCACACGTCCAGGTGACGTTACAGTTCATCTCCAGTGTCACATGCACTGAGCCTTGCTGAATCTCTCTGACTTCCTCTCTCGCTTGAGTTGACAAGGGTAGGTGAAATAGCAATGCTTGATTTGTGGCCCCGAGCGCACCTCCCACAGACTCGTCCTCATTTGTGCAGAAAGAGAAGGCTCTGGGGAAGATCTCCATCAATGGGGCGTCCCGATCATCACCAAACCAGACGTATTTCCAAAATAGGGAAGATGATCTGTTCCCCATTGTGACCCTGGTAATCCCACGGAGTGCGTCGCTGAGTTGCATGACATCACGCCAACAGAAAGAGCCAACGGGGTCTGTCGCACGCGGTACCTTGTTCCTGTAGTAGGCATCCCAGATCAGCGTCACCCAGGGGACATCTTCCCGGTTATAGAACTTGAAGAGATGTTTGAGAAGCAAGGCTACGTTCTGGGTTTTGATATTGCTTACTCCAAGTCCACCCTTACACTTGGGTCGGCAGACCAGCTCCCAAGCCACACGAGAGTTATTTTTGACCCCATCATCAGTGTTCTTGGCCCACAAGCAATATCTGTGTAGCTTGTCAAGATGTTCGACCACTTCTGGATGAAGCTTGATCGTGCACATGGCGTAAATCAGCATTGAAGTGATGGTCGAGTTGACCAACGTGAGCTTGGACCCGGACGACATCAAAGATAGGGCAGTAGATAGTTTTCTTTCCACCTCATGCACCATCGGCATGAGCTCTAGCAGAGATGGCCTCGTGGTGCCCATGGTGAGTCTCGGGTAGGCAAAGGGGAGGGAGCCAACAATGCAGCCAAAGATGTGCGCTAGCTCTCCCGCTCGCTGCGAGTCCAGGTTGATAGGTTTCAAGGTGGACTTAAGAAAAAAATTCACAGCCCTACAGAGGTAGCGTAATCCACCAGGTGGACTTCATTCGAGCAGCTTGATCCAAGCAGGCCATCATCACCAGGATCGTGTCATCTGTGTATTGTACCACCGGATATCGCAACTCCGATTACACGAGAAGGGTAGGCTAAGTAATTGCTGAGATAATGCATCATTGATCACAGCTTGGAGCAGATCCGCGACAAGGACAAAGATCAGTGGTGACAAGGGGTCGCCCTGCTTCACACCACATTTGCATTGGAACTTTCTGCCCGGTACTCCGTTTAAAAGGACTGAAGAAACACCGGAAGCAAAGATAGATTCCATCCAGCCCGACCATTTGTCATCAAACCCCATGTGCCTCATGATCTCCAACATTGGTTCATGCTCGATTATATCGAAAGCCTTGGCGAAGTCAAGTTTAAGGAGAATGATCTCACGCGACTATGCGAGGATGTTTGACATTGATGGATGTATTCAAATGTCCATGCTAGGCAGTCTTGGATAGTTCTACCTTTAATAAAACACTATTGGTTCATGTGTATGATTTTCATAATCACTTTCTGCAAGCAGTTGGCTAGTATTTTCGTAATGATTTTCAGGTAGCAATTTAGCAAAGTGATTGGTCTGTAATCATTGGCTGTCTCCGGAGAGGAGATTTTCGGTATAAAGTGATATACCCTTTACTAATACTAGTGATATCTAGCTTGCCATCATAAAAATCTTGACACAATTTATAGAACTCCTCTTTGATAATCTGCCAACGGCTCTTAAGAAAGCAGTCATTAAAACCATCAGGACCAGTGGCCCGGTCAGTTGGCATTTCCTTGACTACAGCATCGATCTCTTCCTTTGAAAAGGGGGTAGATAACTCATACAAACATTCAACATGATGGATGATCCGGCGAAGATCAAATCGCATGTTGGTAGGCTTAGATGAACCTAATCTTTCTTTGTATGTCATGTACAGAACACCTTCTTTGCCAGCATGATCCCTCACGACCACGTCTCCCTCTCGCAGAATAGCAATGGAGTTGTGTCTGAACCTTTCAGTCGCAAGTGACTGAAAAGTTTGGTATTTTCATCTGCAAATCTGAAGTACGTGACAGTACATCTTTTCCTCCAGTACTCCACGCTGACATCTCCATCCATCGACGCGTGGGCGCCACAACCTGAGCCAACTCTCTGGCCGTGCAACTCCCTGCCATCAACGTGTTGGGGAACATAGTATTTCAAAAATTTCCTACGATCACGCAAGATCTATCTACTATAAGCATAGCAACGAGAGGGGAGAGTGCGTCTATGTACCCTCGTAGACCGAAAGCGGAAGCTTCTAGTGATGCGGTTGATGTAGTCGAATGTCTTCATGATCCAACCGATCCAAGCACCGAACGTATGGCACCTCCGCGTTCAGCACACGTTCATCTCGATGACGTCCCACGAGCTCTTGATCTAGTTGAGCGTCACGTGAGAGTTTCATCAGCACGACGGCGTGGTGACGATGATGATGAAGCTATCGGTGCAGGGCTTCGCCTAAGCACTGTAATGATATGACCGAGGTGTGTATCTGTGGAGGGGGGCACCGCACACGGCTAAAACTTGATGTTAACTTGTGTGTCTATGGGGTGCCCCCTGGCTACGTATATAAAGGATGGAGGGAGGAGGAGGCCGGCCCTCATAGGGCGCGCCCGAAGTGTGGAGTCCTACTAGGGCTCCCTAGTCCTACTAGGATTCCACCTCCCACATGGAATAGGAAAAGGGGAAGGGAGAAGGAGAAGGAAGGAAGGGGGCGCCCCCATTCCCTAGTCCAATTCGAACCAGTCCATGAGGAAGGGGCGCGGCCATCCTTGAGGGCTTTCTGTCCTTTCCCGTATGGCCCATTAAGGCCCAATACGAATTCCCGTAACTCTCCGGTACTTCAAAAAATACCCGAATCACTCGGAACCTTTCCGATGTTCGAATATAGCCTTCCAATATATCGATCTTTATGTCTCGACTATTTCTAGACTGTTCGTCATGTTCGCGATCTCATCCGGGACCCCGAACAAACGTCGGTCATCAAATCACATAACTCATAATACAAATCATCATCGAACTTTAAGTGTGCGGACCCTATGGGTTCGAGAACTATGTAGACATGACCGAGACACATCTCCGGTCAATAACCAATAGCGGAACCTGGATGCTCATATTGGCTCCTACATATTCTACGAAGATCTTTATCGGTCAAACCGCATAACAACATATGTTGTTCCCTTTGTCGTCGATATGTTACTTGCCCAAGATTCGATCATCGGTATCATCATACCTAGTTCAATCTCGTTACTGGCAAGTCTCTTTACTCATTCCGTAATACATCATCCCGCAACTAACTCATTAGTCACATTGCTTGCAAGGCTTATAGTGATGTGCATTATCGAGAGGGACCGGAGATACCTCTCCGACAATCGAAGTGACAAATCCTAATCTTGATATATGCCAACTCAACAAACACCATCGGAGACACCTGTAGAGCATCTTTATAATCACTCAGTTACGTTGTGACGTTTGATAGCACACAAGGTGTTCCTCCGGTATTTGGGAGTTGCATAATCGTATAGTCATAGGAACATGTATAAGTCATGAACAAAGCAATAGCAGTAAAACTAAACGATCAAGTTGCTAAGCTAACGGAATGGGTCAAGTAAATCACATCATTTTCTAATGATGTGATGCCGTTCATCAAATGACAACTCATGTCTATGGCTAGGAAACTTAACCATCTTTGATTAATGAGCTAGTCAAGTAGAGGCATACTAGGGACATTCTGTTTGTCTATGTATTCACACATGTACTAAGTTTCCGGTTAATACAATTCTAGCATGAATAATAAAAATTTATCATGATATAAGGAAATAAATAATAACTTTATTATTGCCTCTAGGGCATATTTCCTTCAGTCTCCCACTTGCACTAGAGTCAATAATCTAGTTCACATCACCATGTGATTTAACACCAATAGTTCACATCATCATGTGATTTAACACTTTATAGTTCACATCACCATGTGACCAATACCCAAAAGGTTTACTAGAGTCAATAATCTAGTTCACATCGCCGTGTGATTAACACCCAAAGAGTACTAAAGTGTGATCATGTTTTGCTTGTGAGAGAGGTTTAGTCAATGGGTCTGCCACATTCACATCCATATGTATTTTGCAAATTTCTATGTCTACAATGCTCTGCACGGAGCTACTCTAGCTAAATGCTCCCACTTTCAATATGTATCCAGATCGAGACTCAGAGTCATCCAGATCGGTGTCAAAGCTTGCATCGGCATAACTCTTTACGACGAACTCTTTATCACCTCCATAACCGAGAAATATTTCCTTAATCCTCTAAGGATAATTTTGACCGTTGTCCAGTGATCTACTCCTAGATCAAAATTGTACTCCCTTGCCAAACTCAGGGCAGGGCATACAATAGGTCCGGTATACAGCATGGCATACTTTATAGAACCTATGGTTGAGGCATAGGGAATGACTTTCATTCTCTCTCTATCTTTTGTTGTGGTCGGGCTTTGAGTCTTACTCAACTTCACACCTTGCAACATAGGCAAGAACTCTTTCTTTGACTGTTCCATTTTTAACTACTTCAAAAACTTGTCAAGGTATGTACTCATTGAAAAAACTTATCAAGCGTCTTGATCTATCTCTATAGATCTTGATGCTCAATATGTAAGCAGCTTCACCGAGGTCTTTCTTTGAAAACCTCCTTTCAAACACTCCTTTATGCTTTCCAGAAAATTCTACATCATTTCCGATCGACAATATGTCATTCACATATACTTATCAGAAAGGTTGTAGTGCTCCCACTCACTTTCTTGTAAATACAGACTTCACCACAAGTCTGTACAAAACTATATGCTTTGATCAACTTATCAAAGCGTATATTCCAACTCCGAGATGCTTGCACCAGTCCATAGATGGATCGCTGGAGCTTGCACATTTTGTTAGCACCTTTAGGATTGACAAAACCTTCTGGTTGCATCATATACAACTCTTCTTTAATAAATCCATTAAGGAATGCAGTTTTTTTATCCATTTGCCAGATTTCATAAAATTCGTCAATTGCTAACATGATTCGGACAGACTTAAGCATCACCGCGAGTGAGAAAAAACTCATCGTAGTCAACACCTTGAACTTGTCGAAAACCTTTCGCAACAAGTCGAGCTTTGTGGACAGTAACATTACCATCGGCGTCAGTCTTCCTCTTAAAGATCCATTTATTTTCAATGGCTTGCCGATCATCGGGCAAGTCAACCAAAGTCCACACTTTGTTCTTATATATGGATCCCATCTCAGATTTCATGGCCTCAAGCCATTTTGCGGAATCTGGGCTCATCATCGCTTCCTCATAATTCGTAGGTTCATCATGGTCTAGTAACATGACTTCCAGAACTGGGTTACCGTACCACTCTGGCGTGGAACGCACTCTGGTTGACCTACGAGGTTCAGTAGTAACTTGATCTGAAGTTTCATGATCATCATCATTAGCTTCCTTGCTGATTGGTGTAGGAATCACTAGAACTAGTTTCTGTGATGTACTATTTTCTAGTTCGGGAGAAGGTACAATTACCTTATTAAGTTCCACTTTCCTCCTACTCACTTCCTTTCGAGAGAAACTCCTTCTCTAGAAAGTATCCATTTTTAGCAACGAATATCTTGCCTTTGGATCTGTGATAGAAGGTGTACCCAACAGTTTCCTTTGGGTATCCTATGAAGACACATTTCTCCAATTTGGGTTCGAGCTTATCAGGTTGAAACTTTCTCACATAAGCATCGCTGCCCCCAAACTTTAAGAAACGACAGCTTAGGTTTCTTGCCAAACCATGGTTCATACGGTGTCATCTCAACGGATCTAGATGGTGCCCTATTTAACGTGAATGCAGCTGTCTCTAATGCATAACCCCAAAATGATAGTGGTAAATTAGTAAGAGACATCATAGATTGCACCATATCTAATAAAGTGCGGTTACGACATTCGGACACACCATTACGCTGTGGTGTTCCAGGTGGCGTGAGTTGTGAAACTATTTCACACTGTTTTAAATGAAGGCCAAACTCGCAACTTCAAATATTCACCTCCGCCATCTGATCATAGAAACTTTTATTTTCTTGTTACGATGATTTTCCACTTCACTCTGAAATTCTTTGAACTTTTCAAATGTTTCAGACTTATGTTTCATCAAGTAGATATACCCATATCTGCTTACATCATCAGTGAAGGTCAGAAAATAACGATACCCATCGCGAGCCTCAACACTCATCGGTCCACATACATCAGTATGTATGATTTCCAACAAATCAGTTGCTCGCTCCATTGTTCCAGAGAACGGAGTCTTAGTCATCTTGCCCATGAGGCATGGTTCGCAAGCACCAAGTGATTCATAATCAAGTGATTCCAAAAGTCCATCTGCATGGAGTTTATTCATGCGCTTTACACCAATATGACCTAACGGCGGTGCCACACACAAGTTGCACTATCATTATCAACTTTGCATCTTTTGGTTTCAATATTAGGAATATGTGTATTACTACGATCGAGATCCAACAAACTATTTTCATTGGGTGTATGACCATCGAAGGTTTTATTCATGTAAACAGAACAACAATTATTCTATGACTTTAAATGAACAATCGTATTGCAACAAACATGATCAAATCATATTCATGCTCAACACAAATGCCAAATAACATTTATTAAGGTTTTACACTAATCCCGAAAGTATAGGGAGTGTGCGATGATGATCATATCAATCTTGGAACCACTTCCAACACACATCATCACTTCACCTTTAACTAGTCTCTGTTCATTCTGCAACTCTCGTTTCGAGTTACTAATTTGACCAACTGAACTGGTATCAAATACCCAAGGGTTGCTATGAACACTAGTAAAGTACACATCAATAATCTGTATATCAAATATACCTTTGTTCACTTTGACATCCTTCTTATCCGCCAAGTATCTAGGGCAGTTCCACTTCCAGTGACCATTTCCTTTGCAGTAGAAGCACTTAGTTTCAGGCTTGAGTTTAGCTTTGGGTTTCTTCACGGGAGTGAAAACTTGCTTGTCATTCGTATTGAAGTTACCCATCTATCCCTCTACCCTTTACTTGAAACAAGTGATCTTGTTAACCATCAACACTTGATGCTCTTTCTTGATTTCTACCTTCGCCGATTTCAGCATCGCGAAGAGCTCGGGAATTACTTTCGTCATCCCTTGCATATTATAGTGCATCACGAAGTTCTACTAACTTGGTGATAGTGACTAGAGAACTTTGTCAATTACTATCTTATCTGGATGATTAACTCCCACTTGATTCAAGCAATTGTAGTACCCAGACAATCTGAGAACATGCTAAGTGGTTTAGCTATTCTCCTCCATCTTGTAGGCAAAGTACTGTCAGAGGTCTTATACCTCTCGACACAGGCATGAGTATGAAATACAAATTTCAACTCTTGGAACATCTCATATGCTCCATAGCGTTCAAAACGTTTTTCGAAATCCTGGTTATAAGCCGTAAAGCATGGCGCACTAAACTATCAAGTAGTCATCATACCGAGCTTGTCAAACGTTCATAACGTCTGCATCTGCTCCTGCAATAGGTTTGTCACCTAGCGGTGCATCAAGGACATAATACTTCTGTGCAGCAATGAGGATAATCCTCAGATCATGGACCTAGTCCGCATCATTGCTACTAACATCTCAACTTAGTTTTCTCTAGGAACATATCAAAAACATAGGGGAGCTATAACGCGAGCTATTGATCTACAACAAAATTTGCAAATACTATCAGGACTAAGTTCATGATAAATTAAAGTTCGATTAATCATATTACTTAAGAACTCCCACTTAGATAGACATCCCTCTAGTCATCTAAATGATCACGTGATCCAAATCAACTAAACCATGTCCGATCATCACGTGAGATGGAGTAGTTTTCAACGGTGAACATCTTATGTTGATCATATCTACTATATGATTCACGCTCGACCTTTCGGTCTCCAGTGTTCCGAGGCCATGTGCTAGGCTCGTCAAGTTTAACCCGAGTATTATGTATGTGCAAAACTGTCTTACACCCGTTGTATTTGAACGTAGAGCTTATCACACCCGATCATCGCGTGGTGTCTCGGCACGATGAACTTTCGCAACGGTGCTTACTCAGGGAGAACACTTGTACCTTGAAATTTTGTAAGGGGTCATCTTATAATGCTACTGCCGTACTAAGCAAAATAAGAAGCATAATAAGCTAAACATCACATGCAATCAAAATATGTGACATGATATGGCCATCGTCATCTTGTGCTTTTGATCTCCATCTCCAAAGCATCGTCACGATCTCCATCGTCACCGGCTTGACACCATGATCTTCATCGTAGCGTCGTGGTCATCTCGCCAACTATTGCTACTACTACTATCGCTAACTCATAGTGATAAAGTAAAGCAATTACATGGCCTTCGCAATTCATACAATAAAGAGACAATCATAAGGCTCCCGTCGGTTGCCGATAACTTTACAAAACATGATCATCTCATACAATAACGTATAACTCATCACGTCTTGACCATATCACATCACAACATGCCCTGCAAAAACAAGTTAGATGTCCTCTACTTTGTTGTTGCAAGTTTTACGTGGCTGCTACAGGCTTAGCAAGAACCATTCTTACCTACACATACAAAACCACAACGATTTTTCGTCAAGTGTGATGTTTTAACCTTCACAAGGACCGGGCGTAGCCACACTCGATTCAACTAAAGTTGAAGAAACTGACACCCGCCAGCCACCTGTGTGCGAAGCACGTCGGTAGAACCAGTCTCGCGTAAGCGTACGCGTAATGTCGGTCCGGGCCGCTTCATCCAACAATACCACCTAATCAAAGTATGACATGCTGGTAAGCAGTATGATTATTATAGCCCACAACTCACTGTGTTCTACTCATGCATATAATCTACGCATAGACCTGGCTCATGATGCCACTGTTGGGGAACATAGTATTTCAAAAAAAATCTACGATCACGTAAGATCTATCTACTAGAAGCATAGCAATGAGAGGGGAGAGTGCGTCTACGTACCCTCGTTGACCGAAAGTGGAAGCGTCTAGTGACGCGGTTGATGTAGTCGAACGTCTTCACGATCCAATCGATCCAAGCACCGAATGTACGGCACCTCCGCGTTCAGCACATGTTTAGCTCGATGATGTCCCACAAGCTCTTGATCCAGTTGAGCGTCACGGGAGAGTTTCGTCAGCACGACGGCGTGGTGACGGTGATGATGAAGCTACCGGCGCAGGGCTTCGCCTAAGCACTGCAACGATATGACCGAGGTGTGTATCTGTGAAAGGGGGCACCGCACACGGCTAAAACTTGATGTTAACGTGTCTGTCTATGGGGTGCCCCCTGGCCACGTATATAAAGGATGGAGGGAGGAGGAGGTCGGCCCTCATAGGGCGCGCCCGAAGTGTGGAGTCCTACTAGGACTAGGACTCCCTAGTCCTAGTAGGATTCCACCTCCCACATGGAATAGGAAAAGGGGAAGGGAGAAGGAGAAGGAAGGAAGGGGGCACCCCCTTTCCCTAGTCCAATTCGGACGAGTCCATGGGGAAGGGGCGCGTCATCCTTGAGGGCTTTCTGTCCTTTCCCGTATGGCCCATTAAACCCCAATACGAATTCTCGTAACTCTCCGGTACTCCGAAAAATACCCGAATCACTCGGAACCTTTCCGATGTTCGAATATAGCCTTCCAATATATCGATCTTTACGTCTCGACCATTTCGAGATTTTTCGTCATGTCCATGATCTCATCCGGGACTCCGAACAAACGTCGGTCATCAAATCACATAACTCATAATACAAATCGTCATCAAACCTTAAGCGTGCGGACCCTACGGGTTCAAGAACTATGTATACATGACTGAGACACATCTCCGTTCAATAACCAATAGCGGAACCTAGATGCTCTTATTGGCTCCTACGTTTTCTATGAAGATCCTTATCGGTCAAACCGCATAACAACATATGTTGTTCCCTTTGTCATCGGTATGTTACTTGCCCGAGATTCGATCGTCGGTATCATCATACCTAGTTCAATCTCGTTACCGGCAAGTCTCTTTACTCATTCCGTAATGCATCATCCCGCAACTAACTCATTAGTCACATTGCTTGCAAGGCTTATAGTGATGTGCATTACCGAGAGGGCCCAGAGATACCTCTTCGACAACCGGAGTGACAAATCCTAATATCGATCTATGCCAACTCAACAAACACCATCGGAGACACATGTAGAGCATCTTTATAATCACGCAGTTACGTTGTGACGTTTGATAGCACACAAGGTGTTCCTCCAGTATTTGGGAGTTGCATAATCTCATAGTCATAGGAACATGTATAAGTCATGAAGAAAGCAATAGCAGTAAAACTAAATGATCAAGTTGCTAAGCTAACGGAATGGGTCAAGTTAGTCACATCATTCTCTAATGATGTGATCCCGTTCATCAAATGACAACTCATGTCTATGGCTAGGAAACTTAACCATCTTTGATTAACGAGCAAGTCAAGTAGAGGCATACTAGTGACACTCTGTTTGACTATGTATTCACACATGTACTAAGTTTCCGGTTAATACAATTCTAGCATGAATAATAAACATTTATCATGATATAAGGAAATAAATAATAACTTTATTATTGCCTCTAGGGCATATTTCCTTCACAACAACCATAGTGTACACCGTTGCCGGTCACGCCCCCGACATGCAACTTCATCACCACGGCATACGGCTGGCCGAGCACCTGCACATCACCCCTTTCTCCATGGTTCCGCAGCGGCGCCTACCCATCTCTAGCATATTACTGCCATATTAGTGCCAAAGTTAGTGCTCTGCACTGCTGCCATATTCCTTTTAGCATTTGGATACCATCTAGCATAAGTGCATAACTGATTTGGAGTTAGCTACTGGTGATGTAATACTTACACTTAGCAATAGGCTGGAGTTGTTCTTTCTTTCTAATCTAGTCTTGAACCATGCTATATTCTATTTTACTAAACCAATTGTTTTGATGATGACATTGGTTCATTATCATCTAGGCATGGAAGCATGGTACGGTTGTTGTGTGCCAATCAACAAGGCCTTGTCATCGTCGCCATTTGTTAGTTGTTATGAGATTGATATGTTAATCAAGGTTTCTCCATGTTAGGTGTTACAAACCTACTCCTGTCCGTAGAAAAAATATTGAAGATCGAGGAAAGGCAAAATACTGATGAAATTGAGAGTGCATTGGAGACCCTAGGTCTGATTGGTACAAGTAAGTTACGTTTCTACGTATTTCTAGTGATTTTCCGTTGTACTGAAACCTGCATCTTTCGGGAGTGGTCTAATTAACCTTAATACTTCATTTCACTATCTGGCCTACCCTTTGTTTATCTTGCTCGGTTGATAAAATATCGACTCAAGGAGCACGGTTGTTGTTCTTTGATCAACCACATATTGCCAAACATGTGCTGGAAATGTCCTTTGATAGGAAGGGCAGAGGTAAATAGTTGGTCAGTCTGTCTACTACTATTACTCTATTGGTCAATGGCAAAGTGTCCAGAAACTATTCCTCTTAGAGTAATGCTATGAAACTTCCAGGCGGATTCACATGCATTTTTGGAAGTGTTAGAAGGGAGAGAAAGGATTGACGGAATAGTTGATGTATTTCTTGAGCCTCGTGGGCATATATATAGGAGTACATGATCTACACGGAGTACAAGACAAGCCAAAATGTTTCCTAGTATATCTTATGTTTCCAATCTAATTAATATACTCAACATCCCCCCACAGTCACGACGATAGCGATGCGGACGGCGAGACTGGAGAAGAATCCGAAGGCAAGCCAACAGACACCCCCCCCCACCCACACACACACACACACACACACACAGTCGTAATGGTCGATGCATCACGGAAGTCATGACTGGAGTGGAAACCGACGGGGTTGCTCAAGCAAGGCGGTAGCCCTTTGTGTCGATGTCGAGGTAACCGAGAACATAGGGTGGTGTAGTCGTGGTCGACGTAGCTGATGACGAGGGACGATGTGGTCGATGTCGAGTCGGGGTAGCCGGTGTCGAGGAAGTCGCCGTGGAGCTGCGGGCGCAAGGAGGCTCCGAGTTAGTCATGGGTGCATTGGTGTTGAGGTAGTGGTGCGCCGGGAAGAAGAAGTTGTCGACGACGCGTCGCGCCGGGTTTGTCAAGCCTGGGGACACATTGTGGATGAAGCCACGCATCGGTGTTGCCAGCACCGGACATGCATAGACGGACGAAGACGAAGTTGACAAAGCATCGACCAAGCTTGCCAGGCCCGATGACACGCCGTGGATGAAGGCACGCATCGGTGTTGCCAGCACCGGACATGCGTAGACGAGGGACCTGGACGCGATGTACGCCATGTCGAGCAGTCTGAGGGGCCAGTAGAGAAGGACTCGACGACGGTTGTGGCGCCAAGCGGCGTGGGGCCGATGTCGTTGACGATGGTCGGAGTAGACGAAGTGGTTGGGGAAGATGACGGCGACGCCGACGATGAGCTGGTGCTGGATGAAGACGAAGAGGGTGGACTGGCGGTGCGGCTCGGGTGAGCGAGTTGCAGCGGCGCCAAAGAAGAGCGGCGGCGGCGGCCTGTCGGTGGCGTCGGCGGCTAGTGAGGAGCGCACGGCGATGCTTGAAGTAAGCGAGTAGAACCCAACAGCGTGACGAAGATCAGCGTGGACAGTGGCGTTCCTGCGCCAAGGAAGGCAGCGCGACGCGTACCACATGAAGGCAACACGCGAGGACGGCGGAGGACCGCGAGCCGCGGCACTACGGCCCAAAGGGACGACGCGGCGGCGGCGGGCAGGTCGGGGGGACGGCGGGAAGACCTCAGAGCGGCGGCGGGGACCGCGGGTCGTGGTGTTGCGGCCCGAAGGGGCGACGCAACGGCGACTCTTGAGTCGGTGCAGCCGCGAGAACGGCCTCATGGCGGTGGCGGGGACCACGTATCACGGCACTACGGCCCATAGGGGTGATGCATCGGCGATGCGCAAGTCGATGCAGCCGCGAGGAGAACCACAAGGTGGCGGCACTACGGCCTGACGAGGCGACGCAGTGACAGCCCGTTGCTTGATCGGTGGAGGGGCACACTGAACTCAGGGACAATCTTCACGGGACCTGCAGAGGCGTGAGCAACCGATGGGCCAGGTCGGTCGTGGGGCATAGATGAGGCGGATCGCGACGGAGAGCGGGTGATCAAGCCAATCGCGCACGAGGTCGGGGACGTCGCTCGATGGAGGCCGGGTGGCGACGGAGTCCGAGATGAAGCCGATGATGACGGGCAGCGTGGGACGTCATGCGGACGAGTGCGTCACCACCGACACCCGGGCTTAAGCTCAGCGGATATGATAACTCAGGTACAAACATGGTGGTAATTTTTTGACATAAGGAAAAGGGTTGATGAAAGTACGCTTGTAATTTTTGTGTATAAAGTCTAGTAATATACGTGTCGCGATGTTGGTAACTTACGAACAGACACTAAGGTAAACTTTGGCCGGAGAAAATAATTATTAAAAACATACCCGGTAATTTCTATGTAAATAGCATGAAAATCTATGCGTTGCAACCCTAATTACTTAGGTACAAACACCATAGTATCTTTTGCCGAACGAATAAGTTGATGAAAACACCACCTAACATCATGGTAACTTTTTTGACCCAATAGAACTATTGTTTGTAAACATACCTCATCAGTTTTGCAAAAATAGCATGGTAATATACTCAACGCAAGCATGATAACTTACGCATAGACACCGTGATAACTTTTGAAGGGAGGGGTGGAGTTGTTGAAAACATATTCATGGTAAATTCTGCGTAAATAATGGTAATATACGCACCGCACACATGATAACTTACACATAGACACCATTGTAACTTTTGACCGGTGAAAAAAAATAAGAAACATGCTCACAATAAATTCATCGTAAATAGCATGGTAATATTTTAACCGAATATCTGAAAAGTTACGCACAAAAACCGTAGTAACTTTGATCAAGGAGGGGAAAAGTTATCGAAAACTTACCCTCCCGATAACCTATGTGAAAATAGCACGATAATATATGAATTGCATAGCCGATAATTTACGTACAAACACCATGGTAATTTTGATCAAGAAAAGAAGACGGTAATTGAAAAATATACCTCCAGTAACTTATGCAAAAATAGCACGGTAATATATGAACTGCATACTTGATAACTTACATACAAACACCATGCTAACTTTAACTATAGAAAAAAGTTATTAAAAAACTTACCATCCTGATAACTTATGAGAAAATAGCACGGTATTATACGAACCATATACCCAATAATTTATATACAAACACCACGGTATTTTGACCAAGTGAAAATAGTTGTTGAAAAAACATACCACGGAGTAACTTATGTAAAAACAACATTGTGGTAACGAACCGTATACTCGATAACTTATGTACAAACATCGTGGTAAATTCAATCAAGGGGGGAAAATAGTTGTTAAAAACATACCCCCGATAATTTATGTAAAAATAGCTCGGTAATATATGAAACGCATACCTGATAACTGTGGTTAGTTTTATCAAGGAGAAAAAAGTAGTTGTTCAAAACATAACCCCCCGGTAACTTGTGTTAAAGTATAATGATAATTTTACTTACCACAAATTTGAAACTTATGTAACTCATGCGTGGGAATTTTTAGGCCGATAACTTACGCACAAACACCTTCATAACTGTTAAAACTACTTATGTAATTAAGGGAAAATCCTCCCTTGCCCACGAGCGCACGGTTGTTCTCTCTCAACCGTCGCCTCGCACCCGTCTCCCTGGTACCGACGTGTCCCTCCTTTGGACCGTCGCGTCTCTCCAAGAGAGATATAAACCTCATGTAACCATCGTCAAGGATCGATCGTTCTCCTGATTCGAACACGTTATCACGCACATAGAAACTACCAGCGAGAAGAAAGAGCGAACAGAGAAAGGAAGGGAGGAAGGGAACTTGCCGCCGGCAAAGATGACTGCCAAAGAGTTTGAGGAGCTTGCCCTCAATGGCCACAACTATCCTACATGGGCTATGGACATCAAGATCAGTCTTGCGTCCCGTGGGATTGCGCGTGCAATCCAGCCCCCTAAGACTCCTCTTCCGACTGGAGCCACGCCGCTAATAAAACAGCAGAACTATGCTGCTTTATTCATCATATTGATCCAGATCTCAAGTCTGAGTATTTACAGGAGGAATCTCCTAGTACTCTGTTTCTGGCCCTCAAAACGAGGTATGAACAGCAGAAGGCAGTAGTCCTGCCAGAAGCACTCCATGATTGGAATCATCTCTGTCTCCAGGATTTCAAATCCATCGGTGAGTACAATCATGTTGTTCATAAGATATGTTCCAAACTGCGCTTTTGTGAGAAGGAACCTACTGAGGGGGAGAAGATAGAAAAGACTCTATCTACTATGCTCCCTTCAGATAGGATCCTCCAACAACAATACCGTGCTCGTAACTTCACTGTCTATTCCGAGCTTATTCACATGTTACTTCAGGCTGAAAAGCATGATGAGCTACTTGCTAAGAATGGCTCTCAGCGCCCAGTTGGGGCACAACCTTTACCTGAAGTTCATATGAATATCGGGAATAGACAAAAGTTTAATGGTACCTTTCGGGGTAAACAATCCAATTTCGAGCATAAGCGAAAGCGCAATGGGAATAGAAGATCAAGAAACCCAGGCAAGGGAAAAGGCACTTCAAAGCCCAGGTTTGATAAATCTAAGCTTTGTAACAAGTGTGGATGCTACACGCATTCTACTGAAAAGTGCACAATGCCCAAGCATCTGGTTATGCTGTACCAGCAATCTCAGGGACGCAAAGCACCTCAAGGGAAAAGGTTTGAAGCCAACTTCAATCTTCATCCACATAGCACACATGGAGCCGGTGATTCGCACGATGTCCCTCCTGGACCGAGCAACGCCATGATTCCTTATCTGCCTGAGGATCCTGAGAACACGTTGATTGAGTACACCACAACGTGTTTGGCAACTTCGACTAGTCCCTCAATCTCCTAGTGATCTACTCATTTATGTCCATTTGTGATGATTGTAATAAGAACATAAGTTTGTTGTTGTCTTTATATTGTATTGTATCAGCACGTTTGACATAATAAAGATTGTATACTATGTATTACCATGAGGTTTTCTTATTGAAAATTCTTTGTTTTATATAGTTCTCTACGGGGACAATACGATGGATGAGGAATTATGCCTTGTGAACAGTGGTGCCACAAACTCCATACTGAGGGAGATGAAATACTTCCAAACTCTGGAAAAGACGAATGAAGATATTCTAACTATCGCTGGACGCGATACTGTTGGTACTGGACGTGCCATGTTCACCCTCCCAAGTGGTACACATGTGATAATTGAGGATGATTTATTGTATCCCGATTCTTCACGTACCCTGATCAGTTATCGAGATATCCGTAAAAATGGTTTTCACATTGAAACCCATGAAGACAACAAAGAGGAGTATCTACTCTTTACCAAAGATCACGGATATGGCAAAAAGGTACATGAGAAAATTCCTTCTCTATCGTCCGGTTTGTACTATACGTACATCAAACCCGTAGAACATGTTGCATACAAAGTAATTTTTTAGAATGTTAATGCATTCCAAACCTGGCATGATCGCCTAGGCCATCCCGGAATCGGGATGATGAGAAAAATTACCAGCAATTCCATTGGTCATAATTTGCTTCAGTCAAAATTTCCTCAATCTTCTGATTTTGTGTGCACATATTGTGCCACGGGAAAGCTAATTTTGAGGCCCTCGCATCTCAAAATACAAGCTGGACCACTTCAGTTCCTTGAACGTATTCAAGGAGACATTTATGGTCCCATTCAGCCATTATCTGGACCTTTCAGGTATTTCATGGTTCTGATTGACGCATCTACACGATGGTCACACATGTGTCTTCTATCCACACGGAACCATGCATTTGCCAAGATAATGAGGCAAGTCATTAAGTTGCAAGCCCATTATCCTGAAAGCCGAGTTAAGACAATTCGAATGGACAACGCTGCAGAATTCTCCTCACATGCTTTCAGTGATTATTGCATGGCTTTGGGGATTGAAGTTCAGCACTCTGTTCCATATGTCCATACACAAAATGGTTTGGCTGAAGCATTGATTAAGAGGATTAAACTCATTGCAAGACCTTTGTTGACGAATTGCAACTTGCCAACCTCTTGTTGGGGTCATGCCGTTTTACACGCTGCTGACTTGATACAATTGAGGCCAACTGCATATCACAGTTCTTCCCCTCTGGAATTGGTACGTGGAAATCCTCCAAGCATTTCCCATCTGCGTATGTCCGGATGTGCTGCATACATCCCGATCTCACCACCTCAGCGGACATCTATGGGCCCACACAGGAAATTGGGGATCTATGTGGGGTACAAATCGCCGTCGATTATCAAGTACCTGGAACCCCTGACTGGGGATCTGTTCACAGCCCGTCATGTTGATTGTATATTTAACGAGGAACATTTTTCGGCATTAGGGGGAGATTTCAAGTACCAGAAAGAATGCCCGGAAATTGATTGGAATGCTCATGCCATTTCATCCTCTGATCCACATACCCAAAGAGACCGAACTTCAAGTTTGGAAGATCATTAATTTGCAACATCTTGCAAATAATCTGCCAGATTCATTTACTAATCTAAAAGGTGTAACAAAATCCTTGAATCCAGCCAGAAACGCGCCTGAAAGAGTGGAGGTACCAACTAAAACCACTCAACTCCCCGTTCCCAAAAAGAGGGGGAGTAGTATAGCCTCTGTCCCGGATCCTGCTTCTCGCAAGCAGCAAAGGAGAGAGAGGAGAAATTCCTCAAAGACGGTAAATGCAAGTCAGCTCAACATTGACAAACACCTGATGAGTGCTATACACCCAGTGGAAGGGCAACCTTCACAACCCAGCTCAAGCTTGCACACACTGGCTGGGACATCGAAACACCCAGACTCAGTTGTATTGAGAAATCACGAAGAGTCACTAGGGGTGCAGGAAATTTCTATCAACTATGTTGATTCTAGAGAATCATTTGACCGTAAGACTACGACTGTCGACATATATTTTGCTAAAAAGATTGCAGATACCCTTCTCACCGATCATGATCCAAGGTCTATCGTAGAGTGCCAAAAGCGCTCCGACTTGCCTAAATGGAAGGATGCAATCCAAGCAGAAATTGCCTCGCTTAACAAAAGAAAGGTATTCACTGAAGCAATACCAACACCTCCCAATGTTTTCCCTGTGGGATTCAAATGGGTTTTTCTTCGAAAACGGAATGATAACAATGAGGTGGTGAGATACAAAGCAAGGCTCGTAGCACAAGGTTTCACGCAGAAACCCAGCATTGATTTCACTGAAACATACTCTCCAGTAATTAGTGCAACCACTTTCCGATATCTTATATCTTTGGCAGTGCAAAATCGTCTATCTATGCAGTTGATGGATGTCGTGACCGCATATCTTTACGGGTCACTAGATTCAGACATATATATGAAGGTTCCTGATGGAATCTCTGTCTCGAATAAAAATGCAAAACGCAACATGTATTGTGTAAAGATGAATAAGTCATTATATGGCTTAAGACAGTTGGGACGGATGGGGTACAACCGACTCAGTGAGTTCCTTCTTCAGAAAGGTTACTCCAATAGTGCTGATTGCCCATGTGTTTTCATCAAGAATTCCTCTACAGGATTTTGCATCATTTCTGTGTATGTTGATGATCTCAACATCATTGGCAGCACACCAGACATTGATGAAGCACGCAATCATCTAAAGATGGAATTTGAGATGAAGGATTTGGGTAAAACCAAATTTTGCTTAGGTATTCAACTTGAGCACCTTCCCTCAGGAATCATGGTACACCAAGCTGCCTATATCCAGAAAATATTGGAAAAATTCAATATGGACAAATTCTATCCATCTAAAACTCCTATGGTGGTTTGATCTCTAGACGTAGAGAAAGATCCGTTCAGACCGAGGGATGATGGAGAAGAGGTGTTGGGATCTGGAGTTCCATACCTCAGTGCCATTGGAGCGGTGCAGATTGCACAAGACCTGATATTGCATTTGCAGTAAATCTACTTGCTAGACATAGCGCAGCTCCCACTAAACGTCATTGGTCTGGAGCGAAGAATATCTTTTGATATCTCCAAGGCACAAAGGATCTTGGCCTATTTTACCAGTTCCAGAGAAATCTGGACTCTGATATGATTGGATATGCATATGCCGGTTATTTGTCTGATCCCCACAATGCCAGATCTAAAACCGGTTTTGTGTTCCTACATGGTGGTACTGCTATATCATGGAAGTCTTCAAAGCAGACTCTGATGGCAACATCTACCAATGATTCTGAAATAATTTCATTATTTGAAGCGACATGCGAATGTGTATGGCTTCGCAGAATGATAAACCACATACAACAGTCATGTGGAATTGGTTCGATAAAATCACCTACCATTATCTATGAAGATAATGCGGCCTCTGTTGCACAGATGCAAACACGATACATCAAGAGCAATATCACCAAGCATATTTCTCCTAAATGGTTTTTCCCCCATAATCTTCAGAAAAGCGGGGAAATAAGCATTCTGCAAGTCAAATCATGCGACAACCTTGCTGATTTACTTACCAAGTCTCTACCAAATTCAACATTCCAAAAATATGTTCATGGAATTGGTATGCGAAAACTTTGGGACTTACAAGCGTCAGGGGGAGTCTCTTCTTAAGACACTCTTGTTCAAACATCACATTACACTATCTTTCTTTGTGAGTGTGTGTTTCAGGATCTCATCAAGGATATTATGAAGAACTTTTGAAGGAGAATCTTGTGAGATGATAGAGCTTTCTGAAGAATTGTGAAGATGATTCTACATGGTCAAGCGTAGATTAGGGGGAGTGTTAAAACTATTTATGTAATTAAGGGAAAATCTCCCCTTGCCCACGAGCGCACGGTTGTTCTCTCTCAACCGTCGCCTCGCATCCATCTCCCTGGAACCGGCGCGTCCCTCCTCTGGACCGTCGCGTCTCTCCAAGGAAGAAATTCTCAGATGAAGTATCCATTTTATTCATGTGAGGTTCTTCATTCATTTCCTTCAATGTTCTTATCCGGTGCTTTATCGTGAAGATGCTCAAGAGCTTCAAGTTCATCATTCTTAATTCCAATATTCTTCTCCGGTGGATTAATTCAAGCCTTGGTCATGATCATATCTCTTCCTTTTGTTTAACATGTTTTTCCCATGTTGAAATTTCTTACCCGAAGTCTCTCTTGTTTATTCATCTCTTTATTCATATCCGGAGTGCTGAAGATTCATAGTTCCATTCTTAGTCCGTTCAAGCTATTCTGAGGATTGTTATCTTATTCAAGCCATTTAATTCAACCGATGAAATATCTCTTAAGCAATCTTTTTCAACGGTGATTTCTTTAGTGGGTCCTAACCCACAGGTTTTTTCCCAGGATCTTACCTGACTCTTCTTTTCCGGAGTTATACTCAAATACTTTTCAAATGTGACGTAAGAATGATTTCCATCAGTCACATGCCTTCTCCAAGATTGTTTTCAATTATTTCCATCTTTAGCTCCACCTTCCATCTTTTTATTCTTCCGGAGTATCTCGAAATTCTTCATGACATTTCTCGTCTTCATTCTCAACATTTGAAGACCGGAGAAGAGTTTCTCTTAAATCTTGGCCCGTTCTCTTGAAGATTCGTGGTTCTAGCTTCATGTCAACCTCATTATTGTTCCGATTGTGAGGAATTCTTTTTTATACCCATCCGAAGCTTTTCATGGATTTTTTCCATTGTGATCCTCCGAAGGCCATCATTTCAGAAGATTCTTCGTTCTCAGTTTTCAACTTCGTCCTCCAACTATTCTTAATTGATGCCTCTTCGTTCGTCTCCACATTCTTACGGTGGTTCTTTCAAGATTACCCTTCCGTTGTTATCGTTTTAATTCATTTGTCCTTTTCATAATCCTACCGGTGAGTCGTTCAACATTATTCTTAAGTTTGGCTATATCTCTCTTCAATCCTTGTTCAAGAAGAATAAGTAGTATGCCAAATCCTTTGGTTGTCATCAATCTAAATTGGTGAAGGAGATGCAAACATAATTCTTATTCTTATTCCTTCAAGGTGATTTAATTCTTTTGTCTGGAGCTTGTTCATCATATCATATTCTAGGTTTCAAGTTGTTCATCTTGTTTTCCGGAGCTTCAAGTTATTTCTATTATATCATTTCAAAGCTCCATCTAATTCATCGCAGGACTTGAATCTTATTCTTTTCATCTTTCACTTCTCATGCTTCCATTACCGGAGTTTTCATGGTGGTTCATCAATTAATTCATCCTCGAAGTTTTCATCAAGATCCTTGTTGGAGCTCAAGCATTCTTCGTCATGCTTTCCAATTGCAATCCTTTCTACCTTATCTTTTCAGATGGTGTTATGTCATTCTCGACAATTCCTTCATGGATTACGATTCACGAGTTTTCAAGAATGAGATATTTAAACCCATCATTTTCCTTGATCAGGAGATCTTTTCAACCCTTCAATTATTCGTTGGAGTTATCTTGGGTTGTATTTCACCTAAAAGCTTTCCCTAAGGATTGTTGCTAATTATGGTGCTTATAAATGACCCAAGTTCTTCATTTATCATTCCGGGGAGATAAGTTTTTCGTCTCCTTGTTGATCTCAATCCATTCAAATGTTCTCGTAAGTGGCTGGTTGTCACCTCATAATTTTGAGATGTTTTCCATAAGCCCACATCAAGCTTATTCGTTTTCGTTGTTGATTTTCCATCAACTCCATTCAACCCTTCTTCGTAAGGATGCTCTTTCAAATTCAATTTTGAGAGAAGTTGTCATATTTTCTCCGTTCATTTCTTTCATTGATCTATATTCTATTCTTTCATTCCGGAGGCATTGTGATGTTGCTCTCTCTTTAACCATCATCTCGTTTTGTCAAGATCATGTTCTTTCCCTTGCTTATCATTTAACTAGAGATTGTATTCTTCATTCTAGTTCCGTCATCTTATCTAGTTTTTCCTATCTCTTCAACCGGAGTGCTGTCTGAAATCTTTCTTACCCTTGTGCCATTCTTTCAATTGTTCCGGAGGCTGTGTGTTGTTGTTTTCATCAAGTACCATCCCAACTTGGCAAGTTCTTGTTCAATTACTTCCATTTTCAGACAGAGTGCTGTCCAATTCTGTCATTTTTATTCCTTGGCTATACCATTGCGGTTTCTTATTCTTTTCGTTCGTAAGCTCTTGTTTCATGTCTTTCAACCTACAAGATTTCTCATTATGTTCCTTGTTCCTATTTTCTAACGGAGTTTTCATATTCGTTCATCCCTGTTGTATTCTTCTTTCATTTTGGTCAACCTTTCAGGTTCGTGGTTTCACTCGTCTGTCAAAGAAGCAACTTTGTTTTACCTCTTCTTTTCCGTTTTTACCCGGTGCTATCTCTAGGATCTCGGGTCGAGATCCTCTGTTAGTGTGGGAGAGTTGTGACGCCCGAAGACCGACGTCCCAGAAGATTCCAGAAGATTCCATATGTTCCGGGTTCTCCCGTGTGTTTCATTTGTGTTTGCTTTATTTATTTTGCATTGCATCATGTCATCATGCCATATTTATTTTGCATCTCAACCTAAATAAATTGTGTGGACCTTCGGTCCATTTAAATCGAGGGAAGAATGACTTCTCTTTAAAACATATCCTCTCAATATTTAGGGAGTTATATTAATAAATATTCCATTTGTTTGGAATTAACCGCAACACACTTGCATATTTTTCCCCATGCCTTCTCTTTCTTATTCCTTGCCTCCAAACCTTGTCTTTAATTTTCCGTTGTATCGAGGCTCCTCCTAAAGTCTAGACTCCTTTAAAACTCCTTAAGGCAAGCTAATTATTTTAGTTTGCACTTCCCTATTTTGTTGGAACTATTTTTGTGGGGTTGGTTTTATTCCATAAAGCCTTTCAAAAATGTTCCATCTTTTATTTCTTGTTCGTGGCCTTTTTCTTAATATTTTGATCTATCTCTATTTTTTCTGCTAAAGATTAAATAGAGGGAGAGAGAGAGAGAGTTGGTCCTCCCAGCCGGTCTTCCCTAGGCCTTCAGGCCCATCAGCCTCCAGCCCACCAGGCGTCGTTAACCCTAGACCCGACTCGTCGCTCCCTCTCATCTCCCGCAAGTCGCCGCCACCCCGTTTTTCCTCTCGATCCCATCTGGCTCTGTCCCGACCCCGCTCCCTCTCCTCGCTCGTCCCGCACCTTCCTCCCGATGCCACTTCGCCTGCCCGATCTCCCCTCGTCCCCTCCTCGCTCTTCCTTCGCCCGACCCCGAGTCCCACTCCTTCGAGCTCCCTCCTCTCGTCCGCATCGCCAGGATCGCCCCAACCTCGTTTCCCCAAGCCGTCTCCGCCGTCCTCGCGCATGGCTCCTGCGCCCCTCCGTCCCCTCACGCCGGCCCCCTCCGTCGCCAAGGCAGGGCGCCGCCCCTGCCTCGTCTCCCTCCAGCGCGCGGAGCCGGCCGCTCTTCCTCAGCGCCTCCGCCGCGGGAGCTCTACTGCCGGCCCTTGCCTCCTCCGCGACGGCATCTCGCCTTGGCACCGCGCTTGGCCTCCCGCGCCACCACCAGGCCGCCCAGCTCCAGCGCGCCGTGGCCTCCTCTCCATCTCCAGGCCTGCGCCGCCCCGTACGCCAAGCCCGCCGCCTCGCCATCTCGCCACCAGCGCCAAGGCGTCGCCCCCGAGCGCCTCCTCTGTCTCCAGGCCAGCACCGGCGCCCCAGCTCTCCGTGGAGCGAGCTCCGAACCCTGCTGCTGCTGCCGCTGCCATGGCCTCGTCGCCCCCTTTGCTGCTGCCGTGCGATATGTTTTTGTGTTGCATGTGCTGTTATTTTTCCAAGTACCACGATGGGCCTCGAAGAGTTCGGCTTTGGCAAGACCGACGAGCTCCTGTACAACTACGTTGCCAAGACGGCCCCGACAAGTACCACGACGACCCGAACGGCTACGAAACGTGAACGACTACCGTCACCGTGACCCCGAACAACTACGGAACATGTACAACTACCGTCGCGAGAACGAGTACCACTACGAACCCGAAAGAACAAGGATGCGCCAAGTTCAACTACCGTCGCCCCGTGTTCGACTACGAACGGAACAACTACTTCCACTACGTCCCTCGACGACCTCGAACCCCTCCGAGAACGATGGTTCTGAAGGTATAACCCCCGAGACGATGACCCGTGTGATGTTTGTGGTTGTATGAAATGCTTGCCCTTGTGTGCACCGTGCCCGTTTCATCTTTTGTCGTGCTCCTCAGTTGCCTCGTCGCCGACCCGTGGGAACCCGGTGACGGGATCGCCCCACCTTTCATCTCGCTTGACTCGCTCACGCCACCTTTGCTTTTGCACCGGTCTCTCAATGAGAAACTGGAACCGAGTTGTTGCGTTGCATCATTTTAGGATCGTTGCCGTGGCACCTTTTCCTTCCACCACGGTGACAAATACTCTTTATCATCTTCATGTCAACTTTTAATAAAAAATTACATAAACTTGTTCATGTCATCTGCATCATGTTAACAACATTAAAATGTGTGAATTGTTGTTTGCTTCAGAATTGCTAAACATGCTCATGGGGATTTCCGGAATTTGTTGTTGTTATTTCCGGCCTCATTTATAATGCCTAAATAGTGTAGTTTTATTATGCTTCACCTCTTGCCATGTTAACAAACATTTAATCTTGTCTTGTAAATAAACGAGAGTCAATTAAATAATTAAAATGTGGTGTTTCGTCAATATGCAACTCGTTGCATATTGAGCTCCACTTAACTTGTAGTTTTGTTTGTGCACTTTGCCATGCCATGCATATTTTAACCGGACATGCATCATACTTGTTTGTGCATCGTATGTCATGTTTATGCTTGTGTGTTTACCGTGTTGTTTGTTTCTTTCCGGTTGCTTCTCTTGTTAGCTTCGGTTTCATTCCGGAGTTGTGAGGATTCGCTCGACTGTTGCTCCGTCTACTTCTTGGATCCGTTCTTCTTCCTTGCGGAATCCCAGGCAAGATGATCATACCCTTGGATACCTTTACTACCATTGCCATGCTTAGTTGTCTCGATGCTATCGTTACATGTCGCGCTACCCATCTTTTATGTCAGCCTCTCCTTGTTGCCATGAAACCTCTAACCTTGAAACCTTCCTAGCAAAACCACTGTTTGGCTATGTTACCCGCTTGCTCAGCCCCTCTTATAGCGTTGTTAGTTGCAGGTGAAGATGAAGTTTGTTCCGGGAGGGAACTTGTTGTTGTTATATTACAATATCTATAATTATTATTAACACACATATATACTGGGCATGGGTGGAAGGCTTGGCCTTTTGCTCGGTGTTTTGTTCCACTCATGCCATCTTAGGCGCCGATAAATCGGCATTATGTTCCTTGATTTTGCGTTCCTTACACGATGGGTGGATGGGGACCCCTTGACAGTTCGACTTTGAATAAAACTCCTCCAGCAAGGCCCAACATTGGTTTTAATTTGCCTCATAATAACAACTTAATTAAATAATTAAATTTTGCATAGGGGGTCGCATCCCCGGGTTCTTAATTCTACATAGCAGGGGGGGCCAGTGCTGTTGGTGTTGGTCCCAAACGGGCAGACTGCGGGAACCACCACAGGGAAACTCGAGGTTTGGGTCCTGTAGGATGTCCCATCCGGTTGTGGCCTGAGACGAGATACGCGCGGCTACTATCAGGGTGTCGGCACGCCGGGAGGTCTTGCTGGACTTGTTTTACCATTGTCGAAATGTCTTGTGCTACCGGGATGCCGAGCCTGATCGGATTTCCCTAAGATAAAGGGTGATGGTATTATATTTATCACTTCAGCTAATCGTGAGAGCTTGTGATGGGCTAAGTTGGGACACCCCTGCAGGGTTATGATCTTTCGAAAGCCGTGCCCGCGGTTATGTGGCAGATTGGAATTTGTTAATGTCCGGTTGTAGAAAACTTGACAGAGGATCCGAAGTAAAACACACAACTGTGTGAGTAACCGTGACTGTCTCTTTTCACTTGAGAAGAGAACACGGTGGGGTTATGTTTGACTCGTATGTAGTTCAGGATCTTTAGCGATCACTACTATTTACGACCGTTTGCGTAGATGCTCATCTTATTCTGGTACTCGTAAGTTAGCCACCATATTCTTGCTTAGCCGTTGCTGCAACCTCATCACTTTACCTCTTCCTACCCATAAAGCTTTGCTAGTCTTGATACCCATGGTTATGGGATTGCTGAGTCCTCGTGGCTCACATATACTACAACACCAGATGCAGGTTCAGCCGAGTATGAAGCAGGAGCTGGTTCAGAGCTTCACTGGAGGCTCAATGAAGAGAGTGGTCGTATGCTTGTGACGTTTTCGACGACCTGTGGCTTTATGTTGTTTTCGTATCTTTCTTTTGGATCTTCACCCGTAGTCGGGTTGTGATGTTTTGAATGATGTTTTGCTTATGTAATGTATTGTGTGAAATGGCGAGTGTAAGCCAACTATCTCCTTTTGCATTTTAATCCCTCTTTTACTTGAGTCGTGCAAAGATATCAAACTTGAGATCATTCTAGGATGGGCTTATACCTTTAAGTCGTGCCTCGACACGTAGGAGGTATAGTCTCATCCTGGGCATTACATAAACCTCCTGTAACCATCGTCAAGGATCGATCGTTCTCCTGATTCGAACAATAACTTTTACCAGAGACAAAAAAGTTATTGAAAAACATAACCCCGAAAGTAACACGTTAATATACGAACAGCATACCCGACAATTTATGTACAAACACCACGGTAACTTTTGACCAAGGAAATAAAAAGTTATAAAAAAATAACCATGATAAAATAGCACGGTAACTTGCATACAATAGATATGGTAACTTATGTAGACTAGGTGTGGTAACTTATGTAGTCTAGGCGTGGTAACTTTTGATTTGGAAAAAAGTCATCAAGACGTACAAACATGGGATCTAGTTTCAAATATCTCGTTGCGACGAATCTTTTACATGAAAACAATTTATGCATCGAATTGATGGTTTGAGCTATAAAATATTTTAAATTTTTTAAGTATCTATGTTTACATCAGACTTTTTGACCTCTAGTCCAAGCATATAATTGGAAAGAAGAATGACGTGAAAGGAGAAAAAAAGCATGCTAATGCATGCATGCATGTAATTAAAGTGAAGTGAGGAGGTGTGACAGTTTTGCATATATGACAAAGATGGCCAAATATTGCTGTCCATAATAATAATATAATTGCGTGCATGATTGTCGGCAACGCAACACTGTCGTTTCCCATCATCCACAATCCTCTTATTCTTTGGGCGTTACTGCTTTGTGTTTGCTGACATACATCTGCACACGAAATAAATTTGTCTACTTTTTATCTAGGTCACAAATGATTTTACATGCATTAATTAATTAATTTATCTTTTAAAACACAACAAAATTAAAAGAGATAATATGGGTTGCTCCAGCAACTAGCAGCACAAATTCCTCCTTTAAACAACGTAAACAGGGCAATTCCGTGTCATATCACTTCTTTCATCATCACACCACGTACACATCAATCGATAAGAACATTAGACAACAAATCATGGTAAGCAGTACAGGCAAGAGAATCAAGCTATCAAGCAATGTTCCAAAAAAGAAAGAGAAAGGCTTCAAACAGTAGTTAGAGCCAAACAAAAGAAAGGAAAGAAGTAAAATGGAAAAAGTTATCACACCAACAATTTTATACACAAAATCATGCTAAGTTTAAGTATTTAATACATTTGCCAAATTACTTTACTATATGCTACTTTAACTACAACACTGTCCATTTCTGCACATCTCTTGTTTACTCAAATTCTCACAGAACACTGAAAAATCTAAGTAGAAAATACAGTTACGGAGATGAAAACATATGCTCATTATTATTGACTATAAGATGGTAATCTCAGCCTTGAATTTACACGACAGGGGCTGCAGTCCCATGTTTGTATAATGGCAATCTTGGCATTGAACTTACCCGCTAGGAGCTGCAATGGCTATATCTTCAATACTACTTTTGTCAAACATTATCTCTGTAGGTTTCAAACACCCACGAATGAATTCCTGCCCAAGTTGCGCCCGCTCATTGTCTCCAAAACCAAACACGATGCCTTTATTTGTCACTGCAACAGTATGGTATAGTCCAGTGCTTATTTGAGAGACATAGTGACCTGACAGGCTGTCCAGAACGCGAGGCTGCATCACTTTGTCAGATGATCCGCGGTCAGGAAACCCTAAACTCCCAAAGCCCATCCATCCAAATGCAAAAACTGAGCCTTCATCAGTGAGAACAAAGGTCTTTCTCTTTCTTGCGCATACCTGTCCAAATTCACGAACACAAAGGCTTTTACACATGAAACTGGTGTAATTATGCGGGTAAAAGTATGGGGAGATAACGACATTTTCATTCAAACATGCAACTTCAGTCTCATGCTTTGCATGCTTAAACCACGCATAGCACTGGACGGACACGTTCGGAACCAGCTGGTAAATGCCGCCCATGAAATCTGGACAGCACTGAGATATTTTATGATTCGTGCATAAAGTAAGACATAATTCAATACCTGGACAGTAATATACGAATATGAAAGAGATACATCTGACAAACAATTACTCCCCAGCAGGGCTCTTGTTGCAACTAATGGATTCCTGACAGATAGGATAAGGAGAAGATACTGAAACTTGTCCATACAGTCAAACGTCCATTAAATGAATTGGTGCAGATGCTCCAATAGTTCTGATGTTTCACTTAATGGTTTCCTCAGGTGATTAACTAAATATGGATTATGTAGCTAATTTTAAACATCACACTCCTGACAAGACGAATTGGAAAAGATCTGTATTGTGAGATTCAAAACTCAAAAAATTTGTTGGTTCCAGAAATGTAAATTTTTGGAACCATTTTCTACTTTCAACAGACTTATGAAATGGTACACTATTAAATTTATTAGTAGTAATATGACAAGAAAGAAATTCAAATTGATTCAACTTTATTTGTGATTATTCTGTAGTTTAAATTAGTGTATACAAAATATGAACACTAATTGAGGTCTGCTACTAGTAGTTGTTGCTTTAGTTCCTGTTACTATTAAATACTCCCTCCGTCCGGAAATACTTGTCATCAAAATGAATAAAAGGGGATGTATCTAGATGTATTTCAGTTCTAAATACATCCCTTTTTGTCCATTTTGATGACAAGTATTTTCAGACGAAGGGAGTACAATGTTTGACCTTCTCTCATTAAATGCAGTACTGCGTTTCTGCGAAAGAAGCTAAGGGCATCTCCAACGCTGCCCCCGTAAACGGGCCGGGCCCCAAAACGGACATTGTATCTGTCCGCGAATAGACGGTGACACAGGAGCCAGCCATCCAGCCCGGTCCCCTAAACATCCGCCTTTGGGTTTTTTTAAGCCCGCGAGCTCAAAATAATAGCATATCAAATATTCGGTGAGTGAAAATATTCAAATGCAACAGTATTTCTAACTTAAATATTACTCCCTCTGTAAACTAATATAAAATGGGAGTACAATCCAACTAAGTTCTCAAACAAAATTGTTCAAACTTGAATTCAACTCGCACATATGCTCTAGTTGTCCATTTAACCGCTCACAGATGCTCAATCAAATCTTCCTTGAGCTGCTCATGAGTTGCTCGATGCTGAATTTGGTGATGCATTTGAACAAACTCACAAAATGTGGCCAGATTCTAATCTGAAAGTTGGATAGGATCACCCATGTTCTCAAATTCCAAACCTCCCATGGCATCTTTCACCCTCATCCTTCACGATCATCTTGTGGATGATCACGCAACATGTCATCGCCTCCCAGCAGGTGCACGAGCAACTGCAAAACCAGCTTGGAGCACTCCAAATGCCCTCTCCACATCATTTCAAGCTCCTTGTCATTGGGCAAAGTGAGCTATTTTCTGACCAACTGCATCAGAGATGGTCTTGACGAAGGTAGTCCATGGAGGATAGATATTGTCGACCAGATAGTAACCCATGTTGTACTGATGCCCATTGACAGTATAGTTGCAAGGAGGAGCTTGCCCTTCAGTCAACCTAGCAAACAATGGATACCCCTGCAGCACATTGATGTCATTGAGACTCGGGCATGCCAAAGAAAGCGTGCCAGATCCAGAGGTCCTGTGATGCAACTGCTTCAAGAATGATGGTGAGCTTCTTAACATGGCTCTGAAATTGCCCTTGCAGAGTTTTCGACAATTCTTCCATTTGTAGAGCTTTTGAGCAATTCTTCCATCTTCAGTGCATGCAATCAAGAGATCAGAGCAAACCTGGCCACCCTCTTGCTTCCAACATTGCCAATATCCTTTCAGTCAGCGACAGTTGGTTCTCTCAAGCACTGATGTCCAAACACCTTGACCACCGCAGTAGCAAATCTGACCATGGCATCTCCACATGTGCTCTCAGACATCCGGAGGTACTCATCCCATGAATCTGTGGCCATGCCATATGCAAGCAGCTGTAATGCAGCCATGCACTTCTTCTAACCAGAGAATCCAATTCTTCCTACGGCATCCTTCTCCAAGATGAAGTAATCATTGTAGGACCGGACACCATTGTAGAGGGGGTGAAAGACATTTTTCGGCATCTGAAAGCACCAGCGAAAATTGTCCACGAATAAGCCATTGGAAGCAAAGTAGTCGTCCGTCAGCGTTAAATGCCCCCGTCCCCTGTTCCGGTTCAATACTCGATGATCCTTGTCTCCTTGATCGATCCCTCAAAACTGAGAACATGCTCTTCCGCACACTCCGCGTCTACAAGGACCACCTACATCATTGTCGTTTCATCCACATAATCCTCCTCATCAGACGACTCAACGTAGTGCTCGTCCAAGTACTCCATGTCTGAATCCTCAAACGGAGAAAAATAATTAGCGCGGGCATTCCACCAAACACTTGACAAGTGTGGTGATCCCCGTAGGGACAGATGGTACCTGTGCGGCTGGCGAACGAGTTGTGGACCAACGGCATAGGCAAAGCGGCATGGCGACCGGGTGGAGCAGAGGTCGCGGAGGTCCAGAAAGGGCTTGGCCGGCGGCAGGGGTCTAGAGCAGCGGCGGCAGCGGCGAGGGAGGAAACGGATGTAGAGAAAGAGAGAAGGGATGGAGACGCGGGGTTGGGTGGGCCAGGTGTGTCGGAGACTTGGAGTCCTACATGGCGACGGTCCGAACTAGCGAGGTCCGGACGTATGCAGGCGATTTGAGGGTCCACTTTGCAGATGCCCGAAGGCTGGTCATAGTGGTGAATAACTTAGACTAGCAATATGCATATGTTACTAGTCTATATGTTAGTACTGCCTTCGTTTCCGAATCGAATGTATATAGATATGTTTTACTCTATTTGTTCACTCATTTCTATCCGTATGTAGTCCATAATGAAATATCCATAACATCTTACATTTGTGAACATAGGGACTAGTTCCATAGTGGGTAGTGTCCAACGATTACGAGTCGAACGACTAGTCTAGACTAGTCGCTCGACTAGTCTACGAGTCGCAAAGTGGATGTCGACTCGTTTTCTCGTGTAGACTACAAATACGAGTCGAGATGTGGATCGACTAGTCGACAACTAGTCTGGACTAGTCGAGTGACTGAAAAAACTGGACTAGTATAAATAAGCTGACTCATCCCGCTTGAGACCTAATTTCTTTCCCCTCCTCACCTGGACGCGCCGCCGGCTGCCGGACGCGCCCATCGAGCCATCCTCGCACCACCGGCCGCTGGACGCCCACCAACGCGGATCTGAAGCTCCACCATCGCCGGCCCCACGTCGCGGATCTGAAGCTCCACTGTCGCCTTCGTCTCACGCCCCTCCTGCTCCTTCGTCTCGCGCCCCTCCTCGCGCCGCCGGCCCCTCGTGCTCTTCTCCTCTTAAGGCAGGTGAGCCTCACTCCTCCTCTTTCTTCTTGGCTTGCTGCTGGTGTTGCTCTGCCTAGCTGATGGACTGCTGGTGCTGCTCTGCTCACAGCTAGACTACTGGTGCTGCTCTGCTTGCTGCTGGTTGTTGGTGCTGCTCTGCCTCAGTGACTCCACTTTGCTTGTTTCAATTTCCAGGTCCTGAGGTCTGAGAGCTACAATGTGTACAACGCCAGACATAGCTCAAGTAGTGTGTTCAGCAGCAGCTGCAGCTCAAGTCGATGAGCTTTACGATCCATCGAAGGATCCTGCAAGGAAGCCACGTAGGAGCAAGAAACCAGCATGGAAATATGCCTTTTGGCCTGATCTGCAAGACAAATTGACACTCCAGTGTGTTTTGTGTGGCAAAAACATCACTTCTGGAGTGCTAAGGATGAAGAAGCACCTTGGTGGGGGTTACACAGAGTTGAGAATGTGTCTAAAAGCAACCGATGAAATCATGAAAGAGATGCATTTGTACATGAAGAACAACTCAACCAAGTTCAAAGCCATGCAACTTGATGGGGATGAAGTTGAAGCAACTGATGGAGATGGAGGAGAGGAGGAGGTAGAAGCAAGTTCAAGGGCGTCGAACAGCACCGCAGCCTCCACGAAAATGAGTCTTTTTTTATTGTGACGGCGCCGGTGGCGGCAAAGAAGAAAAGCAAGTCAATTGCAGATGAGGTTAGGAAGACACCAGAGGAGGTGGTTGCTGAGAGGCATAGCACAAGAAGCACTCAGTTGAAACAACGCCAACATTTGAAAGCACTATTTGTTAGCACAGAATGGCATGCAAACAAGTTGAAGCTCACCCCACCAGGGAAGATGGCTGAAAATACCGTGCTCTCTGTGACGTTTTGGCAATCGGTGGAGAACTGCATGAGAGCTTCACAACCCATTCTTGTCGCTTTGAGGATTGTTGATGGTGATGACAGTCCAGCAATGCCCGAAATTTGGGCAGCCATGGATGTTGCGAAGACACACATAACGGATGCATTGTCACAAAGGCCAGACTTACAAAGTCAAGTGCTAGCAATTGTTGACAAGAGGTGGGATAACCAGATGGAGCAAAAGCTACATGGGGCTGCAATGTTTTTGAACCCCAGCAAGTTCTTTAAAATGAAGGAGACTAACAAAAGACTAGTTGCACGGCTGCGTTCAATGTTCAATGATGTGCTATGGAAGATGGTGACCGATGATGAACTACAATCCAAGATAAGTAAATTGGCTGATGATTATGAGCGAATGGAGGGTGAATGTTTCACCAAGCAAATGGCAATTAAAGACCGCGAGAAAAAGAGTCCTCGTAAGTATCTATGTTGTTGCAGCTTGTACTCTTGACTCTATGTTTCAACTTCTACTTGCTTGTTTCAACTCCTACTTGCTGATTTTTATAGTACTTTGGTGGAATGCATATGGTGGCCTTGCTTATGACCTCCAATCTTTTGCAAATCGGATCATTAGTCTGTGTTGTTCATCGTCTGGCTGTGAGCGCAATTGGAGTGCATTTTCTCATGTAAGTAAAACTAGCAATTGGATGGTTTGATAGATAATTGCAGGCTATAGCAGCTTCTCACAAAAGGATTTGCTTGCAGATCCATACCAAAGGAAGGAACCGTTTGGAGTATAAGAGATTGAACAAGCTAGCATATGTCTCATACAACCGGCAAATGACAACTAGGTTTGAAAAGTTACGCGAGCAAGGTTCCAAAGGAAAGAGGGCTAATGCACTTATCCTAGAAGAATTTCAATGGGATAATGAATGAGTTGATGTTACTGCTGAATTGGTTCATCAAAATGACGCTATGGACGGTGACAATCCATTACTTTGGTCCCATGTTGATCAGGCCGTTGGCGCGACCGATGGTCTAAGTGGACGCCATCTTCCAAGGAGGGGTCGTGGTGATTTTAGTGAGTCTAGTCCTCCCGCTGGCTCTAATATCTTTTACACTCGAAGGACAAGTGTGGTTGTCCATGATGAAGACTTGCGGGCTGAATTGGAAGCTGAAGATACTTAGTGACATGGAGACCAATGGTGAAGACAATGATGGCCCTACACGAGCGAATGATATAGACCCTGATTTTCAGCTGGATATAGATCTGAATTGATTTGAGGGCTAAGGCTACAAGATTTCTTTTGCTGGACCGGACTTGTTGCTTGTGGTGTTGTTGAACCTTTCTTTTGTAATTCAGACCTTGATGTTGGACTACATGTTGAACCTTATGTTGGTCTTGTGAAGTTGTCACACTAAGGTGTTCTGCTATGTTTGCAATTGCATATGGATTATGGAGTTCTGAACTTGTTTTTTATGCTAGTGCTGCTTTGCTGGACTGTAAGTTCAGTGCTACAGTACCATGTCGACTAGTCTCGCACTAGTCTAGACTAGTCTATGAATCTCAACCTTGGAACGACTCTTCGACTCGTAAACGTACTAGTGTCATATGTGGGATAACATAGGGTCCGTTTGGTTGGAGACTAGTGTGGCCAAGCCAAAGTGTGGCTAGCCACACAAGTATGGCAAGCCACACAAGTGTGGCTGAGAAATCGAACGCCAAACTTTGGCAAAAGTTGGCAAAAAAATTGTCTCTATGACAAGTGGGCCATAGGGGCAATAGAGTGTGGCAAGCCAAAGTGTGGCAAAAACCAAACACATGCCAAATAAACTGTGGCTGCCAAATTTTGGCTTGGCAAACTGTGGCTGGGAACCAAACAGCCCCATAGAGACCTTTATTTATTACTTTGTAGTCATTTTTCATTGGGAAGCGCTGTGTGATGGTAACACATTATGTAAATCCATTTGTCTTTCCTCTTTAATTACTTGCCGCATCATCTTTTTTGCCTATGTGGCATGCATGTTACTAACTACTCCCTCCGTCCCATAATGTAAGATGTTTTTTGACTCTAGTGTAGTGTCAAAAAACGTCTTACATTATGGGACGGAGGGAGTACTAATTTACTCCCACTGTGAGTTTAAACAAGTTGTGGCCTATGTTGAAGCTTGGCCTAGTCCAGTTACGCTACAAGCCAATCAAGCAAATCATAAATCATTCGCAAGAGTTGAAGATATGCTCGGGCTTATGCTCCGAGCCAATCAAGCAAATCATAAATCATTCACAAGAGTTGAAGAAATGCTCCGAGCATAATACCTGGCACAGCTAATTGAACAGCTAACTGAACGGTGGCACCTCAATGTATTCGACCACCACCAAGCTACCGAGCACAGCCAAAGCCTCCCAGCATGGCTACCCTGGGCTCAAGCAGCTGGGTTGGGCAGAAGCGAATTTGCCCATGGCGCATTTAATGCGAAGCAGGAGCATGGCCGACCGGGCATTAAATGCCTAGCAAGCAGGCTATCGACCGTACCCCACCGCACACTACGTATTAGGGGAACGATGATGCCGTCACGAGGAGGTATCGCGATACCCCGCGCGGTAAGGGGGGCAGCTGATCAGAATGGGCCGACAATACAGTGCCACTTTTTGACTACAGCTCTGACACCCTGACCAGGGCTACTGCCTCCATCTACTTTTTGACTACGGCTCTAGTGCACTGACTACGGCTGCTGCCTCCATCAACTACCAGACAATGCATGGAGCCTAGAACTTTGGGAGTGTTTTTAGCCCCTGGCCGAACAACTAAAAGAGGGTCTCCACTGATCCCTGGTTTCGACGATCACATGTCAACAAATACATTATGAGCAAGGGCCCACGACACGATTAAAAAGGAATATTCAATATCAGAAAAGGGGGATATGTGAGGAATACAACTTGGTGTACTAAATGTTGCACATATCTCTCCAGACCATTGAATGGTCAGACAACAGACCGGGTGTGGGGGGAGGGGGGGTGGAACCGAGAGCTAGCAGGTATTTCCCGCATAGCTCTTCCTTTTTTAACATGTGGGATGAGTTAAGTAATTGCAATAGGCAACCTCAGTCCCGTATCACTTTGGAGCTTCTTCCAAAAAATGCATAACACTTCCTTTTCGCAGCTAGATAATTTGATCAAATCAAGTATAAAAAATATATTCTATGCTTTAGTGAAGTCGGGAGGAAAGTGTTGTGTAAACAAATTCAACGGACCTGTACAGCAACATGACCCTTCAGGCCGACAATCAACTCTGGGCTAGTTTTATCATTTTCATCACCATGACCTAATGCTCCACAGTAGCCTCTACCCCATGTATAGACCTGGAGAGAAAAGTCTTGACTTTTACTTCTGTCTGGAGTGGATAGAAGTCACAAAAGATAGTTAAAAGTCCATTGAACAATATACTCACATATCCCAGCGCATCAAGAGCTACAGCATGCTCATCTCCAGCGGATACACGGACAACAAGAATGTTCCTCCTCTTAAATGATTGGATTGCACGTGGAAGAAGTTCATTGTGCTGATCCCCATGTCCAAGACAGAAGTTAGTACAAGACCCAAAAGAATAAACTGTCCCATCATCAGTCACAGCAAATGTATAGCTTGCACCAGCTGCAACCTGCACCACAGGACTGGGACCTTTGAATAATTCAACAATCTTTGGAGCAGCCCTGTCTGTAGTGTCACCATGACCAAGCTGGCCATGTGTGTTACTTCCACATGTATACACTAGCCCATTCCTTGTAAGTATCACAGTGAAACTTAGACCAGTAGCAACCTGTGAAAACAACAAGATAACATGAAACTAGGGTTGTGCATCACAAAGAAAAGAGGAACTGATATTGAGCACTTGGAACAAGAGCTAAGCAATTCGATAAATCAATGGAGCAATTTGAAAATAGCACCTAAAATGATGCAATCTAAGTAAAAGCACACGCACGTGGAAATAATAATCAGTAACAAAAATTACACAAATCCCACATATGACAACCAACATGTTGATTTAACATGTTACTGAAATCAGAGTTAGTACCAAGGGTGAAAGACAGGGATCAGGTGGTTTAGCAAACCAAAAGGGACATACACATGTGAAGCTGATTTTAAAGATCCTGCAGAAATGTTCATGGTGCATGACTAAGTAAGAACTAGAAGAGGAACATCAATTTTCTGCGGCATCAAAGCTGGCCTGCTGGGCCATTTATTCATATACCCATTCAGTTGCCGTTTAAGTTTTAAAACGTTATATTTGCACCTTTGCGGAAGGTAAGC
>LR738710.1:331035069-331079774 GCA_902687465.1 Secale cereale
CCAAAAAAAAAAAAAAAAAAACAACCCTTCAACGGTGGCGGCATGGGCGCTCGCTCGCGCAGTCCACGTGTGCAGAGGTATTCGTGATGTACTGTGTCGATTTTGTCGCGCACTCCTTCCTTCCCCTCGAAGGCATGTCTCCACGGCTCCTCCTTTTCCCCTTTCGCACCCCCCTCCTCATCCTTTCCTCGTCACCACGGCAAACCACCTCCCATGGCAGCGATCAGGAGTTCGGGACTAGGCAGGCGCAGCGGCTGCGGGCGGAAGCAACAGGGGTTGAAGGAGGCGCGGGGAGGGGCGGATGTGGGCGGGGTCAGCGGTTGAGGACGAGCGCCAGACAGGCAGAGGGAGCACCTTGTTCGAGGGAAAGCGAGGCTCGCCGGCTGGGCAACAAGCGCTGGACAGGCAGAGGAGACGATGAGAAGGGGATGACATGGGGGCTCGGCTCACCTCCCACATCCTATCTATTTGGACGCGCCCAACCTCTGCCACAAATCTCTCTCTCTCTTGTTTGGGGACAAGGGTTGCCGCCAGTTCATGCCGCCGTCCTCGTGCCTCGGTGTGTGGCGCCGGGCCTCCCCACGCCGGCCAACACTCCACCACCAATCCCTGCACCTGAGATCCGCTGCCGCCACCACCGGCTCCTCGTTGTAGTGCCAGCAGCGGCACACCACGACGGCGGCAACTCACGAGAAGGGCGAGGCGGCGGATGCGGCCAGGGCAGTGGCGGGGTTCACTATCATGATGAAGTTCAGTGGGTCTTCGCTGGCGTCGGCCGATCGGATCTGCGTGGTGGCCGACCTGATCCTCAGCTTCCTCGAGGAGAGGCCCATCGTCGTCCTCTCCGCCATGGGAAGGGCCACCAACAACCTCCTCCTGGTACTACTATTACCATTTCCGCTCCGTGGGAAATTTGTAATTTTTTTGGTATCTCCATTCCGTGTTGAGTTCGCTTGGGTGTGGACTGTGTAGGCTGGGGAGAAGGCGGTGAGCTGTGGCACCCCGAAGGCATCCGAAATCGATGAGCTCGCTGTCATCAAGGAGCTTCATCTGATGTGTGTGCTACTTCAATAAATTTGTCATACCTTGTTGCTCGAATGCTGGTTTGGAGTGTGCAAATCCTGATTCCTGAACCATTCGTTGGTGTGTCTGCTCAGGACCATTAATGAGCCGACATTGGACAGCTCTATTGTTTCAGGTATGCCACTGTTGCTTTTCTGTTGTTAGTTCAAAGTCTATTTCTTCTGCAAAAGATATCCCCCCAGTAGAGATCCACCCAATGTCCTGCTGAACTGATAAGCAATTGCAGTTCATCAGCAATTGCATAAAGTAACTGAATCTTTCTGTTGAATGTGCATGTTATGTGTATTATTAGATTAAACTAGACTTTTTATTTGGCCTGGCCTGCAACTAATTTTCTCCTTCAGTGTTCCTTTTCCTGTTTGTGTTCTTGCACACAATCTCTATGTACATCTTCATGTTTATCTGATTATCCCCTTGACCTACAGCACGCCGCTACCTTCCTCCGACGCGTCAGCATCGTCTCCGGCGCCGACGCCACCATCACCAAGAACTACGATCTCGTCATCATCACGGCCGGGGCTAGGCAGATCCAGGGTGAGAACAGGCTCAACCTGCTGCACACGAACGTTCCCCTATATCTCAAGATCGTGTCGTCTGTGGCCGAGCACTCCCCGGAGGCGCTGCTTCTCGTAGTCTCCAACCCCGCCGACGTGCTCACCTATGTCACCTGGAGGATCTCCAGCTTCCCGGCCAGCTGCGTCATCGGCTGCGGCACCAACCTCGACTCCTACCGCTTCAGGTTCCTCATCGCCAAGCACCTCGACGTCAACCCGCAGGACGTGCAGGTAAATAACTCACTGAATACTGAATCCATCTCCACCGCGCGGCGGTGGCGCCGTGGGTGCATGTACCTTACTTTGTTCATATGTTTAATTAACTATGGGATGGCAGTTGGGTATGTGTGGTAGTTGGAAATTATTGTGACATTTGACACTAGGTAACAACTTTACTAAACTTGGGTTCAGATCAGTATCGGTTGATGTTTGATTTCTAGAATTACTAACCATGATTTTTTTTGACGTGGAATCTTTAGTATTGTTCTTTCGCCGAACAAGCCAAACTTTCTTAGTTTGTTTGGTGGGAGGATAATTACTTCGAGATCATGTATTTGGTGATCGATAGCTACTCTGTTCATATTGACATTTGAAACTAAATAACAGATTTACTAAATAGAGCCTCTGTTCAGCATGGGTAATCACTGTATCTACAAAAGTAAACAAAAGAACCGTATGGCAACATTTGCCATCAGTTTACTTAAGATAGCACTGAATTGATTTACAGGTAACATTAAGTATATCAAAGATGACCTACAGGTGAAATCTACTTAAGAGCACTACACGCATTTTTTGTTGGAAATGATCCGTAACTGACAACATAACAAGAAAATAGCAATTTCTAATCTAATTCCTATAGATCAGAAATTACTATTTTTATGTTTTGTTTTGGGTGACCAAACCAAATACCATGTGGTATAGTGTTATTCTGTAAGTTCAATCTTGTTTTGAACACAACGCTCGTGCCCTCTTCATCTCCCGTCCTGAGTTGCACCTTCTCCAAGGACAAGGCGACTGGGAAGTCAGGCGCTACATATCCGTGCTCTCCTTGATTTTCTCCAAAATCTGAGGTAATTTTGTTTACTAAATCCCATATGTGCTAAATTATAATGCTTCTAAACATTTCTTGGGTCTTATGTGCCTATTAGCTTTTACCGGAAACCTTTGATTTGCTTGTGCTTTACCAGTGTGAAGTTCAGTGCTATGTCTGCCATTATGTGTTGTGTAATGGTCTGATGGTCAGGAGTTATGTATGATATAGTTATCATTTCTATGCTTAAAGCTGGTCATTTTGTAGGAATATGCCTGTTTTTTTTTTCAAATGCAAGCCGCACTTAATATTTTCTCAAATGGATTTTCTTATCAAATAATTGTCTCTTACGTGGATATACTTTCTGTTAAACCCAAGAAATGGAAGGTGAATTATCCATGAATATGATCTGGTGTTAGTTGGAGCATTTTGTGTTTCATGGTATCCTAAAATAAAGGTTTTTGAGTCGCCAAGTCAAGCCAAGTCGCCGAGGTTGCGGCTAGTGGCTTGCTGGCTTGACTCAGTGACTCGGCTTGAATAGTCGCCCCAAGTCGCCATATACTAATATAGAACACCGGAGCACACATCAGCAGCCTATACTGATATACATCTAACAGCAGACCACATATAGAGCCCACCCCACGCTCTCTGCCTCTCTTTCCTTCGGTCCTTCTCCTTCCCCAGTCCCCACAGCAGCAGCAGCAGAGCACACAGCAGCAGCAGCAGAGCAAAGAGAGGCAGAGGGGGCGACGAGCCATACGGCCATACCTGCTAGTGTTTGCTGGCGCAAGAGAAGATGGAGGCCGAGGCAGAGGAGGCTGGTGGGAGCGCGCGTCACCGGCGGGGGGGGGGGGCTGATGGGGGCGCGCGTCACCGGCGGAGGAGGCTGGTGGGGGCGCGCGTCACCGGCAGATCCGGAGGGGCGCGTCACCGGCGGCCGCCGATTTGGAGTGGCCCGCGCAGTTCCCTCCCTTACTCTCTCTCTCCTCTCTCTCTATTTATCCCTCCCCCCAAAAATTTCTGGCAGGTGGCCCGCGCGCGGAGCAAGCCGCGCGACCGGCGGCTACTAGCCGCCGACTAATCGCGCCAAGTCGCCGGCGAGCAAACGAGTCGCGCGACTCGCTCCCTGAGTCAAGTCGCCTGCGCGAGCCAGCCATGCCGCGATGACTCGGCGATTAGTCGGCGACTAGTCGCCGACTCAAAAACCTTGCCTAAAATACGGTCTACTTTTTAGCGTTTATTCCCATTTACTTGTGTTCTTCCAAAATAATATTATACTTCCTTATGGTTGCTGAAATTTAAATGTTTGCCGTGGAATAGGAAATTTGAGTACAGTATCCATTAGCCTGAAAATAATATAGTGAGCCATAGAAAAGATTGTTGCTCTAATTGACTGATATTTATGGCGCTGATCTCTTTCTCTCGCACCTACAATTGTAAAAAAGCCCCTGCTGAATATCTTGAACGATCCTAGAACCTTCTCACTTACAGGTCTAGTGGATCATTGCGAACTTATTTCCAACATTGAAGCACAAATTACAAAAGCAAACGACGAATCCATAACAAAGAAAGATATCATGAAGAGAGTAAACAAATGGCTATCGGCCTGTGATGAAGAGACTTGGCTTGAGGAATATAATCAATCATGTTTATTTTCATGAAAACATGCTAGCACATGGTCCATCAGTTTAATATGATTTCCGCATTTTTCTTCTCTATATTGGCATGCTTGTACTGAATATTCAATTTGGCTGCCAAGCTATGATTTAGGTAATGTCCTATTTAATGTTTGCATATGCCCTACTGTAGGATGATAACAAGTACAGGCGGGGGTGCCCATTTGAATCTCAAGCGCGTAGAGAAAGGCAGAAAGCAGGGGTACTTTGTTCAAAAGATTCCAAGTGAGTCTTCGTTTCTTCATTTGGACACTGTAGTGATTTCCGTATAATAATTTTTGAATAAATGTGCTCCATCATTCATAAGCGTAATATACTTCATATTTTTTTCAAAAAGATCCACTGTGATCTTCGTTTGTTCGCTTGGTCACTCAGTCGCTCATTCGATACGTAATATGATCAGAAGCTACATTTGTGCAGCTATGATTGACAACTTGATAGACAAGACATTTGCGTGGGAGGATGAAAGCAATACACCATTTCTATATGACGTAGTAAGTTACTGAGCTAGATCACCATGATTATCAACTAGATCTGATGCATTGGATTTTCATGCGAAGGTTCATATGGTTGCCATTTTGGAAGAGCAAAAACTTAGGAGAGTACAGAACGAGGAAGATAAGAGACGATACCGGGTATAAATTCCACATCCTCAAGCACTATACTCACAACAGAAGTCATCAGTCTTGTTCACTGACTTGACTCTTACCAGATGACCCGAAGAACCTGCACAATCTATTGCGTAAAGAGAATGAGATGACCTTTGGGTCCAAGTCTGTTCCGAGGAAGACAAGCAGTTTTAACAGGAGGACCGGTGGCCATAATCATGACTTCGATGCCCTGCCGGGTGTTGGCTGACAGTGCCACACCTGAGCTTTTGACACCACGCTCGTACTCTGGACGGTACAACAATCTTACTTCAAGGAGAACCGGAGGATGACGGCGACCCCACTCAACTTCTCGGTGGCTTCCATGAATGACAGCATGTTATCCTTTGCCTCCATTAGCGGCTCGGAGCCTGGTTCTCCATTGCTTTTGCACTGAGTATGATATTGCCCAACATTTTGTCATCCTCTGGTTCTTTTGTCAACGTATTTTTCTGAATTTCTGCAAAAGAACATATTTTTCTGTTATTCAGTCATAAGACCACGGTGGGGTGGCGGGCTGCACCTATGCCCATGTTGTCACTGAGGTCGTCGCTGACTGGGGAGTTGCCACATGGGAACTACGTGTTAGATTACCACTGCATGTCGTATGATGCTCTACTTTTGAAACCTGTCATCAGTTGCTTTTAAATTACCATTGTCTTTTGTTATCACTGATCTTAGTGTCCATATTATCGCTGTTAGTATCTATGTTGTCACTGTTTATACTGCTCGAGTGAGCAACTTGCACCTATGACTACTTTCATATTACTATCTTGTGCTCTTATGCAACACTAACAAAGCTTGTATCCAGAAGACTAACCCAAAGAATAAAAAAGACAGTGTAAGGGGCACATCCAACCTAGTACCGTCCCAACTTTCTCTCAGGCGGCGCACCAAGGGTGCGCCCCAACCACTAGTCCTCACAAAACGTTGTAGGCCATCAACACCACCACTTGCTTGCCTCCACTCAGCTACCTCACCAAGGATCATAGTGGCAAGCTCCCTAGCTCCTTTTGTTGATCAACTCTACTAAAGACCCTAGCATTACCTTGCTTTCAAAGAGCCCACATGCCCGCAATGAGCAACGTGTCAAACCCTCGCTTGTCATCCTTGTGGAATTGTTTTCTCTCTCTCAACCACCATCTCAGGTAGACCGTCCCGCACGTTGATGCGGAGCGTGTCCCAAATAAGGAACCAAACCTCACGCGCATATCCGCATGTCGACAGAATGTGATCTACGTTGTCCTCATCTTGCAAGCACGTGTAGCAAGCTGATGGTTCATCCTGCAGGCCGTGTCTTGCGCGGCGGTCGGAAGTCCAGAGCCTATACTGCATCGTTAGCCAAGCGAAAATCTTGCACTTAAGCGGGGCCCAGCTCCTCCACACACACGCGCTCATAGGCGATCTAGGCAGCCGAGAGCATAAGCTGGCATAGATAGCGCGAGCAGAGTACTGACCCGTAGCCGTGCAAGTCCAGGTGAACCCGTCCTCTTGGTCCTGATTTCTCTCCACCGTTGTGATCACATGGCAAAGATGCACAAACTGCAATTGCGCCATGAAGGAAGTAACCTGACAGTCCCCTTGCCATCTATCATTGGTCAACGCGTGTTGCACAGTCCTAGTATTTGCCACCCTCGACTGCATAGTGTCTTGCAACAAAGGAGCGACATCAGCTACGTCAAAACCATGTATCCATCGGTCTCGCCAAAAGAGAATCCGGTCTCCCATACCGACCGTGATATGCACAAGGCTGTCAAAGAGCTCTTGAGTGTCCCTATCCTCAATCATATGCAGCCCTTGCCATGGTCTGGTAGGCTCCGTGCGCTTAAGCCACTCCCATCTGACTCTCAATGCCAAAGCTTGCCAATTTAGGTTTTTGATGCCAAGTCCTCCGTGGCACTTTGGCCGGCAGATGGTGTCCCACGCGACTAGGCATTGGCCACCATTTATCTTGTCCTTTCCAGCCCAAAAGAAAGATCTCATCCACTTGTTGATTTCCTCAAACACCCATGCCGGAGCATCCGCAACCATAAGGTGGTGAATAGGTCTTGCCGAGATGACGGATTGCACCAAGATGAGTTTACTCGGCCTCTGGATGAGACCTCTTTGCCAAGCTGGGACAAAGTACCGGACCTGATCCAACATTGGCTGCCAATCGGCCCTAGTTAGGCTTTTTATTGCAAGCTGCAAGCCAAGGTACTTGCAAGGGAAATCTGCCTGATTGCACTCTAGAATCGTAGCCACTCTGGCTTTATCTTCATGGTCTCCTCGGATCGCAATTGCCGATGACTTCCTGTAATTTACTCGCTGACCCGAGGCAGTGCCAAAAGCATCAAGGGCATTCCTTATGAAGCTTAGATCCATACAAGTAGGCTTGATGAACATGGCCACGTCATCAGCATATATGGACAATCTCTGCATAGGAGATATCCCAGGTGTCGTACTGAGCACTCCTACTTCAGTAGCCTTTTTAATCATGGTCGTCAAGACATCCATGGCAATGACGAATAGCATCGGGGAGATTGGGTCTCCTTGCCGGAGCCCACAAGCGTGTGCAAAGCTCTCACCTGGGATTCCATTGACAATGATCTTTGTACTAGTTGTTTGTAGTAGAATGGCAACCCATCTCATCCACCGAGTGCCAAATCCTTTGGCTTCCATGACCTCAAATAGGAAAGGCCATGACAAGGAGTCAAAAGCTCTCGAAATATCCAACTTAAGGAACACCGTCGGGGCTCTCCTAGCATGTAGCTTCTTTGCCACTTGCCTCACTAGAAGAAAATTGTCATGTAGATGTCGCCCTTTGATGAAAGCCGATTGGTTAGGCTCCACAATGTCGTTCATGTGCTTCCTCAATCTATTGGCAAGAGCCTTAACAAACAGCTTAGGAATGCTATGGATAAGACTGATAGGACGATAGTCGCCAATTTCCTCCGCATCCGGCTTCTTTGGGACGAGCACTATGTGCGCCTTGTTGAGCTTTGCAAAACCTCTACCATCTCCCAGATATAATTTGTGTATGGCAGCCATGACATCGTACTTAATAATGTGCCACGCTTTTTGATAGAATGCAGTAATATATCCATCCGGGCCTGGAGCACGGTCCGGGGGCAGCTCCTTGATGACGCTCCAAACCTCTTCTTCCGTAATCATGGCCTCCAGCTCGCTAAGGTCCCGCGGCTGTATACCCACATATTGCAAGTCTAGCGAGTGTTCTCTAGCATGCTCAGAGCCAATCAATCTCTCAAATGCCTCAAAGAAAGCCTTCTCCTTAAGCTCCTGATCAGTAATCATTACACCATCCTTATTGACACGAGCAATGAAGTTTTTGGAGCGGCGTCCATTCGCCACCGCTTGAAACAATTTGGTGTTAGCATCCCCTTCCTTAAGCCACTTCATCCTGGATCTTTGCCTATCAATGGTACGCTCTAGAGCTGCGAGACCCAGCAGTGCTTGCTTCAAGGATTTCCGAAGCCAAATCTCAAGATGCCCCAGAGCTCTGCTCTCTTGAGCACATTCGAGTCTGTGTATCACCCATCGCGCCACGCGCATTAGAATCTTAACATTGCCCATTTTACGCTGGCCCCATGCCTGCAAGTGACGTGCGGTATTGCGCAGAAGAGTGTCAAGCCTCTTGTAAGGGTCCACTAAGTCCGGGTCACAAACCCACGCATCAGTAACAGCTTCCTCAAAACCATCCAATCTGGTCCAAAACATCTCAAAGCTGAATCTGCGCTTAGGGCTGAAACCAACACTTGTGGAGAGCAGGAGAGGTGCGTGATCCGAGACCCCTGTAGACAGCGCCTGAAGTAGGTATTCTGCATTATCTAACTCCCAATCTATTGTGGTTAGAATTCTGTCAATCTTCGTCACGGTCGGGGCATCTCTCTCGTTTGACCAAGTGTACCTCCTGGCGTGCATGTACATCTCCTTGAGCTCATGCTCATCCACAAAATCTCGAAACTTGCTCATCATCCTCCGATTTATGTTGGTATTATTCTTGTTCGTCGCTCTGATGATCATATTAAAGTCACCCAAGACCATCCACGGTCCAAGGCATCCGACCCTCCGGTTCTTGAGATCCTCCAAAAACTATGTTTTAAGCTCATCCCCTTGTGGGCCATACACCACCGTAATCCACCACGGTTGCCCAACTTTTGTGTGCACCAGCCCGGTGAGAAAGTTGTCATTAAGCACAACATTGTCCACGGTGAGGGCTGTGCTATCCCAAGCCAACAAGATCCCGCCCCGCGTGTCAATCGCCGGCAAGTAAGCATAACCATCAAACGATGGCCCCAAACATTGCATTACCATATATTGGTCAATTACATCAAGTTTCGTCTCCTGTAGACACGCCAAGTTCACTTTCACCGTGCTAACAAAGTCTCGAACGGCCTTACGCTTCGTTGGATTGTTAAGGCCCCTAACATTCCAGCTGATCACTTGTGGGTGCATATCCATGGAAGAAATATGTCACCAACACCGGAGGAAGGCTCCTAGTTCGTGCAAACCACCATCGCCTGGCTCGCATGCAGCTCTGAGCCGCCGGGATGGACTTGCCAAAAAGGCCAGCAATGATCCGGACGTTGTGCTCTTTTAGAGGTGAGTCAAACAACGCTTTGAGATCTTGGACGACACCATCATCCACGGTTAGATCATCCGGGACCAAGCCGAGAGCGTGCAGCAGCACATTTTCCGCCGGGTTCTCCTTAGTACGTCTCGACGCTGAGCTCTTCTTCGTGGCCCTGGTGGTGCGCTTTGGTGTGAAGGGAATGGCATCCGGCCTTAACTTTGATGCTTCGACCTCTTTGAGGAGCGGTGGCGCAAGCTTTTTGATGATGTTGGAGAAAAATGTCTTCAGTTTGGCGTATGCGTCCGCTTCCTGGGCAGTCATGCCTTCCACTTCCTCAACCTCATTGCCATTGAGAGTAACCAGCCCCAGCTCCATGATCGTATCCTTGACCAAATGTTCAGCTTGCACAACCTCCGTGCCACATGTACCGTTAGTCTCCAGCGCAGCACCAATTCCAGCATCATCCGGCTGCGGCATACGAGTTGTGCCCGCCTGCATAGCAATAGCAGTATCCAGGGGAGGGGCCTGATCCGGGGGCAAGGGCGTGCCCACGTCGCTGCATGGTGCATGGGCATGAATCCCATCGGGGGTCCCAGCAGGGCCTGCCATCTCCAGCGCGTTATTGGTTGGCGAACACCCAGGCTGGGGTGGGGCCGAAGCAGCTTTGCCCAAACCCGTGGCTAGCGATTCACCCAATGACGCGCCCTGGCCCACCGGCTCACTTGGGATCAATCCCTCTTGAATGATTGGCAGTGGGACCATCCTGTCCGCGCCAGCGTGTAGTGGGATCTGTGGTGGGGGAACCAACTCCGTCCCCACCTCCGCTGTGCACATGGTGGGCCTCGGGTCCGTCCCAACCATCTTGTCGCCGTTGGTAGGACTACCGTTGTCCACTCCCAACTGGCCATCTGTCACCGCGGAGTTGGTGAGAGCCAAAGCCCCACACGCTTGCGGGATATTCTGTCCCACCTGGCTAGCTGTCTCAGTGTGGGTGGCGAAGAGCAAATCCCCGTGCCCAGCAGAATCATTGTTCCTCATGCCTGGTGTGCTTGCCCCGCGTAGAGCTCCGTTGTTGCCGCCGTGTGAATCCAAAATCCCGTCAGTCCTCGTCCCAGAATCATCTACTGGACCCACCTCTCGCGTCAGCCGGTCAAAAGCAGAGCTTCTGACGGATAACCTGTGCTGCACCGTCAGGGGAGACCCCACCAGCGGCTCCACCTATCGGGCAGCCATCGGTGGCAGCCGCCACGCCTGGCCAGCCCCGCCCACAGTGCCCTGCAAACCGATGCTGGCGGAGGCCACGCCCAACTCCGGCGAGCCCCTCCTATCACGAACACCGAACTGCCATGGCGGGCGATGAGCGTGCGCGGCGCCACCAGCGCCACCACCAGAACCACCGAACGGCCCTCCATCGGAGCCAGGGATGCCGCTCTGTCCGCTGTCCGACGAAGCACCCAAGAACAGCGGCTCCTCCCAAGCTCCGAACTCCGTCACTGAATCCAGGTGGATCAAGACCTTGTACTGCAGCAACGCAGGCTCCATCAGGGGATCAACGAGACCTGACTCTGGGATGGCCAGCCAGCGAAGGGTGGGGATGGACTCCGGGTGCGCCGTCCACGCCGACAGGTTGAACGCAGACAGGTTTTGACGGGAGTACGTCTCCGGCGCCACCGTGTCCACAAGGCAAGCAGAGCCAAGGAGGTCCTCCGCCACCTCCCGGTCCCAAGCATGCGGCGGGATGCCCTCGAGGACGAGATCGACCTTGTACCAAAGCACAGCGTGCACCGCCTGAGCTTGACGAGTCCACTGCCGGAAGTATAGACGCACGCCCTGGTGCTGGAGGAACGGGCGCGAGCCCACGCTGTTGCGGTGCTCAGGGCGCGCGAAGATGACCAAGAAATCTTTCGGCCAGAAGTTGTGCACCGAGACCCACTCCGAGTCAATGCCGGCCTCCGCCGCCATTGCATCAATGACGAACTGTGGGGCAATGCCTCGCCTTGCGCCACCAACATAAGCAACCATGGCATACTTCATCCGGTTCTCCAATTCACCCATGGAGCGGGAGCGACGAACCACGCAGAGATCCGAGGGGAGCATCTCTTCGTAAGGGGGGACAACAGCCTAGGTGCCGTGAGGCGCGGCCATGCCGGGGCCGGCACCTACTCCGGGATCGGCGGCGGGGGAGGCGGGGGAGGGGAGCTGGGGCCGGCCAACCGACGAGCGGGCACCGGGTCTCTGCGCGCCACCTTCGCCGCCGCCGCACGCCGCAGCTCCTCGACCGAGGAGGGGCTCCGCGGACGCTTGCAGTCCTTGGCGCCATGTCCCGGCAAGCCACACCGGAAGCAGACAATTTCATTGGTGCAGTCGGACTTGAGGTGTCCCTCCCGAAGGCACTTGAAGCAGAGCGTCTCCGTGCCCAGTGAGATCTCCCGACGCTCCTGCTGACGCGAGGTGTGGTGGGAGTCGTGCGCCTCCGGGGAGTGCCTCCGCCTCCAAAGCTCCTTCTTGGAGGGCCTCAACTGGTTCCATGGCGGGGCGGTGGTGCCCCCACCGCCAGGGAAGGAGGGGGAGGAGGCCCATGCGAGGGGGGGGGGCAGGCGGCGAGCCCTGAGCGTGGAGCGACCCCGAGCTCTCGGAGATGCCCAGACTTGACACGACGGGGCGCTCCCCACTAGGCCTGAATGACGAGCTGACGGAGCCCGGGCTACCAGCCATGGCGGGCGGCGACTAGAGCAGGAGGGTGGACGCCGCGGTCGGAGTGACCCGCGGCGGGGAGCGGTGGACGCCGGCGCCGGAGTAGCGCGCGGCGGGGGAGGGGAGCGGGCTGGAACCTTTACTATCGTATTGTGCACTCCGGGATCAGCTGACAGGCCCAAACTAAGATTGTCGCTGTAAATTCAGAAGGACTCAGAGGAAGTACTCAATTTGTGGTGGAATTTGGAGATTGATTTTAGCTGCATCAGAGAGACACGAACTAGGGTTAGCCAGCCGGGACACGGCGGCTCCAAGGGCCAAGCCCAGTACAATCCAGAATGGCCCTCTCCACAAGCCAGAGGGGATTAAAAGGAGGTTCAGCTAAGAAAAGTATACAGCGACATGTTTTACGAGTTATAGTGGCTTGTGCGACAGTTTAAAAGTAAAAAGGGCGCGCGCCTCCCAGCCGTCCATCTGGAGATCTTCAGATCAACGATCCACCAAAGCTAGCCTATCTGAAGCGGTACTGTACTTGACAGCTACAGTCCTGACAATTCCCCCGGACGAAGATCAGACTTGTCCTCAAGGCTAGAAACTTGGAAAAACTTTCTGGATGAAAGTTGCATCTTCCCAGGTAGCACTGTCCACTGGTAGATTGAGACATTTGATGCGCCACTTTACCACAAGAATGCTGATGTCTCTTTGTACTCGTGGAATCAGTTTCCTCCCGAGGACAACTTCTGGTTGGATCAAGATGTTACCTTGTGCATCCAACAGTGGAAGTTTGGGGTTTGGTACTGCTTCAGGGCCTATGTGCTTCTTTAATTGGCTGACATGGAATGTTGGGTGGAGTTGACAATCATCTGGGAGTAACAATCTATAGGCCACCACTCCTACTTTCTCCATTACCCTGAATGGTCCATAGTACTTGGAGTGTAGTTTTAAGTGTTTATGGATGCTCAAGCTTTTGTGTCTGTAGGGTTGTATCTTGACATAAATCATGTTTCCCACTTCCAAGTTCTTATCAGATATTTTCTTGTGTGCAAAGAATTTCATTCTTTCTTGTGCCTTGAGCAAGTTGTCCTTGATCTGTTGGGCAATGCTTTGTTTGTCCAACTCAGCTTGGTGATCTTCTCATTCTACTCGGGGAAGCATGAGTTCATCAATTAAAGGAGGAGGCCTAGCATATAGTGCTTGAAATGGTGTCATCTCGAGAGACGTGTGAAATGTAGTGTTGTACCACCATTCAACCATTGAAAGCCACTTATGCCACTTCCTGGGATGAGCAAAAGTCATACACCTCAAATAATTCTCCAAGCACTGATTCACTCGCTCGGTTTGGCCATCAGTTTGTGGGTGATGTGATGTGCTCATGTGTAGTTTCACTCCCATTTTCTTGAACAACTTTTGCCAAAGATTGCTAGTGAATATCCTGTCTCTATTAGTGACTATGACAGTTGGGAGTCCATGGAGATTGAAAACATTGTCAGTGAATGCTTGGGCCACTTATTGGACAGTTATAGGGTGTCTCATTGCGATGAAATGAGCATATTTAGTAAATCTGTCCACCACCACTAGGATCAGATTCTTGTGTTCAGATTTAGGGAGACCCTCCACAAAATCCATGTTGATGTGGGTCCAAGCAAAATCAGGGACTGGTAAGGGCTGTAGCAACCCAGGTGATGGAAGGTGGCGTGCTTTGTTGAGTTGGCACACAGGGCATTGCTGCACAAAAGCTTGTACTTCTTTCCTCATTCTTGGCCAAGTGAATAAGATTTTCAATCTGTGATATGTTGCTTCTGTGATATGTTGCTCTTTCTCCAGAGTGTCCTCCTAACTCAGAGTTGTGGAAGGAGGTAGAAGTGACTTTAGTTGCTGGAAAGCAGCAACCTAGGAGTCAGTCCACTTGAAGCCTTCCTTTTTCAGTGCTTCAAACAATGGTTTGCAAATCAAGCCATAATTCTGGATAAACCTTCTATAGTAACCTGCTAGTCCCAAGAAACTTCTTAAATGTGTCACATTTTGGGGAGTGGGCCAGCTAACAATTGCTTCAACTTTGGCAGGATTTGTGGTAACACCCTTGTGAGTAATCACATAGCCAAATACTCCACTTTTGATTGTGCAAAGGTGCACTTGGAGATTTTTGCACATAGTTGATGCTTCCTCAGGGCTTCCAAGACCAGGGCTAAGTGTTCCAAGTGTTCCTTGTATGTCTTGCTGAATATGAGGATGTCATCGAAGAAAACTAACACACAGTGTCGTAATAGAGGATCCAAAACAGTGTGCATCAGTTTTGTGAAGCTTGGTGGTCCATTAGTCACTCCAAATGGCATGACCAGGAATTCAAACAGCCCTAGATGTGTGGTAAATGCAGTTTTTTTGATGTCTCCTTCCTTCATTCTGATTTGGTGGTAGCCACTTCTGAGATCTATTTTGGTTAAAAAGGCTGCTCCATTGAGTTCATCCAGCAAGTCTTCGATCATAGGAATAGGATATTTGTTTTTGATCGTATATGCATTTAACTTCCTGTAATCAATGCATAATCTCCAAGTGAGATCTTTTTTCTTGACCAATATGGCAGGGGATGAGTAGGGGTTGTGACTTAATCTGATGATCCCTTTCTGAAGAAGGTCTTTGATTATTTCCTCCAAGGCATTTTTCTGGTGAGGAGGGAGTCTGTATGCTCTTTGGTTGATCATAGGAGCATCAGGTTGCAGATTAATTGCATGATCACAGTCCCTCCTGGGTGGCAGGCTAGTTGGTTCAGAGAAGACATCTTGGAATTTGTCCAGCATTTTAGTAATTTCAGCTTTATGAATAGTGAGTGACACTGTCCAGTTGGACAGGCTGCATCCATATGAGAGCACCAGTGAGCATGTTATCCAATAAGTTTTCCATATCTTGCAGTATGGGAGTACAAGTACTGGTAGGTAAGCTTTCACAAACAAATATGATTTCTTTCCCGGTGGTATTTCTGATTGCTAGCCTCATTTTTGGAAGATCAAAAGTGACAGGGTTGTGTCTGAACATCCAGTTTGCTCCTAAGATTATATCATATCCATTGAGTTGTAGAACTCTGAAATCAGAGAGGAGTTCCACCCCTTGATTTTGATATGGGGCTTGGAAATAGGAGAAATCACTAAGTAGCTTTCCTCCATTAGCTACAGTTACTGAAACTTGTTTACTGGTGTGATGTTGTACCCAGATTGCAGAGCAGCTGTTGGAGATATAAAAGAGGTGGTGCTGCCACTATCTACGAGAGCTAGGACTACTGTTTTCTCAATTCTTACTTGTAGGGTAAAAGTATGCTTATTTTTAACTTCAGGAATACCAGTTGCTGCATGCATGGATACCTTAAGCTCTTGTTTGTCAGGTGGTTCCTCTTCAGCATCATACAATTCCTCTTCTGCATCTACTATGTAGATTATATCTGGGTTTCCTGACAGCTCTTGCAATGCTTGAACTTGTGCTTTTTGAGACATCTTGCACACTTGTTTATGGCCATGGAACCAGGGCTCTCTACATTTGTAGCAAATACCATTTTCTCTCGCTTGTTGGATAACAACAGAGGCAGAAGTATTGTTGGATAGGGTTGTTTTGGGTTGTTGCCAGACTGTGGTTTTCTTGTAGTTGGGGTCATATGTTCTTGGGAGAGCAGGAGGTGGACATGACTGTTCAATTCTCCTTGCTAACCACATGGCCTTTTGCATATCAACTGGCTCCAGGCACTCAAGATGGCTTTGTATGTAAGGATTCAACCCTGAGATGAAGCTGTGCATATAGTAATTATCTGGTACTGCTGGATTGTCCCTTCTCATCAGGTTCATGTTGTGCTCAAAATCAGATATGTACTGAGGTACTGAAGATGTTTGAGTGAGTTTGTGAAAGGATTTCACATTTTCATAGATGGATGTCACAACAAATCTTTGGGTGATTGCAGAACAAAATTTATGCCAAGGAGTGTGGGACACAATGAAACCAGTGCCTCTCCACCACTGGATTGCTTCACCTTTCAAGTAAGATACTGCTATTTCAGTTCTTTGCCCAATAAGTGTTCTGGCCACAGAAAAATATTGTTCAATATTTTGTATCCAAGAGTCTGCATCGACTCCTTCAAATTCAGCAATGTTTAATTTAGCAGGTTTAACACAAAGGAGACTCCTTCTAACATCAGGTGTGTGTGATCTGTGTTTGTCTTTCCTCATCTCTTCTTCGGGTATCTCTTCCACAGTCAGAATTTGTCTGGCACCTTGGCCTGGGTGCTGTTGTGGTGTGTGGAATTCCTGTTTGTTTGCTGTATGATTTGGATGTCTGTAAGGGCCTTTTGGTGTGCCGTCCATGTTTAGTTCTCTGCCTGTATTTTTATCCACCAATATAGCTGATCCCGAAGTTGCAGGGTCTTGTTTATCCACGCCTAGCTGATTATTAGGCAATTGCTTGGGTCGGCCAGGAGGAATAGTCGTGCTGCCTTGGCCTCATGGCAGATCTGGGACATCTGCTTCTGCATCCCCTTCTTCTGTTGATGGTCCAGAAGAGAGTTTTTGCAAGGATTGATGTATCTTCTGGAAATTCCTCTGGATGCTAGCAAAATTCTTGTTGACAGTTTATGTGAACTGATAGAACTCTTTTCTGTCTTCTTCCCGTTCTTGCCTGAGGGATCTGATGTCCAATTGCAGAGATTCTAGCTCCAGCAGCTCTGTATCTTGGGTTTCACTTGCCGTTTCGCCCAGGTCTGTCGTGACCATCACCGACAAGCCGTCCGCGGAGAGAATTCGGGAGGTAAAGGGAGGGATTTTACACCAGCAAGCCGGCAACCAGCCTCACTGTCCCAATTGCGCCACCACCGCTGGAGAACAAGTAGCACTAGAAGGGAGGGTTGGGTGGGATTTTGCACTGAAGAAGAGTTCTTCAGAAACCACTGCCCGCCTTTCCTGCTACCGATCGGTCTACCGCCGTCGTTCGCCTCCCGTACGTCGCCGCCCAATCGGAGCTCAGATCAACGGTTTAAAAGTAAAAAGGGCGCGCGCCTCCCAGTCGTCCATCTGGAGATCTTCAGATCAACGGTCCACCAAAGCTAGCCTATCTGAAGCGGTATTGTACTTGACAGCTACAGTCCTGACAGTTTGCAGGAAGCGACGCGGTGTTAGTGGGAAGAAAAGAGTGTTCGTTGATCGGTTCGGTGGGTGCGCAGAGGAGTGTTGTAAGGTAAAACAAAAGAGACAAGAGACAAAGATGCAAAGTGAACAGTCCTTGTTATTGATGATGGTATTACACATATATAGCCCCAAAGGGGTACTGTCGAAGGGATGCGAGGCAACCGCCTCGGTTAGGAAAAGCAAGGATTGATAGGATTAATTAAATCCTAACACTCCCACTAATCCATGCTTGTTAGTGTAAGCATAATCATCTTGAAAATTCCTCCAAAACCCTATGGAAAAAATGAGGATATATGTGTTTGAAATGTTGCTAAAACTCCTGCAAACCCAGCGGAAAAAATAAGGAGAAGATGATGCAACATATAATGGTTATTGTCTCTTTTAACTCAATACGATAAAACTCATAGAGTTTAGAGGACAATAAATATGTCGTATATACTTTCCCAAAAACCTCGGTGAGGAAAACATAAAGTATGACATATGATCTCATGTTGATATTACCTCATTAAAAACCTTTATGAGAACATGTATAATAAACTCATGAAGGGAAAAAGAGTATAATATGATGCATTGCACATGAACAATTTAGAAAGCTACTCCCCTTGATTCTTGCAAATTTCAAAGCCGTCACATACCAATTCCATGAACATGTTTTTGGGATGTAAAAGTTGGTAGAGACTTGGTGAACAAATCAGTTGCATGATTTGACATGCAAGATATGCAATATAAAGGTATTGCTTATTAGTAACATGTTTGCATCCGGGCAACAGAAGGAACATTATCTTTTGAGATAATGGTTGGTGGATGTAGCCATGAGGTCTATTTCGAGGACTCTTCATGAGAGGGCTAGCGCACCTAGTAGGAACACTAAGCTTGTCTACGATCTGACATAGTGGGGATCTGATCGATGTATCCAATGATACCAGTGTTCACATTTATGCAAAACTGAAAAATTAGGACAAGATGTTTGATGCCTTGAAGATATCGAAAGATATTCTTGAGTACCAACCAATTGTGTTTGGTGGATCCAATGGCATTATGGAACGTTGAGCCATCATCTCTTGATCTAAATAGATCTTTCTCTACGTCTAGAGAATGAACTACCACGAGCGTTATGGATGGATAAGATTTGTCCGCAATGAATTTCTCCAATATATTATGGATATAGACAACATAGTATACCATAATGTATGAATGAAGGTGCTCAATTTGTAGTAATGAGCAGTATTTTGGTTTACCCAGATCCTTCATTTTAAACTCCGTCATTTAGATGATTACATGTGTCGTCATTGCAGACACACAAACATGGATAATCATCATTGTTGGAGTAATCCTTGTGTATAAAGATCTCACGTCAGTTGTACCATATGTAGCGACAACAATAAGTCGTATGGTGACTTGCTGATATTACACAATGTATGTTGCATTTTGTATTTCAATTCAGAATTGAGATTCCATTGGGAATCAATCATATATGTCTGAATCTAGTGATCCACATGGATATGTAATCACTACATCTATCAACTACAAAGATAGATGATTTTGCGCTACCAATGATATAAGTTATCGGAAAGAGATTCCACCTTTGAAGAATAGTTGGGTATATGCGTGAACCCTTATGCTACAATACTTGCTCCCTTTTCACCACCTTGCTGTTCTCAATCCTGTTTCCATAAGAAAACTGGTGTAGGTATTGCTTATGAATACCTTCCCATTATTGAGCAAGATTATTTCTACCTAGATTATACTCTTTGCTCGAGTTCAGTCCGAGTGTTGTTCACACTTTGCCATGGCCATGGTCTTTGGATCTGAATCACTTGAAAGGTTTTTTCAATCTAGTTGAGAAATGTATGTCGATAATTGTAGACTTCCGGTTATATGTTTCTCCAGAATCTATATATCAATATATAGTTGATGGAAATATCGTTACCCATGGTGACTGCTCGCGATTTCCCAATGTGATTGAGTCTGGTATTCTGATGTCCCGGTCATTGTGTGCACTATGACCAGGGTTGGTGGAGGTTTCCCGTCCACTGGGTGTATACTACCCATTAGGTGTCTGTCAACGTGAAGTCGACTTGCATTTACTGATTCACAAGCCTTGATATCCTTGATTGCGAGAAGCTGAATCCTGATGTATTTCTGCCATACATCTTCCCCTGTTGCTTTGAACGGGGAGTGGAGTGAATTTTGCTGGTACCTCCACTCTTTCATGCGTACTTTTGCAGGATTGTAGGATTGTGTGACGCCTTTATAGTGAGTGAATGAATCTGGCAGGTTATTTGCAATGTGTTGCAAATATTTTGAACGCATGGTTCAGATCTTTGAGTACGTGGATTTGAGGCAGAAATGTGTTGAACATTCCACTAATTTCCTGGCATTCTTTATGGTACTTGAAATCTCCCCCTAATGCCTGGAAATGTTCCTCGTTGAATCAGCATACTGGCCTTGAATAAATCCCCATGTGAGAGGCTTGAGGTATTGACCGAAATACAATTATTTCTCAGATAGATCCCAACTATATGTTGAGGGGCCAATGATGTATGTCGAGTGGTGATATCAGTACGCAACCGAATTACCACATATAGGAAATGCTTGGTAGATATCCACATATCAAAGATAGAGGGGAATAGTAGTATGCAGTTCTGTCATGAGCATGTAAAACTGCATGACTCCGATGTAAAGTTGGTAAGTTGCAATTCCAAAGTAAAGATAATGCAATGAGCTTAACTCTTTGTATAGGATTCTAGCAAACCATTTTGATTCTAGACATTAGGATAAATTACTAAAGTTCAATCCAAAGGCCATAGAGAAGGCCCTCAAGGAGAATTCTGCAATGTTATCCATTCGATTTGCTGGACATCGGTGTCAGGATAATGAGCCAATGGTTTCATGTGAATAAAGCACACACTTAAGATCATCATGTAGATATGTCTTTTAGAACCATGGAATACCTGAATAGTCTACTCGCTGGCTGGGAAGAGCCACTTACCTCGACTTGATGCATTCAAGGAGTCTGAATGGTTCAGCGTAGACTTTAAGGTATGCGAGCCTTAAAATTAGCTTCCATGTGTCACTTGTAGTGCACGTAAAATCCAAATGTTATTAGAATTTAGCATCATAATAATCATAAACTATTGGAATTGCTGATAGTTTTGGTTTCAACCCAATATCTCGATGACCAAGGCGAGTATGCCAAGTTTGTCATGTACCAGACACTCTGAAAAACTATCTTGTACACAACATGTACTACGGGTTGTGTCGTATGTGTAGTACAATCCATATGATACACATATAATGTGCTTGCCATATCCGTTGCATATGGTAAAGAGAAGTTATTTCTTTTTGTTGTCATCATAAGTTTCACTATGGAAACTATTTTTACGGATACCTTCATAGTTTAGTAGGGTATGAGTTAAACCTGGGAAGCAATAAAGTATCCCGACGTTACTCGAGTACCCACATGGATAGTAAATATGACTCGAGTTGAGCCAACGAATACCTCATCACGTCCAACGATTTAAATATCTTCTTTCTCTCAATGAGAGTGAAAAACATTGGACTTCCCTTAGTATAATGTTTGTGGTGCATCTGTCCACAAGGCACATATCATTTTTCATTGGATTGACTCCCGTAGAAATCTATATATAGACATGAAGATTCTCAATATGAAAATCACTGTGAGATATATAGAATACATACAAATGTATTTGTATCAAAGTGTTGATATAGTATATTGTGATATACAATATATGATGACAACAATAATCATGTTCTTATTAGAAAATCATAAATGGACATAAATAAATAAATCACTAAGGAGACTAAGGGACTAAATGTATAGTCTCCAAACATGGCGGTTGATGCATATTCAACCATCATGCTCTCCATGCTCATAGGGTCTCGTGACAGCTTGATGGTGTCAGGTTGAGGGTTTGAAGTGAGTTTCAAACCATTACCCTTGAGGTCCTTTGCGTCCCGGTGGCGTGGCTTGAATTGCACGCACTATCTCATGAGATGCAATATTGATCTTGATGTCCATGACCCGCTTAAGTAAGTTGTGGCCATCGAGGGCAAGAGCCTCAAATTGTTAGCCATCGATTACTTATAGGGGCAAGCCAGAGATTACTAATTTACAAGAAGTAAATTAAAAACCGTCATAGTTTTGTAATAAGAATGTAAAAAAATTGACTCAAGTGTACACTTGAGTCTTCTCAACCTCAATTATGGGAACATAACACATTGAAAATCATACAGATCTCACAGTAATAGAGATAGTCTGCACATGGGCAGTAGATTCAACTCATTACCTTATGTTTTCCTAATATAATGAGGGAGATGTTATTGTCAAAAAATTACAAGTTTGTTGTGCGGGAGAAATCAATCTCGACCGCTGTGACATGTTCATGAAGAATGGCAATGTGGTAAACACATAGAACATATCATCTCCGGTGAAAAAACGGTAATTTATTTATATTACAGATTGCATAATATAAATACATCTTAATGTTGCAAAATTAATAGATTTCAAGAAGGTGACTCGAAATCATTAGTGTGAATATCAAATTGCTAAGGATGACACCTTGAATTTTGCATATGTATTTACAAGAAATTGAAAATCTCAATTGCAAATAGATGTATTATCGTGGGCATGTAGTGAACATGGAGACACATACATTACGGAATACATCGTACCCAACAGAAATACACTACTATTGTAATGAATAGTAATGATGTTGCAAACTTGATGCTCAAGTAAAAAAACTTGAATTGTATATGCCTCAAATTAAATGAGATTATCTTGTATCAAGTTGCCAGATAATTCAGCATGGTGAATTAGTATTTTGCGAGAGAAAATTAATCTCAATCACAATGAGATTGTTTTGCGAGAGAAGAAAATTCTCAATCGCAAATCAGTATTGTAGAGGTACTGAATTTATCTTTGCAATAGATAAAAGAAAAATCTCAATTGCATATATTAGATATAATTTTTCTCAACATGTAAGAAACATGGAGATATATTACATTAACATATTACATGGAATACATAGTACTCAACATATTTACAGTATTGAAATTGAAGTACTATAATTAGAAGTGTCTAAAACAGAGTTAGACAACTGTTAATAGAATGAAATGCGAATTAATAACCAAGAAAATATAGGTTTAATTGAAAAAATCGTTCGGCAGGCCCATACAGGTCCAACCCTCCACCACCTGGAGTGGATAAGGCACGGAAGGAGAGGGCCGAGGCGGCGAGTACCGTCTCGACGCAGCCGACACTGTGGTCGAATCCACTGGCGCGGTGGTCGTTTCTTGCTGCTTGGTGGTGGTGTCCAACGACACGGCTGTTTCCCGGGGCGAGCGAGGGCAGAGCGCGACACATGGCCGAGCGTGGTGCGGCGCGCTGGCCACCGCTGCAGCCTGGTGCCGCATGGGCGCAAGCACCGCCACCGCACGAATGCGAGCGACCGCCGGGGGGCTTCGCCACGGGAGTGGCCTGGTGCTGGTGCCATGGATGGGGCGGGCCGCGACCGTTGATGCGGCTCGAGCATGCCGGCGATGCCGGTTGTGAAGCCCCGAGCGCCGTGAGAGGCTGTAGCTGTTGTCGAAGGAGCCGCACACGTCGGTGGGGGCGCATGCGCCGACCGCGTTGCCGCGGCGTGGTGCGCCAGACGTCGCATCTCGACGGCTAGGCCTTCAATCACGCATCCACATTGCCAACAGCCGTCCACTGCCACTATTCAGACTTGCGTGGGGAGTCTCCGCTGCCTCCTTCACTGCAGGGATGGCAAGATGGCGAGAGGCACTGGCCACTCATTCCAGCGCAAAGGAAATTAGAAAATTAGTACATGGTACTTACATCTTCCCTTTGCATGATGGACGATTCGTTCTTGATTCAGCCTTCTCTTCCTTGATTCAAGATTTTTATCCTTGTGAGTACATGGACGTACATGGAAGAAAACCATTCAACCGTTAGATCATTAATTGATCATAAGAAGATATGATGAATTAGGCAGTTTCTTGATCAATTTCCCTTCTGCACGCGTCCTACTAGGGGCCATGCGCTTTCGCCGCTGCCCCATCTTCGTCCGCGTGGTGGCAGTTGCCGTGCCTTCTGGCATCCGCGCCACCGCGACTACGGGAAACTTCATCATCTTGTAATCGCTGGTGTGGCAGAGTCGATGGAATTGTCTTGCTGGGTCGCTCAGTGATGAGCGTGTTGATGGAAAGACGAGAGAATAATGCATAGATTAGTTCATTGGTTTCATCGAAAGAGCAGTGAAGTAATCAGTCAGTCTTTTTGTGATGGGACTAGAAAAGGTCCCTAGCAAACCAAACAGGGTGGGATTTTTTGGGACTTTTTGCTAAAATTCCTTAGAAGTACCTCCTTGAGAGTCTTTTTCAAAAAGTCACAGGACTAGAAAAAGTTCTAGAACTAGAGACCCAAACACCACCATATTCTCCATGTCCATCAATGACTTGCTCCGCATGCATCAAACGACGAGAGCAAATCATGTTGTAGAGCGCCGCTGCGAATGCTGATGGAACCATCGTCTCCAACGATTTAGGCAATCGCTGCCGCAAGCCGTGAAGCAGGGCACTCGCAGTGGAGCGCATGTCAACGTTGCGGCCAAAGACGACAGTATTCGTCATGGGAAACGAATCCATTGTTCTCATCGCCCATGCCCAGATTTGGGTTCTTCACTTTCCAGCGCCTGTGCGTAACCGCTAGCCCGCACACTTTTTTTTCCCTCGCGGTAGAGACTATGTGCTGATAACGTGTTGTAAGGTAAAACAAAAGGGGAAAGATTTGTACCCGGTTGACCGGACGAAATTCCGCCGGTCGCATCCAACGCGTATCGTTGGCTTATGGTCCCATGCGAATATGCGATTAGTTTTCTCCTGTAGCCTTATCTCTTCCCGCATGCATCCTCCTCCAATCAGTTTTCTCTCCAGCAGTCCAGCGGCGTCAGTTTCCATCTCTTCTTCTTCGTCTTCAAACCCACTCCATCATCACCATAACATTGCTGCTACCAACGCCTTATCCCATGCTACCATGAAGGCCAAGAGCCTGGCAACACATAGAGCTGCATCGGGACTACATGATGCTGCCCAGGGATGGATGACTATTGTAACCAATCACGGTAACGCCATGAGACGACGGCGCCCGCGAGGTTCTTGCTGCAACCGTTGGCATTTTTGCTACGACGGGCATTGACGATGGCTACAACTATTCATGACGACGCCGAGACCGTCGACGTTTTTTTTGCTGCAACCGGTGTTGACTTTTGCTACTACCGTCGTTGACGATTGCTACAACCGTTCAAAAGGACACTAACGACAGCGGCGGCGGGGATGACACTTTGCTGCAACTAGTATAATTTTTTGCTACTATCGGTGTTGACAATTGCTACAACCGTTCACGAGAACACCGGCGGTGGCGACGACCTTTTTGCTGCAACCGGGGTCGATTTTTGCTACTACCGGTGTTGACAATTGCTACAACCGTTCAAGAGGACACTAACGGGGGACGAAGTTTTGCTACAACGATGACCTTTTGAAGTGGCGCGACGAGCCGCCGTGTTGCAAGCAGCCGGCGACGGGGACGTGCGTTGTAGTTGCTACAATGGCACGGAGCAGAGGGCAACAAGCTGGAGGGACGCGAGGCGCTTTGCTGTAACAGCGACCTTTGGAGTGGCGCGACAAGCCGCGGTGCTGCATGCAGCCGGCGACGAGAGCATGCATCGTATTTGCTACGAGGGCGTGAGCACCAGGGGCAGCGAGTTCGACAGGGGTGAGAGGATTTTTTGCTATTTCGTGGCCGTGGGAAGAAGAGATAGAGGATGGGGGTTTCCTGGCTGGAGGTTGAAGACAAGATCCAATGGTTATTATTAGGTAAATCATGCGGCTAGCAGTGGACCCGCCGAACCTGGCGTCGGTCGACCGACGCCTATAAGAGCCCAAACAAAAGAGTCAAGAAACAAAGATGTAAAGTGAACAATTCTTGTTATTTATGATGGGATTACACGTATATATAGCCCTCGAAGGGGTGCGAGGCAATCACCTCGGTTAGGAAAAGCAAGGATTGATAGGATTAATTAAATCCCAACAAGGAGGACGTGGCTCGGCCTCGGCTTGGCCGCCACTATCGCCTCAGGTGATGTGTCAGGGAGGCATTGGTCACAAGTTTTGGGTACGGAGAGTGACCCTCGGCTCTTCACAGTGCTTCACCATGGACAGGTGTTAAACATGGCCACATAAGCGAAAAAATGACATGGCACAATAATTAAGGAGGAGAGAGGGCACTTTGGTGACACGAGTAAGAACCAAAGTCAAGCACGTGAACCTAGGCAAACCACTTAAATGAAACAATTTGACCAATGCATGAAAGACTTTAGGTGCTAACTCATTAAATAAAGTGAGTTTAGCAACAACAAGTTAAGCACCTATGCATTGGAGAGTTAAGTTGCTAAGCTATTCAATGCTCTTATTACCTCATCTAAGCACCTTTGCATTGGAAGAGGTCTCAGAGCAAGTGTAATAAGGTACAGTCAGTAGGATATAAGGAGTAAATTATATTTTTATGCTTAGTTGGACGAGAGAGAATGTAAGTGGACTCTCATGCAAGAGTCAGCTGCAACACGTGCTCCTAGGCACTATGTGAGAGTGAAAGATGGGACATGTATTAATAAAGTAACACATACTTATAGCTAATTATTATACATGTTGGCTATAGATGACATGACACTTTCTATAGCCAACAGTTGTCTATACTATTAACCATGCTCTCATGCTGGTCAAAATGTGAGTATCACACCAAGTGTTATGTCAACTAGATGGTACCCCGCGTGTACTATGGAGATTTTGTTTAGGATAATTGATGCATTTATAAGATCGCTCAAGCAAACATATATTTGTTTATTGAACCATCAAGATTATGTAAGGAAATTTGCGAAACAATTTGGAATGGAATGTCCTTATTTTTACCATATGCATGTCACTCAGAACATAGCATATATTAAGAACAGTTGAGTTAAACTACACATAATCAACTTAATGAACTGCATAACCCATTAAGGACAGTATAACCGCACCTAATCCCTGCCCTCATAGTGATTTACGTTTTCGGCCATCTGTTTTCATGTACTAAACATTTTTGGTCGTTAGATCTTGTGCCAGCGCGATTTTTTTGCGAGATGGGCTGGCTGTTCTTAAGGATAGCTATTCCCGTAGCTTTTTTGGCCCACTATGGTTAACTAGGTCGATATTTGGTTTTCCGGCCCATTCCCATGCTGACTCGCCATTGCAAATCACCTCGACTCCTCCTCTCCTCGATCTCTCTCTTTTTGTCCGCCTGTAGAGCTTGCGTTGGAGCTGGGACGGGTTCTCATGCTGGGGAGGAGACCGCACGCGCTTGACCGCCGGCGGGGCTTGGACCGGGTCGGTATAGTTGCCGCGATGGGTGAAGGAATCCTTCCTCCTCCTCATCTCCCCTCCCTCGTCGTCTTCAAATTGGGGATCTCACAGTCCAACCAAACCCCACATAAAAGCCCGGACCCAGCCCGCTCCAAGCATAGGGTTTCGTCGACCCGCCGTCTCGTGGACCGCTCGCTGGCGCCTCCACCACCGCCATGTATAGCGCATGGGGCTCCAGAGCAGGGCTACACCGACCGAGGGCGAGATCGAGAAGCGCGCAAGGAAGCCATGCTGGGGGCTGCTACCGTGGCAGTGGAGGTGAGTGGCCTTGGCAGCGGGGGGCCATCGTCGTGTCTCGCGAAGGGTTTGGATCAAAGAATTGCTCATATCCTTCTTTTTGTATATCTCTGCATGTGCCAATTACTACCTTTTCTATGTGGAACTGATGGAGTGGAGGCCCGAGATAGGTATTTGATAATACATTCATGTGCGACTTTCTAATATGATTTTCACATTGAAACATAATTGGTTCGGCGGCTCCTTGATACGTCTCCAACGTATCTATAATTTTTGATTGTTCCATGCTATTATTTATGATATTTTGGATGTTTAATGGGCTTTGTTATACACTTTGATATTATTTTTGGGACAAACCTATTAACCCAAAGGCCCAGTCTAGATTGCTGTTTTTTTTTCCTATTTCAGGGTTTTACAGAAAAGGAATATCAAACGGAGTCCAAATGGAATGAAACCTTCGGGAGAGATATTTTTGGAGCAAAATCTGCACGGGAGACTTGAGAACCACAGAATAGGGCTGACGTGGTGTCCACGAGGGTGGGGGGCGCCCCCCCTACAGGGCGCGCCCCCTGCCTCGTGGGCCCCACGTCTGGCCCCCGGTGCCCTCCTTCCTCCTATATATACCTATATACCCCGAAAACATCAGAGACGGAGAGAAAACCCTAGTTCCACCGCCGCAACCTTCTATTCCCGTGAGATCCCATCTTGGGGCCTGTTCCGGAGCTCCACCGGAGGGGGGATCTACCATGGAGTGCTTCTACATCATCATGATCGCCTCACCATTAGTTGTGAGTAGTTTACCACAGACCTTCGGGTCCATAGTTAGTACCTAGATGGCTTCTTCTCTCTCTTTGGATCTCAATACCAAGTTCTCCTTGGTCTTCGAGGAGATCCATTTGATGTAATCTCTTTTTGCGGTGTGTTTGTCGAGATCCGATGAATCGTGGGTTTATGATCAAGATTATCTATGAGAAATATTTGGTTCTTTTCTGAACTCTTTTATGTATGATTATAATATCCTTGCAAGTCTCTTCGAATTATTGGTTTGGTTTGGCCTACTAGATCTATAGTTCTTGCAATGGGAGAAGTGCTTGGCTTTGGGTTCAATCTTGCGGTGTCCTTTCCCAGTGATAGTAGGGGCAGCAAGGCACGTATTGTATTGTTGCCATCGAGGATAAAAAGATGGGGTTTATATCATATTGCTTGAGTTTATCCCTCTACATCATGTCATCTTGCTTAAGGCGTTACTCTGTTCTTATGAACTTAATACTCTAGATTCATGCTGGATAGCGGTCAATGTGTGGAGTAATAGTAGTAGATGCAGAATCGTTTCGGTCTAGTTGTTTCGGACATGATGCCTATATATAATGATCATGCCTAGATATTCTCATAAGTATTCGCTTTTCTATCAATTGCTCGACAATAATTCGTTTACCCATCGTAGAATTCTGCTATCATGAGAGAAGCCACTAGAGAAAACTATGGCCCCCGGGTCTATTCTCAACATATCAATCTACATCCACTTTACTTTTTCCCGCTTTTATTTGTTGTTCTTATAAACTAAAAATATAAAAAATATAAACTATCATCTCTATCAGATCTCACTTTTGTAAGTGACCGTAAAGGGATTGACAACCCCTTATCGCGTTGGCTGCGAAGTTCTTATTTGTTTGTGCACGTGCGAGGGACTCGCGAGTGGTCTCCTACTGGATTGATACCTTGGTTCTCAAAAACTAAGGGAAATACTTACGCTACTGTGCTGCATCTCCCTTCGAGGGAATACAACGTAAGCTCAAGAAGTAGCAAGAAGAATTTCTGGCGCCGTTGCCGGGGAGGCTTACGCAAAATTCATATACCAAGTACCTATCACAAACCCTTATCCTTCGCATTACATTTATTTGCCTATCGTTTTCCTCTTCCCCACTTCACACTTGCCGTTTTATTTGCCCTTCTTTTTGTCGTGTGTTTATCGTTCACTTGCTTCTTGCACTACAAAAAAAGACACATCCGTGACATTTTGGTCCGAACGAAACTTTTTTCTGTCATACTTATGACACTTCTATGACAATAATTGTGACAAAATACGGTATCATCATAGATGTGGTGGGGTCCTACTTCTATGACAAAAAAACATGACAGAAAATGGGCTTTACGTCCTGGGCGGGTCGGAGACGCAGCTGCATGACATTCTTTGGGCCGTCCATGACGAAAAAAACCGTGGTAGAAGCGAGGGCGAGGAAAATATCGGGGTGTTCCCGGTTACGGTGGGTGGTCGGGGCCGAGCGATGCGCGTTTCTCTCGTACACGCACGCACGCGAGTGCGAGGCGTTGGGCTCTAACTGAACCCGAGCGAGGCGTTGGGCTCTAACTGAACCCGAGCGATTGCACTGCAGGCTACGCGTTACTGAACCCAAGCGATCGATCGATGACTAGTAACTGAACCTGATCGAGCGATTCCTTCGCTACTGCTGCTAACTGAAGTCGATCGATGCTGCCTCTGCATGAACAGTGAGAGTGTTGCTGGGGGGTTTGGATGAATAGTTCCCGGTGGGGGTGGCTGATCAGGACCCCGTGGTGTTGCCTCTGCATGAACATGACCCCGTTCGATCGAGCCGGTTAGGGCTGCATGAACAGGACCCCGTTAAGGGCTGCATGAACAGGACCACCCCATGGAGGACTGCATGAACAGTAGACGGTGGAGGGCTGGATGAACAGGAGCCCGTGGAGAGGGCTGGTTGAACAGTAGCCGGTGGAGTAGCGCGTGGTGGAGGCTGAACAGTCGCAAGTGGAGGCTGGAGGAGATCGACGGTGGATAAACAGGTGCCCGTGGAGGCTGGAGGGGGTCGGTGGTGGTGATGAACAATATCTCGTGGAGTCCCGTTTTGCGGTACGCCAAACCCCTCCCGATGAACAGGACCCCCGTTTCGACCGTAGCGCTCCAACACAAGTCTGTTTCCTTCGTTTTGCGGTACGCCACACCCCTCCCGATGAACATGACCCCCGTTTCGACCATAGCGCTCCAACACAAGTCTGTTTCCTCCGTTTTGCGGTACGCCACACCCCTCCCGATCAAAAGGACCTCCGTTTCGACCGTAGGAGGTCCGTTTCCTCCGTTTTGCAGTACGCCAGACCCCTCCCGATGAACAGGATCCCGTTTCGACCGTGGCCGGTCGAACACAAGGTCGTTTCCTCCGTTCTGCGATACGTCAGGCCTTGTTTCCATCGGTTGTTTCGTCCAAGCCCTCCCGATGAACACGACGACGCATTCCGTTCCGACCCAGCCGGTTGGCTCCCCATGAACACGACGACGATGCTGTTTCTCTGTTCCGACCCAGCCATGTACACGAGCCCTGGCCGTACGTATGCGCGAGTAGGCATTCGAGACCCTGCCCGTATGTACGTACGTGGACGTATTTTCTTTCTTGCACACTGGCCACTGTACGTACGTGGACGTATTTTCTTTCTTGTACACCGAGCGTTGTACGTACGTGTACATGCTACGTGCGCGCCTCTACTACGACACGTGCGCGCCTCTACATCGACCAGTATGTACGTACACATTCGCGACCAGAATGAGAACGCTACGTACGCTTCGACCAGGTGGGTCCCGACTGTCAGGCACTTCCTTGCGTGCGAAGATGTAGCTGGTGGGTCCCAACAGTCAGGGGGGTGAATCGTTTTTTTTTTGCCCGGACACACTTCCTTGCGTGTAAAGATGTAGCTGGCGGGTCCCAGAAGTCAGGGGGAAACGTTTTTTCGCGAAATACGGTGGCCCGTCCGGTGGGTCCCCGCTGTCAGGTGGAGGAATAATTATTTTGCGCGTAATAAGGAGGCACTTCCTTGCTGCGGCCGTGGACCCAGCTGTCAGCCTCTCCACGTACAATACTCTTCCGATGGAAGCCGTTCCTTGACCACGTTGACCACGCCGCGCCGAGAGCACCAGGGCGGTGAACGACGGCGAGGCCTAGGAAGGGGATGGCACGGAGCCGGGGAAGACGCGAAAGTGGAAGCCCGTGCGGAGAGGATTACGAGGGTTCATTGTTTCGGCTGCGGTGTGAGGCTGTCGTCGCCGCAGAATAACAGGGGGTGCGGGTGAGTGGAGGGATGGCCTGGCCAGCGATGGGAGTAGTAGGGGGTGGTGAGGCCTCCGCGGCAGCACAACCGGCCGCGGAAGGCAGGAGCACGAGGCACGGCTGGTGCTGGTTTGCTAGCTGGTTTGGGCGGCTGGAGCAAGAAGACCAGAGGTTGAAGAAGCACTACGACCGTTGGATGGACATTGTACGGTCACTAGAGCTAGAATCGTGTATATTGACTAAGTTGACAAAGCCCTCCGTCCCCGTCAACTTAGTAGGCCCACAAGTCAGCCTGCCACTATACTGGGTCCCAGCTAACAAGGGGAGTATTCATTTTTTTGTGCGTAATAAGGAGGCACTTTCGGTGGGTCCCAGATGTCAGGTGGAGGAATCATTATTTTGCATGTAATAAGGAGGCATTTCCTTGCGTGCGGCCCTGGACCCAGTTGTCAGCCTCTCCACGTACAGTCCAGTTCAGATGCATGTCGGTCGTTGACCATGTTGATCAGGCCGCGCCGAGAGCACCAGGGCGGTGGACAACGACGAGGCCTAGGAAGGGAACGACACGGAGCCAGGGAAGACTCGGGAGTTGTTTCCCATGCGGAGGATTACGAGGGTTAACTGGTTCGTCTGCCGTCCCCGGAGAGAACAACATGTGTGGGTGAGTAGAGGGATGGCTAGGCCAGCGATGGGAGTACAGTGGGGCGGTGAGGCCTGCGCGATAGCACAGCCGGCCACGGGGAGGAGAGAGCAGGCAGTCCCACCGGCGCTTGTTTGAGCGGCTGGAGCAGGAAGAGCAGAGATTGAAGAAGCACGACGGCCGTTGGATGGACATCCAACAGTCACTACTTGTGCGTTAACCTTTTTGTAGGAAAGCCTCAAATTTATGGAAAACATCACATAACCCATCTGCCATTATTATTAATAATTTATAGCCCATTTGCTAATTCTTAAGCTTTTTTTGGAGCCCATATTCTTTTTGTTAGCATTACAACCCATATTGTGGCCACGGTTAAAATATTATACGAAATTTTGCATATTCCGGTGTAGTCCGAATTGTTTTTAATCCCGAAATTTTGAGTCACAATCAAACTGATTTTAAAAATAAATGTATATCAATATAAAATCCAACGAATTGTCCACGCATAAAAATCAATGCAATTTAAAATCTCGAAATGAAAAAAGAAATTTGAAACTAATTGCCGGTTTGATGTGTTTTAGAAATGTACAGCCCATTTCTCATTACTGATAGGCCATTTTCTCGGCCAGCCCAATGAAGCTCTCCTCGTCTTGAAAGATTTGCAGCCCAACAGGCCTGACAGAGCGACTTACTTGGCAAATCACAAAAAAACTGGGCTGTGGCCGTGGACCCAGCTACGATCGTGGACCCAGCTGTCAGCCTCTCCACGTACAGTACTCTTCCGATGGAAGTCGGTCATTGGACACATTGACCACACCGCGCCGAGAGCACCAAGGCGGTGGACGACGGTGAGGCCTAGGAAGGGGACAACACGGAGCCGGGGAAGACGCGGCAGTGGATGCCCACGCGGAGAGGAGTACGAGGGTTCACTGGTTCGGCTGCGGCGTGAGGATGTCATCGCCGCAGAATAACAGGGGGTGTGGGTGAGTAGAGGGATGCCCTGGCCAGCGGTGGGAGTAGTACGGGGCGGTGAGGCCTCCGCGGCATCATAGCCGGCCACGGGAGGCATGAGCACGCGACACGACCGGCGCTGCTTTGGGCGGCTGGAGCAAGAAGACCAGAGGTTGAAGAAGCACTATGGCCGTTGGATGGACATCGTACGGTCACTGGAGCCACAATCGATCATATTGACTAAGTTGACAAGGCCCTCCGTCCCCGTCAACTTAGTAGGCCCACAAGTCACCCCCAGCTAGCAGGGGGTATTCATTTTTTGTGCGTAATAAGGAGGCACTTCCTTGCGTGCGAAGATATAGCTGGTGGATCCGACCTGTCAGCGGGGGGAACGTTTTTTTCGCGAAATACAGAAGCCCTTCCCACGTACAGTCCACATACAGTGCGTAATAAGGAGGAACTTTCCTTGCATGCGACCATGGACCTCGTGGGTCCCAGCTGTCAGGCTCTCCACGTACAGTCCTCTTCCGATGACTCTCATATGTTGACCACGCCGCGCCGAGCGCACCGAGGCGGTGGACGACGGCGAGGCCATGTCAGCCAGTCCATTTGTTTTTCTAGTCCATTTGGTGGGCTGGGTGAAACAATGATGTAGCATCTATGCAACCCATTTATATATATGGTAGAATTTAAAGCCCATTTGTATTTTTCTCGAAATCCACGGACTTGCTGGGCTGGGTGAAAATATCATGTTGGGCTAGACAGAGAAATGTTATAAAAACATAAACACATGATTGCACGTCTATTACTGCATTCAGTAAAATCTTTGCAAGCTTATGTACGCAATCACTAGGAGTTAACTTGCCAAGTTATATATAAACAATTTTTTTGTAAGAAACTTTCAACTTACGAAATAAAATAAAATCCCTCGCAAAAAAACTTACGAAATAAATTATCATATAAATTTGATGAGTTAATAGTACATAGGGTATTATCATTTTCCCTAAATGATATTAACTATTAACTCATCAAATTTAAATGAGTTAATAGTTAATAGTTAATAGCACGCCCGACAGAAGATGCACCCTCGACGCATTCAAACGCCTCCATTAAAAAACACCTACTCCGGCCACACGTCGGTTCACGAGCGGGTGTGTATTGATACTGTAATAACATAAGTTAGTGGTCACTTTACTTAAATTTAATTAGCTTTAACAGAAATTTGTACTTACAACAAGCAATGCATTGGCTCATTCTATCAGTGCCACAGGATCAACATGCACAACAATTATAATTATTATTCTCAGGACGCACACGATCAGCACATTTGTCGCACTTTCACAAAGATAATACTACCAAGTTTGAACTGTTTGTTATGGTTGCTGTCCTCTGCATCATCATGCCGTGTTTCCCATCTTGCAAGATTCAGAACCAACAAATAAGATCCAAATAATAAGTACAACAAAGATGCTTACACATCTCATTGATTCCTAGCTTGCAAGATTCAGAACCAACAAATAAGATCCAAATAATAAGTACAAATAAGATGCCTACACATCTCATTGATTCCCAGCTTGCAAGACCCAGAACCAACCCATTAGAGCCTTTTGATAAAGTGAATATCGGGATTAAATCCATCTTGGCTAGCCGTGTCATACAACCCAAGAACTTGGCGAATACTCTTGACCATCACAACATCTGTAATTGAGTATTCCTGTTTGCACAGATAAGAAAGAGCATGATTACTATAATAGTTGCACTAGTTGAAGCAATTTTATTTCCAAAACGAGAAAAGATTGCGATAGAATAGCTTTAATTAAAAAATAGAACATTAGCACACTATGACAAAGCACAATCATGTTGATAAAGGACAATATTGACCGGTGTGAGGGGCCCTATGCCGCCACGACTCGATGTGGTGAACCTGCAAATCCACTCGGATTAGGCCAACCTGTAGATAAATGACTCAATTCATGCGCCTTTTTGTGCAGTTCACCTGAAATGAAGCAAAGATTGCATCATTAAGCTAGCAAGAAGTACTTGCTCTTGTGAGATGGTAGGTTCTTCTTTAGTAGTTACACAAAATTTGAGCAACATTTAGGTTGGTTGTCCTGCTCATGTAAGGTGCAACAATAATTTGCTTATCCTTTTGTGCAGTTCCACTAAAATAAAGTGCCATTATGGTGACAGTGATCTGGCAAAGACTAATAAAATGTTGCACGAGATTACCAGCAGAATTTGACGGAGATTTTGGAAACTCCAATCACCATTTTGTGCAGTTCCACCAAAATTGAGAGATGTTGCCCACGTGACATTTTAGTTGAACTGCACAAGACACTCATTCCAAAAAAAGTGTTTTGTGCAGTTCACCAAAAGGTCACAATAGCAACAAGGTGAAATGGATATCCCTATCTGCACAAAAAGATAGAAAGTAAACAGTTGCTGGTCAATAAGAATATACGAAACATATACGAAATGAAAAGAAGCATCTTAATTATGTTCATGGCAATCACGCAAGGACAGTATAAATTTTAAAACGTCAGCATTGCTTCATGTTACCATATACAGTAAATCAACATCAGCTAAAGAGTTGGTTTAAGGGCATGGGACCGTGGGGACACCAGGACACTCAGCAGCGTAAAGGAGCAACTTACTTATCATACTGGGGAAAACATCAGGAGTGCCATTTGTAGCACAGTTTAATTGCATCTTATCACTGGAGGCATTAGATTAACAATAACAGTGGTTAGACATGTCCCTAAGGTAATAGTGTGATCGCTTCATTTTACATGCGCCCTTACATTAACAATAGCAAAAGGTTAGTATAACGACATTCGACAGTGGACGCATCAGCACAATGTACCTACAAGGAGGCATAAAGTGGTGATGCCGAGTTTGTTCATGCTATGTGAGGGCAGCAAATCTAATCCTGGAGACCTTTTACTATGTGAGGGCATCAAACCTAATCCTGGAGACCTTGTACTATGTGAGGGCAGCAAATCTAATCCTAGAGACCTTTTACTATGCAAGGGAAGCAAACCTAATCCTGGAGACCTTTTACTATGTGAGGGCAGCAAATCTAATCCTGAGACTTTTTACTATGTGAGGGCAGCAATTCTAATCCTGGAGACCTTTTACTGTGAGGGCATCAAATATAATCCTGAGACCTTTTACTCTGTTAACTTGTCCACCAGCCGCCACTTTCTATCCTTTTTTCAACCAATAATAGATCTGTTCCTTATCCAATTTGTACTGCATTTTCCCATTATTTCCATTTTCAACCAAGAGACCGGTTGGGTATCTGGCCTCTACTACTTTCACCATATTATTTCCTCTTTAAATCAAGTCCTAGATTCATGCTACAACTTTCCCCCCTTTCTTTGTTGTTTGAACAAAGCCCTAGATTCGAATGCATGAAGTAGCTTTACCTCCAATAATACTAAAAATTTAGGTGGCTTTGGAAGAGCTGTTGGGAGTAGAAAAAGATGCACATGCAGACACGTGGGGAGCTAGGGCAGTAGAGCAAGGCCGCTTTCGAAGAACTTATACCTGAGGGTCGTCGGGATGTCGGCGGCGGCAGGTCGGATCTGCGGACAATACGGCAGGGAGGAAGAAGGGTCGGAGGACCTCCCGAGCCGGCGCTGTGTCGGAGAGAACGGCACGAGCAGAGGATCGGGCTCCACCGGCAGCTGTGGGTTTCCTCCCTCGCCGGCGATGACGCATGAACGATGCACCTTTTATTCCTCTACACACACCAGCCGAAGGGATCTGGCCGGATCTGTGACCAGCGGTGAGCAGAGAGAAAATGTCGCTACCGTTGTCTTGTTTAGATCTGGAGAGGATGAGAGAATGAAGAGAGCAACGATGGTAAAGCAAACGCTCAGGCCCCTGCGTACATATATAGCGGAGTGATTATCCTTTTCCTCTCCACAACAAGCGTTTCAATTTGTGTACGTGGCATTAAAGAAAATAAACTCTCTATTTAAGGTGACTACATGTACGACTCCTACTTACTACTAGTAGTACTATTGTTCACTTGTGCTCCTCGGCCCTCCATTCATTGAACAACCCCATGGGTGAATAAACATGCAGTACTGGTATTTATATAGAACGAACACGCTCGAATTATTTTCGCGTAGTTAAAAGTTGAGGGCGGGGCTTTTCCCGAGCAGTACGCGCGGCAGTTTTCGCGTAGGCGGTTTGACAGAGAGGCGAGGAGGGTGAGGGAGTAGAGGATTCAACTTACTTACTACTGGAAAGGTCGAACTGTGCGATTTGACGGCGCATTACTGTTTGGATCCATGTGTTAGAGTTAGTTTGGGTTAGTTTGAACTCAATTAACCCAAAAATATCCAAACAGGAGGGTTAGTTTGGGTTACTGTTTGGATCCATGTGTTAGAGTTAGTTTGGGTTAGTTTGAACTCAACTAACCCCCAAAAAAATCTAACTCTAACCTTTAACTGAGTTAGAGTATCCAAACAAGGCCAGGCGGTACGACCGTGGTGATGCCCCCCTTCCGTTCCGCACTCTAATCTGGTGCATGACACATATTACGTCGACCCGGATGCTGCTGGCTGTCCCACATGTCGGCGAAGTAGTACGTAGTAGTAAGAAGAAACAAAGAATCATGCGGTATAAGTCTTTCTAGAGATTCCAAAAAGTGACTACACCGCGTGCAGTATCTCAAATCTCAAATCTCCCTTCCGGTTTATAGGGCTCAAATCTCAAATCTCATCAACCAAGGCATTTTGCGATTAGAGGAATGTATCTTGTACTTTACAAAACTAGCCTAATTAAACTCATGCATTAATTATGTAGTTCTCTTGTTTTCCTCTCCACCTTGGTCGCAGTGCACAATATTGACCACTCCTATATGACTAGCTGCTCTATCTATATGCGGGACATCAAAGCATCCGGGCCCGCGTGCCATCCACCAAATCACAGCGAGGTGCTACAGTCGAAACTCACCGGTCACCCGGTGCGGCCGTCATGACCCGTCATATCAAAAAACCCACACATTTACCAGCAGTGGTAAAGTGGCCTCGAAGTTGGACTGGACGAAGCAACCATCATTTCACTCGAACGCTCGTTGAAGCCCTTTCTCCCCTTTCTTGATGAAACCTCACTCCAGGCTACTCACTTCTGCCATTTTTCTTCTGTACCGACAAAGGAAAGGTGGGCGAATCAGTGATGCTGCTATATTTTCATTCCAAGAATCTTCTTTTTGCGAAGCACCGACCGATTCTCACAGCCTATTCTTTTCCCTTTTTCATTGCGATTGTGGTTTCCTTTTGATTGCTTTTTGTTTGTTAGTTCATTGATGGATCCTGGAGCACTAGGAAAATAGTTGTCGGCGGACAACCCACCGGAGACAACGATCTCCAGGAAGCGAGCACCGACCAACGAGTTGACCATGTTGGCGGGCCAAGCCATGGAGACGAAGAACTCCAAGAAACAAGCACTGGCCAAAGAGTTGACGATGTTGGCAGACGAACTCCTCAAAGAAAGTTGGAAGAACAGCAAGGGCCGCATCGTGCCTACCCCAGAAACTATAATGGCCACCTATGTGAGGTTCAAGGCCGAGTTTGAGGAGATAGTCGCCGTTGAGAAGCAGTATTCCCCTCGCAAGGTGATGCCCCCCATCGAGGACGAGCAGATGACCCCCGGAGGAATGGGATCCCTTGGTGAGCTGCACAAGGTAAAAAATAATGGTTTATTACCGAAAGTTGTGGTTTTTGATTATTTGCAATGTGCTTGCTAATATGTTAGGGTTGTGCAGGTGCCGGTGGACGTCCTTGATGATTCCGATGTCGCCGTCCGTCCTGTGGACAACTCCCCAGAGATCGTTTTCGATGTCGCGGTCCGTCCTGTTGGCATCGCCCCGGAGATCGATTCCGATGCCGTTGTCCATCCTGTGGGCATCGCCCCGGAGATCGATTCCGATGCCGTTGTCCATCCTGTGGACATCGCCCCAGAGATCGATTCTGATGTCACGGTCATTCATGTGGACATCGCCCCAGAGATCGATTCCCATGTCGTTGTCCGTGCTGTGGTCAATAGTTGGTCGTGCTAATCCTTCAGGGTAGTTTGCATTGCCCTGTGTTTAATTACCAGAACGATGCGTGTTATCAAACCATCTTAGGGCTAGTGCACTGTCTTGTGTGGACGGTACTTGCTACTTTTGTTTGATAGTGAATCATGCGAACCCTCTCCGAGTTATGGAAACAGATGTATCCTCACCAGCTTTTGATGTAATATATGGCATGCTTAGATGTAAGTTTGAACTGTTTATCATATTAGCAGGGCTTATTTGATGATTCTTGGTGTTAGTAGGCTAGCTACTATGCGAGCTATAGTACTTGCAGAAGTCAACTTTGTACTACTAACTTTGAAACGGAGGGAGTGCAAATCCTAGGCGGGCTAGTTTGGCCTAGTGGATTTTAGTGATATGACGTGGTACAGTGCCGTCCAGTCTTCGCCTGTGGTAGCAGTACTGCGGGTAGAGTAACTTTGTGGAACCATCATGACTTCGTTGAATTCCGCTTCTTCATGAAAACTGGACGACACTGTACCACATCATATCACTAAAACCCACTAGGGCAAACTAGTCCGCCTAGGATTTGTACTCGCTCTGTTTCAAAGTTAGTAGTACAAAGTTGACTCATCTACTTGGAAGCGGTGCAGACTCCCGCATGGCCCACCTCACATTATAACCACATATTTCTTGGAGTCCATGCACGGCGGGCGGGTGATCTCTTCTCCCTCACCCGTCTCTCTCCTCTCAGCCGACGCCCGCCGAGCGATTAGATTTCGGCTATCGACGGTTTATTCAATTGCAGTCTCACATGTCAGTGAAAATGCAAGACAACGCGTGTCCCCTCTGGTGAGCGGCGTGCGAGCCAGACTGTCGAGGGTGCGACGTGAACGCGACGTGTACGAGTTGTAAGTGCGCCGCCTTTTCCTTTTGAACTTGCAAAGCGTAACATTTTCGTGCGATCGATTGATAGAAATCCAGAACAAAATGACGAGGGCGGTGCGTTCCCGCGCGTTAGGCGGGCTAGTTTGAGTGATATGACGTGCTACAGTGACGTCCACTTGCTCCATTTTTATGTAAGCAAGAGTCTACACTCTTACATGGGAGGAGTACGAAACACATCGGATATGATTTTGATCAAGGGATAACTGTTCCCTACAAAATAATGGAGCACTATTAGCGATTATAGCATGATAGTTAGGGCATCACTGGCCCTCAAATTTACACCGGCATCTGTCCGAGGACACTGATGGATGCCATCCAATGTTGCCCGCATACCTTTCGACAACTATATGAACAACCGGACGAAATTCGTGCAAACAAAGCAAATATCAAATTGACCGGATGAAATTCATTACATATTTTGCACAAACCGTACTAAAACCTACTGTAAACCTAATATAAACGATCGCCGGGCCCCGACCACCATGTCCAGCCATGAACCTGAGAAAGCCGGCCATTGCCTTTGCCTCCTCCTTATCCGCCTCGATAACCTCCTCCTCCGGAGCACAAGGTTATGAAGATTTCCGCCTCCACGTCGCCGTCAAGCAGCTAATCGGCCACCGATTTTTATCCCACCAAGCTTGGCGTCGACTGAGTGGAGGAGCAGTGGCGACCTACCGTGTACTACTCTTCCTCGCTGCCGGCTGCGCCCGCGTCCGTGCGCCGGCTTTGTGGTCGTGGCGGCGGAGGGCGGCCTAGGAGGGGGGGGGGGAGCCAGCGATCTCCTTTGTTTGCTCCTGCGAGAGTACGTCCAAGAGAGCTTTGGAGCGCGCCCGAAGCGGAGCCACCGATGTCCTTCGTCTGCTCCTGCGACAATACGTCCAAGAGAGCTTTGGAGTGCCCGGAGGCCATGGTTGGAGTGGTGCCAACAGAAGGAAGGGACCGGAGGATAATGAGTGTGGGTCATTGGCTATGGCTGGGAGCTGGGGCTCAAGTTAATATAGCGGGCCAATGGCAATGAGCCGGGGCAGATGGATGGAAGGCTGGCACCGGAGTAGGTTCGTCGGCAGCCGTGGTGTCATTAAGGCGGAGCGGTCGCTTGCACCGGGATGCCACGCAGGTGGCGCTCTCTCGCCCGTCGCGCTGCTGCAATGCCGGCGCTAGTGAGAGGTCGCGTTCGGCGTGAATGCGGACGCTGCTTCAGTGACTTAACCACAGGTGCGTTGTCTCACTGACATGTAGGCCCAACGGGTATCAGGCCCGCATGTCAGTGACACACCAACTGCACCTGCTGTTAAGGCTGGTGAATGCGGCATTGACGTTCTGGAGAGACGGTGATCGTTTCAGGCGGGAAGCGTGCGCTAGCGATGGAAGGGGTTTTGGTAGGCCAGGGCGGTGAGACGCTGGCGTGGTGGGAAAATGTGAACTCATAGATGATGAGCCTTTGAAGCATATGCGGCACGTATTGACAACCAGGTGTCCATGCAACCGCTCTTGTCGCCAGCTAGCATTCGACGACCACCACACAACCATACATAACATACGAATAATGGACGAATCGATCAGACACACACTCGTGTGCAGTGGCACCATGATTGGTTGCTCACGATAGTACATGGAGTACTCCGCACCATAGTACCCTCTCTAGCTAGGTTGTTTCATAGATTGTCGTTGTGATGGACGATATACATGAGCAAGGCGCCGAGTCATGAGTATGACCGTTGGTGTTGAGCCAGGTGAATACATGCTCGGTGTTCGCGGAGGCCTCCAGCACACGTCTAAACAGTAATGTCACATACGCATAATATTGGTTTTTATTTCTTTCTCCGCTGACAGGTAGGCCCGCATAGATAGATAGATAAAGAACATGAGATGATGAGGCGCATGCGAACTGTTTGACTGGTCAACCAGACAAATACGGAGCTATACGCTGAGCTAGTGACCGTATAAGCACCATATCTCATATAGAATGATCAAAGTGAGCTATCAAGACAAGTTCAATGACCGCCAATGCATTTTACTCTGTAATAAATGACCAGGATTGAAGGGGAATCCAAATTTCCTTCGTCTTCTGTCCTTGAGCTCTTGACAAACCAATGCACTTTACGGTTGTGCGGCCACTCCACCCCAGAGCTGTCACCAAGCGTCGTTCATGCCACCGCGCCGCACACTAACCGGTAAGGAAGCGATGGCATCCCGCCACGCCGAGTTCCTCGCCGCCCACGACCGCACACAGAATGGTAGGCAAGCGGTGGCATCCCGCCGTGCCGAGTTCATCGCCGCTCGCGACCTCATGCCTATGTGGGCGGAATTTGAAGCCGCCAAGGCCGAATGGGCGGTAGAGCAAGAGGCGGCCAAAGCCGCACAGAGAGAGCAGAAATGTCAGAAAAACCACAAGAAAAGCGTGGCCCGCCGCCGCAAGAAAGAAGAGGACGCACGCGCTGCTGCGGAGAGGTCGGCGGAGATCCAAGCACAGTGGGGTGTCGCCGACAAAGCAGGGAAGGAGAACGACGGCGTCTGGCCAGCATGTGAGAAGTAGTAGTACTAGTAGTTAGTGTGTGTGTCTGTGACGCCCGCATGTTTGTTTAATTAATTACGAGCCTGTAACAATACTACTAGTTACTACTGTAGTTTTTAGAGCAAATTACCAGTACATTAGCCTAGACTAAATGAAAAATTCCTATCCTATGCATCAAATGGCATCTCTTTCTCTATAATAATTGAGTTTAAGATGCATGCCATCTCACTTCCTATGATTTTCATATTCCTATAAAATTCCTATCCTATATGAACCAAAGGAGGCCTCTGCTGGAGTAACTACTGTAGCTAGCAGTACTGCGGGTACAGTAGTTTTCTTCAAGAAGGGGAATTCAACGAAGTCATGATGGTTCCTTCGTCCGAGCAACTTCACAGTGGGTAAGGTTGGGCCTGTGATTTGACAGCTCATTAATAATTACTGCGGCGCGACGACCGGGGTGACTCTCCCTTGGAGTTCTGCGGGCATGGCAAGTGGACCAGGATGGTCGACGTCCCACATGTCGGCGAGCGGAAGTATTCTTTCCGATATCGAGTAGCAAGGAAACCGCGTGGTATAGTATCACTGGTGATTTATATTTATTTTTTATTTCTAATGAATGCTAGCGTTTCAACTCTTACGACGAAGGAGTGCCAAACACACGGCACGTGCTGGATGTCACACACGTCAGCGAAAGGAGTGAGACATGAACAACATGGTAGAGCGTCTGCACTTCTGGGTCGAAGACCACACGTAGTAGTACTACTGTACTAGTGGTATGAACGATACAAAGTGCGACCCGGAGAGAAAGACACGTCTAGTTGGAAGCTCTCGGGGCATACACGTACAGAAATATAACACCTAATATGTGCCTCCAATTAATATAGTAGTAGTAGAGTACTTAGTCACGTACTCCATAACATCACCGTGCATTTCACGTACAACATTTAGTGGTAGCAAGAGACAAATGCCTATATGCCAAGCATGTTCATACTATTTGTGCCTTTCTACTTCACTTACTGCGCTACGTTACACAGGTTCGCACGTCCACTCCTGGGTACATGTCTGTCTCGTAGTTCCAGTCCCACGTGTTCTTCATATAGATGGAACGATCCTTGCATGACACGTGCACCTTGATGCTAGATGTGTCGCGTGTTGGCAAAAGGATGAACAAAGCTCACGTAAAAAAATAGAGTGTAAGAACATAGATTCCCGACGACCGAGAAGGAGCAAGGAACCTCAGGGTGGAGCGTCTGCACTCATAATATTTTATATTATTCAGCGATATAAAATCAACCAATCATCTCCACAGTGGACTCGAAGAGTACGAAACACGGCAGCCCAGTGTAGTTACATCATACTAGTACATGGCTAACCCACACTATCACCATATTTCTTGGCTTCCGTGCGACGGCGACCAGAGAAGAGGCGGCGGGAGGGGAATGAATGCAGGTACTGTTTGGGTTCGCCGTCCGGCTTAAATAAATGCGCAACATCACGTGTACCCGTGGGTGCATAAATTGTAGCATACGTGTGTGCTTAAGTGGGCGTCACGTAACTGGTGTGTGTGTGTGTGTGTGTGTGTGAGATTCCGAGAGACAGAGTGCGTGTGTGCGACTCTACTCTTCGGACATGTACTCAACCTTTTGCATCGGGATATAAGTATAATGGTATTTACTTTAGCTAGTGATCTACGTGGACATGTTTTTTTTGCGGGTGATTTACGTGGCCATGTTAACGTGGTTGTGTAAAAAAATGTCACTTCCTGCTCATGATTTGCGTTATATAATTACAAGCAAGATGCTCGTGCATTGCACGGAACATCAATATGCATTTTTTACAAAACACATGTTGTGATTTACCCATGCAGGAGTAATCCCATGTGTAAAAACTAATGATATTTCGATAATTTTATCAAAAAACTGGTATCTCGAGAATGTCATCGAAACAATGAAAGATGAGAGATAAGGTGAGGAGGAGTGGAGCGTGGTGGTGACTGGTGGTCGGAATGGGCGGAGGCATGGGAATGGATGGCGCCGGCAGGCGGCAGCGGCCACCATGCTAGATTGTTCCGGAGACTTTCCTTTTTAATTGCTCAGCAATAAGGTGTGGGAGATAAGGATGTGGAGAGAGGTGCGGCTATCTTTTGTAAAATTATCATAGTTAGCTTTCTATCCGCCAGATATAGATTAGACGGTTTATATTACAAGATGGCAGGCACACCATCATCGCCAACTCGGTTTTTTATAAGGGTACAAATTATAAGTTTGCTAACTACTAAAGTAAAGTGGAATTTGTCCATGTTATACAAGTAAATTAAGGTGATTGTTTATCATACGGGTAAGGGTGGATGAAGGGTGGTAGGAACAAATGCTCCGCCTAGAGCATGTGTGTGTGAGATGGAGTCTCAGTGTGTGTGT
>LR738710.1:331083072-331241021 GCA_902687465.1 Secale cereale
GTGGGGTGGCGGAGTAACACATGCGGTGGGGGCCGGTGGTCCGGCCGGCGGCCCGTGCGGTGTTCTGTATGGGAAGAATCAGAGACGAGGAAGAAGAAGGGTTTGGAGACGTAGGATCTTCATCCAACCACCTGAAATGGTCGACTAACTCAAATGAAAAAAGTCACGCGACTTGCATGCGGACATGCCTTTATATTCAGTACCATCATCGTACCTGCTTAGGACTGCTCCTGAATCCATCAAGCTAAACAACGTGCCACTCATAATTCCAAACTTCTTGCTCAAGTACGAATCTGATATGATGTTGATATTACTAAAACAGATAACATTTAATTGGTCAGCTAATGTTCCTACTTTACTTTTGAAAAAGCACGTGCACCACATATAGACAGACAGCAGGGAGTTGCTTTCTTAATGCGCTCTGGTTCATCATGTGTGGGCACTGCGCAACGAACATTTTATTACCCAAAATCTGCTTCCTCTTCTTTAGCATGTTCCTCTTCCATTCTTCTTTAATAAGTACTCTCTCCGTTCCTAAATACAAGTCTTTGTATAGATTCCACCATGGACTACATATGGAGCAAAATGAGTGAATCTACACTCTAAAATGTATCTGGATACATCTATATGTGATCCATAGTGGAAATCTCTACCAAGACTTATATTTTGGAACAGAGGGAGTATGATAGTAGTACAATATGTTCCTGCTAGTGAAGATGAGCTGGGACATTTGCAGTGTAGAGGTCTATACGGTCGGTTGATATGGACACTTTGAACACTTCGGGCCTCTTTGATTCGTAGGATTTTGTAAACATGGGAATAGGATTTGTAGTGGCCTGCCCACTTGAATCCTATAAGAATAGCAAGGAAATGCGGGGAGCTGTGTCGCCTTTGAGAGTTACACTGATATTAACAGTACCGCACCTTCAGTTGAAGAGAGCTGGTATCCGAAGCCTTTCTAGCCGTACCAGCAATACTAGCACATATATTCCAGCAAGTTCCACTTTGCTGATTTTACTCTGATGCTTACGATTTTCCCGTTATATCTACACTATGATCTGTGTAGCTGCTTTGTGTCGCACTAACAGCAGTCCACTCTTGAAGCTAAACACCGCAATGACTTACAAAATTGGCACCAAGGCATTGAACGCCATTCTGGATGCAATGAAACTCATACACTCCCCACATGTTGACTCTTGTTCAGAATATCATCCTAATGACTCTTGTTCAAAATTGCCACATATAGAGATACAACATGGAATTGCATTTCTTTGGGCGCTGTGATTCATCATGAGTGGGCAACCAACATTGTATGCAATTAAGCGGAACCTCAAGAATATGCTTCCTCTTCTGTTCTTTAACATGTTCCTCTTTTGTTATTCTGTATTTAGTACGTACAACATGTTCCTTGCCAGGAAGGGGAGCAGGGACATCTGCAGTCAACAGCTGATAGAGCTGGCATGTACTTGATCGATAGGCTTTCAATTACTAGCGGCAATACAACACCGTATTTTCAAGCCAGTTCCACTTTCTCGATTTATATATAGTGGTTATGGTGTACCCCTTTTATGTACACTATGATCTGCCTAGTTGTTGTGTGCTCTTGTTATCATGGTTTGGCAATAAACTCTCTATACAGTATATTTTGAACCTATCATCTACCAACTATCCTTACTTCTGGAGCCTATTTTTTGTGTACTTGTGACAGATTATATAAATGCACGCACCATATTATAGCACACATGAGCTCTCTCATCAGAATCCAGTGATAGCACACAAGTGTTTACAGGGGCACCCCTATATTAGAATATCCTCTGCATTACAAAGATAATCTCACAACTATTTAAGTTTTCATGGCTCTCAGATATTATATGTAATTATAGTGAATATCAGAATCCGCATATCACAAGAATATTGTGGAACACTGCAATGACTTACAAAATTGGCACCAAGGCATTGAGTGCCATTCTAGATGCAATGAAACTCATACGCTCCCCACCTGTAAATTCTTGTTCAGAATATGATCCTAATGACTATTCTAGCCTCGAGGAGTCAAAGGCAGATGGCCTGTCATGTTCACCCATCAAGGTGGCTGCTCTAATTTGGTAAGGTTTTATTGATTGCGCGTATCTTGCATATGTTGTCTTGCATTTCTTCTACTTTGTTGCACCACCATCTGCTTAGTTTACTCATCATATATGTCGAGATGCCATGCCCATCCATCATTAATACATATTCCATCTGTCATCATACCATGTTTTTCCACTCAAATGCTATTCTTGTGCATCAGACATCAAAAAGGAAGAGGGTGATTGCCGAAGGTGAAGGAGCACCAGCAAAGTCCTTGAAAAACGTGGTTGTGCCGGAGAAATCAGGCATCACCCCACTTATATTAGCTGTACAACCAATGACACAAAACGTAGGACCGACTCCAGCAGACTGTACCCATACTTCACTGGCCACACCACTAGCCCCACCACACAGGACCTGCACTCCAGCAAAAGGTATGCCGATTTCAGTTGCCATAGCACCAGTCGTACCACAAAAAAATCCCACTCGAGCAAAAAGTATAGCAAGTCCACCGGCCGAAGACCTATCCCAACTACAGAGATGACCAATTCCTGCAGATTGAACCCCATTCCAGTTATTCCCAGTTTAAAAGACAATGCTTTCAATGTTGTTAGGGACTACGTGCATATATTCCCATCATTGGAAGATTATAGCGAAGACAAACACCATTTTCACATCTTCCTGTCCCACTTACGTGTAAGTGCTATTATTCATGGTGGTTATTTTCCTGTTTTTTGCTGATTGAACACATCAATGATTTACATTACATTGTTGTAAGTAGGCGAGGGTCAATCTGGATAGTCATGACGAGCAAAGCTTGCTTACACTTTTCAAGGAAGCATTGCAGAAGTATTGGTGTTACCTGAGGAAATCACACTTTGATGGCAAGTCTATAAACGAATTTCTGGTGAAGTCTCCTGTGCTAAATTTAGAAGACATTGAATGGAAAAACCTTGTTATGCACTCGTCTCGTCCCGAGGATGAGGTACTGTCTATGATATCACATGACAATTTGAACTTCTACTTTTCTGCATTTGCCTTACAGATCTTTTTTGTAGGAAAACTGCTCGAAAAAGAATTCCGGTTTGAAAAGAATGATAGGATATCGCAAATATGCTGCCCGCTGCTTTGCTCTTGTTAGTACCTGTTGTCCTGTATCACTGTACTTGCATACATACCTGCTCATTATGTGACAACAATATGCATGATAGCTTGCTTATCAATTGTTCGCTCCAAATTATCTGACCTGTATGAATGGTTACATTAGTGTAGAATATATCCAATGCCAATGAATGTTTTTAGCTCTGCATTGTTCTTGTAAGTACCTGCTATCCTTTATTAGTGTACTTATATTGACAGGTAGTTGTTCATGTACCATCACTCTGCAACTTATTTTCCTTTGCCCTCCATTTTCTACACATAAGATCTATATTTACTCTTACCATAAGGTTGGATAACACTGATGGTACTGAAGACGTTTAGCTCTGTATTGCTCTTGGCTGTACGTTTTGCCTGTATCGCTGTACTTACATTTATAGCTACTTGGTTATGTAGCATCACTCTTCATCTTATCTTAAATATTCTACATTTTTCTTATATTATCACATTTACTCTTAACAAAATGTAGAATAAAGGCAATGCTTATGAAGAAGACTCTGTGGTAAACTTCTTGAATTGCCCCCCATCAGAATGGACAAGGGCTTTATAGAACCTGCCATGACCAATAATGTAAGTTTGTCCTTCTCAAGCCTTCAAACTTTGTTGTGTATATTTGGTTAGGCATGACTGCAACAGCTGTTTATTTTTCGTGTTTGCATCAAATTGCATGTTTAAAGTTTATTATGTACTCCAGTTCATAAAAAAAAGTTTGTCCTTCTCAATTTAAGTTTTCAGTTGTACAACCAAGTTCCTTCTTCATACCATGTAAATTAAACTATATAGAGCAAGTGATCTTATTTTGCCAATCTGAAATGGGATAAATTGACAACACACTAACCATTGATACTTATGAGTTCTTGATCTGTAATCCAGTGGTGTCGTGAAGCTGCCAACTCCTTCACAATGTCATTTCCTGCCATGTCGACCTAAACAATACCATAGTGTGTTAATGCTATTTTAAACTGTGTCACTTTATTCATCAGTAAGAAATGTGATGAATTGTCAGCGCTGATACTTATATGTGCAAAACCTATCATCTGTCTGCTTGTTTATCTTTCAGAGTGAGGAGGATATAAGTGTCAAACAAGTGCAGTCTCACCAGCTTGCTCAGCTGCTTGCGCTGCAGCTCCCGAGCAGGGCTAACCTTTCTTGAACTCTATTGAAGTGCTGTCGGTTTTGTATATTATTTTGTCTGCATGTTTAGTTGCACTGGTGGCGATCTTTGATGCCCAGTGTATGTAATCTGCTATCTGCTTGTGCTTTATTATCATAGTGGCGAACTTTGATGCCCAGTGAATATAATATGCCGTAATTTCTTAATTGTATAGTCTAGGTTTTTTTCTTATTCACGATGCTGCAGTTATTTTACTGTATATATCCTGTCTTCGCAGTAAACCGGCCAAACCGTAAAATTACGATACATAATCAGGATGTCATGCAAATCCCGCATCATGGGCCCCGTCATCTTGGTCTGTTAACAGGCCTAAATGTAAACTGGCCCACTAGTAGATTCGGGCCTTTAATAGGCCGAGTAAACCGCCGGCCCTATTTTCCCAAGAAAACTCCATGGGCCTTTACGAGGCTGAAAAGTAGGCTGGGCCTGAATCGTGCCGAACATCTAACGGGCCGGTAGCAGGCCGAAATAGACCCCGACCCATGAATGCGTCAATCAAATCACGGGCTTATAACAAGCCAAAATTGTCTCGGTCCTTGTTTGGCCCAATCAGATTATCGGCTACGAGCAGGCCGGATGCTAACCAGGCCGTAGTTAGGCCCAACTATTTGACGGGCTTTTAACAGGCCGATATTAATATAGGACCGAAATGCAAAACAGGCCCTTAACAGGCAAACTAATATCATGCCGAATTACTAAACGGGCCTTTAGCAAGTGGGCCCAAAAGCATAGCGTCAAGTTGACGGGCAGAATCTGATATGGGCCATAATTTAGCCCAAAGCCTCTTAAAGGGCCGGACCTGATCTGGGCCGTAATTTGGCCCAGAACGTGGTAGGATTTTAACGGGCCGGATCACATATGGGCCATTATTAGGCCCGGAACGTGGCAGGCCATTAATGGACCGGATCAAATATGGGCCGGCATTGGGCCCAAAATATGGCAGCCAGTTAATGGCGGGCCTACTAGGGTCCTCAAAATCTTGTGGGCCTATAGCTGGGCCGGCCCATTAATTTTGGCGAAATCTCGTGGGCCTTTAGCTGGGCCGGCCCATTATGGTACACAAAAATTTTGTGGGCCTTCACCTGGGCCGGCCCATTATGACCCGCAAAAATCTTGTGGGCCTTTAGCTGGGCCAACCCATTATGGTTCGCAAAATCTTGTGGGCCTTTAGTTGGGCCGGCCCATTATGGTCTGCAAAATCTTTCGGGCCTTTAGTTGGGCCGACCCATTTAAAATTTATGGGCCACTTTTGGGCCGGTCCACGTGTCAACATATCATAGGCGCATCTCGCCCATTGGATGAGTGACATCTGTGTCAACGCGGAGCTGACGCCTGTTTCCGTCAGCCAATCAAAATTTTACACGTGGAAAATCCCCATTGGTCGGGGCTGTTAACGGGTTATCGGATCCAAAACCGGACCCGATAGCTTAACGGCGTTCCGTTACGGTGGATGCCACTTGTCGGTCACCCTTGACGAAAGCACTTCTGTGACGCGCGATTTATCGTCATGGAAGTGGACACTTCCGTGATGATAATTTTGGCAATGTCATGGAACACTTCTACGACAGCACAGGTATGACTATCTTGATTCTGTCATGAAATCGTCATGGATGTACATGCATGAGAGAAAACGTGACCTACTATGACAAACACGTATCATCACGAAAGTGTATTTTTTTTCTAGTGTTGTTGGCTTGTGTGTTGGATTGCTTGCTTGTCCCTATGGCTCAGAACAATACCAAATTGTGTGACTTCTCCAATACCAACAATAATGATTTTATTAGCACTCCGATTGCTCCTATTACCGATGTTGAATCTTGTGAGATCAATGTTGCTCTGTTAGATCTTGTTATGAAAGTTCAATTTTCCGGCCTTCCTAGTGAAGATGCCGCTACCCATCTAAACAACTTTGTTGATTTGTGTGATATGCAAAAGAAGAGGGATACAGATAATGATATTGTTAATTTGAAGTTATTTCCGTTTTCACTTAGAGATCGTGCTAAAACTTGGTTTCCTATTTGCCTAGAAATAGTATTGATTCATGGAATAAGTGTAAAGATGCTTTTATCTCTAAGTATTTCCCTCCTGCTAAGATCATCTCTCTTAGAAACGATATTATGAATTTTAAGCAACTAGATCATGAGCATGTTGCACAAGCTTGGGAGATAATGAAATTAATGATACGTAATTGCCCTACACATGGTTTGAACTTATTGATGATTATTCTAAACTTTTATGCTGACTTGAATTTTGCTTCTAGAAATCTTTTAGATTCAGCCGCACGAGGCACTTTCATGGAAACTACCTTAGGAGAAGCTACCAAACTCCTAGATAATATTATGGTTAATTATTCTCAATGGCACACCGAAAGATCTACTAGTAAAAAAGTGCATTATTGAAGAGATTAGTGTTTTGAGTGGAAAGATGGATGAACTTATGAAATTATTTGCTGCTTAGAATGCTTCTTCTGATCCTAATGATATGCCTTTATCCACGTTGATTGAAAATAATAATGAATCTTTGGATGTGAATTTTGTTGGTAGGAATAATTTTGGTAACAATGCTTATAGAGGAAACTTTAATCCTAGGCCTTTTCCTAGTAATTCCTCTAATAATTATGGTAATTCCTACAATAACTCTTATGGAAAGATGCCTTCTAAATTTGAAACTAGTGTTAAGGAGTTTATGAATTCGCAAAAGAATTTCAATGCTTTGCTTGAAGATAAATTGCTTAAGATTGATGAATTGGCTAGAAGTGTGGATATAATTACTCTTGATGTTGATTCTTTGAAACTTAGATCTATCCCACCTAAGCATGATATCAATGAGTCTCTCAAAGCCATGAGAATTTCCATTGGTGAATGCAAAGAAAGAACCGCTAGGATGCGTGCTAAAAAGGAGAGTTATATAAAAGTGTGTTCTTCCAGTTATCATGAAAATAAAAAGGAAGATCTGAAGGTTATTGATGTGTCTCCTATTATATCCTTGTTCTCTAGTATGAATCTTGATAAAGATGGGATTGGAGATGAGTCTATTTTAATTAAAAGGTGTCCCAATGATTCGGAGTTTTTAGATCTTGATGCTAAAATTGTTAAAAGTGGGATTGAAGAGATTAAAACTTTGCATAGTGATGAACCCACTACTTTGGATTTCAAGGGATTCAATTATGATAATTGCTCTTTGATTGATTGTATTTCCTTGTTGCAATCCGTACTAAACTCTCCGCATGCTTATAGTCAAAATAAAGGTTTCACCAAACACATAGTTGATGCTTTGATGCAATCTTATGAAGAAAAACTTGAATTAGAAGTTTCTATCCCTAGAAAGCTTTATGATGAGTGGGAACCTATGTAAAATTAAAACTAAAGATAATAAATTCTTTGCTTTGTGTGATTTGGGTGCAAGTGTTTCCACTATCCCAAAAACTTTGTGTGATCTGTTAGGTTTCCATGAGATTGATGATTGTTCTTTAAATTTGCATCTTGCGGATTTTACCATTAAGAAACTTATGGGAAGGATTAATGATGTTCTTATTATTGCCAATAGGAATTATGTGCCCATAGATTTCATTGTTCTTGATATAGATTGCAATCCTTCATGTCCTATTATTCTTGGTAGACCTTTCCTTAGAACGATTGGTGCAATTATTGATATGAAGGAAGGAAATATTATATTCCAATTTCCGTTAAGGAAAGGCACGGAACACTTTCCTAGGAAGAAAATTTAATTATCTTATGAATCTATTATGAGATCCACTTATGGATTGCCCTCCAAAGATGGCAATACCTAGATCTATCCATGTATCGTGCCTAGCTAGGGGCGTTAAACGATAGCGCTTGTTGGGAGGCAACCCATTTTTTTGCTTATGTTTAGGAATAAATATTGCATATAGCTTCTGTTTAGATGTGGTTTTGTGTTTTAATTAGTGTTTGTGCCAAGTAGAACCTTTGGGAAGACTTGTGTGAAGTTTATATGATCTTGTTGTGAAAAACAGAATCGTTAGCGCTCGCTAGAATAGTCACCAGATTTAACTAGAGTGTGCTATTTAGTTGATTCTTTTTTAGATGATTAATAGACAAATTACTCACGTTACCAATTTATTCCAATTTTTTTGGAGTTACAGAAGTATGCGAAAGTTACAGATTACTACACACTGTCCTGTTTTTGACATATTCTGTTTTTCGTGTGTTGTTTGCTTATTTTGATGAATCTATGAGTAGTATTGGGGAGTATGAATCATAGAGAAGTTGGAATGCAGTAGGTTTAACACCAATATAAACAAATAATGAGTTCATTATAGTACTTTGAGTGGTGGTTTATTTTCTTATACTAATGGAGCTCATGTGATTTTTGTCTAAGTTTTGTGTTGTGAAGTTTTCAAGTTTTGAGTATTGCTTTGATGGGCTATGAAACAAAGAGTGGCAAGAGCCTAAGCTTGGGGATGCCCAAGGCACCCCAAGGTAAAATTCAAGGACGGCCAAAAGCCTAAGCTTGGGGATGCCCCGGGAAGGCATCCCCTCTTTCGTCTTCATCTATCGGTAACAATACTCGGGGCTATATTTTTATTCACCACATGATATGTGTTTTACTTGGAGCGTCATGTATTATTTGAGTCTTTGCTTGCTAGTTTTCCACAATCATCCTTGCTGGACACACCTTTTCGAGAGAGATAAATATGGCATAGGAATTGTTAGAACACTCTATGTGCTTCACTTATATCTTTTGAGTTAAATAGTTTGCTCTAGTGCTTCACTTATATCTTTTAGAGCACGGTGGTAATTTTATTTTTTAGAAATTGTTGATCTCTCATGCTTCACTTATATCCTTTTGAGAGTCTATTAGAACAGCATGGTAATGTGCTTTGGCTATAAAACTATCCTTAACATGATAGGCATCCAAGATGAATGTAGTAAAAACTTTCATACAAAATGCATTGAATATGATGAGAAGTTGGATGCTTGATAATTGTTTTGAGATATGAGGATAGTGATATTAGACTCATGCTAGTGGAGTTATTATGAAATTGAGAAATACTTGTGTTAAAGTTTGTGATTCCCGTAGCATGCACGTATGGTGAACCGCTATGTGACGAAGTTAGAGCATGAGGTATTTGTAGAGTGTCATCCTTTGTGTGGAGGTCGGGGGTGCGGTGTGGTTAACTCCTACCAACCTCTCCCCAGGAGCATGCGTTGATTGCTTTGTTTTGATGACTCATAATTTTTTGCAATAAGTATATCAGTTCTTATGACTAATGTTGAGTCCATGGATTATACGCACTCTCACCCTTCCACTATTGCTAGCCTCTCTTGTACCGCGCAACTTTCACCGGTACCATACACCCACTATATACCTTCCTCAAAACAGCCACCATATCTACCTATCATGGCATTTCCATAGCCATTTCGAGATATATTGCCATGCAACTTTCCACCATTCCGTTCATATGACACCCTTCATATTGTCATATTGCCATGCATGATCATGTAGTTGACATGGTATTCGTGGCTAGGCCACCATGCATAATTTTTCATACATGTCACTCTTGATTCATTGCACATCCCGGTACACCGCCGGAGGCATTCATATAGAGTCATACTTTGTTCTAGTATCGAGTTGTAATATCGAGTTGTAAATCAATATAAGTGTGATGATCATCATTATTAGAGCATTGTCCCAAAGAAAAAAGAAAAGAAAAGAAGGAAAGGCCAAGAAAAAGAAAGGCCAAAAATAATAATAAAAAGGAACAAAAAGAAAAGAAAAGAAAAAGGGACAATTGCTACTATCTTTTTCCACACTTGTGCTTCAAAGTAGCACCATGTTCTTCATGATAGCGAGTCTCATGTTTAGTCACTTTCATATACTAGTGGGAATTTTCATTATAGAACTTGGCTTGTATATTCCAACGATGGGCTTCCTCAAATGCCCTAGGTCTTCGTGAGCAAGCTAGTTGGATGCACACCCACTTAGTTTCTTTTGTTGAGCTTTCATACATTTATAGCTCTAGTGCATCCGTTGCATGGCAATCCCTACTCACTCACATTGATATCTATTGATGGGCATCTCCATAGCCCATTTATACGCCTAGTAGATGTGAGACCATCTCCCTCCTTTTTGTCTTCTCCACGGTCACCACTCTATTCCACCCATAGTGCTATATCCATGGCTCATGCTCATGTATTGTGTCAAGGTTGAAAGGTTTGAAAGAATAGAGTATGAAAACAAGTGCTTGGATGAAACCGGGGTTGTGCATGATATGAATATTTTGTGTGATGAAGAAGGAGCATAGTCAGACTCTATGATTTTGTAGGGATAACTTTCTTTAGCCGTAGTATTTTGAGAAGACATGATTGCTTTGTTAGTATGCTTGAAGTATTATTATTTCTTATGTCAATATAGACTTTTGTCTTGAATCTTCTAGATCTGAACATTCATGGCACAATAAAGAGAACTACATTGAAAACTATGTTGGTTAGCATTCCACATCAAAAATTCTGTTTTTATCATTTACCTACTCGAGAACTAGCAGGAATTAAGCTTGGGGATGCTTGATACGTCTCCAACGTATCTATAATTTTTGATTGTTCCATGCTATTATTTATGATGTTTTGGATGTTTAATGGGCTTTGTTATACACTTTTATATTATTTTTGGGATTAACTTATTAACCCAAAGGCCCAGTCCAGATTGCTATTTTTTTTGCCTATTTCAGGGTTTTACAGAAAAGGAATATCAAACGGAGTCCAAACGGAATGAAACCTTCGGGAGAGATATTTTTGGAGCAAAATCTGCACGGGAGACTTGAAAACCACGGAATAGGGCTGACATGGCGTCCACGAGGGTGGGGGCGCGCCCCACTGATGGCCCACAAGTGTAGGGGATCTATCGTAGTCCTTTCGATAAGTAAGAGTGTCGAACCCAACGAGGAGCAGAAGGAAATGATAGGCAGTTTTCAGTAAGGTATTTTCTTCAAGCACTGAAATTATAGGTAACAGATAGTTTTGTGATAAGGTAATTGGTAGCAAGTGACAAAAGGTAAAAGTAAATAAGGTGCAGCAAGGTGGACCAATCCTTTTAGTAGCAAAGAACAAGCCTGGACAAACTCTTATATAAAGGAAAGCGCTCCCGAGGACACATGGGAATTATCATCAAGCTAGTTTTCATCACGATCATCTAATTCACGTTCGGTACTTTGATAATTTGGTACCTGGGTGGACCGGTGCTTGGGTGCTGCCCTTACTTGGACAAGCCTCCCACTTATGATTAACCTCTAATGCAAGCATCCGCAACTACAAAAGAAGTATTAAGGTAAACCTAACCATAGCCTGAAACATATGGATCCAAATGAGCCCCTTACGAAGCAACGCATAAACTAGGGTTTAAGCTTCTGTCACTCTAGCAACCCATCATTTACTTATTACTTCCCAATGGCTTCCTCTAGGCCCAAATAATGGTGAAGTATCATGTAGTCTACGTTCACATGACACCACTAGAGGAGAGACAACATACATCTCATCAAAATATCGAATGAAGACCAAACTCACATGACTACTAATAGTAAGACTTCTCCCATGTCCTCAGGAACAAAATTAACTGCTCACAAGACATAATATTGTTCATGATCAGAGGGTTATTAATATGCATAATGGTTCTAAACATATGATCTTCCACCAAATAAACCAACTAGCATCAACTACAAGGAGTAATCAACACTGCTAGCAACCCACAGGTACCAATCTGAGGTTTGGGTACAAAGATTGGATACAAGAGATGAACTAGTGTTTGAGAGGAGATGGTGCTGGTGAATATGTTGCTGAAGATAGCCCTCCCCAAGATGGGAGAGTTGTTGGTGATGACGGCGGTGACGATTTCCCCCTCCCGAAGGGAAGTATCCCCGGTAGAACAGCTCTACTGGAGCCCTAGATTGGTTTCTGCCTCGGTTCCGCATCGAGACGGCGGCGTCTCGTCCCGAAAGCCTCCTTATGATTTTTTTCCAGGTCAAAACACCTCATATAGGAGAAGATGGGCATCGGGGGCCTTCCGGCTAGCCCACGAGGTAGGGGGGCACACCCCCACCCTCGTGGGCAGCCGGTGGCCCCCCTCGTGGACTTCTTTCGCTAGATATTTTTTATATTTTCTGAAACGACGTTCTGTTGAGTTTCAGGGCTTTTGGAGTTGTGCAGAATAGGTTTCCAGAGTTTGCTCCTTTTCCAGCCCAGAATTCCAGCTGCCGGCATTCTCCCTCTTCATGTAAACCTTGTAAAATAAGAGATAAAAGGCATAAGTATTGTGACAAAACATGTAAGAACAACCCATAATACAATAAATATCAACATATAGGCATGATGCGAAATGGACGTATCAACTCCCCCAAGCTTAGACCTCGGTTGTCCTCAAGCAAAAGCCGATATCGAAAAATATGTCCACATGTTTAAAGATAGAGGTGTCGATAAAAACAAAATATGGACATGAGGGCATCATGATCATTATCATAACAACAACTTATATAAATATAGTCATATGATTCTTATGCTAAAGTAACAATTCATCCACAATATCAAGTATGAATCATAAACTTCATTGGAAACTAACAAACTCTGATCTTTGTCATTGAAGCAATTGCAATTTATCGTAATATCGGAAAGAGTCAATATAAGAGCTTTTCAGCAAGCCTACATACTCAACTATCATATAGTCTTTCACCATTGCTCACACTCATGCAATACTTATGTTTATGGAGTTTTAATCGGACACAGAGAAAGATAGGGGCTTATGGTGTTGCCTCCCAACCTTTTACCTCAAGGGTAATGTCAACAATAGTAGATCATGAAAACATACATCCAAGTGGGTATATATGTCAGGATCTTTCTGATACATCTCCAACGTATCTATATTTTTTTATTGTTCCATGCTATTATTTATGAAATCTTGGATGTTTAATGGGCTTTATCATTCACATTTATATCATTTTTGGGACTAACCTACTAACCCAAAGGCCCAATCCAGATTGCTGTTTTTTTGCCTGTTTTAGGGTTTTGCAGAAAAAGAATATCAAACGGAGTCCAAACGGAATGAAACCTTCGCAAGAGATATTTTTGGAGAAAATCACGCACGCGGAGCTTGAGAACCACGTCAGGGGACAGAGGGATGGCCCACGAGGGTGGGGGGCGTGCCCCCCTTCCCAAGGCGCGCCACCCTACCTCGTGCCCCCCTCGAGCGTCCCCTGGTGCCCTCCTTCTTCCTATATAAGTCTACGTACCCCAGAAACTCCGTGAACAGAGAGAAAACCCTAATTCCACCGCCGTACCTTCTGTTCCCGTAGAGATCCCATCTTGGAGCCTGTTCCGGAGCTCCACCGGAGGGGGATCCATCACGGAGTCCTTCATCATCATCATCATCATCATCGCCCTCACCATGAGTTGTGAGTAGTTTACTGATAACCCACAAGTGTAGGGGATCGCAACAGTTTTCGAGGGTAAAGTATTAAACCCAAATTTGTTGATTCGACACAAGGGGAGGCAAAGAATACTCTTAAGTATTAGCAGCTGAGTTGTCAATTCAACCACACTTAGAAACTTAGTATCTGCAGCAAGATAGTTTAGTAGCAAAGTAATACGATAATGGCGGTAGCAGCAATAAAAGTAAAGATAGTGTTTTTGTAGTTTTTGTGATAATAGCAACCGAAAAGTAAATAACAACTAGCAATATAGGTAAAGCTCGTAGGCATTGGATCGGTGATGGGAAATTACGTCGGATGCAATTCATTATGTAGAAGTTATAACCTAGGGTGACACAGAACTAGCTCCAGTTCATCAATGCAATGTAGGCATGTATTCCGAATATAGTCATACGTGCTTATGGAAAAGAACTAGCATGGCATCTTTTGTCCTACCCTCCCGTGGCAGCGGGGTCCTATTGGAAACTAAGGGATATTAAGGCCTCCTTTTAATAGAGTACTGGACCAAAGCATTAACACATAGTGAATACATGAACTCCTCAAACTATGGTCATCACCGGGAGTGGTCCCGATTATTGTCACTTCGGGGTTGCCGGATCATAACACATAGTAGGTGACTATAGACTTGCAAGATAGGATCAAGAACACACACATATTCATGATTACATAATAGGTTCAGATCTGAAATCATGGCACTCGGGCCCTAGTGACAAGCATTAAGCATATCAAAGTCATAGCAACATCAATCTCAGAACATAGTGGATACTAGGGATCAAATCCTAACAAAACTAACTCGATTACATGATAGATCCCATCCAACCCATCACCGTCCAGCAAGCCTACGATGTAATTGCTCACACACGGCGGTGAGCATCATGGAATTGGTGATGGAGGAAGGTTGATGATGACGATGGTGACGATCTCCACTCTTCGGAGCCCCGAATGAGCTCCAGATCAGCCCTCCCGAGAGAGATTAGGGCTTGGCGGCGGTTCCGTCTCGTGAAACACGATAATTCCTTCTCTCTGATTTTTTCTCCCCGAAATGGAAGATATACGATCCGGGGGTACGTCGGTGGAGCATCGGGGGGCCGTCGAGGCAGGGGGCGCACCCCCACCCTCGAGGACAGGGTGTGGGACCCCGGTGAGTATCTTCTTGCAGATATTTTTTATATTTTCTGAAATAATTCTCCGTTGATTTTCAGGTGATTCCGAGAACTTTTTATTCTGCACAAAAACAACACCATGGCAGTTCTGCTGAAAACAGCGTCAGTCCGGGTTAGTTTCATTCTTATCATGCAAGTTAGAGTCCAAAACAAGGGCAAAAGGATTTGGAAAAGTAGATACGTTGGAGACGTATCAACTCCCCCAAGCTTAAACCTTTGCTTGTCCTCAAGAAATTCAGTTGATAAACTGAAAGTGATAAAGAAAAACTTTGACAAACTCTGTTTGCTCTTGTTGTTGTAAATATGTAAGCTAGCATTCAAGTTTTCAACAAGATCATGAACTAACCACATTCACAATAACTTTCAGGTCTCAAGACTACTCACATCAATAGCATAATCAACTAGCGAGCAATAATAATAAACCTCAGATGATAACATTTCTCAAAACAATCATGATATGATATAACATGATGGTATCTCGCTAGCCCTTTCTGAGACCGCAAAACATAAATGCAGAGCACCTTTAAAGATCAAGGACTGACTAGACATTGTAATTCATGGTAAAAGAGATCCAGTCATGATCATACTCAATGCAAATTAATAGTAATACATGCAACGGTGGAGGTGCTCTCCTACTGGTGCTTTTTGATAAGAGGGTGATGACTCAGCATAAAAGTAAATAGATAGGCCCTTCGCAGAGGGAAGCAGGGATTTGTAGAGGTGCCAGAGCTCGATTTTTAAATAGAGATTGAATAACAATTTGAGCGGTATACTTTCATTGTCAACATAACAACCAAGAATCTCGATATCTCCCATGCTACGCACATTATAGGCGGTTCCCAAACAAAATGGTAAAGTTCATACTCCCCCAACCACCAACAAGCACACTCCATGGCTAGCCCGAAACAACGGGTACCGTCCAAACCAGCAACATCCCTGGGGGAGTTTTGTTTAATTATTATGATTTTGAGCATGGGACTGGGCATCCTGATTACCAGCCATTTTCTCGTGAATGATGAGCGGAGTCCACTCATCGTGAGAATAACCCACCTAGCATGGAAGATATAGACAACCCTAGTTGATACATGAGCTGTTCGAGCATACAAAACAGAATTTCATTTGAAGGTTTAGAGTTTGGCACATACAAATTTACTTGGAACGACAGGTAAATACCGCATATAGGAAGGTATGGTGGACTCATATGGAATAACTTTGGGGTTTATGGAAGTGGATGCACAAGCAGTATTCCTGCTTAGTACAGGTGAAGGCTAGAAAGAGACTGGGAAGCGACCAGCTAGAGAGCAACAACGGTCATGAACATGCATTAAAATTAATCAACAATGAATGCAAGCATGAGTAGGATATAAATCACCATGAACATAAATGTCGTGAAGGCTATGTTGATTCGTTTCAACTACATGCGTGAACATGTGCCAAGTCAAGTCACTTAAATCGTTCAAAGGAGGATACCACCCATCATACAACATCACAACCATTTTAATATCATGTTGGCACGCAAGATAGACCATTATAAACTCTCAGCTCATTAAGCATGGCATCAGCGGCTATGATCTCTAATTGTCATTGCAAACATGTTTCATTCATAACAAGCTGAATCAAGAACGACGGGCAATCATATTTACAGAAACAAAATAGGTCGAGTTCATACCAGCTTTTCTCTTCTCAATTAGTTCATCATATATCATCATTATTGCCTTTCACTCGCATGACCGAACGGTGTGGAAAATAATAATAGTGCACGTGCATTGGACTAAGCTGGAATCTCCACGCATTTAATACAAGAGAGAAGACAAGGTAATATGGCTCAAGGTTAAATCAACAACAAAACATATGAGAGCCACTAAGCATTTTCATCATGGTCTTCTACTCTTAACCCCTGAAGAAAAGAAAAGAAACTATTTACACGGGAAAGCTCCCAACAAGCAAAAGAAGAACGGGAAATCTTTTTGGGTTTTCATTTTTAGTTACTACTACAAGCACAGAAAGTAAACTAGCTAGAAGCTACAACTAATATATTTTTTGTTTTTCTGGGTTTTTCTAGCACACAAGAAAAAGACTAAGAAAAAGAAAATGAAGCTAAGCATGGATGTACAGTGAAAGAGTGTGAGCACCGACAGCTAGAATAAGTGTGTGAACATGAATGTAAGCTGGTGAGAAACACGTACTCCCCCAAGCTTAGGCTTTTGGCCTAAGTTGGTCTATGGCCAGTACTGGCCTGCCAGATATCCAAAGTTGTAGTTGGGGTCGTACTGAGATGCAGCAGGTGCTGCCTGCTGAGCTGCAGCTCGAAGGCGGGTTGCCTCTGTCATGTTGTAATAGGACTTTTCCTCCTCCATAGTTATAGTGTATCTTCCTTTTCCCTAAAAGTTAAACAAAGTAGGGGCAGGAAGAACAATAGGGATGGCATGCTGCCGGCTAAAGATTAGTCGATATTTAAGGGTTTGATTATCCCACTCTATAAACCGGTGACTAGCCATAGCATGGCAATCTAAATAAGCAGGAGGTAACGGTTCATCATACGTGTGCATAGACACACCAAGATAGCGGGCTATGCGAGTAGCATAGATCCCACCAAATAAATCTCCATGCAAACCATTATGGTGTAGTCTACATGCAACAATAGCTCCCAGATTATATTTCCTATCACCTAGTACAACACTCCTGAGAACACTAATATCAGGGACACACATGTGACAAGCCTCATCCTTACCGTTTATGCATCTACCGATAAAGAGAGCAATGTAATGAATAGCAGGAAAATGTATGCTCCCCGTGGTGGCTTGTGCAATGTCCCTGGATTCCCCCACTGTAATACTAGCTAGGAATTCTCTAAATTCAGATTTGCGGGGATCACTCATACTGCCCCATTGTGGGAGCTTGCAGGCGACATTAAAATCCTCTAAGTCCATGGTGTAAGATTTATCATAGAGGTCAAACAGGACAGTGTGAGAATTATGTGAAGATGAAAATTTAAACCTTCTCACAAAGCTATCAGTTAAGCCACGGTATTGAAGACACTTATCTTGCATGAAGTCCTCGAGGTCAGGATTGCGCACATATGCGTAAAACTCATCTTTGATGCCCACTTGACCCATAAATTCATCTGACGGCCATTCACAAGGCCGCACATCAGCATCCCTCGGTGGTTCATCGTCCGGCTCACGGAACGCGAGCCTGGGTTCTTGCTTCCTTGAAGGATCACCTTGGAAGTTTCTCCTAGACATTTTTCGGAAATGTTTTGAAATTTTTAGTGAATTACAATAAAAGTTAACCAAACTCAACAAGATTGATAGCAACAACTCCTATAAGTGCCTAGAGGCTATATCATGCATTAGAACTACTTGGGACCAAGAAAATTTGACATGCAAGCTCAAGAACAAGGTCACCTCAGCAGCATAAATTTGCAACAAATAAAGCACTAGAGCAATAACTAATTGGACCAATGGAGGAGTCACATACCAAGGAACAATCTCCCCAAATAGTTTGGTGAATGGTGCTTCGAGCAAGGAGATCGAAAATGGCAACAAAATGAGCTAGAACTCGGGTTTGAGCTGGTTGGGGATTTTTTTGGGAGGAAGAAGAAGAGCATGGGTGAAAGGATAAGTGGAGGGGGGCCACGTGGGGCCCTCGAGGTAGGGGGCGCGCCCTGGGCAGGGGGGCGCGCCCTGTGCCCCCGAGGCCACGTGCTGGCTCCCCTCGCTGTGTGTTCAGTGACATATTTTCTTAAATATTCTAGAAAAAATCATATTTCATTTTCATGGTATTTGGAGAATTTTATTTTCGGGATATTTTTTATTGCATGGATAAGTCTGGAAACAGACAGATAATGCTATTTTTCTTTTTATTTAACATAATTAACAGAAGGTAAAAGGAGGGCACAGACAATTTGTGCTATCTAGATTCACCTATCCCATACTCATCAAAAGGAATCCATTAACAAGGTTGATCAGGTCTTGTTAATAAACTATTTCCAAGTAACATGAAACCGGAGAATTTTCGAATAACACTATGTTACCTCAATGGGGATATGTATGTCCCCAACAATATGAATGTCATATGCCTTCTTGGTAGTAGGAATAGGAAACTCAAAACCTCCAATAGTGATAGTTGAAGTTTTTCCAATATAATTGATACTATGGACCTGAGGTTGTTTCCACGGAAAATGTACCGTATGCTCATTACCATTGACATGAAAAGTGACATTGCCTTTGTTGCAATCAATAACAGCCCCTGCAGTATTCAAAAAAGGTCTTCCAAGAATAATAGACATACTACCGTCCTCGAGAATATCAAGTATAACAAAGTCCATTAAAATAGTAACATTTGCAACTACAACAGGCACATCCTCACAAATGCCGACATGTATAGCAGTTGATTTATCGGCCATTTGCAAAGATATTTCAGTAGGTGTCAGCTTGCTCAAGTCAAGTGTACGATATAAAGAGAGGGGCATAACACTAACACCGGCTCCAAGATCACACAAAGCAGTTTTAACATAGTTCCTCTTAATGGAGCAAGGTATAGTAGGTACTCCTGGATCTCCTAATTTCTTAGGCATTCCACCCTCAAAAGTGTAATCGGCAAGCATGGTGGAGATTTCTACTTCAGGTATCTTTCTTTTGTTGGTAATAATATCTTTCATATATTTGGCATAAGGATTTGTTTTAAGCACATCAGTTAAACGCATACTCAAAATCCTCATCATCCTTTTTCTTGGATGGTTTCAGAGGAAAAGGCATGGGTTTCTGAACCCATGGTTCTCTTTCCCTACCGTGCTTCCTAGCTACAAAGTCTCTCTTATCATAACATTGATTCTTTGATTGTGGGTTATCAAGATCAGCAGCAGGTTCAATCTCTACATCATTATCATTGCTAGGTTGAGCATCAGCATGAACATCATTATTAATATTATCGCTTGGTTCATGTTTATTACCAGATAGTGTCTCAACATCAGAAACAGATATATCATTGAGATTCTGAGGTGGGTGAGCTACAGGTTCACTAGAAGCATGCAAAGTCCTATCATTTTTCTTTTTCTTCTTCTTAGAAGAACTAGGTGCATCTAAATTAGCTCTCTGAGAATCTTGCTCAATTCTTTTAGGGTGGCCTTCAGGATACAGAGGTTCCTGAGTCATTTTACCACCTCTAGTCACAACTCAAATGGCATTATCATTATTCTTACTATTTAATTCATTGAGCAAATCATTCTGAGCCGTACTTGTTCTACTTGGGTGGTAACCATAGAAGCATGTTTACTAATAAGTTTCAGTTCACTTTAAGCACTAGACAGATAATCACTCAAGCGCTAAATCATATAAGCATTGTGTTGTAGTTGTCTACCAACATAAGCATTGAAGTTTTCTTGTTTCACAATGAAATTGTCAAACTCATCAAAGCATTGGCTAGCAAACTTATAACGAGGAATATCACCTTCATCAAATCTATAAAGAGAATTTACCTTTACTACTTGTGTCGGGTTATCAAGACCATGTATTTCTTCAATAGGTGGTAAATTCTTAACATCTTCAGCTTTAATACCTTTTTCTTTCATGGATTTCTTTGCCTCTTGCATGTCTTCAGGACTGAGAAATAGAACACCTCTTTTCTTCGGTGTTGGCTTAGGGGCTGGTTCAGGAACCGTCCAATTATTTTCATTGGCTGGCATATTATTCAATAGTAATTCAGCTTGTTCCACTGTACTTTCCCTGAAAACACAACCAACACAACTATCCAGGTGGTCTCTGGAAGCATCGGTTAGTCCATTATAAAAGACATCAAGTATATCATGCATCTCAAGAGGATGATCAGGCAAAGCATTAAGTAACTAGAGAAGCCTCCCCCAAGCTTGTGGGAGACTCTCTTCTTTAGTTTGCACAAAGTTATATATTTCCCATAAGGCAGCTTGTTTCTTATGAGGAAAAAAAAATATTTAGCAGAAAAGTAATACATCATATCCTGGGGACTACGCACACAACCAGGATCAAGAGAATTAAACCAAGTCTTAGCATCACCCTTTAACGAGAACGGAAATAGCTTAAGGATATAATAGCAGCGAATATTTTCATCATTGGTAAATAGGGTGGCTATATCATTCAACTTAGTAAGATGTGCCACAATAGTTTTAGACTCATAAGCCATGGAAAGGATCAGATTCAACCAAAGTAATTAACTCATGATCAACAGAGAATTCATAATCCTTATCAGTAACACAGATAGGTGAAGTAGCAAAAGCAGGGACATGTTTCATTCTAGCATTCAAGGACTTTTCTTTCAGCTTAGCTAATAATTTCTTAAGATCATATCTATCATTGCAAGCAAGAAAGTCTCTAGCAGTTTCTTCATCCATAACATAACCCCCAAGCAGAACACGCAATTCATATCTATTGGGAGTAGTTTCATCATCACTTTCATAAATATCATCAACATTTGCACTCTCCCTAACCTTAGCAATTTGTTCATCTAGAAATTCACCTAGTGGCACAGTATCAGGCATAGAGGTAGTTTCATCATACATAGCAGAAGTAGCATCATCAAGAACATACAACATATCAGATTCAATAGCAGGAGTAGGTGTCACAAGTTTACTCATAACAGAAGGAGAATCAAGTGCAGAGCTAGATGGCAGTTCCTTACCTCCCCTCGTAGTTGAGGGTAAGATCTTGGTTTTTGAGTCCTTCAAATTCTTCATAGTGATAAGCAGATATAAATCCCAAGTGACTTAAAGAATAGAGCTATGCTCCCCGGCAACGGCGCCAGAAAATAGTCTTGATAACCCACAAGTGTAGGGGATCGCAATAGTTTTCGAGGGTAAAGTATTAAACCCAAATTTGTTGATTTGACACAAGGGGAGGCAAAGAATACTCTTAAGTATTAGCAGCTGAATTGTCAATTCAACCACACCTGGAAACTTAGTATCTGCAACAAGATAGTTTAGTAGCAAAGTAATATGATAGTGGTGGTAGCAGCAATAAAAGTAAAGATAGTGTTTTTGTAGTTTTTGTGATAATAGCAACGGAAAAGTAAATAGCAACTAGCAATATAGGTAAAGCTCGTAGGCATTGGATCGGTGATGGGAAATTACGTCGGATGCAATTCATCATGTAGAAGTTATAACCTAGGCTGACACACAACTAGCTCCAGTTCATCAATGCAATGTAGGCATGTATTCCGAATGTAGTCATACATGCTTATGGAAAAGAACTTGCATGACATCTTTTGTCCTACCCCCCCGTGGCAGCGGGGTCCTATTGGAAACTAAGGGATATTAAGGCCTCCTTTTAATAGAGTACCGGACCAAAGCATTAACACATAGTGAATACATGAACTCCTCAAACTATGGTCATCACCGGGAGTGGTCCCGATTAGGGTTGCCGGATCATAACACATAGTAGGTGACTATAGACTTGCAAGATAGGATCAAGAACACACATAGGTTCATGAAAACATAATAGGTTCAGATCTGAAATCATGGCACTCGGGCCCTAGTGACAAGCATTAAGCATAGCAAAGTCATAGCAACATCAATCTCAGAACATAGTGGATACTAGGGATCAAACCCTAACAAAACTAACTCGATTACATGATAGATCCCATCCAACCCATCACCGTCCAGCAAGCCTACGATGGAATTACTCACACACGGCGGTGAGCATCATGGAATTGGTGATGGAGGAAGGTTGATGATGACGATGGCGACGATCTCCACTCTCCGGAGACCCGAACGGACTCCAGATCAGCCCTCCCGAGAGAGATTAGGGCTTGGCGGCGGCTCTGTCTCGTGAAACGTGATAATTCCTTCTCTCTAATTTTTTTCTCCCCGAAACGGAAGATATAGGATCTGGGGGTACGTCGGTGGAGCATCGGTGGCCCCTCGAGGTAGGGGGCGCGCCCTGGGAATGGGGGCGCACCCCCACCCTCGAGGACAGGGTGTGGGCCCCCCGATGAGTATATTCTTGCAGATATTTTTTATATTTTCTGAAATAATTCTCCGTTGATTTTCAGGCGATTCCGGGAACTAGTTATTCTGCACAAAAACAACACCATGGCAGTTCTGCTGAAAACAACGTCAGTCCGGGTTAGTTCCATTCAAATCATGCAAGTTAGAGTCCAAAACAAGGGCAAAAGGGTTTGGAAAAGTAGATACGTTGGAGACATATCATTTACCACAGACCTTCAGGTCCATAGCTAGTATCTAGATGGCTTCTTCTCTCTTTCTGGATCTCAATACAAAGTTCTCCTCGGTCTCCGAGGAGATCTATTCGATGTAATCTCTTTTTGCGGTGTGTTTGTTGAGATCCGATGAATTGTGAGTTTATGATCAAGGTTATCTATGAAAGATATTTGGTTCTTCTCTGAACTTTTTATGTGTGCTCATAATATCTTTGTAAGTCTCTTCGAATTATTGGTTTGGTTTGGCCTACTAGATCTATAGTTCTTGCAATGGGAGAAGTGCTTGGCTTTGGGTTCAATCTTGCGGTGTCCTTTCCCAGTGACAGTAGGGGCAGCAAGGCACGTATTGTATTGTTGGCATCGAGGATAAAAAGCTAGGGTTTATATCATATTGCTTGAGTTTATCCCTCTACATCATGTCATCTTGCTTAAGGCGTTACTCTGTTCTTATGAACTCAATACACTAGATGCATGCTGGATAGCGATCGATGTGTGGAGTAATAGTAGTAGATGCAGAATCGTTTCGGTCTACTTGTCTCGGACGTGATGCCTATATACAATGATCATGCCTAGATAATCTCATAATTATTCGCTTTTCTATCAATTGCTCGACAATAATTTGTTTACCCGCCGTAGAATATCGCTATCATGAGAGAAGCCACTAGAGAAAACTATGGCCCCCGGGTCTATTCTCAACATATCAATCTACATCTACTTTACTTTTACCGCTTTTATTTGTTGTTCTATTAAACTAAAAATACCAAAAATATAAACTATCATCTCTATCAGATCTCACTTTCGTAAGTGACCGTAAAGGGATTGACAACCCCTTATCACGTTGGCTGCAAAGTTCTTATTTGTTTGTGTAGGTGCGAGGGACTCGCGCGTGGTCTCCTACTGTATTGATACCTTGGTTCTCAAAAACTGAGGGAAATACTTACGCTACTGTGCTGCATCTCCCTTTCCTCTTCGAGGGAATACAATGCAAGCTCAAGAGGTAGCACTTTCCAACACAATGCGCTTGCCAAAGGATAAAATGTAAAAAGGAAAGGTGGAATTCACCTTGACACTTATAAGATAGGAATAATAGATAGGCCTTTCGTAGAGGGGAGCAGAGATTGTCATGTGTTTTTATGGTTGGATGCACAAAGTCTTATCATAGAAGAACTTCGCTTTTATATTGCCACTTGTGATAAGGACCTTTATTATGCAGTCCGTCGCTTTTATTACTTCTATATCACAAGATTGTATAAATCTAATTTCTCCCACACTAATAAATCATACATATTTTAGCGAATTTGCAACATGACAACTTACTTGGAAGGATCTTTCTCAATCCATAGGTAGGTATGGTGGACTGTCATGGCAAAGTTGGGTTTAAGGATATATGGAAGCACAAGTAGTATCTCTACTTGGTGCGAGGAGTTTTGGCTAGCATGAGGGGGAAAGGCAAGCTCAAAATGTTGGATGATCCATGAAAATATACTTTATTTCGGATATAAGAAGACATAACCCATTATGTTGTCTTCCTCGTCCAACATGAACTCTTTAGCATGTCATACTTTAATGAGTGCTCACAATCATAAAAGATGTCCAAGATAGTATATTTGTATGTGAAGCCTCTCTTCATTTATTACTTCTTATTAATTGCAATGATGACCAAAACTATGCTTGTCACCTCCCAACAACTTTTATTTATCATACTCTTGTATGTGAAGTCATTACTTCCCACAAGATCGATATGATCTCTTTGATACTCTTTATGTTTTCTTTCTTTTTATCATGACCCAAGTGAGGAAATCAAGCCCTTGACTCAACACTAATCTTTATTATATAGCTCACGGACTCGATTACAAAGGATAAAGCTCACAAAGCAAAAGCTCACAATTAGATCATGCTAACTTTATTCTACTAGATCAAGATACTACCAAAAGGATCGAACTAAGTAAAACGGTAAAGATAGGAGTGATGGTGATACGATACCGGGGTCACTCCCCCAAGCTTGGCAGTTGCCAAGGGGAGTGCCCATACCCATATGATTATATCTCCTTCTTCGGGGATGGTGATGATGACTTCTTCCTCAGCTTACGCTTAAGGGCAGAATTTTGCTCCTTTAGATCATTGATCTCTTGCTCAAGATTTAATATCTTCTTGCATAGTGCCTGCTTGTTCTCCTGCAAGAGCTTAAAAGGGATACATTCGATCTTAGGTTTCTTTACTCTGTCTGGGAGGCTTGACTTTTTGAACTCCACGTGCATGTCTCCAGGTTGAGGTAGTGGGACTTCGTCTTCATCTGAGCTAGTCCAATCCTTCTTCTTTGCATCATGGTCTTCTTATTCTTTCGTGGTCCAACCATAATGCTCCCAATCCCCATAGACTTTAGGGTCAACAAGGGAATCAGCCACATAGCTTTCTCCCTCCAAATCCTGGGAAGACATGCTGCTTTATGTGCGACAGGAACAACTCGAAACAAGAACAGAGGATTTTTGCGTGATAAGGAGGTCAAAACCTTCGGGAGTATATATAATGAATATTTACCGACCAAAAGGAGTAAGCCACAAGAAAATGGAGTCTGGGAGGCACACGGGGTGCCCACGAGGCAGGGGGGCGCGCCCCCACCCTCGTGGACGGCCCATATCTCTTCCGGACTGCTTATTATTTTTCTATTTTTCTAAAAATTCCAAAACGGAGAAAAATTGCCTTTAGAACTGTTTTGGAGTCGGTTTACTTACCGTATCACATACCTCTTCCTTTTCGGAGGCTGAATCATTCTGGAAAGTGTCCCTTATGTATTCCTCCGGGGTTACGGTTTCAATAATATTGGTTTCAACATTTATAGGATTACCTGAGATATAATGTTTGATTCTTTGACCATTCACCACCTTCGGATTTGTGCCTTCGAAGTTGTTGATTTTTATGGCACCAGAACTATAGAGCTCCTCGATAACGTAAGGTCCTTCCCACTTGGAGAGAAGTTTTCCTGCAAAAAATCTTAAACGAGAGTTGAATAGCAAGACATAATCCCCTACGTTAAAGTCATGCTTTTGTATCCTTTTGTCATGCCATCTTTTGACTTTTTCTTTAAACAACTTGGCATTCTCATAGGCTTGGGTTCTCCACTCATCAAGGCAGCTAATGTCAAATTACCTCTTTTCATCGGCAAGTTTGAAATCGTAGTTGAGCTCTTTAATAGCCCAATATGCCATATGTTCTAGCTCAAGAGGTAAGTGACAAGCTTTTCCATATACCATCTTATATGGAGACATACCCATAGGATTTTTGTATGCAGTTCTATAGGCCCATAATGCATCATCAAGTTTCTTGGACCAATTCTTCCTAGAACTATTAACAATCTTTTGCAAGATTAATTTCAACTCCCTGTTACTTAGTTCTACTTGACCACTAGTCTGTGGGTGATAGGGTGATGCAATTCTATGGTTGACATCATACTTTGCAAGCATCTTACGGAAAGCACCATGAATAAAGTGTGAACCACCATCAGTCATTAGATATCTAGGGACTCCAAACCTCGGAAATATAACTTCTTTAAGCATCTTAATAGAGGTGTTATGATCAGCGCTACTAGTTGGAATAGCTTCTACCCACTTAGTAACGTAATCAACAGCAACTAGAATATGTGTGTACCCATTAGAGGCAGGAAACGGTCCCATATAATCAAAGCCCCAAACATCAAATGGTTCAATAACAAGTGAATAATTCATAGGCATTTCTTGACGTCTACTAATATTACCAATTTTTTGACATTCATCATAAGATAAGACAAACTTACGGGCATCCTTGAAGAGAGTAGGCCAATAAAAACCGGATCACAATACCTTGTGTGCAGTTCTATCTCCCGCATGGTGTCCTCCATAAGCTTCGGAGTGGCACTTGCGTAGGATCTGTTCCTGTTCATGCTCAGGTACACAACGTCTAATAATACCATCTACTCCTTCTTTATAAAGATGTGGGTCATCCCAGAAGTAATGTCTCAAATCATAAAAGAACTTTTTCTTTTGCTGGTATGTGAAGCTAGGCGGTAAAAACTTAGCAACAATGTAATTAGCATAATCAGCATACCATGGAGCAGTACGAGAAGTATTTATGACAGCTAATTGTTCATCAGGAAAGCTATCATCAATAGGTTGTGGGCCATCAAGTATATTCTCTAACCTAGACAAGTTATCTGCTACGGGGTTCTCAGCTCCCTTTCTATCAATAATATGCAAATCAAATTCTTGCAGCAAGAGAACCCATCTAATAAGTCTAGGCTTAGCATCTTTCTTTTCCATAAGGTATTTGATAGCAGCATGAGCAGTGTGAATAGTTACTTTAGAATCAACGATATAGGGTCTAAACTTATCACAAGCAAATACAACTGCTAAAAATTCTTTCTGAGTGGTAGCATAATTTCTTTGGGCACTATCTAGAGTTTTACTAGCATTTTGGATAACATTCAATTTCTTATCAACTCTTTGCCCTAAAACAGCTCCTACAGCATAATCACTAGCATCGCACATAATCTCAAAGGGTAAATTCCAGTCAGGAGGCTAGACAATAGGTGCAGAGATCAATGCTTTCTTAAGTATTTCAAATGCTTCTAGACAATCATCATCAAAGACAAAAGGAATATCTTTTTGTAAGAGATTAGTCAGAGGCCTGGAGATTTTGGAGAAGTCCTTAATGAACCTCCTATAAAACCCGGCATGACCAAGGAAACTTCGTATACCTTTGATGTCCTTAGGGCATGGCATCTTTTCAATAGCATCGACTTTAGCTTTGTCAACGTCAATACCTCTTTCGGAAATTTTATGTCCCAAGACAATGCCTTCATTAACCATAAAGTGGCACTTCTCCCAATTCAAGACAAGGTTAGTGTCTTCACATCTCTGCAAAACTCGATCAAGGTTGCTTAAGCAATCATCAAAACAAGTTCCGTAAACGGAAAAATCATCCGTGAAAACCTCAACAATCTTTTCACAAAAATCAGAGAATATAGCCATCATGCATCTTTGAAAGGTAGCAGGTGCATTATATAAACCAAAAGGCATACGTCTATAAGCGAAGGTACAGAAAGGATAAGTAAAAGTGGTCTTTTCTTGATCCCCTTTTGACACAGGTATTTGAGAGAAACCAGAATAACCATCTAGAAAGCAGAAATGAGTATGTTTGGATAACCTTTCTAGCATTTGATCAATGAATGGCAAGGGGTAATGATCTTTCTTAGTAGCTCTATTTAACTTACGGAAATCAATTACCATCCTATAACCTGTAACTATTCTTTGCGGGTTCAATTCATCTTTATCATTAGGAACGACAGTAATACCTCCTTTCTTAGGTACACAATGGACATGACTTACCCACTGGCTATCATCAACTGGATAGATAATACCTACCTCTAGAAGCTTCAGTATTTCCTTCCTTACCACTTCTTTCATCTTAGGATTTAACCGTCGCTGATGATCAATAACTAGTTTAGCATTTTCTTCCAATTTTATCTTGTGTTGGCATATAGTGGGACTATAAGACCGTCCAGAGTATATCCAATAGCATCACGATGCTTCTTCAGAGTTTTCAATAATTTTTCTTCTTCCTGCTCTGAAAGGTTAGCACTAATAATAACATGATATATCTTCTTTTCATCAAGATAAACATACTTAAGATTATCAGGTAAAGGTGTAAGTTCAAACATGGGATCACCCTTGGGTGGAGGAGGATCCCCTAGGATTTCAACAGGCAAGTTGTTTTTAAATATGGGTCCCTGTGTAAGGAATATTTAATCTATTTCCCTTCTCTCATTCATATGCATATCATTTTCATGGTCTAGCAAGTATTGTTCTAAAGGATCATTAGGTGGCACGGCAATAGAAGCAAGACCAATAATTTCATCCTTACTGGGTGGTGCCTTTTCAAGGGGTTGTCTACGGAATTTAGCAAAGTTAAAATCATGAGTCATATCCCCTAATCCCACAGTGACAATATCTTTCACGCAGTCTATCTTGGCATTAATAGTATTCAAGAAGGGTCTACCAAATATAATGGGACAAAATTCATCTTGTGGGGGACTAAGAACAAGAAAAACAGCAGGGTATTTAACCTTCCCACACAAGACTTCAATATCTCTAACAATCCCAACTGGTGAAATAGTATCTCTATTAGCAAGCTTAATAGTAACATCAATCCCTTCTAACTCAACAGGTGCAATATCATGCATAATTTCGTTATACAAATCAAAAGGGATAATACTCGCACTAGCACCTACATCGCATAAACCATTATATCAATGATCTCCTATCTTAACAGAGATGACAGGCAAGCCGACAACCGGTTTATGTTTATTCCTAGCATTGGGTTTGGCTATTCTAGCAGACTCTTCTTGGAGGTAAATAACATGTCCATCTAAATCTTCTACCAAGAGATCTTTAACCATAGCAACACCAGGTTCAACTTTAATTTGCTCAGAGGGTGTAGGTGTTCTAGTATTACTCTTACGAACTACAGTTGAAGCTCAGAGGGTGCATGATCTTTTATCCTAACAGGGAAAGGTGGTTTCTCAATATAAGCGGTAGGTATAACATGATCAACATTATAAGTGATAGTCTTTTCTTCAACTTTAATAGGTTCAACTACTTTTACTTCTCCTTGGGGAGATCAACATGAGTAGCAAAATATTCACAGAAAGAAGCTACTATCTCAGAGTCAAGTCCATATTTAGTGCTAAACTCACGGAAAACATCGGTATCCATAAAAGCTTTAACACAATCAAACTTAGGGGTCATACCTGACTCCTTACCTTCGTCGAGATCCCAATCTTCAGAGTTGCGTTTAATTCTTTCCAATAAATCCCATTTGAATTCAATAGTCTTCATCATATAAGAGCCAGAACAAGAAGTATCGAGCATGGAGCGATTATTAAGAGAAAGCTGAGCATAATTTTTTTGAATGATCATTTCCCTTGAGAGCTCATGATTGGGGGCATGAATATAACATTGACTTAAGCCTCCCCCAAGCTTGAACGATGCTTTCTCCCTCGCGAGGCCAGAAATTATAAATATAATTACGATCACGATGAACCTGGTGCATAGGGTAGAACTTCTGATGAAATTCCAACTTCAGACGATTATAGCTCCATGATCCCATATCATCACATAGCCTAAACCATGTCAATGCATCTACCTTCATAGATAAAGGGAAGAACTTCTTCTTGATAACATCCTCGGGCATACCTGCAAGCTTAAACAATCCACAAACTTCATCCACATAGATTAGGTGTAAGTCGGGATGCAATGTTCCGTCTCCTCTAAAGGGATTTTCGAGCAGTTTCTCTATCATACCCGAAGGAATCTCAAGGCAAACATTTTCAATAGGTGCAGTAGGTTGAGGCGAAACTCTTTGATCTTCTGTTCGGGGTGAAGATACCCCGAACAAGCCCCTCAAAGGATTTTGAACCATAGTAACAAGTGGCAATAAATTTCAGCACATTATATAAAATTTTCCTTACCAAAGGAGCTTCACTCCCCGGCAACGGCGCCAGAAAAGAGTCTAGATGACCCACAAGTGTAGGGGATCTATCATAGTCCTTTCGATAAGTAAGAGTGTCGAACCCAACGAGGAGCAGAAGGAAATGATAGGCAGTTTTCAGTATGGTATTTTCTGTAAGCACTGAAATTGTAGGTAACAGATAGTTTTGTGATAGGGTAATTGGTGGCAAGTGACAAAAGGCAAAAGTAAATAAGGTGCAGCAAGGTGGACCAATCCTTTTTGTAGAAAAGTACAAGCCTGAACAAACTCTTATATAAAGGAAAGTGCTCCCGAGGACACATGAGAATTATCGTCAAGCTAGTTTTCATCACGATCATCTGATTCATGTTCGGTACTTTGATAATTTGGTATATGGGTGGACCGGTGCTTGGGCGCTGCCCTTACTTGGACAAGCCTCCCACTTATGATTAACCTCTAATGCAAGCATCTGCAACTACAAAATAAGTATTAAGGTAAACCTAGCCATAGCCTGAAACATATGGATCCAAATCAGCCCCTTACGAAGCAACGCATAAACTAGGGTTTAAGCTTCTGTCACTCTAGCAACCCATCATCTACCTATTACTTCCCAATGCCTTCCTCTAGGACCAAATAATGGTGAAGTGTCATGTAGTCGACGTTCACATGACACCACTAGAGGAGAGATAACATACATCTCATCAAAATATCGAACGAAGACCAAACTCACATGACTACTAATAGTAAGACTTCTCCCATGTCCTCAGGAACAAAAGTAACTACTCACAAGACATAATATTGTTCATGATCAGAGGGGTATTAATATGCATAATGGATCTGAACATATGATCTTCCACTAAATAAATCAACTAGCATCAACTACAAGGAGTAATCAACACTACTAGCAACACATAGGTACCAATCTGAGGATTGGGTACAAAGATTGGATACAAGAGATGAACTAGGGTTTGAGAGGAGATGGTGCTGGTGAAGATGTTGATGAAGATAGCCCTCCCCAAGATGGGAGAGTTGTTGGTGATGACAACGGTGACGATTTCCCCCTCCCGGAGGGAAGTATCCCCGGCAGAACAGCTCTGTCGGAGCCCTAGATTGGTTTCCGCCTCGAGACGGCGGCGTCTGGCCCCGAAAGCCTCCTTATGATTTTTTCCAGTTCAAAACACCTCATATAGGAGAAGATGGGCATTGGGGGCCTTCCGACTGGCCCACGAGGCTGGGGGGCGCGCCCTGGGAAGGGGGGCGCGCCCCCACCCTCGTGGGCAGCCGGTGGCCCCCCTCGTGGACTTCTTTCGCTAGATATTTTTTATATTTTCTGAAACGACGTTCTGTTGAGTTTCAGGGCTTTTGGAGTTGTGCAGAATAGGTTTCCAGAGTTTGCTCCTTTTCCAACCCAGAATTCCAGCTGCCGGCATTCTCCCTCTTCATGTAAACCTTGTAAAATAAGAGAGAAAAGGCATAAGTATTGTGACAAAACATGTAAGAACAACCCATAATGCAATAAATATCAACATATAGGCATGATGCAAAATGGACGTATCACCCCCCTACAGGGCGCACTCCCTGCCTCGTGTGCCCCACGTCTAGCCCCCGGTGCCCTCCTTCCTCCTATATATACCTATGTACCCCGAAAACATCAGAGACGGAGAGAAAACCCTAGTTCCACCGCCGCAACCTTCTGTTCCCGTGAGATCCCATCTTGGGGCCTGTTCCGGAGCTCCGTCGGAGGGGGGATCTACCACGGAGTGCTTCTACATCATCATCATCGCCTCACCATGAGTTGTGAGTTGTTTACCACAGACCTTTGGGTCCATAGTTAGTACCTATATGGCTTCTTCTCTCTCTTGGATCTCAATACCAAGTTCTCCTCGGTCTTCGAGGAGATCCATTCGATGTAATCTCTTTTTGCGGTGTGTTTGTCGAGATCCGATGAATTGTGGGTTTATGATCAAGATTATCTATGAGAAATATTTGGTCATATTGCTTGAGTTTATCCCTCTACATCATGTCATATTGCTTAAGGCGTTACTCTGTTCTTATGAACTTAATACTCTAGATGCATGCTGGATAGCGGTCGATGTGTGGAGTAATAGTAGTAGATGCAGAATCGTTTCGGTCTACTTGTTTCAGACGTGATGCCTATATATAATGATCATGCCTAGATATTCTCATAAGTATTCGCTTTTCTATCAATTGCTCGACAGTAATTCGTTTACCCACCGTAGAATTCCGCTATCATGAGAGAAGCCACAAGAGAAACCTATGCCCCCCCGGGTATATTCTCAACATATCAATCTACAATCTACTTTACTTTTCCGTTTTTACTTTATGTTCTTATATCCAAAAATACCAAAAGTATCAAACTATCATATCTATGAGATCTCATTTTCGTAAGTGACCGTAAAGGGGTTGACAACCTCTTATCGCGTTGGCTGCGAAGTTCTTATTTGTTTGTGCAGGTGCGAGGGACTCACGCTTGGTCTCCTACTGGATTGATACTGTGGGGACCCCGACTCATAAGTCGTGATCACCGAATGCACGTGTACAGTGATCCCAGAGATCAATGCTCACTGAACACACAGAAGCTGAATAACAAGAGCCTTACATCCATACATACCGTATTACACAAATAGGACCGTTAAGGTCAAGTCTTGAGTATAACATCGCAGCGGAAATCTTCAATAACAACTTGGACCCATGCCATCTGCCTTAACCCTACAGGCATTCTGACTGGGAAGCGTCCTAGCTCGCATGCTCGTCACCAAGAAATCTTCATCATATCCTGTTCTCTCATGCCTGGCCAATAAAATAACCAGTGGCAAGCCAATGAGTACTTTGAATGTACTCGCAAGCAACCCAAGTGCGATGACAGAATAGTTATGCAAAGCTCTACTGCTAAATTGGCGGTTTTGCGGAAAGCTAGTTTTTCATATGCAAACATGATCAACATATAACAAGGGCATGCATGTGTCTGCAACAAGTATCAGGAGGTTACAGACATCATTATCGAGAAAGAGTTGTAATCCACTCATGCTCAAGCTCAATGTGACTTCCTCAAGAATCACACCATCAATATCACTGAACCGTGTTGTTTCCTCACACACACACACACACACACACACACCAGGTTTCGCAAACATTGGACGTAGCCCAAGAGCGGTTACCCAACTATCCTTGACCGTGGACACGGCTATTCGAATAGTTTTACACTCTGCAGAGGTTGCACACTTTACCCACTAGATCCGGGGAACTTCCGTGACATCCACGACCCGCGGTACCTCAAGTACCCGGGGTAAGCACCCGATCACTACCTTTCCCTAGGCGACACTAACACAGAGTCCACTCGATTGGTAACAGCCCCGTGCCAAACATTTCTCATCTTAGAAATTGTGGAGACTTGCTCCCATATTCATCACATACCACTGACACGGGGTACCAACGGTGTGTCCGGTGCCCTGTGAAAACAGTCATGGCCGCCTATCCAAGCACGACCCCGTCCCGAGAGTGACCTCATGTCACCCCCGTCACTAGTAATGCGGGCACCATGCTAGTATCGACCTAGGTAGTCAATAATGCCCTTTCCCATATAAGGGTAGAGTGGTTGCGCATGTAAGGTTGGAATAACAGTCGCAACTTAAACCAATCCGTTTTCAAAACATCACACCCACTTGCCTCGGTACACCACTTCGTCATCAAGTGGTTACCCATCTCACCATCTCCCTCGGGCATAAGTGGCACCCGACGGGGTTTTCGAAAAGTCTTTTGAAAGTATTCTGCCTCCGTCACCATGCATATACCCGTCCCATTTGCGTAGCCACTACTATAGCATATATCTATCTACTCCCACCCACATAACCCTCATAGGAAGGTAGGGTCATGTCTGATGCAAGTTTCAACAGTAAAGTAACAAAGGCACCAACCAAAGTGGTCGCCACCTCTACATGATTCCGATGCACTGACAATAAGGTGCTATGAGACATGCATAAAAAGGTTTCTCGAACATGGTCAAAGGGCTGCTTGCCTTATTTTTCCGAGTCTTCAAACCTTCTAGTCCATCTTCGAGTACTTCGTTTATTTCGTCAACTAACGATGGAAACAATCATAATAAGCAACACAATCAAAGCAAAATAAAAGTTCTCTAAAAATAGGAGTTGGACTTTTCTAGGATACCTCTGGTCATATGAAAAATAACCAAGGTGGTTTCATAGGCATTGGATCATTGGATGGTTTGGAACATTTCAACATGATGGAATCAAGGGGTTTATGGATTTGAAAGAAGTGTACAGAAATATATTCTTGAATGATGAGTAAAGGCACCCATCATCAAGTCATGATTTTAGAAGCATCTAGGAGTTGGTTTCAATGGATTTGGAATTCAAATGAATTTCCTAGGATTTTGCAAAGTTGATAAATATGAAGAAATGGCTCATTATTTGGTGGGGTACAGAAAGTATTAATAAAAATGTTCCAAAACTAATTTTGGATATGACAAGCATCTAGGGATTTGAACCACTGCATTTGGATCAAATTTGAGCCCTCTGTGATTTTCTAAAGTTCATCACAGAAAATGAAATATTGGCATTTGATAAATATTTGTGAAGGAAAAGTTCCTGGAAAAATGTGCATGTTGCACCAACAGGTAAATCATGATTTATGGAGTCACTGGAAATTTGAATCACCAAATTTGGAGTTGAAATGAATTATTTAAGCATTTTTGAAGTTGTCTGAGAAAGGAAAAGAAAAGGAAAAAGGGTTATACCCCTTTACTGCGCGCAGGGCGAGGGATAGACGATGGGCCGGCCCAGCGGCTTGGCTGCGCGGGGAGAGGTGGTGACGCCGAAGGCGTCCTGGCAGAGTGCGCCTCCGCGTGGGGGAAGCGGCGTCTCCTGCCCCGCCTCCACTTAAAATCGGCGGGCCCAGCGTTGGAGTCGCTGACTTGCGGGGCCCAGCCGCTGGTCGCTCGTCGCCCCTGGCCTTCTTCTCCGGCCCGACGCCGGGCAGGGGAGAGCTTCGGCCGCCGGCGCAGCCGTCGCCTGGGGATGCGGGAGGGCCGGCCGAGGTGCCCAGGAGCTCCGGCTCTCCTCCCCGCACCCGAGGGTGGCTGCGAGCCCGCCCAAGGAGGCCCACAGCCTCGCCACCACAGGGAGGCCGCGGCGACCGCGGGGTCTTCGGCGGCGCCACGCCAGGAGGAGTTCCCAGGCCAAGGGGAGGGCTGGTCCGTCCCTGGGGACTCCCCGAGGAGGGCTCGGACCTGGAATCACAGAAGGGGAAGGAGGGAGTGGCCGAGGTGCCCGTGTCCGAGCGGCGGTCGGCGGCGGCACTCCGGCCATGGAGGGGGTATGAGGCCACGGGAGAGAGGTTGAGGATGTCTGGGAGGTCGTCGGAGCAGTGGGAGAGCGAAAGGAGTCGAGAGAGAGAGCCCAGCGAGGCTATTTATAGCGCGCGCATCGGTGCACCGTGGGCGCGGTCCAGGGCACGCACGGACGAGCTTCACAGAGGGGAGAGGAGAGAGGTTCCGGCGGGGACCGGCGACGTGCCGTGTCCCAGACATCGAGGCAACCTCGGGGACATGCTGGAGAGGCCCGAGGCTGTCGGGGCATTGGGATGGGGGGCGGCTACAGTGCTCCAGAGCACTGTAGCGCACTCCAGAGCATGCATTTGGCTGCCATTGGCACTGCTTGGCGTCCAGGGCGTGGCCAATGGTGTCCAAGGGGTAGAGGGAGTAGTAAACTATAGGGAGGTGGTCTTGGATGCTCTGAGAGCCACTGGGGTGAGGAGGGAGGTGAAAGAGGAGAAGAGTGTTGCTGTCCATAAGAGTAAAAATGGGGTTTTCACCCCCCAATCATTGAGCTGAAGATATGGGAAAGTTACTGGGGGTAGAAGATGATCAGGAGAGGCTGTGGTAAGAATTTGAGGTAAAGGGAAATAGTAAAAGGGGTCCAAATAATGGTTTTGGTAATTTGACAGAAGGTGTTTGATCACGTTTTGGGCAAGCAAAATAGCTCCACTTGACATGAGACTTAACAGGATCAAATGTCACATAGAATTAGGGTCTTTCACCAAATTTGAGCTAATTTGGGAAAAGTTGCCAATGTAACTTTGGTGAACCCTAGAAATCAACAGAAATGGTTTCACCTTGTTTGAGTTAAGCTAATCATCTCCCCTTGATGCACCACTTGGTGTAGCATCATCATTTGGGGTTATGATCATGCCCACAAGGTTTGAAGCCCCAGTTAAAAAGTTGGTAATGCAAAGTTGTTCAAATTTGAATTTGAACAGAAATGGTTTTGGGGCACTTAGATCAAGTTATGCTTCTACAAAACTTGTGCCATTTGGCATAGATGCATAATTACATCATTTTAGCATGTGCACCAAGTTTGAGAGCATTTGGACAAGTTTGAGAATGTAAAGTTGCTCAAACTTCAAAATGGACAGAAATGGTTTTGAGGGGATTAGATGATGTTTCCTTGATCTTCAAGGCATGAGGCTTTGCAAGATCATCAAATATGTCATATATGACATGATAGAATTTCCCTGGAATTTTTGGAGAATATTTCCTTTGTAAATATTTCAAAAGCTTGAAATATCCAGAAAGGGTTTTGGGAGGATTTGTCCAATATTTTGAACATGACCATGTGTTGAAACTCTTATATATGGACAATATATGTCCTATGAGTTTCCCTGAATTTTGGCAAATATTTTTGAAATGATTAAATAATTTTTCCCTATTAAAGACCATTTCTGGCCTTAAGAAAAAGCTTTTAAATAAAATATAAAAATAACTTTTAAAATTATAATTTTGTGGTTTCTGGGAGTCCTATACCTAATAGGATTCAAATATACTTTTTGAAAGATTTTTCACACCCTAAATAAGGTACTTGCAGTGCAAACCTCAATTCAGGGGTTTTTGGAAAACTAATTTTAGAAAATACTATTTTGCCGAAATATTTTTATAAGAAAAAATCTATATTGTTCTATACACATGGCATGATCATTGGGAAAAAGTTTTGGATCAAGCAGATGAAGTATAATAGTTGGAGGATTTATTTGATTTTTAGAGCACTAGCAGGCAGCAAACAGAAAGTCAATCAAGCAAAGTCAAAATCACTCAAAAGTTTTTGTAAATCCACATTTTTAACATGGTAATTAGCTTAAGCAATGTGACATGAAAATCAGGGTATGACAGACACCTTGGTTCTAAAAAACTGAGGGAAATACTTACGCTATTGTGATGCATCTCCCTTTCCTCTTCGAGGGAATACAACGCAAGCTCGAGAAGTAGCACTCCTTGGCAAGGGTTAGGATCTGGACGGCCTCCGTCGCAATCAGCTACCTAGGCTTCTCCTTAATTAGGGAAGGTTTCTTGCGCGCAGACTCTGCTGGCGGGGCCAAAAGCCCACGGCTACCACCTGCTTCGGCTAACAGAGATGGCTTTTGCCGTAGTGCGGTGCAGAAATGGCAGCTGCAACCACCTTGGGCAGAGGCAAGGAGGGCTTAGGGTTGTGTTGGCGACCTGGCTTGGCTTGAGGGGATACAACTAAGGCATCGAGGTCCATCCTGTTGTCGAGCGCGTCTACTAGAAAACGCGCTACCACTATAATTCACATCCCGTTGGCGATAGGCAAGGAATAGTAGTAGCGATGCCACAGAAAGCGTGCTACCACCAAGTGCATTGTAGCAGCGCATTTTCTGCAAAGAGCTCTACTGCTAAAGAAGAAAATAAAATGGAAATGAAATAGAAAAGTAATTACAATGAAAGAAGTAGAAAAAAGATAAATGGAAAAAAGAAAATGTAAAGATAAACAAAAGAAAAAGAAAAATAAAGGAGAAAGACATGGCACCAACGCATTTCATAAGCCCACACTATAGCTACATTCCTTAGATAAAAGGAAAAGGAAAATAAATAACTACTTCCAATAGCAGTAGCGCGTTTCGTAGAAATCGCTATAGCTAACATAGCTATAGCCCGTTTTTCGTACCAGCACTGCGCTATAATTAACATCTACATTATCTACTTTGACTTAACCCCGTGTGGGCTCAAAATTTTGCTAAGTCCTTCCCCCAATTCCCCATAGATCTCCTCCATCACCGCTCTCCCTCGCCAGCCCTACTCCCTAACTGCCGTCGCCGCCACCGGAGCCGGTGCGCCCTTGTTGCCGTCGCCGCCACCGGAGTCGTGCACCCTCGCCGCCGTCGACGCCACCGGATCCGTGCGCCCTCGCCGCCACTGCTTCCCTCGTCCGGTCCTCGCCGCCAACGGAGCCGCACGCCCTCACCGCCCCTGCCTCCGTCGCCGAGCACCTCCCCGCGATCGTATCTCCCCTCTCTGTAAGCTCCCCACCCCTCCTCTCTCTCTGCATGTTCTTCCTGCCATGTTAATTAGTAGTTGTAGTAGATGTTAATTAGTAGTAGGGTTCATAGATAATGTTTTTAGTAGTAGTAGTAGTAGATGTTAATTAGTAGTAGTGGTGGTACCAGTTAACTATGGCAGTAGGGTTAATAGTAGATGATTTTTAGTTAGGGTAATAATAGATGTTAAGTAGTAGATAATGTAGATGTTAATTAGTTCAGTAGGGTTTAATTTTTGAATTGAGTTTGTTTAACTAGATGTTAATTAGGGCAGTAGGGTTTAGTTTTTGAATTGAGTTTGTTTAACTAGATGTTAATTAGGGCAGTAGGGTTTAGTTTAGAGTAAAATTTAGTTCAATAGTTAACTAAATATAATTTTTAGGAAAAAATTGTATATGCTTAACTAGGGCAGTAGGGTTAGGACTGTAGTGTTTAATTACAAATGTTAGGAAAGTAAGGTTTAACTAGATGTTAACTAGGGTAGTAGGATTTAGTTTAGAGAAAAAATCAATATAAAAATATAAATTTCTGTTAGTGCTGCAAGTACAGTAGGTTCTTAATTTTTAGTGAATTTTTATTAGGACAAAAATTTAGGACATAATTTGAGTTCTAGGTTCATAATTTGAGTTCTAGGGTTCATAATTTGGGAAAATTTGAAGTGGTCATGATATATGAAAATTCCTCAATTATGTTTGCTCATGTTTATCTACCGTTGTAGTTTCTCATGTACATTTACTTAAGTGGTCATGTTATGTGCAACATTGAAGTGGTTCGATTGTACCCAAGTGGCCTTTTGTTGTTTCTAGGGAATGAGGCCACGTTTTGCCGGAATGTTGATTCATTTCCGTTCTGGCAAATTTCAGATGCTCGATTTGTCCACTTTTTAGCAAAGATCATGCCGAATTGTTTTGTGAATTTCGGCATGACTTGTGCTACAAAGTAGGACATATAGAGTGTCCGGAATTTCCCGCACCGGGAATGAAACAACGTTCCTGCAAAACATAGGTCTTTTTATGTCATTATTTATTTTATTAGGCATATAATTAATTGAACTGATTTAATCCTAGGAAACATGGCTAGCAACGATGAAGGACCGGGTTCTGGTGATTGCAATGTCTATGAGGCGGCATATGCTTATTTAAACCTTCTCGACGAGCAATGGTTGTTGCAGGGACCACCTATCACATCCGAGATCGGCATCGAGCCCGGTGCCGAGACTGGCGTTGAGACCTAGATCGGCACCGAGACCGGCAACGAGACTGGCAAAGCCGGTATAGAACCGAAACCAAAGAGGAGACGTCGACACCCAAACCAGCTCATCACTACTAGACTGGTGGTCACGGAGGTGGATGACGGCAATTTTGAGCCAACACAACCTGTGGAAGCGCGCGCGTGCTACGACAATCAAATAGGCTGCATCCTACAGACAACCGCCACCATCAACGATGAGAAACAAGATAGAAAATATGAAGCACTCCCTCCTAACAAAGCTGCACTACGTATTCTTGTTCCCGGGCCGGGATGAAATCCAATATACTGATCCAGATAAAGACCCAGCAATGAAGAAGATAAACAGACGCGCCATGACCAAGTTTAGCGATGCGTTGGCCGCTTGGAAAGTAAGGGTGAAAGCAAGGATCCTCGACAGAAAGGAACCCTACTCCGAGATTGTAAAGGATAATTGAACAATAACAGAAGAGCAGTTTGAAATATTCAAGGCGGCTTGTGTTGCCGAAGCTGCCAAAGTACATGAAGGGGCTTCAAGAGAGGAACATGGGGTGCCACCACCTCGGAAGCCGTGGTTACGCAGGGAAGAGGTCCAAATGGGCCAAGGAGGACGCGGAGCATGAAAGTCTGGGCATACCATACCCCTTGGCAGAGTTCACCGTCCCGCAGGAGCGTGACATCATCAGGGCGCGGTACCATTGGGACCTAGTCAAGAAGGTTTTCAAGACTGATCCGGTCACGACGGAGTTCATGAGATTACTGGTAATTTTAGCTTCTGATCAATCAGACTGCATGTTTAGTCATATTTGTAAATGATCCTTGTTCCTTTTGCAGAAAGAGCAGCACAGGGTTACGGACGAAAGCGACACGCCGTCTGAGGCGAAGGCGAGGCCCAAGTGGGACACCCCATTCAACCGGGCCTTGAACATATTGAAAGGACTCCTGGTGGACACTCGACCGTCATATGGACGCGTGCATGGCGTCCGTCGGAGACGGCGCCACGTGGAAGAAGTACTACCGTGAGACCACAGAGGAGAGAAAGCGAAGGTTAATAAATGAATAAAACATCGACAAGAAGGTTGCGATTGCGGTTGATAAGAAATGAACTAAGACAATCATAGCAGTGGTAGCTACCGCAAAAGAGGAGTTTTCTTCTTCGTATGGTGTCTTGGTTCCGGCTGTCGTCAGTTGGACCAAGCAAAATCCAAATAAGGATGCAACAAACTTTCCCCTTTCCAACTTCTTGGGGAGCAACTCGACTGGCATTGCACCTGTTGCACCTGCTCCTGCACCCGCACCTGCTCCTACACCGGCTCCCGCACTTGCTCATGCACCTGCTCCTGCACCTACTCTCGGCGGTGCTTCGTCTTTGGCTGAGCTCGACGCCCTCATGGTATTTGTCACATCGGCCCTCTTCAATATATGTATAATCTCCCATTTCCATTACCTTTTGGATGTCTCATGTCGCAGACATGTCTTTGTAGGCCGACATAACCCCGTGCACCATACTATACAACATCAGCGGCCAGAAGGTGGACGTGGGGAAGGCGACGATAATCAAGCCGAAGGAACAATTGTTCCACAGCCGGCAGACCCCCCCGGACGTCTTCAAGGTTTCCGTGGCCAGTATCGAACTGGACCATGAGAATTTGGCTCCTCCGGTAGCACTAGGGGGAGATGATGACGAGACCCCACAGTGGCTTGGCGATTGCAAGCGTTGGGTCCTATTGTGGCTGAAGAGTCTGCTTCATCTGGAGGCGGCGTGAGCCCTCAGCAAGGTATGAACACCAACACCCCACCTACCCAATTAGCGTCGCCTATCATGCCGGGTGAGGAAGGGGCTCCATTAGTGGATGATGATGTCACCGTCATCGAGGAAACAATGCATGATGCCATCGACGAGGATGACATTGACCCTCTACAATTTCTCAATACCGGCGCCTCTGACGATGTAGGATTTATGGCTTAGCAGTATGAGTACTCACGGTTTGATAGCGATGAGTTGGTGCCTGAATTGTCGGAGGATGATCGTAATGTAGGCTCACTTCAAGTAGCAAAGAAGCATAGGAATAGACAGAGGAAAGGCAACAAAGCTGCTTCTATGATCCAGCCGCCTTAGCAGCCTCGGGTTCAAGACCGTATACCTATCCCCGGTGCGGCAAAATGTCGTATCCCCGGTAATCCGATCCTAACTAAGGAAGCATTAGATGCCATATACGATGATCTCAGGAGACTTCATGATATTGTACTTGAGAGAGAGAAAAGCCCGATGGCCTCAGAAAATCCAGAATACCCGCTCTACGTGGTTGATGATACGTCTCCGTCGTATCTATATTTTTTGATTGTTCCATGCCAATATTCTACAACTTTCATATACTTTTGGCAACTTTTTATACTATTTTTGGGACTAACATATTGATCCAGTGCCCAGTGCCAGTTCCTGTTTGTTGCATGTTTTTTGTTTCACAGAATATCCATATCAAATGGAGTCCATACGGGATAAAAACAGACGGCGATTTTTTTGGAATATATGTGAATTATGGGAAGCGGAACCAACGTGAGACGATGCCCAAGTGGCCCACGAGGGTGGGGGCGCGCCCAGGGGGGCAGGCGTGCCCTGGGCCCTCGTGGCCACTCCGTAAGGCGGTTGACGCCCTTCTTTCGCCGTAATAAATCTAATATCCGGATAAAAATCATGTCCAAAATTCAGCCCAATCAGAGTTACGGATCTTCGGGAATATAAGAAACGGTGAAGGGCCAGAATCTGGGAACGCAGAAATAGAGAGAGACAGAGAGACAGATCCAATCTCGGAGGGGCTCTCGCCCCTCCCACGCCATGGAGACCATGGACTAGAGGGTAAACCCTTCTCCCATCTAGGGAGAAGGTTAAGGAAGAAGAAGAAGGAGGGGGGCTCTCTCTCTCTCGCTTCCGGTGGCACCGGAGTGCCGCCGGGGCCATCATCGTCACCGCAATCTACACTAACAACTTCACCGCCGTCATCACCAACTCTCCCCCCCTCTATGCAGCGGTGTAACCCCTCTTCTACCCTCTGTAATCTCTACTTAAACATGGTGCTCAACGCTATATATTATTTTCCAATGAGGTATGGCTATCCTATGATGTTTGAGTAGATTCGTTTTGTCCTATGGGTTAATTGATGATCGTGATTGGTTTGAGTTGCATGTTTTACTGTTGGTGCTGTCCTATGGTGCTCTCCGTGTCGCGCAAGCGTGAGGGATCCCCGCTGTAGGGTTTGCAATATGTTCATGATTTGCTTATGGTGGGCGAAGAGAGTGACGGAAGCACAGACCCGAGTAAGTAGGTTGTTTGCGTATGGGAAAAAATATGACTTGATACTTTAATGCTATGGTTGGGTTTTACCTTAATGATCTTTAGTAGTTGCGGATGCTTGCTAGAGTTCCAATCATAAGTGCATATGATCCAAGAAGATAAAGTATGTTAGCTTATGTCTCTCCCTCAAATAAAATTGCAATAGTGATTACCGGTCTAGTTATCGATTGCCTAGGGACAAATAACTTTCTCGTGACAAAAAGCTCTCTAATAAAACTAATTTAGTTGTGTCTTTGTCTTAACATCCCCTAGTCTTATTAACGTGCTCTTTATATTATTGCAAACCTATCCTACAAAAACCACAAAGTACTTCTAGTTTCATACCTGTTCTAGGTAAAGTAAACGTCAAGCGTGCGTAGAGTTGTATCAGTGGTCGATAGAACTTGAGGGAATATTTGTTCTACCTTTATCTCCTCATTGGGTTCGACACTCTTACTTATGGAAAGAGGCTACAACTGACCCCCTACACTTGTGGGTTATCAAGTCCTTTTTCTGGCGCTGTTGCGGGGGAGCAATAGCGTGGGGTGAATATTCTCATGTGTGCTCGTTTGCTTTATCCCTAATTAGATTTTATTTGCTGTTCTAAGTTGTTTTCTATCTTTAGTTATGGGTAGGAAACACAAAATACCAAAAAATTGTGGTACCTACTGAACCAATGGTTGAAGAACCACTCAAAATCTATCACACTACTGAAGCTTATTACTTGGATCATCTTCGATCCCTATGTGCTCGGGCTGAAACCCCAACTAGCTTAGTTGAGGGAAAATCTTTAGATGAGCATGCTTGTTATGTGCGACACCACATATATGAAAAGGGGAAACTTTTACTGGATCAAATTCATCGTTTGCAGTGCTATGCTTGGAATTTATGTGAAATACATGATTGTACTTGTTGTTCTAAAGACCCTAAGAAACACCTTCCTTACCAATGTAAGTTTAGTGATGATGGAATCGTATCTTCGTATACTAAGGGTGTTTATGATTACTATGATGTTCAACAAATTGAAGAATTTGTTGCTTTTAGGGGTACTTGTGAAATTGCTTCCTTTATTGAAGAATGTGATACTACTCTCTACAAATCTGAAAATTTGGTCATACTTAAATATTGCTATGATAATTATGATTCTAATCCTTATATTAAACCATATATTGAGGACTCCTCCGCTGTCCAAGAAGAGACTAATATTTTGCAGGAGTCTATGGAAGAAGTAATTAATGACATTGTTAGCTCATTGGATGAAAAAGATGACGAGGAGAGCGAAGAACAAAAGGAGGAAGAGCGGATTAGCTACCCGTGCCCACCTTCTGATGAGAGAAAATCTTCAACTCATACATTGTTTAATTTCCCTTCATGCTTACCGAAGGACGAATGCTATGCTGATTGCTATGATCCCTTGGATTCTTTTGAAATATCCCTTTTTGATGATGCTTGCTATGCTTGTGGCCAAGATGCCAATATGAATTATGCCTATGGAGATGAACTTGCTATAGTTCCTTATGTTAAACACGAGATAGTTGCTATTGCACCCACACATGATAGTCCTTTTTGAATTCTCAAAACTACACTATATTGGAGAAGTTTGCACTTATTAAGGATTATATTGATGGGTTGCCTTTTTCCATTGCACATGATGTTTTTGATGAGTATAATATGCATGTGCTTGTTGCTCCTACTTGCAATTATTATGAGAGAGGAACTATATCTCCGCCTCTCTACGTCTCCAACACGATAGAATTACAAGAAACAGCTTATACTATGGGCCTTTACTTGATGTGCATGAATTGTTCTTGTATGACATGCCTATGCATAGGAAGAGAGTTAGACTTCATTTTTGCATGATACATATCACTTTGTGCTCACTACTAAATGCCAAATCATTGCTAATTAAAATTGGCTTTGATATACCTTGGGATCCGGGTGGATCCATTACTTGAGCACTATATGCCTAGCTTAATGGCTTTAAAGAAAGCGCTACCAGGGAGACAACCCGAAAGTTTTAGAGAGTTATTTATTTATGTTGTGTGCTTTTATAAAGTTTAAAAACAAAAAAAATAAAGAGGGTAACCTAAAACTTTTTCAAAAAGAAAAGCGTAAGTGAGAAAGACGAGCATTGTTAAAGTGGGAGCTAGCCTTGAACTTTGTTCATGCCCATGGAAACTTTGTGAACCTTGATTATAGAAACATTTCAATAAAAATAATTACCCTTGTACAATTCCATTGTATTATAAAAATAATGTGCCAAGAGTTTCCTTTAGGATGATTAAATGCTTGTTCGTTTGTGCGGTGCAAAAACAGAAACTTTGGCTGTAGTGCGCGATTTTACGTTTTTTACTGGAACGTCGGAAGGATCTGTAACATTTTCCAAAGTATTGCTATAGAATTTTTTGATTTTTCCTATTTTTTCCAGAATTTTTAGAGTTATAGAAGTATGGTTAATGTTCAGATTACTACAGACTGTCCTCTTTTCACAGATTGCTGTTATAGCTTCTGTTGATGCCTCCTTGACTTGGGGCCATAGAATTGTGATAGCATACAATAGGTAATGTTTGTTCATAATTATACAATAATGTTAGAGCAGTACATGGTGGGATTTTATTGATCATATGCACTAACCCCGTCACTAAAAGTTTGGTTAAGTTTTGTGTGGATGAAGTGTTCGAAGATCGAGGAGGTTTCGATGCGAGGAGAAGGAGGAGAGGCAAGAGATCAAGCTTGGGGTGCCCAAGGAACCCCAAGTAAATATTCAAGGAGACTCAAGCATCTAAGCTTGGGGATGCCCCGGAAGGCATCCCATCTTTCTTCAACAAGTATTAGTATGTTTTTGGATTCGTTTCGTTCACATGATATGCGTAAATTCTTGGAGCGTCGTGTGCTTCTTATTTTTATTTTAATAAATGCACCATGCTGGTATGAGATAGTCCTTGGTTGATTTATAGAATGCTCTTTGCACTTCACTTATATCTTTTGAGTATGGCTTTATAGAATGCTTCATGTACTTCACTTATATCATTTGAAGTTTGGAGTGCCTGTTTCTCCTCACATAGAAAACCGCCATTTGTAGAATGCTCTTTTGCTTCACTTATATTTGTTAGAGTGTGGGCATATCTTTTGTAGAAAGAATTAAAACTCTATTGCTTCACTTATATCTATTTAGAGAGTTTACAGGAATTGTTCATTCACACGGTTAGTCATAAAATTCTACAAAAACTTGTAGATCGCTGGATTTTATATGTTTGATTCCTTGCAATAGTTTTGCAATATAGAGATGCTAATATGTGGGAGGTACTAGTGAATGATTGTGGTTGAGTAAAAATATTGGTGTTAAGGTTTGTGATTCCCGAAGTATGCACGTATGGTCTCCTAACTATGTAACCAAATTGGCACGCATTGTATTTTGATTGTTTATCTTTGCGTGAAGGTCGGGGGCGCGCGATGGTTAACTCCTACCAACCTCCCCCCTAGGAGCATGGGTCGTAGTATTTTGCTTCAAGGGCTAATAGATTTTTCGCAATAAGTATGTGAGTTCTTTATGACTAATGTTGAGTCCATGGATTATACGCACTCTCATCCTTCCACCTTGCTAGCCACTCAAGTACCGCGCAATTTTCGCCGGTGCATCAAACCAACTTATATCCTTCCTCAAAACAACCACCATAGCTACCTATTATGGCATTTCCATAGCCATTCTGAGATATATTGCCATGTAACTCCACCATCCCGTTTATTATGACACACACCATCATTGTCATATTGCCTTGCATGATCGTAAGATAGCTAGCATGATGTTTTCATGGCTTGTCCGTTTTTTGATGTCATTGCTATGCTAGATCATTGCACATCCCGGTACACCGTCGGAGGCATTCATATAGAGTCATTCTTTGTTCTAGTATCGAGTTGTAAGTAAATAAAAGTGTGATGATCATCATTATTAGAGCAATGTTCCCGAAAAAAGGCCAAATAAAAAAGGGGAAAGGCCAAATAAAAAAAAGAAAAGAAAAAAAGAAACAAAGAAAAAAGGGGACAATGCTACTATTTTTTCTTTCCACGCTTGTGCTTCATCATAGCACCATGTTCTTCATGATAAAGAGTCTCCTATGTTGTCACTTCCATATACTAGTGGGAATTTTCATTATAGAACTTGGCTTGTATATTCCAACAATGGGCTTCCTCAAATGCCCTAGGTCTTCATGAGCAAGCAAGTTGATGCACACCCACTAGTTTTCTTTTGAGCTTTCATGCACTTATAGCTCTAGTGCATCCATTACATGGCAATCTCTACTCACTCACATTGATATCTATTGATGGGCATCTCCATAGACCATTGATACGCCTAGTCGATGTGAGACTTTCTCCCTACTTTTGTCTACTTTTGTCCATGGCTCACGCTCATGTATTGCGTGAAGAGTTGAAAAGGTTCGAAAAAGTAAAGTATGAAAACAATTGCTTGGCTGACACCGAGATGGGCATGAGGGGTACCTTGTGTTAAGAAAAGGGAGCATAAAAGACTATATGATTTTGTAGGGATAACGTTCTTTAGCATTGATATTTTCAAAGACTTTAGTGTTTGTTGGGATGCCCGAGTATTAAATTCTTTTATTTCAAATGATAGACTATTGCTTTGAATCACCCGTGTCTTAATATTCATGCCATGATTAGACTACATGATCAAGATTATGCTAGGTAGCATTCCACATCAAAAAAATATCTTTTTTATCATTTACCTACTCGAGGACGAGCAGGAATTAAGCTCGGGGATGTTGATACGTCTCCGTCGTATCTATAATTTTTGATTGTTCCATGCCAATATTCTACAACTTTCATATACTTTTGGCAATTTTTATACTATTTTTGGGACTAACATATTGATCCAGTGCCCAGTGCCAGTTCCTGTTTGTTGCATGTTTTTTGTTTCACAGAATATCCATATCAAACAGAGTCCAAACGGGATAAAAACAAACGGAGATTTTTTTGGAATATATGTGAATTTTGGGAAGCGGAACCAACGTGAGACGATGCCCGAGTGGCTCACGAGGGTGGGGGGCGCCCCCGGGGCCCTAGTGGCCACTCCGTAAGGCGGTTTCCCTTCTTTCTCCGCAAGAAAGCTAATATCCAGATAAAAATTGTGTCCAAAATTTAGCCCAATCGGAGTTACGGATCTCCGGGAATATAAGAAACGGTGAAGGGCCATAATCTGGGAATGCAGAAACAGAGGGAGACAAAGAGACATATCCAATCTCGGAGGGGCTCTCGCCCCTCCCACGCCATGGAGACCATGGACCAGAGGGGAAACCCTTCTCCCATCTAGGGAGAAGGTCAAGGAAGAAGAAGAAGGAGGGGGGCTCTCCCCGCACCCCGCTTCCAGTGGCACCGGAGTGCCGCCGGGGGCATCATCGTCACCGCAATGTACACCAACAACTTCACCGCCGTCATCACCAACTCTTCCTCTTCTACCCGCTGTAATCTCTACTTAAACATGGTGCTCAACGCTATATTTTATTTTCCAATGATGTATGGTTATCCTATGATGTTTGAGTAGATCCGTTTTGTCCTATGGGTTAATTGATGATCGTGATTGGTTTGAGTTGCATGTTTTATTATTGGTGCTATCCTATGGTGCTCTCCGTGTGGCACAAGCATGAGGGATCCCTGCTGTAGGGTTTGCAATATGTTCATGATTTTCTTATGGTGGGCGGCGTGAGTGACAGAAGCACAGACCCAAGTAGGTTGTTTGCGTATGGGAATAAAGAGGACTTGATAGTTTAATGCTATGGTTGGGTTTTACCTTAATGATCTTTAGTAGTTGTGGATACTTGCTAGAGTTCCAATCATAAGTGCATATGATCCAAGAAGAGAAAGTATGTTAGCTTATGCCTCTCCCTCAAATAAAATTGCAATAGTGATTACCGGTCTAGTTATCGAATGCCTAGGGACAAATAACTTTGTCGTGACAAAAAGCTCTCTACTAAAACTAATTTTGTTGTATCTTTATCTTAACAACCCCTAGTTTTATTAACGTGCTCTTTATATTCTTGCAAACCTATCCTACAAAAACCACAAAGTACTTATAGTTTCATACTTGTTCTAGGTAAAGTAAACGTCAAGCGTGCGTAGAGTTGTATCGGTGGTCGATAGAACTTGAGGGAATATTTGTTCTACCTTTAGCTCCTCGTTGGGTTATCAGTTAACATGCCACGGCAAAGGTCATACGTCGACACATTCCCCGCGGATAAGTTCTTCCTTCGATTCGATTACATCTTCGACATGTTTCACTCGAAGAACATGGGTTTTATGTTTGTCCGCCTTTTTGCCTTGTACATGAACTACATCATCCGGATTGAGAAAATATCTGACATCTGTGTCGCTGACCCGTACTTCATGCACAAGAGCTTCTTGGCATTCTACCAAAAGCACCGTGATTACGCGAGTAACTAAATCGCCAATTTCATGGTCGGCAATAAGGAGAAGGAGACGATTCTCGTGCCTTATCATCCCAAAGTTATCCGCTAATATCCTTCCTTCGAATTCAATCATTCATTTGCAGGCGCATAGGCTAATTTGAGGTGTACTTATATTCCTCAGGGACGGGCGCGCCGTCCTCATCATCCTTTACCCCCGATTCTCCCATGCTCTTTTCTTGGACTAGTTGAAGAACTTGAAGAAAAAGGATTACACCGACATCAAGTCTGCTCTCGACAAAACTATCTTAAGCTACCACATATGGGGAGGAGAGATCAAGGTCAGGAAGACAAGGAACCGTGTGCCTGCCTTCGGCTATAAGACCGACTTCTGCTGCATCCAACAATCGATTGATACTGTCAGTGATGGATTCTATGTCCTCCACTTCATGCTGGAGTACATACGGGATCGCTAGAGACTTCGCATGTCACCTACATCCGACGATGCCCATATTCTGCAATGGGCAAATACACTAGGAGATATCCCGGATCACCAACTCCGAGCTGAGTACTATAACATCCAGTGTGAACTTGCCCAAGTCATCATGAAGGAGGTCCTCGAAAAACAGGGCTGTTCTACGAAGAAGGGCAAATGTCGTGGAAAGACGTCCGAACACGCGTAGCCGCTCAACGTCTTGACCTGAAGCCTTTCACTGCGCTCGGGGACTATCTCCCTGATTTGGATGGATGACACAACCTGATCGAGTGATTGACGATATATGACAATGTGTTCGTTTAGTCCATACTTTCTCTATGACAAAACTTTGAGCTATGCATGACGAAACTTTATTTGTGATGTAATTAAACCGTCCTCCTCAACTAGCAAAGATCACTCTAGTTAGGGCATTTTGGGTACGATGAACTTTGTTATTTATGCTTATGATATGTTGCTTCTATTTTTGCAAAGTGTGTCTCTTTATGTTGATCAACTATAGATGTTGCATATAATCGACTCATGTGACGTTGCAGGTGCATAGATCATTGATGGTGAATAGGTGCTACGCCAGGAGTATATATATAAGACGAGTGGTCGGAGTGTCAGGCCCGGGAGTATACGACAGTCAGTAGTTAGTTTAGGTTCTCTCGTGTATATCATTGTTTAGATGGATGACGATGTAGTTGCAAGTATTTGAGACTTGTATCGCTATTTTCGAGATGATGACGAGAGATCACTTTCTGTTGGATGATGATTATGATGATGACATGATTTCATGAGACTATTTGTATGTATATGCTATGATTACATTTGTATGTGTATGATATACTAAAGATTATTGTATAAAGCCTGTTGAAATACAAAACAAATATGAAAAAAATCAGAAACAAATAGAACTATCAGCAGCGAGGGAAACGAAGTTAGCAGCAGCGCGCTGCTACCAGTAGCGCGGTCTACATCACAGCGCTGCATCTATTAGCAGTAGCACTTTCGAGTAAAGAACGTTGCTGCTAACCAGCTATAGCAGTAGCGCATGTCGGAGAGCGCTACTGGTATAGGTTAGCTATAGTGTCGTATCAGTAGCGCAGGCACCCGCGCTACTGATACATCTAAAACCCGCGCTACTGCTAGGCTTTTCCCTAGTAGTGGCTACACAATCATGCTCTAGCCGGATCTGAAGGCCGGTGCACCATGGTTCACCAAGGGCACAGTCCTAAGGTTCCTCATCTACTTGTCGGCCGTCTCGTGCCTGTTTGCCAGTTGTCCATGGCAACAAGGGTGTTGACTCATTTTGGTGGTTGCTTATTGTTGGCAGGTTCGTCCAGCACACCAGAGGTCCTTGAGTGGGTGATGACCATCGACTCCTAGATACTGAAGCTCGAGGACACCATCGCCGTCCAGAGAAATGAGATCTTGGATTGAAATTTGTAAGTGGAGGATATATTCTAACCTGTAAAATAATGTGTACCTATTGAGAAAGTAATAATAGCAGAATGCTGATGTCTTTGTGTTTGGGGTTTGTTAGGAAGAAGGCCACAATGGGAAACCGTTGGACTCCTTGGAAGATACAATACTACCGATTTTATTTTCTGAATGTTGTGTTGCACAGTCATAATATCTACGAAAAAAATTCTTCGGCAATGCATATGCATAGTTGAAAATCCACTTCTGGTTATGCAATACATCATGTAACTCCTGTGGATATTGTTGTGAAATCCCCTTCTCCAAGGTAACTAGACAATCCTCTTCATTCAAATATGCAAGCTTTGTTTCTATCAAGTCATCCACTCAGCTTCATACAACATTTCATTGAATGTGTGAATTTGCTCTTGAACTGATAGAGCCAGTTGCAGTAGTATTATCTTTATCCGATATGAGTGAAAGGAGATATTTATTGAGAAAATTAATTGTACACATTCTATAGATTAGCTTTATCTAAATAATGTGGTCCTTTTTCAGTTATGAGTTGCAGTTATTACACGAAGATTATAAATTAGGTACAATTTTCTTGCTCTCTAAATCATGGTTACCTATGTACAGACTTAGTACCTAATTTTACCTTGTGATGGCACTGACACCATGTGGCGAATATGATTGAACCTTACAAGCTGGCCTCAAGAGCACTAAGATCTGTTCCATTTTATTTTCCTAGAGGTCATAAATACTTATTTTTCTTATTACAGTTCTGACTTCCAAGGCATGAAAACAAAGCAAAAAGCAATGTTTGCTACAGATTCCTATAATTGTCTTTCTTTAGAATGTTTAACCTTAGTATATAATTTCTAGAGATAAAAAACTAATTGTTCTAGCTGGGTTTAATTTAGGACATCATTTTTTGGGTTGTCGAATAAGGTTTCACAATAGTAGTAGTGATAGTTCAAACTTTCAATAACTTGATTGTTGCCAGATGAACGGATGTTATGTTTTCACATATGAACAAGTTTTATGTATGTAGATACTCATACATTAAAATTTGATTGAATGTTTGCTGAAATTTGTTTCAGTACTAATGCATAACTAAGTAATGATATCTAGCTTGAGCAACTCAAGTAGGAAGCACTGGGTACATGCTAGGCACACTGCATCTTACGCGTATCTTGCATTTATTCCAGTAGTCACTTTTGTTGTAATACTCTATGTCTTTCATCTTATACATGATGTTACTTGATATATCAATTAGCTTGTCCTGATTGGGAAATTTTTCTTTTCTGTATGCGAATTGGTTGACATTTCAATTTGAGCATTATTTAATTCGTGCAAGTGTAGCAACACGATTTTCCATGCTGGTTTGTTTTGATAAGCCTTTTCATGTATAAAATGAAATTGTCGGTCCGCCACTTCCTTACATATAGATTTCAGCATGGTTGCTTTTTTAACAATACAAGTAAACAAAAAAGAGAAATATGATTACCACATATCCAGCTCGCATTGTAGTATTTAGTATATCTTTATTTGATATTGAAGCAAATTTAATCCTTGTTAGGACTCTTGTCCTATGAATGTGATGCCCTCCACAAGATATGGCCAGGTGCATTAGGCTGACATAATTCTTCTTTTTTCCGAACATGGTGCCCATTTGGTATAGGCATGTGAAGATTTCATTTATGCACCAATATGTATACAATCTATTTCTTATTGCATGTTATCTATACTGATAAGTTATATTTACTATCTAAACTATTGTATATGTTGTTATACAAAGCCAATTTGCATATGTGACCTTGCTTTTACTGAGTATGTGTTAGATTAACTTGGATTAGTATGACGCCCGGAAAATTAAGCTACAGTAAACCTCTGCTAATGATACCACATCACCATGATTATTGTTGTTAGTTTCGCGTTGATTTAAACCCTGTTAAAATTCAAACATAAATTCTAGTCAAATTATAAAAGTTTTCCAATGTTAAAACTAAAATGTTCATCAGGTGGCAAATATTTTTTTGGTAATATTGGTGGTGAACCAACATTTTATAAAATATTTAAATACACTAAACACAATTAAAACAGAGGCTTGAAATATGATTTAACTACTTTATAAATAGTAAAATATTCCAACTAATTTATCTAAAGGTCCAAACTTTTGTGACACTGATAGATTTTACAACATTACTTATAGTGCAATATTTATAATTAATAAAACTAAAATGAATAGAAATTAAAGGGAAAACAGAAAATTAGAAAATAATAAAAGGCTTTAAAAAAGGGGGGAAAGGCAAAATGGGAAAAACTCTCTTGCTTCCCCCTGGGCCGTTTGGCCCAGTTGGCCACTAGCAGGCCGGCCCACCCACTGCTCTAGCCTACTTAGGCTGCCCCCGACCTAACCCTAAAATTTCCCTCCCACACTCCCTGTTCTCTCCCCCTCCCACGATCTGGATCGGGCCGTCGCTGGTGCCCGCGCCTCGCCCCATCGCTGTTTCGCCGTCGCCGGCATCGCTCGACGCCCTACCGCCTCGGTCACCCACGTCGACCCTGTCGCCGTACTGCCGGACCGACAAGCATCGTCGCCATCCCGATGTTGCCGCCCATTACCGTCACTCCCTGACCCCGTCTTCGGATTGCCCCACCTTGCCTCTCCATCCTCGGACTCCATCGAGTCTCGCCGCCCCCCATGGCCCAGCAAACGCCAGTGAGCACAACATGTGACGCCCGAAGACCGACGTCCCAGAAGATTCCAGAAGATTCCAGATGTTCCGGGTTCTCCCGTGTGTTTCATTTGTGCTTGCGTTATTTATTTTTGCATTGCATCATGTCATCATGCCATCATGTCATTAATCTTTTGCATCTCAACTTAAATAAATCGTGTGGACCTTCGGTCCATTTAAATCGAGGGAAGGATGACTTCTCTTTATAACATATCCTCCCAATATTTAGGGAGCTATATTATAAATATTCCATTTGTTTGGAATTAACCAACACACTTGCATATTTTCCCCATGCCTCTTAATTCAAGTTTCACCGTCAAAAACCTTGTCTATATTTCTTTTCCCGTTTATCGAGGTTCCTCCAAAATCCTCAACATTTTTGGACTCTTCAAATACCCCCATTCCTATTCAAATCATTTGAATTTAATTCAAATGAGTTCGATTTTATCTCTTGCATTTTTGCCTCTCCTAATTTTCGTGGACCGTGGACATTTTTGTGAGTCCGGGAAGATAATCCTCTTGCCCAAATTCTTCCCCTTCCTTTCTTCTCTTTTTCTTCTTTGCTATTTATTTACTGTTTTGAGAAATGGCAGGAGAGAGAAGAAGAAGAGCAGCCGCAGCGGGCCTCCACCCCAGCAGCCCAGCCGGCCTGCTAGGCCCATCAGCCACCAGCCCAGCTTGGGCCTCCACCATCCCTCAGGCCGCAGCGCTCTCCCTAACCCTACCCCGATTCCCTCATCCCCTCGATCTCCTCCCAGTCCCCCTCGCGCCGCCAGAGCCGAACCCTTCCTCCCATCGAGCATCGGGCCAGGAGTCCCGAGCCCCAGCGCGTTCGTCCGAGCCCTCCTCCCTTCGTTCCCCGCTCCTCCGCACCATCTTCCTCGTTCCTCTGGCCTCCAGCGCCTCCAACAGCGCCTGGTGCCCACGAGCCGGCCCGGCCGGCCAGGAGCCGCCCTGCCTCGGCCAGGAAGCCGCCGCCGCGTCCCCGCCATGTACCACCACCGGCCGCCTCTTCCATCCCCGAGCACCCCGAGTCCCAGCGCCGGCCGCCACCTCGCCGAGCGGAGTCGCCCGCCTCACCTCCGCGCCAGGAGCCGAGCCCCAGCGCCCCCCTCCTCGTCCAGTGCGACGCCCGGCCTCGTCAGGGCCTCCTCGCCTCGCCGTGGCGCCCGCTCCCTCCTCTCCAGCGCCATGACGACCTCGTCCCTGCTGCCTCGCCAATGTCAAGCCGCGTCGGTCGCCTCTGTTTCAGCTACTGCCAGCGAGCAGCTCCCCGATGACCATGGTGTCCCGAGACCGCCATGTTCTTTTTTTTGTTGTTTGTTGCTGTTGTTTTTCACCAAGTGCACCGCAGGCAAGACCCGGTCTACGAACATCAAGTACCTCTACACGTGACCCGAACCTCTACGAGTGTGTACATCTACAGAAAAATGAGCTCCGTGAATGACTACCGTCGCCGTGTACCACTATCGTTGCCAAGACCCGCAAGTTCAACTACGACTCGAGACCGAGACCGGAAGTACCACGACGGCCCCGAACGCCTACGAACCGTGTACGACTACCGTCGCCGAAGGCCGTCAAGTGAACAACTACCGTCGCCCCGAAGATGTTGGTTTCATCAAGTACCTCTCCGAACGTGAACGCCTACTTCCTCTATGAATCGCGAGAACGGCTACATAATGAGTACCTCTACGGAACGACTACTTCGTCTACGACCCATGTACCACTACTTCCACTACGTCCCTCGACGACTCGATCCGCTTCGAGAACAAACGCTTCGAAGGTATAACCCCGAGATGACCCGAGAACGTTTGCATGTGTTGTATGAAATGTTTCCCTTGTGTGCTCCGTGCCCGTTTCGTCCTTTTGTCATGCTCCTCGGTTGCCTCGTCGCCGACTCGTGGGAACCCGGTGACGGGATCACCCCACCTTTCTTCTTGTTTCGCTCGCTCACCGTCACCTTTTGTACCGGTCTCTCACCGAGTTACTGGAACCGAGATGTTGCATTGCATCATTTTCGGATCGTTCCCGTGGCAGCTTTTTCCTTCCACCACGGTGACAAATACTTCATATCTTCTTCATGTCATCTTTTAAAAAATTGCATAAACTTGATCATGTCATCCGCATCATGTTAACAACATTATAATGTGTGTTTGTTGTTGCTTAAAATTGCTAAACATGCTCATGGGGATTTTTCCCGGAATTGTTGTTGTTATTTTCCGGCCTCATTTAAACTTGCCTAAATAGGTAGTTTGTTTTGCTTCACCTCTTGCCATGTTAACAAACATTTAACCTTGTCTTGTAAATAAACGAGAGTCAAGTAAATAATTAAATGTGGTGTTTCGTCAATATGCAACTCGTTGCATATTGAGCTCCACTTAACTTGTAGTACTTGTTTGTGCACTTTGCCATGCCATGCATAATTAAACCGGACATGCATCATGCTTGGATGTGCATCGTATGCCATGTTTATGCTTGAGTATTTACCGTGTTGTTTGCTTCGTTCTGGTTGCTTCTCTTGTTAGCTTCCGTTTCGTTCCGGAGTTGTGAGGATTCGCTCGACTATGTTGCTCCGTCTACTTCATGGACTTGTTCTTCTTCCTTGCGGAATCCCAGGCAAGATGATCATACCCTTGGATACCTTTACTACCATTGCCATGCTTAGTTGTCTCGATGCTATCGTTACATGTCGCGCTACCCATCTTTATGTCAGCCTCTCCTTGTTGCCATGAAACCTCTAACCTTTTGACACGTTCCTAGCAAAACCACTATTTGGCTATGTTACCCGCTTGCTCAGCCCCTCTTATAGCGTTGTTAGTTGCAGGTGAAGATGAAGATCGTTCCAGGAGGGAACTTGTTGTTGGTTATATCACAATATCTATAATTACTATTAACACACCTATATACTGGGCATGGGTGGAAGGCTTGGCCTTTTGCTCGGTGTTTTGTTCCACTCATGCCACCTTGGGCGCCGATAAACCTGCATTATGTTCCTTGATTTTGCGTTCCTTACACGATGGGTGGATGGGGACCCCTTGACAGTTCGACTTTGAATAAAACTCCTCCAGCAAGGCCCAACATTGGTTTTAATTTGCTCATAATAACAACTTAATTAATTAATTAAATTTGCATAGGGGGTCATGTCCCCGGGTTCTTAATTCTACATAACAGGGGGGCCAGTGCTGATGGTGTTGGTCCCAAATAGAGTCGTGTGCGGCGTCCCCCCCTTGGAAACTTGGGGTTTGGCCGCTGTACGCTGTGCTCATCTGGTCGTGGCCTGAGACGAGATACGCGCGGCTACTATCAGGGTGTCGGCACGCCGGGAGGTCTTGCTGGACTTGTTTTACCATTGTCAAAATGTCTTGTGCACCGGGATGCCGAGCCTGATCGGATTTCCCTAAGATAAGGAGTGATGATATTATATTTATCACTTCAGCTAATCGTGAGAGCTTGTGATGGGCTAAGTTGGGACACCACTGCAGGGTTATGATCTTTCGAAAGCCGTGCCCGCGGTTATGTGGCAGATAGGAATTTGTTAATGTCCGGTTGTAGAAAACTTGATAGAGGATCCGAAGTAAAACACACAACTGTGTGAGTAACCGTGACTGTCTCTTTTCACTTTGAGAAGAGAACACGGTGGGGTTATGTTTGACTCGTATGTAGTTCAGGATCTTTAGCGATCACTACTTTTGCGACCGTTTGCGTAGATGCTCATCTTATTCTTGCACTCGTAAGCTAGCCACCATATTATGCTTAGCCGTTGCTGCAACCTCACCACTTTACCTCTTCCTACCCCTCAAAGCTTTGCTAGTCTTGTTACCCATGGTTATGGGATTGCTGAGTCCTCGTGGCTCACAGATACTACAACACCAGATGCAGGTTCAGCCGAGATGATGCAGGAGCTGGTTCAAGTACTTCATCGGGAGTTCGATGAAGAGAGTGGCCGTTTGCTTGTGACGTTTCGATGATCAGTAGTGGTTTCTACTAGGATTCGATCTAGACCTGTGGCTTTATGTTGTTTTGGTATCTTTCTTTTGGATCTTCGCCCATAGTCGGGTTGTGATGTTTTGGATGATGTTTTGCTTTTGTAATGTATTGTGTGAAGTGGCGAGTGTAAGCCAACTATCTCCTTTTGCATTTTAATCCCCCCTTTTACATGAGTCGTGCAAAGATACCAAAATTGAGATCATTCCAGAATGGGCTTATACCTTTAAGTCGTGCCTCGACACGTAGGAGGTATAGTCCCATACTGGGCATTACAAGTTGGTATTCAGAGCCTTCTCCGACCTAGAAGCCCCCACTGATTGATCGAATCGTTGATGGTTGAGTCTAGGCACACACTTGAAAATGTTTCGAGTCCTATATTTATATCGGAGAGTAGGATTTCTTTTGCTCCTCATCTCTTTTCACTCTGGTGAGGACTCCTAACGATTACTCTTGCCTCTTCTACTTTCAAAAATCGCACCAAATTTTTTTTTAGGATCACGCGAGTATTGTTTGGATTGTTTCGATGTCTTTGTGACGAGAACATTGTTCTCGATGCCTCCTGTCATTAGGGGTTGTGGCAGTGTCCCGGGGAGTTGAGCTCCGAGGTGTTGTCGTCACAAATATATCGCATCAGTTCTAGAATACTTAAGACGGCCGACATCGAAAACTCTCCTATGCGGTTAGTGGCAAGATAACCCCGACATCACCCAGTACTGGGGAGGTAGTTTGGGAGTATTGCCATAGCTTGTATAGTGGATGTGTTTCGAAGGTCCGAGGTAAACGGTTTCCGGAAATAGCTGGTTATGTGTTGAAGGATGGATATAGCTGGATGTAGGTTTAGAGTTGAGTGCGCGGTGCTTCCCCTGTATCTCCAACACCTGATTGCATAACTGGAAACTTTCGGAAATTAATAGGTGGGTTCATCTAGTAGTTCTAGGCATTCTTCCAACGAGTGCATGATATGAAGTTCGGGGTTCTACATTGAGTGAAGTGGTTTTATGGGCTTGTTCCGATCGGGAGTTGCATCTTAAAGGGTCCTTGGCTATGCTGATCCGGGGATTGCAAAACCCTTTTGTAACATGTTCCATGAGCTTTCAGCATGAATATGTCGAACGAAGCTTCTATCTTGTATTTGTTCTATCTGCTCCTTGTCATTTTTATTTATCTTTTGTTCTTCCAAGTGGCTTCTCGACAAGTTGATGTACCTGCGGAATTCATTCGTTCAATCCTCTGTTCGAATGATATTGTGAAGATTATGTTGCAACATATCTATCCTTTGTTCTTGTTTTGATTCTGGTATTCGAGTTGCTTCGATGTCAAGTGTTGATTCCATACCTTTCTTAATCGGCGTTCTCATATTTCTATGGGAGTGCTAGTCCTTCTTGACCATCGAGATTTTCATGTTAATCCTTTTCAACCGGTGTGCCTCCTCTTCAAGTTATTCCATACGGACGCCGTTGAGAAATCCGACGTTTTGTCTGTTTCATTCATCCCAATTTGTCTTTGTTTTTTCCCCGCCCTCCCACCCTTCTTCTTCTCAGAGCAAGAAATCTCAAATGGAATATCCATTTTATTCTTGTGATGTTTCCTCATTCTTTTCCTTCAATGTTCTTATCCGGTGATTTATCGTGAAGATGCTCAAGAGCTTCAAGTTCATCATTCTTTTGTTCTCAAATTCTGCCGGTGGATGTAATTCAAGATTTCGGTGTTGATCTTATCCTTTTCCTCATTTCACAATGCTTTCTTATTCCGGTGCACCAATTAAATCATTCTCCTCTTGTTATTCATATCCGAAGTATTGAAGATATCTCAGAAGATTCATAATTCCATTCTTAATCCGTTCAAGCTATTTTGAGGAATGTCATCTTATTCAAGCCATTTAATTCAACCGGTGCAATATCTCTTAAGCAATCTTTTTCAACCATGATTTCTTTAGTGGGCCCTAACCCACAGGTCTTTTCCCAGGATCTTACCTGACTCTTCTAATTTTTCTGGAGTTATACTCAAATTCTCTTTAAAGTGTGACGTAAGAATGATTCCCATCAGTCACATGCCTTCTCCAAGATCGCTTTCAAATTCTTGTTCATCATTGTTTCAACCTTTTTAATTCTTCATTCCGGAGTGCCTCAACAATTCATGGTGGTGTATCTCATCGTCTTCTCAGTTTTTGAAGACCCGAAGACGAGTTCCTCTTGAATCCTTATCCGTTCTTCAAGATTCGTGGTTCTAGATTCATGCCATCCTCATTATTGTTCTGATTGTGAGGAATTCTTTTATACCATCCGAAGCATTTCATGAATTCTTTTCATTTGTGATCCTCCGAAGGCCATCATTTCAGAAGATTTCTTCGTTCTCAGTTTTCAACTTCGTCCTCCAAATATTCTTCATTGATGCCTCTTCGTTCGTCTCCATATTTTTACGATGGTGTTATGTCATTCTTGATAATTTTCCTCCATGTTTCATGATTCACGAGTTATCAAGAATGAGATATTTAAACCCAGCATTTTCCTTGTTCAGGAGATCTTTTCAACCCTTTAATTATTCGTTGGAGTTATCTTGGGTTATAATTCACCTAAAAGCTTTCCTTGAGAATTGTTGCTAATTATGGTGCTTATAATGACCCAAGTTCTTCATTTATCATTCCGGTGAATTAAGTTTATCGTCTCCTTGTTGATCTCAATCAAATCAATTGTTTAAGTTAGTGGCTGGCTGTCACCTCTTAATTTTGAGATGTTTTCCATAAGCCCACATCAAGTTTATTCTTTTCGTTGTTGATTTTTCCAACAACTCCGTTCAACCCTTCTTCGTAAGGATGCTCTTTCAAATTCAATTTTGAGAGAAGTTGTCATTTTCTTCTCCATTCTTTTCTTTCATTGATTTATATGTTATTCTTTCATTCCGGAGGCATTGTGATGTTGCTCTCTCCAAACCCTCATCTCGTTTTATCGAGATGATGTTCTTTCCTTGTTTGTCCATTTAACCGGAGTATTATGTCCTCCATTCAAGTTCCGTCATCTTATCTAGTTTTGCCTCTCTTTTCAACCGGAGTGCTGTCTGAAGCCTTCCTTACCCCTTGTGCCATTCTTTCAATGTTCCGGAGGCTGTGTGTTGTTGTTTTCATCAAGTATCTTCCCAACTTGACAAGTTCTTGTTAATTCCTTCCATTTTCAGACGGAGTGCTGTCCAAATTCTGTCATTCTTATTCCTTGGCTATACCATTGCAGTTTCATATTCTTTTGGTTTGTAAACTCTTGTTCATGTCTTTCAACCTCTCAAGGTTCTCGTAATGTTCCTTGTTCCTCTTTTCCAACGGAGTGTTTCATCTTCGTTCATCTCCATTCTGTTCTTTCTTTCAAGATTGTTTAACCTCTCAAGGTTCTTTGGCTTCACTCGTTTGTCAAAGAAGCAACTTTGTTTTACCTCTTCCTCTTCTTTTTATCCGGTGCCATCTCTAGGATCTCGGGTCGAGATCCTCTGTTAGTGTGGGAGAGTTGTGACGCCGGAAGACCGACGTCCCAGAAGATTCCAGAAGATTCCAGATGTTCCGGGTTCTCCCGTGTGTTTCATTTGTGCTTGCGTTATTTATTTTTGCATTGCATCATGTCATCATGCCATCATGTCATTAATCTTTTGCATCTCAACTTAAATAAATCGTGTGGACCTTCGGTCCATTTAAATCGAGGGAAGGATGACTTCTCTTTATAACATATCCTCCCAATATTTAGGGAGCTATATTATAAATATTCCATTTGTTTGGAATTAACCAACACACTTGCATATTTTCCCCATGCCTCTTAATTCAAGTTTCACCGTCAAAAACCTTGTCTATATTTCTTTTCCCGTTTATCGAGGTTCCTCCAAAATCCTCAACATTTTTGGACTCTTCAAATACCCCCATTCCTATTCAAATCATTTGAATTTAATTCAAATGAGTTCGCTTTTATCTCTTGCATTCTTGCCTCTCCTAATTTTCGTGGACCGTGGACATTTTTGTGAGTCCGGGAAGATAATCCTCTTGCCCAAATTCTTCCCCTTCCTTTCTTCTCTTTTTCTTCTTTGCTATTTATTTACTGTTTTGAGAAATGGCAGGAGAGAGAAGAAGAAGAGCAGCCGCAGCGGGCCTCCACCCCAGCAGCCCAGCCGGCCTGCTAGGCCCATCAGCCACCAGCCCAGCTTGGGCCTCCACCATCCCTCAGGCCGCAGCGCTCTCCCTAACCCTACCCCGATTCCCTCATCCCCTCGATCTCCTCCCAGTCCCCCTCGCGCCGCCAGAGCCGAACCCTTCCTCCCATCGAGCATCGGGCCAGGAGTCCCGAGCCCCAGCGCGTTCGTCCGAGCCCTCCTCCCTTCGTTCCCCGCTCCTCCGCACCATCTTCCTCGTTCCTCTGGCCTCCAGCGCCTCCAACAGCGCCTGGCGCCCACGAGCCGGCCTGGCCGGCCAGGAGCCGCCCTGCCTCGGCCAGGAAGCCGCCGTCGCGTCCCCGCCATGTACCACCACCGGCCGCCTCTTCAATCCCCGAGCACCCCGAGTCCCAGCGCCGGCCGCCACCTCGCCGAGCGGAGTCGCCCGCCTCGCCTCCGCGCCAGGAGCTGAGCCCCAACGCCGCCCTCCTCGTCCAGTGCGACGCCCGGCCTCGTCAGGGCCTCCTCGCCTCGCCGTGGCGCCCGCTCCCTCCTCTCCAGCGCCATGACGACCTCGTCCCTGCTGCCTCGCCAATGTCAAGCCGCGTTGGTCGCCTCTGTTTCGGCTGCTGCCAGCGAGCAGCTCCCCGATGACCATGGAGTCCCGAGACCGCCATGTTCTTTTTTTGTTGTTTGTTGCTGTTGTTTTTCACCAAGTGCACCGCAGGCAAGACCCGGTCTCCGAACATCAAGTACCTCTACACATGACCCGAACCTCTACGAGTGTGTACATCTACAGAAAAACGAGCTCCGTGAACGACTACCGTCGCCGTGTACCACTATCGTCGCCAAGACCCGCAAGTTCAACTACGACTCGAGACCGAGACCGGCAAGTACCACGACGGCCCCGAACGCCTACGAACCATGTACGACTACCGTCGCCGAAGGCCGTCGAGTGAACAACTACCGTCGCCCCGAAGATGTTGGTTTCATCAAGTACCTCTCCGAACGTGAACACCTACTTCCTCTACGAATCGCGAGAACGGCTACATAACGAGTACCTCTACGGAACGACTACTTCCTCTACGACCCGTGTACCACTACTTCCACTACGTCCCTCGACGACTCGATCCGCTTCGAGAACGAACGCTTCGAAGGTATAACCCCGAGATGACCCGAGAACGTTTGCATGTGTTGTATGAAATGTTTCCCTTGTGTGCTCCGTGCCCGTTTCTTCCTTTTGTCATGCTCCTCGGTTGCCTCGTCGCCGACTCGTGGGAACCCGGTGACGGGATCACCCTACCTTTCTTCTTGTTTCGCCCGCTCTCCGTCACCTTTTGCACCGGTCTCTCACCAAATTACCGGAACCGAGATGTTGCGTTGCATCATTTTCAGATCGTTGCCGTGGCACCTTTTTCCTTCCACCACGGTGACAAATACTTCATATCTTCTTCATGTCCTCTTTTAAAAAATTGCATAAACTTGATCATGTCATCTGCATCATGTTAACAACATTATAATGTGTGTTTGTTGTTGCTTAAAATTGCTAAACATGCTCATGGGGATTTTTCCCGGAATTGTTGTTGTTATTTTCCGGCCTCATTTAAACTTGCCTAAATAGGTAGTTTGTTTTGCTTCACCTCTTGCCATGTTAACAAACATTTAACCTTGTCTTGTAAATAAACGAGAGTCAATTAAATAATTAAATGTGGTGTTTCGTCAATATGCAACTCGTTGCATATTGAGCTCCACTTAACTTGTAGTACTTGTTTGTGCACTTTGCCATGCCATGCATAATTAAACCGGACATGCATCATGCTTGGATGTGCATCGTATGCCATGTTTATGCTTGAGTATTTACCGTGTTGTTTGCTTCTTTTCGGTTGCTTCTCTTGTTAGCTTCGGTTTCGTTCCGGAGTTGTGAGGATTCGCTCGACTATGTTGCTCCGTCTACTTCATGGACTTGTTCTTCTTCCTTGCGGAATCCCAGGCAAGATGATCATACCCTTGGATACCTTTACTACCATTGCCATGCTTAGTTGTCTCGATGCTATAGTTACATGTCGCGCTACCCATCTTTATGTCAGCCTCTCCTTGTTGCCATGAAACCTCTAACCTTTTGACACCTTCCTAGCAAAACCACTGTTTGGCTATGTTACCCGCTTGCTCAGCCCCTCTTATGCGTTGTTAGTTGTAGGTGAAGATGAAGATCGTTCCTGGAGGGAACTTGTTGTTTGTTATATCACAATATCTATAATTACTATTAACACACCTATATACTGGGCATGGGTGGAAGGCTTGGCCTTTTGCTCGGTGTTTTGTTCCACTCATGCCACCTTAGGCACCGATAAACCGGCATTATGTTCCTTGATTTTGCGTTCCTTACACGATGGGTGGATGGGGACCCCTTGACAGTTCGACTTTGAATAAAACTCCTCCAGCAAGGCCCAACATTGGTTTTAATTTGCTCATAATAACAACTTAATTAATTAATTAAATTTGCATAGGGGGTCATGTCCCCGGGTTCTTAATTCTACATAACAGGGGGGCAGTGCTGATGGTGTTGGTCCCAAATAGAGTCGTGTGTGGCGTCCCCCCCTTGGAAACTTGGGGTTTGGCCGCTGTACGCTGTGCTCATCCGGTCGTGGCCTGAGACGAGATACGCGCGGCTACTATCAGGGTGTCGGCACGCCGGGAGGTCTTGCTGGACTTGTTTTACCATTGTCGAAATGTCTTATGCACCGGGATGCCGAGCCTGATCGGATTTCCCTAAGATAAGGAGTGATGATATTATATTTATCACTTCAGCTAATCGTGAGAGCTTGTGATGGGCTAAGTTGGGACACCCCTGCAGGGTTATGATCTTTCGAAAGCCGTGCCCGCGGTTATGTGGCAGATTGGAATTTGTTAATGTCCGGTTGTAGAAAACTTGACAGAGGATCCGAAGTAAAACACACAACTGTGTGAGTAACTGTGACTGTCTCTTTTCACTTTGAGAAGAGAACACGGTGGGGTTATGTTTGACTCGTATGTAGTTCAGGATCTTTAGCGATCACTACTTTTGCGACCGTTTGCGTAGATGCTCATCTTATTCTTGTACTCGTAAGCTAGCCACCATATTATGCTTAGCCGCTGCTGCAACCTCACCACTTTACCTCTTCCTACCCCTCAAAGCTTTGCTAGTCTTGTTACCCATGGTTATGGGATTGCTGAGTCCTCGTGGCTCACAGATACTACAACACCAGATGCATGTTCAGCCGAGATGATGCAGGAGCTGGTTCAAGTACTTCATCGGGAGTTCGATGAAGAGAGTGGCCGTTTGCTTGTGACGTTTCGATGATCAGTAGTGGTTTCTACAAGGATTCGATCTAGACCTGTGGCTTTATGTTGTTTTGGTATCTTTCTTTTGGATCTTCGCCCGTAGTCGGGTTGTGATGTTTTGGATGATGTTTTGCTTTTGTAATGTATTGTGTGAAGTGGCGAGTGTAAGCCAACTATCTCCTTTTGCATTTTAATCCCCCCTTTTACATGAGTCGTGCAAAGATACCAAACTTGAGATCATTCTAGAATGGGCTTATACCTTTAAGTCGTGCCTCGACACGTAGGAGGTATAGTCCCATCCTGGGCATTACACAACCGCCGCTTCCCTCCTCTCCTCCCTGCCCCAGCACACTCCGGTCGCACCTCGCGCATGAGCCGCCATGGCCCGGTCGTGCTCACCGCGCCCGCGCCTCGCATCGGGCCTACCCTACTCCGACGACCACCTGTTATCCCGCGGCGCTGCGACTCGTGCAGCCTCACCCCTGTCCGGGCTGCTTGCCGCCACGACCGTCCTTTGCGAGCACTGCTGTTGCAGCCCGCGACCCCCTTGCAGGCCTCCGCCCGACCAACTCCAGCCGTGCTCGTCCTCGCCCGGCCGCGCCACCGCGCCCACCCCGCGCCGCCGCTTGCCGCCAGCGCCCCACCGTTCCTCACCGAGGCCAGCCGGAGATCTGCCGCTCTCCTCGCCGCGACCACCCGCACCCATGCATCGCCACCGCACGCTCTGCCGTGCGCGCGCCACGCTCGCCGATGCCCGCTCGCGTGCACTTCGCTTCCCCCGCCGCCGCAGCGCCCGCCCTCATTGCTGCCGTGGCCGCTCGTCGCCCCTGACCTCGCCCCGCGGCCGCCGTGGCTAGCGCCGCCCCTGGCCAGCATCGACGCCACCGGCGCCCACGCCCGCTGGCCGCGCCGGGACAATCCCCGCGCGACCTGCCCTTTCGGGCGACGCCTGTCGCGCCCGTTCGGGCGTCCGCATGCCCGCTAGGCTCCTCGAGAGCCAGTGCCTAACGGGGCCCCTGCCCCAGACGATTAAAAAAAGATAGAAAAAGAAAAAATAATAGTAATACAATTAACAATTTAATTAATTAATTAAATAAGTTATTTAATTAAGGTTAATTAACTTAGCCTAATCAACCTATCTAATTATAGTAATTAAATCTGCTATAGTGCAGTGACAATGATAGTGGGACCCACATTCTAGTTTGACCAAGTTAAATGCACTGCCGACTGCTGACATCATGCTGATGTCATGCTGATGTTGTAAACCTATTTTTCGAATTATTTAAATAATAATAATTCCATAAAATGATTAAATCTTTAATAAATAATATAAAATAAACCGTATCTCAGATGAAAATACTTTGTACATGAAAGTTGCTCAGAACGACGAGATGAATCCAAATACATATTCCGTTCATCTGCCACGCATCCCTAGCATAGAAAACATGCAACAATCCATCTCGGATCCGTTTGTCCGAAAATGTCAAACACCGGGAATACTTTCCCAGATGTTTTCCCCTTCACCGGTATCACCTATCCCTGTGTTAGCTCACCCCTGGCACCGCGTATTGCCTTGTTATATTATGTGATGCTATTGTTTCTCTATTATTTATTTGTTTCCTCTTTGTTGCTTCTTTTCGGTAGACTCCGATACCGCGATAGACCTCGAGACTGATGCTACCTCAGTGATCGACTGCATCGACGATGACCCCTCCTTCTCGTTTGAGCTTCCAGGAAAGCCAACCCCCCTTGATCACCAGATATCGCCCATTCTCTTCTCTCTTATTCTTGCATTAGGTTTGCAACTGTTGATGATTCGATAACTCCTATTCTGTTGCATAGCCTATCATTGCTGCTACCCTGTTGATACCTTTACATGCTATCCTAAATGCTTAGTATAGGATGCTAGTATTCCATGAGTGGCCCTACATTCTTGTCTGTCTGCCATGCTATACTATCGGGCCGTGATCACTCGGGTGGTGATCACGGGTATATACTAAATACATATTATACATGATACTTGTTGTCACTAAAGTCGGGTCGGCTCATAGAGTACCCGCAAGTGATTCATGGATTGGGGGCTGAAAGGACAGGTGGCTTTGTCCAGGTAGTGGTGGGCCTGGGTTCCCGACAGCCCCCGAGTGGATCTTTGTGGCGGAGCGACATGGCAGGTTGAGACACCCAGTCGAGAGGTGGTCTGGCCCTGGTCGTTGTCCGTGGTTATTTCATAATGACATGCTTAACGAGTTTGGATATTTGATCTGAGTTTGGCCACTAGCCTATACGCACTAACCAACTACGTGGGAATAGTTATGGGCTCTCGACGTCGTGGTATCAGCCGAAGCCTTCCTGACGTCAGTGACTGAGCGGCGCGCGCCGGGTTGGACCGCGTAACGCAACTTCCTTAGTAATAGAGGTTGCTAGGTCTGCTCATCGGCCGCGTAGGCAACGTGCATGTGTGCAATGGGCGATGGGCCCAGACCCCTTCGCGCATGGGGTTTAGACAGGCGTGCTGACCTCTCTGCTGTGCTTAGATAGGGCTGTGTAATGCCCAGGATGGGACTATATCTCCTACGTGTCGAGGCACGACTTAAAGATATAAGCCCATTCTGGAATGATCGCAAGTTTGGTACCTTTGCACATCTCATGTAAAAATAGGGATGGAAAACTGAAAAGATAGTTGGCTTACACTCGCCACGTCACACAAATTCATTACATATCCACTCATCATTCAAATAAACATCACATCCCATCTAAGGGTAAAGATCCAAATGACAAGATACCAAACATAACATTAAACCACATGTCTAGATCGAATCCTAGTAGAAGCTCTACTGATCAACCGGATAGTTCACATAGTAACGGCTACGCTCCTCGTCATACTCCCAGTCTAGCTCAGTGCCATCGCCTGTGTAGCTCACCATCGTACCTGCATCTGGGGTGTTCAAGTAACTGTGAGCCACAGAGGACTCAGCAATCCCGTTCCCGGGTAACACGACTATCCCAGCCTTGGGTGTGGAACAAGGCTGAAGAAAGAACAAGAGGTTGCAGCAGCACTAGCCTAGCTTACGTAAAAGAGAGCGAGAAGAGAAGGTGCCTCGGTCGAGAGATGATCACGAAGTGATCCTAACTAAAACAAGTCAAACATAACCCCACCGTGTTCACTTCCCGAATCCCTTTCGGAAAATGACCGTCACGGTACTCACGATGGTAGTGTATTGGAACATGGTGTCAAGTTTTCTACAACCGGATATTAACAAGCTCCCATCTGCCACATAACCGCGGGCACGGCTTTCGAAAGTTCATAACCCTGCAGGGGTGTTCCAACTTGGCCCATGACAAGCCCACGATCCGCGGAGTCGCAACTCCAAGGTGGGAAGGCCCGAGTATTCTCAGAATCCCGTGCTCAAGATACTCCGATTAAGGTAAGGCTAATCCAGCAAATCCTCCCGGCGTGCCGACACCCTGACAGTAGCCGCGCGTATCTAGTCTCAAGCCACGACCGGATGGGTGATCCCACAGGTTTTTACCAGACCTTGAGTTCCCTCGAGGTGGCCCCGCGTAACCCCCAGTTCGGACCAACACTCATGTGGAGCACTGGCCCGGGGTTGTTGATTAAGAAGAGGGTTAATTACTTCCGATGCAAGTTTTTAGTTATTAGGCAAATAGTACCAATGTTGGGACTTGCTGGAAAAGACTTAGCACTTAGCGGTTTATCGAGGGGGTCCCATAACCCCAACCGTGTGAGGAACGCATAATCAAGGAACATAACACCGGTTTATACGGTTCCTAAGGCGGCATGAGTGGAACAAAACACCAAGCAAAAGGCTTAGCCTTCCACCCATTACCAATATATAGATGATTTCATTTAATAATTAATATAGTGTGATATCCCAACGAGCTTCAACAAGAAGACAGAATCTCCAATCTTCTCCTGCAACTAACAATGCTATAAGAGGGGCTGAGCGAAGCCTACGTATAGCCAATCAATGGTTTGCATAGGTAGGGTGGTTAAACAGGTTCATGGTTACAAATAGGAGGCTGACAGGAAAAACATGGGCATCGAGGCTAAACTATAGATCGAGACTTCTAGCAATAGGCAAAGATAGTAATGTTATCGGGGTTCGGTCATCTTGCCTGAAGAGTTGTCGATGGGATCGTAAGAGGGGTCCTCGTTCTCAACCTCGGTAGTAACCTCGTGCTCGTACTCGTACTCGGTCTCAGCTTCCGGCTCTACTCAAACACAAGAACACAAGGCAACGAATCAAACAAGATGTAATGCACAGAAAAATTACTGGATGCATGACTGATGCACTATGGAAGCAAAACAGATGCACTATGGAAGCACAGAAAGTCTACTTAGGAAGCACAGTGTTACAGCACAACAATATGCATCAAGCAAAATGCTTCAAAACATGATAACAATAGGATAATATAAGTCTACATGCAAAATCACACAAGTTACATATAGGACTTGCTCAAAACGGAGCAACGGGCTAAAAGTTACACCCGAAACAATAAACATGCACAAGTTGAAAATAACAGCCACATAGCAACTTCGGAGCAAGAGATAAATAGTCTACAGCACTCAAACATCATGGCAAGGAGCATGGACATAAAGTAGACATCTCCTACAGCAAACAATTCCACTGGAGCATCCCCAAAGGAGCCATGGATCAATAGCAACAAGCTATGACATATTGAACTTGACAACAAAATCCTGACAGCAGTAATTTGTTGCAACTTGGGAGCAAAAGTTAAATATGCTACAACCACTCAAATAAGCATGTGAGAGCATGAATGGATAGTCAACAACTTATACAACAAGGAGTCACCAAGAATCACTCCAAAACTATCATGGACCTGCCTAGAACAACAAGCAAACATGGCATCTGGAAATTACAGATTCCAGACTTAGTGAAATTTCACCAAGTGTTAAACAGCAGTTTCATCATGGCATCTTTGAGAGCAAGTTTAAGTCACCTCAAAGAAAAGCATGGCAAGTGGTAAGCACCACAGCAAAGTACACATGATGGTGAATCCAAAACATCTAAGAATGCATCAAGGGGACAAACACATCAATAGCAACGAGTTCCTCTACGAGGCATCTCGTAACAAGTCTAACGACATAACATCCACATAGCGCTTTGCAAAGGAGATAAGCATGGCAAGATGAAATCTATCATGCAAGCTAAAGCAATCAACATGTAGAGCATCTCAAGACGAACATGTGGACATATCATTTGCATCATTTGGATAAACATGCACCAAGTTATCACATTGCAAAGATGGCATGAAAACAACTACTAATAGCAGTTTATAACAAGTAGCACTCTTCTCATGAAGATAAAGACATCTAGATGACCTCAAACATGCATGGCACAATGGAACAAATCGTAGTACAAGTCTCCACGAACATTTTGACATATCATTTGCTCAAATCGGACCATCACACAAAAAGTTATCCACGTTGCAAAAGAGCATCAGACAACTAAATTAACTAGGGACGTAGAAAAAAACAGACTACCTCAGGGGTCAATGGATCTGGTCAAACGGTCAAACGGGCCCGGCGGGGAGCGGGCTGGCGGATCCACCGCGGAACGGGCCGAAGCGGAGCGGGCGCTGGCGACTAACGGGCCCGCGGGCGCCAGATCGGGCCGACCCGTTAGGCTGGATCGGCCGGAGGGACTGGATCGGGGATCCTCCCGAGCGGCGGCGGCGCCCTGGCCCGCGGCTCCTGGCCGGAGGGGCGGAAGGAGGCGGCCCGGCCGGCGAGGCCTGGCCGGAGGAGGCGGAGGAGCCCGGCGGGGCGCGGCGCCGGCGAGGCCCGCGGCGGCGGGGGCCAGGCGATGGCCGGGCAGCGGGCGGCGGAGGAACCCGGCCGACGGCGAGGCGGAGGCCGGTGGCGGAGGCGGAGGCCGGCGGCGGAGGTCCGGCGCGGTGGCGAGCTGGAGGGACCGGGCGGCGGCGCGAGGGAGCTCCGGCGGCGGGGTTGGAGGAGCGGCGGCGGCGTTGACCGGAGGAAGAAGACGACCTCGGGCCCGCGCGTCGGACGGAAGCACGGCCCGCGGCCTTCGGAAGCACGGCGACGACCTCAGAAGCACGGTTTCTGGGACGTCGGAAGCACGAATTTTCAACGGTGGAAGCACCGGGATTCAACGGTGGAAGCACCGGCGGTGAACTGTGGAAGCATTAGGGTTTCAGACGCGAAAATTGGGGGAGATGGACGTTTATATAGGCACAAGGAGCTAGGGTTGTCCAAATGAGGTGAGGTTTTCAGCCACACGATCACAATTGGATGGCCTAGATGAAGGGAGGGGTTTGGGTTGGTTTGGTGGGCTGTTGGAGGGGTGTCTTGGGCCTCAAAGAGGGGGTACTTTCAGCCCACGAGAATAACTGTTGGAGTAGCAAACGAACTCCAAACGCGACGAGATTTGACAGGTGGGTTACACACACCAAAACAACATCGCACGACAAGACTCACAACAAATCAGAAACGTTACACGGCCAAACATCAAGTAGGACTAGGAGATGCCACGGACACGTGAGAGAGCTCCGGAACTCGAAACGGACAACGGAAAGGAACGAGTGGGACCGGATGCAAACGACAACACAAATGCAATGCAATGCACATGACAACATGATATGAATGAATGAACACACGTACACGACAAAAAGACGAAAACCCGAAAAGACAAAGAACCCGGAATGCAATTGATGGAGCCAAAGATATTATATATTGCCCAAAAGGGAAAATATTACATCCGGGGCATTACAAACTCTCCTCCACTACAAAAGGATCTCGCCCCGAGATCTAGGACTGGAAAAAGGAAGGGTACTCGGAATGAAGGAGATCTTCTCGTTCCCACGTAGCTTCTCGGTCGGTATGGTGTGACCACTTGACTTTCAAGAATTTGATGGGCTTGTTGCGGGTCTTGCGCTCGGTTTCTTCGAGAATAGCTACTGGGTGCTCTCGGTAAGACAAATCTTGTTGAAGATCAATCTCCTCAAACGGAATGGTGCGTTCAGGAGTCTTGAAGCACTTGCGGAGTTGAGACACATGAAACACATCATGAACATTGGCGAAGTTGGAAGGGAGCTCAAGTTGATAGGCTAGATCGCCTCTTTTGCCAAGGATCTTGAAAGGCCCGACGTATCTAGGAGCAAGCTTTCCTTTGATACCGAATCTTTGGGTGCCTTTCATCGGAGAAACACGGAGATAGACATGATCCCCAATGTTGAAGGCCAAATCACGATGCTTGCCGTCATAGTAGCTCTTCTGACGCGACTGAGCGGCCTTGAGATTCTCACGTATGACTTTGCACATCTCTTCGGCTTCTGAGATCAAGTCATTGCCAAGAAGTTGACGTTCACCAGTCTCGGACCAGTAGAGAGGGGTACGGCACTTTCTGCCATAGAGGATTTCAAACGGATCTTTGCCGGCACTTGCTTGGAAGCTGTTGTTGTAAGAGAACTCGGCAAACGGAAGGCAATCTTCCCATTTCATGCCAAAAGATATGGCACAGGCTCTGAGCATGTCTTCTAGAATCTGATTCACTCGCTCGACTTGACCACTAGTCTAAGGGTGAAAAGCAGTGCTGAACCTGATCTTAGTGCCCATGGCAGACTGAAAGGAGTCCCAGAACTTAGAAGTGAACAAACTTCCACGGTCTGAGGAGATAACTTGAGGAATGCCATGTAAAGACACAATTCTGGAAGTGTACAACTCTGCCAATTGAGCAGCATTGATGGATTCTTTGACTGGAAGGAAGTGAGCGACTTTGGTAAGCTTGTCAATCACCACGAAGATAGAATCATTCCCTCTCTTGGACTTAGGGAAACCAGTGACGAAATCCATCTCAATGTGGTCGAATTTCCACTCGGGAATAGGAAGAGGTTGGAGAAGACCGGCTGGACGTTGATGCTCTGCCTTCACTCTTCTGCAAACATCACATTCATTCACGAATTGGGCAATCTCCCTTTTCATGCGAGTCCACCAGTAAGATTGCTTGAGGTCTTGGTACATCTTGGAACTGCCTGGATGAATGGAAAGGAGGGAATCATGTGCTTCGTCCATTATGAGCTTCCTGAGATCACCTTTTGGAACCATGAGTCTGTCCTCGAAGAACAAGGTATCTCTCTCATCAACGCGATAGCACTTGTATTTAGGAGTACCCTTTGCAATACCATGTTTCACTTTCTGCACCATAGCATCACTGAGTTGGGCCTCACGGATCTGTTCTTCCAAGGTAGGAGCAACTTGAAAATTTGCAAGAAAACCTTGCGGAACAACTTGGAGGTTGAGTTTCCTGAATGCTTCACAAAGCTCAGGCTGGAACGGCTTGATAAGGAGGCTGTTGCAATATGCCTTTCTGCTCAAAGCATCTGCAATCACATTCGCCCTGCCCGGTGTGTATTCAATGCTTGGATCATACTCTTGGATCATTTCGACCCAACGAGTCTGGCGGAGGTTCAGATTCGGCTGTGTGAAGATGTACTTCAAGCTCTTGTGATCGGTGAAGATGTCGACTTTTCTGCCCAACAGAAGGTGTCTCCACGTAATCAAAGCATGTACCACAGCTGCTAGTTCAAGATCATGTGTGGGGTAGTTCTTCTCACTTGGCTTCAGCTGACGAGAAGTGTAAGCCACAATTCTCTTGTCCTGCATTAGCACACCACCAAGTCCTTGAAGAGAAGCATCACAGAATACTTCGTAGGGCTTGGACTCATCTGGAGGAGTAAGAAATGGAGCAGAGACGAGCTTTTCTTTGAGAGTTTTGAATGCCACTTCACAATCTGGAGACCAGTAGTACTTGACATTCTTCTGCAGCAAGTTGGAAAGAGGCTTGGCAATCTTGGAGAAGTTCTCAACGAACCTTCTGCAATAGCTGGCAAGACCAAGAAAGCTTCGGAGTTGCTTGACGTTCTGAGGAGGTTCCCAGTTGACAATTGCTTCAACTTTCTCGGGGTTCACCGCAATACCGTCAGCGGAGATGATATGGCCCAGATACAAGAACTTATCGAGCCAAAATTCGCACTTGGAGAACTTGGCATAGAACTTATGTTCACGGAGTCTGTCGAGAACCAGACGGAGGTGCTTTTCGTGATCTTCTTCGTTTTTGGAAAATACCAAAATGTCATCCAGATACACAAGCACAAACTCGCCGGTGTAGGGGTTGAAAATGTAGTGCATCATTCTCGAGAAGGTAGGTGGAGCATTGGCGAGACCAAAAGACATGACTGTTTACTCATAGGAGCCGTAGCTCGTTCTGAAGGCAGTCTTGGGGATATCTTCTTCACGAATTCGAATTTGGTGATAACCCATTCGGAGATCGAGCTTAGAGAACACTTTAGCTCCTTTGAGCTGCTCAAACAATGCATTGATGTTGGGGAGCGGATACTTGTTCTTTATTGTCTTCTTGTTCAATGGCCGGTAATCAACGCAGAGGCGCTCCGTGCCATCCTTCTTCTTGACAAATAAGACACCACAGCCCCAAGGAGACGTACTAGGCCTGATCAGACCCATACACTCCTGTTCATCAAGCTGTTTCTTGAACTCCTTCAACTCTTTAGGAGAGAGCTTATACGGACGCCGGCATGCTGGCTCAGTACCAGGCTCGAGTTCAATGACGAATTCCACTTGACGGTGTGGAGGCATGCCTGGAAGTTCTTCAGGAAAAACGTCTTCGTATTCGTTAACCACCGGAATTTGAGATATGGCATTAGTCTCGCCCTTGTCATTGAGAGAGAAAAGCCTGATTGTGTTATCCCTGGAGGCAAAGATTATCACATCTTCATCAGGATGAGTAATCTTGACTTCCTTGTTTGCACAATCAATGTGAGCGTCATGCTGAGAAAGCCAATCCATCCCGAGGATGAGGTCAATGTCGGAATTGCCGAGAACCACCGGAGAGGCCAGAAATCGATAATCACCCATGCGAATAGATACATCCGGAGCATATATACGAGAATGCATCAATTTACCCGGAGAAACAACTGATAATTCCTTTGGCAAACTTTTGATGTCAACATTGTGCTTGGATGCAAATGGTTGAGACATGAAAGAACATGAAGCACCCGAATCAAACAAAACTTTAGCAGGGATAGAGTTAACTGGAAGGTTACCCAAAATGACATCAGAAGAATTCTCTGCTTGCGCTGCATTCATCAGATTCACCCTTGCAGACTTCGGATTATGCTTGACAATAGCTGTGCTGACAGGTGGAGGAGGCGGAAGGCGCCTTGGGTTGGGGCACTTGTTAGCATAGTGACCTTTCTGAGTGTACTTGTTGCAGACCACTTCTGAGAGAGGACGGTAATGAGTAGCACTTGACTTGGAACCTTGAGACTGAAACTTTGACTGGTTGCTTGGGTTGGGTGGGTGGGAGAAACCACGGCCACTAGAGTTCTTGTTGTTGTTGTAGGGAGCTCGGATCACTGGAGGAGGAGGAGGAAGCCAAAATTTCTGTTGCTTCGCGACCACTTGAGAAGATGAGGAGGAGTGAACGGCATCTCGAATCCTCTTTTTGGAAGCCTCCATCTTGAGCTGGGCTGCCTTTTGCTTAAGCGCCATGTTATAGAATTTGTCAAACTCATCAGGCTCGAACAAGGTGAGAGCAAGTTGAAGTTCATCCTTGAGACCTCCACGGAACTGATAGATCTTGCTCTTGGCATCTGGTATGTCTTGCTTGGCATAGCGGGCAAGGTTTTGGAACTTGACATTATACTGGTAGACAGTCATTGATCCTTGCTTCAGGTTGCGGAATTGCTCACAGATACCCTCGATGACACCTGTTGGAATGTGGTGAGAGCGAAAGTCCTTGCAGAAATCATACCAAGAGATCACACGCCCTTCTCTGGAGTCTTTGTACTGCTGCCACCAGTCAGCTGCTTGGTCCTTGAGTTGAAAGGCTGCAAATTTCACATAGTCCTCAGGCCTTACGTTGCTGCACTCAAAATGCTTCTTGATATCGGTTATCCAATCTTCAGCATCGAGAGGGTCGACACAGTAACTGAAAGCCTTTGGTTGATTGGCCAAAAACTGGTTGAGCGTAGCATGGTGCTGTTGGTTGAAGAAATTGCCTTGGTTCCCTGGAGCACCCTGATTTGCTTGATTTGCTTGCATTTGCTGCATCATCTGCATCAACATCTGGGTGTTCTGGTTTGTAGTCTGCATAATCGCTCTCCAGGCCTCAGACAGAGGAGGAGGGGAAGGAGGACGATCTGGAACCTCTTCACCCTCTGGGTTAGCATTGGGAACCCGTTTCGGAGCCATCCTGAAATAGATGACCACCAATCAGCAATTTGATTGAAAGAAGGTATAAGCTGAAACAACGGATAGCAATGCAACATAGTCTTCACAAGAATCATTCGAACAAGAGGAACTAATGAAATTCTCAGTTTAATGATAACAACAATCTTCACGAGAAGCCACTGGGAGATAAAAGGTAATTAAGAAAAACAGCAAGGTACAGATGTAACAAACACAAGATAGGAGCTTCGTTCGACATCTTTGTGCTGTAAGATTATGGAACGTGTTACAAAAGGGTTTTGCAATCCCCAGATCAGCATAGCCAAGGACCCTTTAAGATGCAACTCCCAATCGGAACATCAGCCATAAAACCACTTCACTCAATGTAGAACCCCAAACTCCGTAACCTGCATTCGTTGGAAGAATGCCTACGATCTACTAGATGAACCCACCTATTAATTTCCGAAAGTTCCCAGTTATGCAATCAGGTGTTGGGGATACAGGGGAAGCATCGCGCACCCAACTCTAATCCTACATCCAGCTATATCCATCCTTCAACACATAACCAGTCGTTTTCGGAAACCGTCTACCTCGGACCTTCGAAAAGCATCCACTATACAAAGCTATGGCAATACTCCCGAACTACCTCCCCAGTACTGGGTGATGTCGGGGTTATCTTGCCACTAACCGTATAGGAGAGTTTCCGATGTTGGCCGTCTTAAGTATTCTAGTATTGCCGTGATATGCTTGTGACGACAATACCCCGAAGCTCAACTCCCCGGGACACTGCCACAACCCCTAATGTCAGGAGGCATCGAGAACAATATTCTCGTCACAAATACATCGAAACAATCCAACAATACTCGCGGGATTCCTAAAAAAAATTGGTGCAATTTTTGAAAGTAGGAGAGGCAAGAGTAATCGTCAGGAGTCCTCACTAGAATGAAAAGAGATGAGGAGCAAAGAAATCCTACTCTCCGATATAAATATAGGACTCAAAACATTTTCAGTTTGTGCCTAGACTCAACCGTCAACGATTCGATCAATCAGTGGGGGCTTCTAGGTCAGAGAAGGCTCTGAATACCAACTTGTAATGCCCAGGATGGGACTATATCTCCTACGTGTCGAGGCACGACTTAAAGATATAAGCCCATTCTGGAATGATCGCAAGTTTGGTACCTTTGCACATCTCATGTAAAAATAGGGATGGAAAACTGAAAAGATAGTTGGCTTACACTCGCCACGTCACACAAATTCATTACATATCCACTCATCATTCAAATAAACATCACATCCCATCTAAGGGTAAAGATCCAAATGACAAGATACCAAACATAACATTAAACCACAGGTCTAGATCGAATCCTAGTAGAAGCTCTACTGATCAACCGGATAGTTCACATAGTAACGGCTATGCTCCTCGTCGTACTCCCAGTCTAGCTCAGTGCCATCGCCTGTGTAGCTCACCATTGTACCTTCATCTGGGGTGTTGAAGTAACTGTGAGCCACAGAGGACTCAGCAATCCCGTTCCCGGGTAACACGACTATCCCAGCCTTGGGTGTACACATTTGCGTGCATGATTAGTGTACGGACAAATCGGGGGGCGTCACAAGTTGGTATCAGAGCCGACTGCCTGTAGGAATCCCCCTTTACAACTCCTTGGCCGAAGTTGAGCCTAGTCTTTGAAAAACAAATTTACTAACTTGTTGTGTGGCTTACGGGCCCACATCACCAATGGATGGTATTAGGATCTTTTATTCCTTTTCTGTGCTCTGGGACTCTGATCTCTCTTCTATTCGGGTTAAATGATTTTCTAACTCTGACTCTAGGTTCTCGTAACTATTTCTCCCGGAGAGCCCTCATTTCGGAAGATCAACTACTTCGTCAGAAGATCCTGAGGGTATCCCTCGATATTTTCCCGAGACCCTTGTGCTCATCGCCTTTGCAATTCACTGCCATCGATATATCCCTATGGATATCTGTGTGCATTTGTCATTCTCATGATCGTTCCTCGTCACTCTTGTCGTTACAAGATGCCTTGAAATATTCTCCGTTGTCCCGAGAATCCTTTGAGTTACTGTCTTGTAGTTTTATTTCGCATGAAAACCCTTACGGTCATTTCCTCACATTATCGAGGATCCGTTCTTCTCAATTGTTCATATGTCTCACAAAATTCTTCGGAATACTTTACGATCTTCCGAAAATCCGTTGCAGCCTGTTACTCTTGAAATTCTTGCCTGCTGGCATTATGGTTAATTTCATATGACTAGTAGTCTTCGTTAACATCCCTTGTCTTAGCCATTTTGAGCCTATTGATTCAATGTGTGCATATTAGCCATTTTGAGCCTATTGATTCAATGTGTGCGTATGCACACAATCATCGGGTTATCCTTTTTGAATTATCTTTTCGGCTCACACGTCATTCCGGACATGAGTTGGTTCTCGATACTTCAAACCTTTTTGATTGTCCAACTAAGTGTTTTCAACTTATCCATCCTTGATCAGAGCATCTGCTTTTGATCCTTCGTTTTTTTGGAAACCATAATTTCTTTCTATTTAAGCATCCGACTAATCATGTGATCCTTGAAACTGATGCCTCTGCATTCTTCTTCCTCTGAGTGAGTACCGATAGTCACATTAGCTCCATTGTGGATCGCTCGATCCTTTGTTGAAATATTATCCGACAGTGTCCTTCGTATACAAAAAAAAACCTCGAGAAGATCTGTCCCTGATGCATAATACCTTCGGTAAATTGTATCCTCTTCTTTGACAACCATGCTCTCCCTTGGAGCTGGTGATATTTACTTTTGAAACTTGTGGTATATGTTACTAAGATGCCCGATGGGTGGAACCTATGCCTTCCCCTAATCTGTGAAAACCCGAAAGTTTTCACAAGTCATACTCTTCTGGTGTTCTACCAGTTAAAATTCCAACACTACAGTTTTATTAAAGCGAGAGGTGAATGAAATGATATGCATTAAAGAAGTGGGAGTCGACCTTCAGCTTTGTGTTCATGCCCATGAAAATGATGTAGACCATCTCGGAAGCTTCTTGCAAAATGATTATCCAGCTATACGATTTTTTTGAATTTCTTGAATTGATTCCTTACAATTATGGTTCCGACCATGCTGTCCTGATCTGATATATCTGATGGGAATTCATTCCAATTCCTCGTCTATTTTTGGCTAGGTTGAAGTATCTACTGCATAGGTCAATGACCTAGTTCAACTTCTATCGTGTTCTACCTTCAAGTTTTACCCTCTGATATCTCAAGGATATCATGCCTTTGCACTACACCTTTTGAACTGTTGATGAAGTAATACATTTGCTTGTCGTAATCACTCTACGGGTTCTAGGTTGCCGTCAACCGAGGACACCGTTTAGTAAATCAAATCCGCTATAAAAATTCAACACCCCTAGTAGATGTTACTGGGAAATTTTTAAACTCAATCTGGTTTTATTCCTAGACTATCGGGTACATCCCTTGTCTAGCTATCTTTGACTGTGCTACCTCGTCCTTCTTTGGTGCACGAATTCTTCAGAGATTGAGCACAACTTACATCGAGCTTTCAGCATCTGGTTGCTTGTTCAGTAAGGCAACTTTGATTCCGAGCTTGCATCTTATATATTGATCCTATAACTTGCCACTTTGTCATTCCCTTGCTTGTTGTCATTGTTGTTTGACTGCATCCTCTTGAAACCTCCCGACAAATGTGTCGGATCACCTTCAACACTTTGACTTCTTCTGAGATGTCAACTGTGTTCGTAATGAGAAATCCCCTCCTTGCCCTCGATGATTTTTATTATCATCGACAACACCCTTGACTTCCTTTCATCGCGAACTTGTCCACATTATAAATACAACTTGCTCTCCAGCTAGTGTTGTGTTTTGCCTTGAAGTATTACTGTCTTTTATGTCGAGAATGTTGTGGGGATTGCTCCACCTCTTAGGAATTCTCGGTATGATGATACTTCGCACCATCACCATTCTTCCTTGGTCCCCGTGTTGTTTTTAATCGGGATACCAATATGCTAACAATGCTGCTTGAGTTCTGTATTTCTAGCAACCCTATTTCTTCGAAGTTAACGATCGGCAGTTCGTTCTTAGACTGTTGGTTATGGAATCGTCACTCTAACATTGATCTTGCTACCTAAGGTCATATTTCGGGCGCACCTTTCAAATAATGATTAATGGTGTATGTTTTCCTCGAGCATACAACATTATATCATTTGAATTGACAAGTGTCATCTTCTTATTCTCATTATTGTGGAAATCCATGCGTTTGGATTTCTTAGTGAATTGTCGCTGAGCCCATCAGCCACCTCCTCATCCTATCTTTGGTTTAAGGATGAACTTTTGTTTCGGGAACTCGCTCCCATAGTTCATTTCCCGAGAATCTTGCAATGTCATTTCATCGATTGGTCTTGCACCTTTTCTTCTCAAACATCCCGGGTCTGAGGTATCATTACATCAATCGGATCTGAATCTCGGTCAAATATGATGGTTGGGACAACCTTTTAGTAGTTATAATGTTGGTCCTGTGGTGACCCAGCAATCTAATGTCATGCCTAGCACCCCTGGCTAAAGGACCTATCATTATAATTTCTTTTGCAAGGATAGCCATTCTTCCAGGAGGAAAATATAAGACTTATTCTATAAGTTGTACCTGATGAATCCTTTGTGTATCCAAGTCCGACCTTTGCTTCAAGACCGTGCCAATACTATCACGAAGCATGTATGTGATACTCCGATTTTCAACAAGCGCATTTGAGGCCCAATGCTAAATGTTTCTTGGTCAGTATCCAAACACCGTTGTATGGGTAACATCTTGATTAATCCTTGCCTCTTTATCTAAATGGTTGGGTACTTGCTCTCTTACCCTGCATGCCATGATCTGCTTGTCCATGGGAATGATATACTCCTAATAATTGTGTGTAAACACAATTTTCCTTTCCATTTGTTTGTTTAACCTTTCCTTGATCTACATATAATCTAAGCAGTAATAATTTTCTGCTTATGTAAACACCTCGTTGTACTCTGTCAGTACAACCTTGATTCTATTATTGATAACATTCCGATACTGTCGGTGGGTGAGAACTTTGCCTATTGGTCCGCCTCGTTTCAACAAGCGGGGACATGGTTCTCTTCGTTTCCCGTCCCTGGTACCGACATTGTTGCCAACATAGCTGACAAGCTATCCACTGACATGCCTTCCCGTCGCAGCTGTGCAAGATGTCAGCACCCTTCCTACGTTCAAATCCACATGGTGGGCCCATAACCCACAGGTCCACTGGATCGAGACCTGACCCTTATTTACAACCTGGATCCTATTGTATCCTTTGCACCTGGCTTCGTATGTGATTCACAAACTAAATTCTATACCATTTTTCATCATGGAATCAAACGCCATGTTATTCCCGTTACTCAAGCCCCCATCCCAGCTTCTGTCTAGGCATCGAATGATTGCCTACACATCTGAAACTTTGGTACCATCGTATATTGCACTCAACTAATTCACTGAAATACAACTCGTGGGATACCTCGTGTATTTTCCATTGAGTTCACCGTCAGATGCCCAGCCTTGTGGAGATGCGTTCTTCCAAAGTTTCCCCCCTTATCGCGTTCGTAGGACGATGTAGACCTCGGAGAAAGGATGACGACTTGATCACGATGACTTGAAGCGGAGAAATGAAGACATCAACGAAAGAGATCAACCTCTTCGAAAGGGCGGTCAAGACCGAGAAGACTCGTTAGAAGTTCGTAACCAGATCTTCCCCCCTTGCTCCACCTCTTAAATCTCGGGATGAGATTTCTTGTAGTGGAGGAGAATTGTGACACCCGGATACTTAAGCTACAGTAAACCTATGCTAATGATGCCACGTCACCTCGGTTACTGTTGATAAACTCGCATTGGTTCGAAACCCAGTTCAAACTTCAAATTTAAAGTTAAGGCAAACAACAAAAGTTTTGAAACATTTAAACTAAAATGTTCGGTTTGTGCCAAATAATCCATACTAAATATTGGTGAAGAAACCACACTTCTGAAAAGTATTTAAATGCTCTATAGTAATTAAAACAACGGTAAAATTATTATTTAAATACTCTAAAAAATAAACAGATACAAACTACTTTATTTAATGTGCCAAAATGTTTGTGGCAGTGGTATAATTACTAATACTAAATTAGTTACAACTTTTGTATTAAAAAAAACAAAACAAAAATAAACTAGTGAGTAAAAATAAAACAGAAAAGAAAAGGTAAAAGAAAAACAAAACAAAGAAAAAAGAAGAAGAAGAGAAGGAACTTCTGCCCCAGCCCAACTAGGCCTTGGCCTAGCAAGGCCGGCCCATCCCCACTGCTCCATATCCCCGTGGGGAAAACCTAGCCCGACCGACGCTCCCACAACCCCCCACTCCCGTTCGATCCCATCCCCCCCTCACGCGCCGCCAGGAAGAAATGCAGAGGATCAAGAACCCCGCAGTCCCCCGCACACGCCCTCGCCTCGGGCCACGTCGCCGGCGCCCTACCTCGCCCCATGCCCACGCTCCTCGCTAGCGTTGGCTGCGCCGGCTCGCTGGCAACCGCCCATGCCGCCGGCCTCCGCTGCCCCGTCGTTCACCGCCTCGCTTCTACCCAGCTGTCGCTACCCAGCGCCCACCCATCGCCACCTCTCCACGTCCAGAAGCTATCCGGGGACCTTCTTCATCGACCACAACCACCGGACCTAGCCGGGACGCCGCACCGCCGTCACCTTCTTCGGTTCTCCCCGTCTGGATCCGCCATGGATGACCGGCGATCTGCATCGCCTGAAACCACTCCGGCTCCGTCGAGTCCCCCACGAGCTTCAATGTGAGCTCCCACCTGCTTCCCCTCTCCCCCGCACGAATCAACCAAAGTGGCGTCGTCCCTTGCGAGCCCCAAGCTGTCGTCCGCCATGGCCGATGAATGCATCGTTGTCGTGCTCCCCGTTGCGTTCTGTTGGTGTGCGTGAGCTCTAGAGCTATACCGATGTAGCCCGACACTTTCCCTCGCTCAATCTCCTCTTGTTTCACTGGATCCGTCGAGCTGCTGCTTCGACTGCCGCTAAACCTCGTCGCCGGCGTCCATCCCGGCACCTCCAGCACCAACCACTAGCCCCACTCGTTGCGCGCCAACGCGCTCGTCCTACTGATGCTTATGGGTGACCAAATGGTCACCTGAGCGCAACTCCGGCGAGCCTCCTCCGCGTACTGTGGCTGCCGGCGACTAAACGTCGATGCACCGACGTGGCACCGTTAACCTAACTATTGATGACGACATGTGACCCTGACATACGGGGCCCACGCCCCAAAGAACGCTTAAAAAAAGGAATTTTAAAATATGTATATGAAAATAATAATAATAATTAATAATAATAAAATAAATAAATAAATAAATAATTAACTTAATCAGTTAACTAAACTAATTAAAATTGTTTATTTAATCTTAGACAATGAGAGTGGGACCCGCCCTTGTGAACTTTAAAATAAATAAATAAATAAATAAATAAAAGTATAATAATTAATTAAGTTAAATAATTAATTAACTTAATTAATCTAGTTTAACTAAACTTAATCATATCTGTTAATTAAACTAATTGCAGTTAATTAGTGAACAACCTATGACAGTGGGACCCACTTGTCATTTCGACCAGTCAGCGGTCAGAGTTGACCGCTGACGTCGTGATGATGTCATAAATGCATTTTATAATTAAATTAATTCTGTTAATTCTAGTAAATGATTAAATCATTTTTAAAATTTATATAAAATAAACCGTAGCTCGGATGGAAAAACTTTGTACATGAAAGTTGCTCAGAACGACGGGACGAATCCGAATACGCGGTCCGTTCGTCCGCCACACACCTCTATCATACCGAACCTGCAACTTTCCCCCTCCATTTCATCTGCCCGAAAATGTCTAACACCGGGAATACTTTCCCGTATGTTTTCCAACCTCGCCAGTATCACCTATCCCTGTGTTAGCTCACGCCTGGCGTCGCGTGTTGCCTTGTTATGTTTTGTGATGCTATTGTTTGTTCTGTTATTTATTTGTTTCCCTTTCGTTGCTTCTTTTCGGTAGACTCCGATACCGTGATAGACCCCGAGACCATTGATGCTTCGGTGTTCGACTACGGCCACGCTTCCGAAGATTCCTTTTGTCTGCAGAGCTTCCAGGCAAGCCCCCCCCCTTGATCAACCTGATATCGCCTATTCTTCTCTCTACTGCTTGCATTAGAGTAGTGTAGTATGTTACTGCTTTCGATACTCCTATTCTGTTGCATAGCCTGTCATTGTTGCTACCACTGTTGATACTTTACCTGCAATCCTAAATGCTTAGTTTAGGATGCTAGTATTCCATCAGTGGCCCTACACCCTTGTCCGTCTGCCCTGCTATTCTATCGGGCCGTGGTCACTTGGGGGTGATCACGGGTATATACTACATACACTTATACATGATACTTGATGTGACTAAAGTCGGGTCGACTCGTTGAGTACCCGCGGTTGATTCATGGATTGGGGGCTGAAAGGACATACTTTCCCGATGGCCCTCTGTGTGGATCTTTGTGGCGGAGCGACAGGGCAGGTTGAGACACCCAATGGAGAGGTGGCCTGGCCCTGGTCGTTGTCCGCGGTTATTTCTTAATAACACGCTTAACGAGTTTGGATATTTGATCTGAGTCTGGCAGTTGGCCTATACGCACTAACCAGCTACGTGGGAATAGTCATGGGTACTCGACGTCGTGGTATCAGCCGAAGCCTTTTTGACGTCAGCGGCGCGCGCCGGATTGGACTAGAAAGCCTACTCTGGTATTAGGAGAGGCTAGGTCTGCTTACCAGCCGCCCTCGCAACGTGCAGGTGTGCATTGGGCGATGGGCCCAGACCCCCGTGCGCTTAGGGTTTAGATCGGCGTGCTGACCTCTTTGTTGTGCTTAGGTGGGGCTGCGACGTGTTGATCTTCCGAGGCAGGGCATGACCCTGGAAAGTGTGTCCAGCCAAATGGGATTGAGCGTGCTGGGTTATGTGGTGCACCCCTGCAGGGAAGTTAATCTATTCGAATAGCAGTGTCCCTCGGTAAAAGGACGACCCGGAGTTGTATTCCGACCTCATGATAACTAGAACCGGACACTTGATAAAACACACCCAGATGAGTTCCAGATATAACTCGGTGGTTGCTCTCTCACAGGGTGATGTGTGGGAGGATCGCCGAGTAGGATTATGCTATTTGTTGATACTTGGTGAACTTACCATCTATTCTCTCCTACTGCTGCAAGATGGAGGCTGCCAGAAGCGTAGTCTTCGTTTGGATTAGCTATCCCCCTCTTATTCTGGCTTACTGCAGTTCAGTCCACCGATACTACCCTTATCATTGTTACCATTGCATATGTAGTTTAGGTCCTTGCTTGCGAGTACTTTGGATGAGTACTCACGGTTGCTTTGCTCCCCCTTTTCCCCCTTCCGTCCCTTCTTCTCGGATGATGCAACCAGATGGTGGAGCCCAGGAGCCAGACGCCACCTACGACGACTCCTACGACACCGGAGGCGCCTACTACTATGTGCAGTCTGCCGACGACGACCAGGAGTAGTTAGGAGGATCCGAGGCAGGAGGCCTGCTTCTCTTTCGATCTGTATCCCAGTTTGCGCTAGCCATCTTATGGCACCTTGTTTAACTTTATGTCTGTACTCAGATATTTGTTGCTTCCGCTGACTTGTCTATGATCGAGCACTTGTATTCAAGCCCCTCGAGGCCCCTGGCTTGTAATATGAAGCTGGTATGACTTATTTTTCTTTTAGAGTTGTGTTGTGATATCTACCAGTGAGTCCCTGATCTTGGCCGTATACATTTGCGTGCATGATAAGTGTACGGACAAATCGGGGGCGTCACAGCTAGCTTGCTTGTGAGGTTGTTGTATTTGCTTCCGATAAGTTGTCACCCTAGTTGCACATCTAGACAACTTACTTTGTTGCTTAATTTAAATTGGTTAACAAAAGCTAAAAATTGTTAGTTACCTATTCACACCCCCCCTCTAGTCAACCATATCGATCCTTTCACCTGGCTTGTAATATGAAGCTTGTATTATTTTAAATTTGTGTCTACATACATGTTGTGATATCTTCTCGTGAGTCCCTGATCTTGGTCGTACACATTTGCGTGCATGATTAGTGTACAGTCAAATCGGGGGCGTCATAAGTTGGTATCAGCGCCGACTGCCTGTAGGAATCCCCCTTTCAAACTCCTAGGCCGAAGTCGAGTCTAGTCATTGCAAAACTTATACTAACATGGCTGTGTGGCTTACGGGCCCACATCGCCATTGGGTGGTATTAGTATATTTTATTCCTCATCTTTAATCTGGGACTATGATCTCTCTTCTATTCGGGTTGAAATAAATTTGCTAACTCTAATATTAGGATCTCGTGATCGAATCCATATGGAGAGCCCCTTATTACAGATGATCGCCTGCTGCACCAGAAGATTCTGAAGATACTCTCTGATGTTCTCTTGAGACTTTGTGCACAGTTCTTTTGCAATCCCCTACCACCGAAAAATCCCTATGGATAAATACTTACACCTATCGCTCTTACAATTATTCCCAATTACTCTTGTTATTACAAGATACCCTGTAATGCTTTCTGATATTCTGAGAATCTCTTGTGCCTACTGCCTTGCAGCTCTTTTCCGCATGAAAACACCTACGAGTAATACCTCACACTTATCAAGGATTCATTGATCTCCGGTTGTTCATGTGTTCCACATAATACTTCGTAATGCTATGAGATCTTTTGAAATCCTCGGTAGTCTATTGCTCCTGAATTTCTTGCCTTCCTGCATTATGGTTAATTCCATAGTCTAGTAATCTTATTGACATCCTTTGCCATTATCATTTTGAGTCCGCTGTTTCGTTATGATTTCGAATGCTCGCAATCCTCAGTCGGGTCCTAGAATTCATCCTCCCCGCTCAGACGTCGTTTTAAAGATGAGCTGGATCTCAAGCAATCAAATTGCCATATGGTTGTACCCCTAAGCCTACTCAACTTATCCATCCTTAATCAGAGCATTTGCTTCTGATCCCTTGAATTGGAAATCATAATTCCTTCGCATTGGAGCTTTGAATTAGCAAGTTGTTTCTATGATTCAATGCCTTTCATTGTTTCTTCCTCTGGTTATGTGTCGATGCTCACATCAGCTCCATTATGGACTGTCTGATCCTTTGTTGAATTGTTATCCGACATTATCCTTAATATTCTATAACTTTGTGAGTCTTTCCTCGGATACATAATGCTTTTGGTAAATTGTATCCTCTCCTTTGTCAACCATGCTCTACTATCGAGCTTGTGATAATTACTCCTAAAAGTTTGTGGTATATGTTCCTAAGATGCCCTGATGGGTTGAACCTATGCCCCATAAAGCTGTGTGAACCGGAAGGATTTCACGGGTCATACTCATCCGGTATTTCACCATGTAAAACTTTCAACACTAATGCCATTTTCGAAACAAGAAGTGAATGAAAGGTTATGCATTTGGAGAAGTGGGAGTCGACCTTGAACTTTGTGTTCATGCGCATGGACACGATGCAGATCTTATCATGAAAGCTTGTCATTGAAATAGTTATCCCCTTGATATACGTTCATCTTATATCTGGGATCTAGCCTTTTGCAATCGTTGTTCCGACCATGCTCTCCTTTAAATACCTTTTCTCGTACAAGTTTAAGCACTTGTCTTATGCAGTTCAATACCCCATTCCAACCTCTACTTTAATCTTCTGTCGAGTATTACCCCTTGGTACCTCGAGTGTATTACAAAACTACATTACTCTTTATGAGTTCTTCATCAAGTATTACTTCTCACATATTTCAGTTGTTCCCCGAGTTTGAGTTGTTTGTCACTCGAGAACTCCGACAAGTGACTCGAGTCCATTTTAGGGCTCACTACTCATGGTAATTGTTGCTGGGGAATTTAAAATCGATCATGTCATTCCTAGCCTGCTCGGTTATATCATTATCGTGCAAATTTTAAATGTGCTACCTCGTCCTTCTTTCGGGAGCAAAAAATTTCGGCGACGAGCTAAGCTTACATCGAGCTTTCAACATCATATTGATTGTCTTGAGAGACAACTTTGATTCTGACATTGCATCTTATCTATGGATATAATAACCTTTGGCTTCACCATTCCTTTTGCTTGATGTAGTCGTTATTCGATTGCTTCTTCATGAAGCCTCTTGACAAAATTTGTCATGATCATCATCAACATTTTGACTCCTTTAGGATATCTAACAAATCCATGATGAGAAATACCATTCTTGACCCTTGACGAATTGTGTTATCATTGACAACTTTATTGCCTTCCCTCCAACACAAACTTGGTCATGTTTTGTGTTGTACGTTGAGTTCCTTGCTATCCAACTCATGTTGTGTTCTACATTTGAGTATTACCATCTTTTACGTGGATTTCATGAGAATTTCTCCACCTGTTAATTCTTGATATAGTAATACTTATCGCCATCCCCGTTCATATCTTGGTTCCCGTGTTGCTTCTAACCAGAATACTACTACGTCGCGAGCTTGCGTTGTATTCCCTCGAAGAGGAAAGGGTGATGCAGCACAGTAGCGTAAGTATTTCCCTCAGTTTTTGAGAACCAAGGTATCAATCCAGTAGGAGACCATGCTCGAGTCCCTCGCACCTGCACAAACAAATAAGAACTTTGCAGCCAACGCGATAAGGGGTTGTCAATCCCTCTACGGTCACTTACGAAAGTGAGATCTGATAGATATGATAGTTTGATATTTTTGGTATTTTTGGATATAAGAACAGAAAGTAAAAAAGATAAAGTAAAGTAGATAGTAGATTGATATGTTGAGAATAGACCCGGGGGCCATAGGTTTTACTAGTGGCTTCTCTCATGATAGCAGAATTCTACGGTGGGTGAACGAATTACTGTCGAGCAATTGATAGAAAAGCGAATAATTATGAGAATATCTAGGCATGATTATTATATATAGGCATCACGTCAATGACAAGTAGACCGAAACGATTCTGCATCTACTACTATTACTCCACACATCGATCGCTATCCAGCATGCGTCTAGAGTATTAAGTTCAAAAGAACAGAGTAACGCCTTAAGCAAGATGACATGATGTAGAGGGATAAACTCAAGCAATATGATATAAACCCCATATTTTTATCCTCGATTGCAACAATACAATACATGCCTTGCTGCCCTTACTATCACTGGGAAAGGACACCGCAAGGTCGAACCCAAAGCCAAGCACTTCTCCCATTACAAGAACTATAGATCTAGTAGGCCAAACCAAACCAATAATTCGAAGAGACTTGCAAGGATATTATAATCATACATAAAAGAATTCAGAAAAGAACCAAATAATTCTCATAGATAATCTTGATCATAAACCCACAATTCATCGGATCTCGACAAACACACCGCAAAAAGAGATTACATCGAATAGATCTCCTCGAAGATCGAGGAGTACTTGGTAGTGAGATCCAAAGAGAGAGAAGAAGCCATCTAGGTACTAAACTATGGACCCGAAGGTCTTTGGTAAACTACTCAGAACTCATGGTGAGGCGATGGTGTTGATGTAGAAGCACTCCGTGGTAGATCCCCCCTCCGGCGGAGCTCCGGAACAGGCCCCAAGATGGGATCTCACGGGAACATAAGGTTGCGGCGGTGGAATTATGGTTTTTTCTCCTCTTCTGATGTTTTCGGGGTACATGGATATATATAGGAGGAAGGAGGGCATCGGGGGACCAACGTGGGGCCCATGAAGCAAGGGGTGCGCACTGTAGGGGGGGCACCCTCGTGGATGCCACGTGTGACTTATTCCGTGGTTCTCAAGTCTCCCGTGAAGATATCGCTCCAAAAATATCTCTCCCAAAGGTTTCATTCTGTTCGGACTCCTTTTGATATTCCTTTTGTGTAAAACCCTGAAATAGGCAAAAAACAGCAATCTGGACTGGGCCTTTGGGTTAATAGGTTAGTCCCAAAAATAATATAAAAGTGTATAACAAAGCCCATTAAATATCCAAAACATCATAAATAATAGCATGGAACAATAAAAAATTATAGATGATTGGAGAAGTATCAAGCATCCCCAAGCTTAATTCCTGCTCGTCCTCGAGTAGGTAAATGATAAAAACAGAATTTTTGATGTGGAATGCTAACCAAAATAATTTTCAATGTAATTCTTTTTATTGTGGCATGAATGTTCAGATATGAAAGATTCAAGACAAAAGTCTATATTGACATAAGAAATAATAATACTTCAAGCATACTAACAAAGCAATCATGTCTTCTCAAAATACCATGGCTAAAGAAAGTTATCCCTACAAAATCATATAGTCTAGCTATGCTCCCTCTTCATCACAGAAAATATTCATATCATGCACAACCCCGGTTTCAGCCAAACATTTATTTTCATACTCCATTCTTTCCAACCTTTCAACTTTCACGCAATACATGAGCATGAGCCATGGATATAGCACTATGGGTGGAATAGAATGGTGGTTGTGGAGAAGACAAAAAGGAGGAAGATAGTCTCACATCGACTAGGCGTATCAACGGGCTATGGAGATGCCCATCAATAGATATCAATGTGAGTGAGTAGGGATTGCCATGCAACGGATGCACTAGAGCTAAAAATGTATGAAAGCTCAACAAACAAAACTAAGTGGGTGTGCATCCAACTTGCTTACTCAGAAAGACCTAGGGCATTTGAGGAAGCCCATCGTTGGTATATACAAGGCAAGTTCTATAATGAAAAATTCCAACTAGTATATGAAAGTGACTAAACATGAAACTCTTTATCATGAAGAACATGGTGCTACTTTGAAGCACAAGTGTGGAAAAGGATAGTAGCATTGTCCCTTCTCTCTTTTCTCTCATTTTGTTTGGAGGGGCTTTCTCTTTTTTTTAGCCCCTCTCTATTTTTTCGGGCCATCTCCTTTTTTTAATTGGCCTTTCCTCACATGAGACAATGCTCTAATAATGATGATCATCACACTTTTATTGATTTACAACTCGATATTACAACTCGATACTAGAACAAAGTATGACTCTATATGAATGCCTCCGGCGGTGTACCGGGATGTGCAATGAATCAAGAGTGACATGTATGAAAAATTATGCATGGTGGCTTTGCCACAAATACGATGTGAACTACATGATCATGCGTGCAATATGACAATATGAAGCGTGTCATATGAACGGAACGGTGGAATGTTGCATGGCAATATATCTCGGAATGGCTATGGAAATGACATGATAGGTAGGTGTGGTGGCTGTTTGAGGAAGGTATATGGTGGGTGTATGGTACCGGCGAAAGTTGCACGGTACAAGAGAGGCTAGCAATGGTGGAAGGGTGAGAGTGCGTATAATCCATGGACTCAACATTAGTCATAAAGAACTCATATACTTATTGCAAAAAATTATGAGTCATCAAAACAAAGCAATCAACACATGCTCCTAGGGGGGGGTTGGTAGGAGTTAACTATCGCGCCCCTCGACCTCCACACAAAGGATGACACTCTACAAATACCTCATGCTCTAACTTCGTCACATATCGGTTCACCATACATGCATGCTACGGGAATCACAAACTTTAACACAAGTATATCTCAATTTCATAATAACTCCACTAGCATGACTCTAATATCACTATCCTCATATCTAAAAACAATTATCAAGTATCAAACTTCTCATCATATTCAATGCACTTTGTATGAAAGTTTTTACTACATTCATCTTGGATGCCTATCATGTTAAGGCTAGTTTTATAGCCAAAGCACATTACCATGATGTTCTAATAGACTCTCAAACGGATATAAGTGAAGCATGAGAGATCAACAATTTCTACAAAATAAAATTACCACCGTGCTCTAAAAGATATAAGTGAAGCACTAGAGCAAACTATTTAGCTCAAAAGATATAAGTGAAGCACATAGAGTGTTCTAACAATTCCTAGGCCATATTTATCTCTCTCAAAAAGGTGTGTCGAGCAAGGATAATTGTGGAAAACTAACAAGCAAAGACTCAAATCATACATGACGCTCCAAGTAAAACACATATCATGTGATGAATAAAAATATAGTCCCGAGTATAGTTATCGATAGATGAAGACGAAAGAGGGGATGCCTTCCCGGGGCATCCCCAAGCTTAGGCTTTTGTTTGTCCTTGAATTTTACCTTGGGGTGCCTTGGGCATCCCCAAGCTTAGGCTCTTGCCACTCTTTGTTCTGTAATCCATCAAAGCAATACTCAAAACTTAAAAACTTCACAGCACAAAACTTAGCCAAAAATCTCGTGAGCTCCGTTAGTATAAGAAAACAAACCACCACTCAAAGGTACTGTAATAAACTCATTATTTGTTTATATTGGTGTGAAACCTAATGTATTCCAACTTCTCTATGATTCATATCCTCCAATACTACTCATAGATTCATCAAAATAAGCAAACAACACACGAATAACATAATCTGTCAAAAACAGAACAATTTGTAGTAATATGTAACTTTCGCATACTTCTGTAACTCCACAAAAATTGAAATAAATTGGTAAACGTGGGGAATTTGTCCATTAATCATCTGCAAAAAGAATCAACTAAATAGCACACTCCAGTAAAATCTGGTGACTATTCTAGTGAGCGCTAACGATTCTGTTTTTTACAGCAAGATCATATAAACTTCACACAAGTCTTCCCAAAGATTCTACTTGGCACAAACACTAATTAAAACACAAAACCACATCTAAACAGAATCTAGATGCAATATTTATTCCTAAACAGAATCAAAAACAAAGAAATATAAAATTGGGTTGCCTCCCAACAAGCTCTTTCTTTATAGCCATTAAGATAGGCTTGAGAATTCAATGATGCTCACATGAAAGATAAGAATTGAAGCACAAAGAGAGCATCATATAGCATGTGAAAATTACATCTAAGTCTAACATACTTCCTATGCATAGGCATTTTATAGGAGAACAAATTAGCAAGACATGCAAGATCTAACATATGCAAGGAAGAAGAAAGAAACAAGACCAATCTCAACATGAAGAGAGGTAATTTAGGAACATGAAAATTTCTACAACCATATTTTCCTCTCTCATAATAATTGCATGTAGGATCATAAGCAAATTCAACAGTATAGCTATCACATAACATATTCTCAACATGATCTACATGCATACGGAGTTGACACTCTTCCAAAATAGTGGGATCAATATTAACTAAAGTCATGACCTCTCCAAACCCACTTTTATCAAAAAATTCATAAGATTGAACATTCTCCAAATATGTGGGATCTAGAGTTGACACTCTTCCAAACCCACTTTTAATATTATTGCAAACATTATTATCAATCTTACATTCGTCATGGGGATTAAATAAATTTTCAAGATCGTAAGAAGCATCTCCCCAATCATGATCATTGCAACAAATAGTGGGCATAGCAAAATAAGCATCCCCAAGCTTAGGGTTTTGCATATCATTAACACAATTGACATTAATAGAATTTATAATAACATCATTGCAATCATGCTTTTTATTTAAGGAGATATCATGAATAACCTTTTCTTTTAACAATTCCTCACAATTTTCAGATTCATGAATTTCAAGCAAAACCCCATAAAGGTAATCTAGTGCACGCAGCTCACAAGCAATGGGTTCAACATAATTGGATCTCTTAAAAAGATTAGCAAGTGGATGAGGATCCATAAATTAGCAAGCGAAGATGCAAGCTAATAAAAGGCACATGGCAACACAAGCAAACAAGGAAGTGTTCCTGTATGCATCCTGGAGCCTCTGGAAGGAAAGAAATAATAAGCATTTTTGAGGGATTGACCCAACTGTTGAGTCATGGGCTAGACGATTCAGAGAGGACTTTGGTCTCCTGGTGCACTGAGCCAAAGAAAAGCACAAGGGCTTTATAGCTCCTTTTCCTCTTTCTTTTAGACCACCTTAAGTTTTATACCTTCTAGGCTCTAGATACCAACCCAAAATGGGTGGGCGATGTAAATCTCAAACCCATGTAAAGTGTAACTTTCATGTTGTTTAACATAACACAGTAGGAGCCTCTCCTACTGTATTCATATGTAAAAAAAACCCAAGCAAACAAGAGGAAAGCGAACGGTAAACACACGGAAGAAGAAGGGCAAATAAAACGACAAGGGTGAAGTGGGGGAGAGGAAAACGAGAGGCAAATAAATGTAATGCGAAGGATAATGGTTTGTGATAGGTACTTGGTATATGACTTTTGCGTAAGCCTCCCCGGCAACGGCACCAGAAATTCTTCTTGCTACTTCTCGAGCTTGCGTTGTATTCCCTCGAAGAGGAAAGGGTGATGCAGCACAGTAGAATAAGTATTTCCCTCAATTTTTGAGAACCAAGGTATCAATCCAGTAGGAGACCACGTGCGAGTCCCTCGCACCTGCACAAACAAATAAGAACTTCGCAGCCAACGCGATAAGGAGTTGTCAATCCCTTTACGGTTACTTATGAAAGTGAGATATGATAGTTCGATATTTTTGGTATTTTTGGATATAAGAACATAAAGTAAAAATGGTAAAGTAAAGTAGATTGTAGATTGATATGTTGAGAATAGACCCCGAGGGCCATAGGTTTCACTAGTGGCTTCTCTCGTGATAGCAGAATTCTACTGTGGGTGAAAGAATAACTGTCGATCAATTGATAGAAAAGCGAATAATGATGAGAATATCTAGGCATGATCATCATATATAGGCATCATGTCCGTGACAAGTAGATCGAAATGATTCTGCATCTACTACTATTACTCCACACATCGACCGCTATCCAGCATGCATTTAGAGTATTAAGTTCATAAGCACAGAGTAACGCCTTAAGCAAGATGACATGATGTAGAGGGATAAACTCAAGCAATATGATATAAACCCCATATTTTTATCCTCGATGGCAACAATACAATACGTGCCTTGCTGCCCCTACTATCACTGGGAAAGAACACCGCAAGATCGAACCCAAAGCCAAGCACTTCTCCCATTGCAAGACCTATAGATTTAGTTGGCCAAACCAAACCAATAATTCGAAGAGACTTGCAAGGATATTATAATCATACATAAAAGAATTCAGAAAAGAACCAAATATTTCTCATAGATAATCTTGATCATAAACCCATAATTCATCGGATCTTGACAAACACACCGCAAAAAGAGATTACATCGAATAGATCTCCTCGAAGATCGAGGAGAACTTGGTATTGAGATCCAAAGAGAGAGAAGAAGCCATCTAGGTACTAACTATGGACCCAAAGGTCTGTGGTAAACAACTCACAACTCATGGTGAGGCGATGGTGTTGATGTAGAAGCACTCCGTGGTAGATTCCCCCTCCGGCGGAGCTCCACAGCAGGCCCCAAGATGGGATCTCACGGGAACAGAAGGTTGTGGCGGTGGAATTAGGATTTTTTTCTCCTCTTCTGATGTTTTCGGGGTACATGGATATATATAGGAGGAAGGAGGGCAACGGGGGACCAACGTGGGGCTCACGAGGCAGGGGGTGCGCCCTATAGGGGGAGGGGCGCCCCGCCCTCGTGGATGCCACGTGTGCCCTATTCCGTGGTTCTCAAGTCTCCCGTGAAGATATTGCTCCAAAAATATCTCTCCCGAAGGTTTCATTCCGTTTGGACTCCGTTTGATATTCCTTTTCTGTAAAACCCTGAAATAGGCAAAAAACAGCAATCTGGACTGGGCCTTTGGGTTAATATGTTAGTCCCAAAAATAATATAAAAGTGTATAACAAAGCCCATTAAACATTCAAAACATCATAAATAATAGCATGGAACAATACAAAATTATAGATACGTTGGAGACGTATCAAATACCGACCATTGAACTATGATGTGTGAATTCCAAAACTTCTGACAACCCTATTGCTTTGAAGTGAATGGTCGATAGTTTCATTCCAACCCTTGTGGTTATTAAATCTCCATGCTAACATCGATCGTGCTACTTGGTCCATATTTCCAGGTGCATTTCGTTCAGTGCTGAATTGTGGATGTTCTCCACTAACACACTTCATTATATACTTTGGTGTGTCCAATGCTATCACCTTGTTCACTTAATTGTGAAAATCCATGTTTATGGATATCTTGTTGAATTGTTGATGGGCTCGTCACATCCTCTCCTTTTCCTTGCTGAAATTGTATGACTTATTTTAAGTTGTCTCCGATGGATCCTTTGTGTATCCAAAGTCTCACCTTTACATGATGACCATGTCAATGTTATCCTGAAGCATGACTGTGGTACTCATATATCAACAAGAACATTGGAAGTGCAATGCTAAATGTTTCTTGATAAGTTACCCAAACACCGTTGTATGGGTACATATTATGCTTCTTCTTACCCCTTTTACCTAAATGTTCATGTCCTTGATCTCATGTCACGTATATTATGCCCTGCTTATCCTTGGGAAGGATATACTCCTACTACTTGTGATCAAACAAAATTTCCTTTCCATTGGTTTGTTCAGCTGATAATCACATTTTACTTTCCATTGGTTTGTTTAACCTTTCTTGTGATCCACATATAATCTAAGCAAGAATAGTTCTCTACATATGTAACACCTCGGAGCAACATCTATCAATAGGACCCTGTTACTATTGTTGAAAACATTCCGGTGACCACGGTGGACGAGAACCCTGCCTATTGGTCCGCCTCGTTTAAACGAGCAGGAAAATGGTTCTGTTCGTCCCTCGCCCTTGGTATCGACGTTGTTACTGACATAACTGACATGCTATTCCCTGACATGCCTTGCTATCATGACCGTGCAAGATGTCACCACTCTTTCTAATTTTAACCCACATGGTGGGCCAATAACCCATAGTTCCACATGATTGAAACCTGACTCTCCTGTACACCCTGTTGTCAAAGTTATTCCTCGCGCTTGACTTCGTATGAAATTCGTGAGCCACCTTCCTAGAGATCTATTCTGGTATTAGATGCAATACTTATTCTCGTTGCCCTGAAACCCTTTCACCTTCTGATAAGGCATCGAAGGATTGCCTGCCCGTTTGAAACTCCTTATTGTACTTTCTTACTTTGCTCTCGATGTGTTTCATTTGTTCAACTCGAGATATACTCATGTGATCATTCATGGGATAACCCCAGATGATTATCCCTTATAACATCCTATCGTTGTTGACCTGCCTCTTACCTATTCGTAAGTACAATGGAATTCCTGAAGAAAGGATGACGACTTCGTCATGAAGACCTGAAACAGAGAAATGAAGACATCAATGTAATGGACCGACCTCTTCGAGAAGAGCAACCAAGGATGAGAAGTGTGACGCCCGAAGACCGACGTCCCAGAAGATTCTAGAAGATTCCAGATGTTCCGGGTCTTCCGTGTGTTTCTTTTGTGCTTGTGTTATTTATTTTTGCATTGCATCATGTCATCATGCCATCATGTCATATTTATTTTGCATCTCAACCTAAATAAATCGTGTGGACCTTCGGTTCATTTAAATCGAGGGAAGTGTGACTTCTCTTTATAACATATCCTCCTAATATTATGGAGCTATTATAAATAAATATTCCATTGTTTGGAATTAACCGCAACACACTTGCAAATATTCCCCATGCCTTTTTCGCTCCAAGTTCCTACTTCTAAACCTTGTCTATAATTCTTTTCTGTTGTTTCGAGGTTCCTCCAAAAATCCGAACATTTTTGGACACTTCAAAAATCAAGTCTTAGTTCAAACCCTTTTGATTAAATTCAAACGTGTTGGAATTATATTTTTCGATCATGCCAATTCTAATATTCTCGGACCATGCTCATTTTTACGAGTCCAGAGTAATTACCCTCATGCCCAAATTCCACCTCTACCATCTCTTTCTTTTCCCTTCTCTTTTCCGTTTCGTTTATTTATTTATTTTTTTGAGAGGGAATGAGGGCTCCCAGCCACCTCCAGCAGCCCACCGGCCTTCCCTGGCCATCTGGGCATCCTAGCCAGGCCTCTTTTTGGCCCAGCCGCCAGGCCAGGCCCAGTCTCCTCCCGCAGCCTCCCTCTCCTCCTGGCCCATTGGCCCGTTTTCCCCTGTAGCCCTAGATCGACCCCTCACTCACCGAGCCTCCCCATCGCTCCTCCGATTACCTCCCAGCGCCGCACCTCTCCCCTCGCTCGCCCGCACCCCACTCCCTCGTTCCCCCTCGCTGCGCCCCGTCGGCAGCCGCATCCTGCTCCAGCGCCTCACCTCCTCTGCAGCTCTCGCCCGCGCCAAGGCCGCCCGCCGCCTTCCCCTTCCCGCGAGCGCCCAAGCCCCCTCGTTCAGCGCCTTCTCCTCCTCTACAGCGCCGACCCCATCGCTCCAGGCCGCCGCGCCTTTGCCTCCTCCACCAGCGCCTCACGAAGCCGCCGCCGGCCAGAGGCCGCAGAAGCCCTCGAGCACCCCGACGCCCCAGCGCCACCGCTCCCCGACCTCCTCCTCGAGCACCTCCAGCAGGTCCCGGTCGCCGTCTCCCTCCAGCTCGCCGCGGCCATCCTCAGTCCAGCGCCAAGGCTGCAGGGCCGAGCCCTCGAGCAGCCTCATCGCCAAGGCCGAAGTCGGCCACTTGTCTCGCCTCCTTGCTGCTGCTGTGCTTTTTCCGTCGGCTTCGTGCTTTTGTTTTGGTCCAGCAGAAACTTCGTCAAGTTCCTCTACCGCGTCTCCGGAGTCGCCAAGACACAAGTACCCCAACGACCGCGGTCTTCGAAATCGCCAAGTACCACGACATGACGGCATGAACATCTACAAAACGTGTACCACGATGACCCGCGAGTACCACTACATCAACGTGTTTCGCTACCGACGCCGATGACCTTCAAGTTCGACTACCGTCGCCGGAAACACCAAGTACCTCTTCGGAGACATGAACGACTACGAACGGGAACAACTACACGGCGATACGTCAAGTACCACGACACGTTAACGGAACGTCTACTTCCACTACTTCCACTACGTCCCTCAACGACTCGAACCCCCTCCGAGACCGAACGTTCCGAAGGTATAACCCCGAGACGATGACCCGTGGAATGCTTGTGTTGTATGAAATGTTTTTCCCTTGTGTGCTCCGTGCCCATATCATCTTTTGTCGAGCTCCTCGGTTGCCTCGTCGCCGACCCGTGGGAACCCGGTGACGGGATCACCCCACCTTTCATCTTATTCGACTCGCTCACGTCATCTTTTGCACCGGTCTCTCAACGAGTTACCGGAACCGATATGTTGCGTGGCATCATTTTCGGATTCGTTGCCGTGGCACCCTTTCTTCCACCACGGTGACAACACTTCTTATCTCTTCTTGTTAATGTTTAACTAAATTGCATAAACTTTTTCATGTCATCCGCATCATGTTAACAACCTTTGAATGTTTAATTGTTGTTGCTTTAATAATTGCTAAACATGCTCATGGGGATTTTCCGGAATTGTTGTTGTTATTTCCGGCCTCATTTAAAATGTCTAAATAGGTAGTTTGTTTTTGCTTCACCTCTTGCCATGTTAACAAACATTTAATTTGTCTTGTAAATAAACGAGAGTCAATTAAATAATTAAAATGTGGTGTTTCATCAATATGCAACTCGTTGCATATTGAGCTCCACTTAACTTGTAGTTTTGTTTGTGCACTTGCCATGCCATACATATTTAAACCGGACATGCATCATACTTGGATGTGCATCGTATGCCATGTTTATGCTTGTGTGTTTACCGTGTTGTTTGCTTCTTTCCGGTTTGCTTCTCTTGTTAGCTTCGGTTTCGTTCCGGAGTTGTGAGGATTCGCTCGACTATGTTGCTCCGTCTACTTCATGGACTTGTTCTTCTCCCTTGCGGAATCCCAGGCAAGATGATCATACCCTTGGATACCTTTACTACCATTGCCATGCTTAGTTGTCTCGATGCTATCGTTACATGTCGCGCTACCCATCTTTTATGTCAGCCTCTCCTTGTTGCCATGAAACCTCTAACCTTTTGACACCTTCCTAGCAAAACCACTGTTTGGCTATGTTACCCGCTTGCTCAGCCCCTCTTATATCGTTGTTAGTTGCAGGTGAAGATGAAGTTCGTTCCAGGAGGGAACTTGTTGTTGGAATATCACAATATCTATAATTATTATTAACACACCTATATACTGGGCATGGGTGGAAGGCTTGGCCTTTTGCTCGGTGTTTTGTTCCACTCATGCCACCTTAGGCGCCGATAAACCGGCATTATGTTCCTTGATTTTGCGTTCCTTACACGATGGGTGGATGGGGACCCCTTGACAGTTCGACTTTGAATAAAACTCCTCCAGCAAGGCCCAACATTGGTTTTAATTTGCTCATAATAACAACTTAATTAATTAATTAATTGCATAGGGGGTCATGTCCCCGGGTTCTTAATTCTACATAACACGGGGGGCCAGTGCTGATGGTGTTGGTCCCAAACTAGAGCCACTTGTGATGCCACCCAGTTATCTGGGGTCTTTGGTTGCTGTACGTATTGCTCATCCGGACGTGGCCTGAGACGAGATACGCGCGGCTACTATCAGGGTGTCGGCACGCCGGGAGGTCTTGCTGGACTTGTTTTACCATTGTCGAAATGTCTTGTGCACCGGGATGCCGAGCCTGATCGGATTTCCCTAAGATAAGGGGTGATGATATTATATTTATCACTTCAGCTAATCGTGAGAGCTTGTGATGGGCTAAGTTGGGACACCCCTGCAGGGTTATGATCTTTCGAAAGCCGTGCCCGCGGTTATGTGGCAGATTGGAATTTGTTAATGTCCGGTTGTAGAAAACTTGACAGAGGATCCGAAGTAAAACACACAACTGTGTGAGTAACCGTGACTGTCTCTTTTCATTTTGAGAAGAGAACACGGTGGGGTTATGTTTGATTCGTATGTAGTTCAGGATCTTTAGCGATCACTCCTTTTGCGACCGTTTGCGCAGATGCTCATCTTATTCTGGTACTCGTAAGCTAGCTGTGACGCCCGAAGACCGACGTCCCAGAAGATTCCAGAGATTCCAGTCGTTCCGGTTTCTCCCGTGTGTTTCATTGGAGCTTGTGTTATTTATTTTTGCATTGCATCATGTCATCATGCCATCATGTCATTAATCCTTGCTTCCCTACTTAAATAAATTGTGTGGACCTTCGGTCCATTTAAATCGAGGGAAGGATGACTTCTGTTCATAACATATCCTCCTAGTATTATGGAGCTACTATTAAAATTATTCCATTGCTTCGGAATAACCCAACACACTTGCATATATTTTCCCCATGCCTTTTCTTCTCAATTCCTTGCCTTAAACCCTCCCTATATTCTTTTCCGTTGTATCGAGGTTCCTCCAAAAACCTCAACATTTTTGGACACTTCAATAATCAAGTCTTAGTTCAAACCCATTTGAATTAAATTCAAATATGTTTGAATTATTTTTTTTCATTCATGCCTTTATGTTTTTCTCAGACCGTGCTCATTTTTATGAGCCCGAGAAAAATAACCTCGTATGCAAATTCTTTGCCTAGCTTCCCCTTTCTTTTCTTCTCTCCTTTTCTTTTATTCTCTGTTTTTTTACCCTTTTCACTCTTATAAATAGGAGAGGCAGAGAGGCCCATCCCAATCAGTCTCCTAGGCCTGCTCGGGCCTCCCTAGGGCGGCCCATTTCCTTCCCCTACCAGCCTCCTGGCCAAGGCCCAGCCGGCCGCTTAGCCTCCTGGCCCGATCTCCCGTCAACCCTAGCCGCGTCCCAGTCGCTCCCTCTCATCCCCCTCGCGCCGCCAGTTTCTTCTCCTCTCGCTCGAAACCCCCCTCGCTCACCTCTCTGGCCCGAGCCTCGCTCTCCCCGCTCCCTCTTCCTTCTCGTCGCCTGGCCCCCGACTCCGCTCGATCTCCCAGGTGGCCAGGAGCAGCCGACCGCACCAGGCCGAGGCGCCCCTCCTGTCGCCTCCAGCGGCCCCGTCCTCAGGCAGCCCGCCTGGCCCGGAGCAGCGCCGCCGCCGCGCCTCCTTCTTCCCCGCGAGCCGGTCGCCCCGAGCGCCTGCGCCGCGACCTCCTTCCTCCACGGGAGCCGCGACCACCTTCCCCCGGGCGGCTCCCCTCTCCAGCGCCGCCGCGCGCCCGCGCAAGGACGAGCCCCACCCCGCACCTGGCTCGCCGAGGCATCGTCCCTTCGCGCCAGGAGCCCCCAAAGCCGCGCCCTTCTCCTCGAAGCCGAGCCGGCCGGATCCCGCGTTCCCAGCGCGCGCAGGCCGCCGCTTCGCCTTTGACCCGCAGCGCCGCGCCACTTCCATCGCCCTGCGTTGCCAGCGCTGGAGCTTCCTCCTCGCCGATGCCACGTTTCTGCCGGAGATCCCTCGCCAACGCCAAGGCCAGCACCGCTCCGTTTTTGGTTGGGCATTTTGCCTTCTGTCATGTGCCAAGACCTGCTGCTGTTGTTTTTTTTGCCAAGTGCACGGAGAACCCAGCTCCAAGAACCCATCACCGCGAAGTAACCGCGAGACTCGGATGTCCACCAAGTTCAACTTCCATCGCCGAAGAGTGCAAGTACCACTACGTCCGACGCCACGACAAGTACCCCTACGGCAAGTACCACGACGAACGTTTTGAAGCGCCAAGTACCGCGACGCCCGGAGCACTCGAAACCGTCAAGTACCTCTTCGGAAACGAAAACGCCTACGTGAACGACTACCGTCGCCTCGTGTACGACTACGAACGAGAACAACTACTTCCTCTACGACCGTGTACCACTACTTCCTCTACGTCCCTCTACGATCTCGAGCCCCTCCGAAACGAAGTTCCGAAGGTATAACCCCGAGATGATGCCCGTGGAATGCTTGTGTTGTATGAGATGTTCCCCTTGTGTGCACATTGCCGTTTCATCTTTTGTCGTGCTCCTCGGTTTCCTCGTCGCCGACCCGTGGGAACCCGGTGACGGGATCGCCCCACCTTTCATCTTACTTGACACGCTCTCCGTCATCTTTTGCACTGGCATCTCGACGAGTGTCGGATCATTGGAACGTTGTCGTGACATCGTATCCGTTCTCGTCGCCAGGACACTCCTTTCCTTCCGTCGTGGCGACCAAATGCTTTATATCTTGTTCTTTGTCAACCTTTAATAAAATTGCATAAACTTGATCATGTCATCCGCATCATGTTAACAACATTAATATGTGTGAATTGTTGTTTGCTTAAAAATTGCTAAACATGCTCATGGGGATTTTCCGGAATTGTTGTTGTTATTTTCCGGCCCCATTTAAATTGTCTAAATAGGTAGTTTACTTTTGATTCACCTCTTGCCATGTTAACAAACATTTAACCTTGTCTTGTTAATAAACGAGAGTCAACTAAATAAATAACATGTGGTGTTTCGTCAATATGCAACTCGTTGCATATTGAGCTCCACTTAAATTGTAGTACTTGTTTGTGCACATTGCCATGCCATGCATACTTAAACCGGACATGCATCATACTTGGATGTGCATCGTATGCCATGTTTATGCTTGTGTGTTTACCGTGTTGTTTGCTTCTTCCGGTTGCTTCTCTTGTTAGCTTCGGTTCCGTCCGGAGTTGTGAGGATTCGCTCGACTGTTGCTCCGTCTACTTCATGGACCCGTTCTTCTCCCTTGTGGAATCCCAGGCAAGATGATCATACCCTTGGATACCTTTACTACCATTGCCATGCTTAGTTGTCTCGATGCTATCGTTACATGTCGCGCTACCCATCTTTTATGTCAGCCTCTCCTTGTTGCCATGAAACCTCTAACCTCGATACCTTCCTAGCAAAACCACTGTTTGGCTATGTTACCCGCTTGCTCAGCCCCTCTTATAGCGTTGTTAGTTGAAGGTGAAGATGAAGATCGTTCCAGGAGGGAACTTGTTGTTGGAATATCACAATATCTATAATAATTATTAACACACCTATATACTGGGCATGGGTGGAAGGCTTGGCCTTTTGCTCGGTGTTTTGTTCCACTCATGCCACCTTAGGTGCCGATAAACCGGCATTATGTTCCTTGATTTTGCGTTCCTTACACGATGGGTGGATGGGGACCCCTTGACAGTTCGACTTTCAATAAAACTCCTCCAGCAAGGCCCAACATTGGTTTTAATTTGCCTCATAATAACAACTTAATTAATTAATTAATTTGCATAGGGGGTCGCGTCCCCGGGTTCTTAATTCTACATAGCAAGGGGGGGCAGTGCTGATGGTGTTTGTCCCAAACGGGGAGCCTGCGGGGCCACCACGGGGAAACTCGAGGTTTGGCTCCCGTAGCTTCACCCATCCGGTCGTGGCCTGAGACGAGATACGCGCGGCTACTATCAGGGTGTCGGCACGCCGGGAGGTCTTGCTGGACTAGTTTTACCTTTGTTGAAATGTCTTGTGCTACCGGGATGCCGAGCCTGATCGGTTTTCCCTAAGATAAGGAGTGATGATATTATATTTATCACTTCAGCTAATTGTGAGAGATTGTGATGGGCTAAGTTGGAACACCCCTGCAGGGTTATGATCTTTCAAAAGCCGTGCCCGCGGTTATGTGGCAGATTGGAATTTGTTAATGGCCGGTTGTAGAAAACTTGACAGTGGATCCGAAGTAAAACACACAACTGTGTGAGTAACCGTGACTGTCTCTTTTCACCTTGAGAAGAGAACACGGTGGGGTTATGTTTGACTCGTATGTAGTTTAGGATCTTTAGCGATCACTACTTTTGCGACCATTTGCGTAGATGCTCATCTTATTCTGGTAATCGTAAGTTAGCCACCATATTATGCTTAGCCGCTGCTGCAACCTCACCACTATCCTTCTTCCTACCCATAAAGCTTTGCTAGTCTTGATACCCATGGTTATGGGATTGTTGAGTCCTCGTGGCTCACAGGTACTACAACACCAGATGCAGGTTCAGCCGAGAAAGATGCAGGAGCTGGTTCAAGTTCTACACTGGGAGCTCGATGAAGAGAGTGGCCGTATGCTTGTGACGTTTTCGACGATCAGTAGTGGTTTCTACTAGGATTCGATCTAGACCTGTGGCTTTATGTTGTTTTGGTATCTTTCTTTTGGATCTTCGCCCGTAGTCGGGTTGTGATGTTTTCGATGATGTTTTGCTTATTTAATGTATTGTGTGAAGTGCCGAGTGTAAGCCAACTATTCTTTTGCAATTTCATCCATATTTTTACATGAGTCGTGCAAAGATACCAAACTTGAGATCATTCTAGGATGGGCTTATACCTTTAAGTCGTGCCTCGACACGTAGGAGGTATAGTCCCATCCTGGGCATTACAAGTTGGTATTCAGACCCTTCTCCGACCTAGAAGCCCCCACTGATTGATCGAATTGTTGACGGTTGAGTCTAGACACACACTTAAAATGTTTTGAGTCCTGTATATATATCGGAGAGTAGGATTTCTTTTGCTCCTCATCTCTTTTCACTCTGGTGAGGACTCCTGACGACTACTCTTGCCTCTTCTACTTTCAAAAATTGCACCAAATTGTTTTTAGGAATCTCACGAGTATTGTTGGATTGTTTCGATGTTCTTGTGACGAGAATATTGTTCTCGATGCCTCCTGACATTAGGGGTTGTGGCAGTGTCCCGGGGGGTTGAGCTTCGGGGTATTGTCGTCACAAGCATATCGCGGCAGTACTAAATACTTAAGACGGCCGACATCGAAAACTCTCCTATGCGGTTAGTGGCAAGATAACCCCGACATTACCCAGTACTGGGGAGGTAGTTCGGGAGTATTGCCATAGCTTGTATAGTGGATGCGTTTCGAAGGTCCGAGGTAAACGGTTTCCAGAGATAACTGGTTATGTGTTGAAGGATGGATATAGCTGGATGTAGGATTAGAGTTGAGTGCGCGGTGCTTCCCCTGTATCCCCAACACCTGATTGCATAACTGGAAACTTTCGGAAATTAATAGGTGGGTTCATCCAGTAGTTCTAGGCATTCTTCCAACGAGTGCATGATATGATGTTCGGGGTTCTACATTGAGTGAAGTGGTTTTATGGGCTTATTCCGATCGGGAGTTGCATCTTAAAGGGTCCTTGGCTATGCTGATCCGGGGATTGCAAACCCTTTTGTAACACGTTCCATGAGCTTTCAGCATGAATATGTCGGACGAAGCTTCTATCTTGTATTTGTTCTATATGTTCCTTGTTCCTTTTTATTTACCTTTTGTTCTCCAAGTGGCTTCTCGACTAGTTGATGTACCTGCGGAATTCATTCGTTCATTTCTCTGTTCGGATAGATATGTTGCAACATAATCTTCTTCATAAACATAATCTTCTTCATAAACATAATCTTCTTCATAAACATATCTATCCTTTGTTTTGATTCTGGTATTCGAGTTGCTTCGATGTCAAATGTTGATTCCATACCTTCCTAATCGGTATTCTCATACTTCTATGAGAGTGCTAGTCCTTCTTGATCATCGAGATGGTCATGTTAATTCTTTTCCAACCGGTGCCCATTTTGTTCATCTCAAGTTGTCTTTGTTTTCCCCACCCTCCCACCCTTCTTCTTCTCAGAGCAAGAAATTCTCAGATGAAGTATCCATTTTATTCATGTGATGTTTCTTCATTCTTCCCTTCAATGTTCTTATCCGGTGCATTATCGTGAAGATGCTCAAGAGTTTCAAGTTCATCATTCTTTTGTTCTCAAATTCTGCCGGTGGATGTAATTCAAGATATCGGTGTTGATCTTATCCTTTTCCTCATTTCACAATGCTTTCTTATTCCGGTGCACCAACTAATCATTCTCCTCTTGTTATTCATATCCGGAGTGCTGAAGATTCATAATTCCATTCTTAATCCGTTCAAACTATTTTGAGGATTATAATCTTATTCAGCCATTTAATTCAACCGGTGCAATATCTCTTAAGCAATCTTTCCAACGGTGATTTCTTTGAGTGGCCCCTAACCCACAGGTCTTTTCCCAGGATCTTACCTGACTCTTCTATTTTTCCGGAGTTATTCTCAAATTCTTTTCAAAGTGTGACGTAAGAATGTTTTCCATCAGTCATATACCTTCTCCAAGATCGCTTTCAAATTCTTTTTCATCATTGGTTCAACCTTTTAATTCTTCATTCCGGAGTGCTCAACAATTCTTCATGGCATTTCTCGTCTTCATTCTCAACAGTTGAAGACCGGAGAAGAGTTTCTCTTAAATTTTAATCCGTTCTTCCAAGATTCGTGGTTCTAGCTTCTTGCCATCCTCATTATTGTTTTGATTGTGGGGAATTCTTTTATGCCATCCAAAGCATTTCATGAATTATTTTCTTTGTGATCCTCCGAAGGCCATCATTTCAGAATATTTCTTCGTTCTCTGTTTGCAACTTCGACCTCCAAATATTCTTCATTGATGTCTCTTCGTTTGTCTCCATATTTTACGGTGGCTCTTTCAAGATTACCCTTCCGTTGTTATCGTTTTAATTCATTTGTTCTTTTCATAATCCTACCGGTGAATCGTTCAAGACTTCTCTCAAGTTTGTACTAGATCTCTCTTTAATTCTTTGCAACGAGAATAAGTAGTATGCCAAATCCTTTGGTTGTCATCAATTTAAATTGGTGAAGGATACTTATAACATAATTCTTATTCTTGTTCCTTCCAAGTGGGTTAATCCCTTCGTTTAGAGTTTATTCATGAGGAATAAATTCTAGGTTTCAAGTTGTTCATCTTGTTTTCCGGAGTTCCAAGTTATTTCAATTATATCATTTCAAAGCTCCATCTAATTCATCGCAGGCCTTGAATCTTATTCTTTTCATCTTTCACTTCTCATGCTTTCATTACCGGAGTTTTCATGGTGGTTCTTCATGCTTTAATTCATCCTCGAAGTCTTCATCAAGATTCTTGTTGGAGCTCAAGCATTCTTCATCATGCATTCCAATTGCAATTCTTTCTACCTTATCTTTTCAGATGGTGTTATGCCATTTTTGACAATTTCCCTTTATGTTTCATGATTCACAAGTTGTCAGGAATGAGATATTTAAACCCATCATTTTTCTTCATTCAGGAGATCTTTCTAACCTTTCAATTTATTCGTTGGAGTTATCTTGGGTTGTATTTCACCTAAAAGCTTTCCCTGAGAATTGTTGCTATTATGGTGCTTATAAATGACCCAAGTTCTTCATTTATCATTCCGGTGAAATAAGTTTATCGTCTCCTTGCTGATCTCAATCCAATCAATCGTTTCCGTTAGTGGCTGGTTGTCACCTCTTAATTTTGAGATGTTTTCCATAAGCCCACATCAAGCTTATTCTTTCGTTGTTGAATTTCCAACAACTCCGTTCAACCCTTCTTCGTAAGGATGCTCTTTCAAAATTCATTTTGAGAGAAGTTGTCATTTTTCTTCTCCGTTCAATTCTTCATTGATTTATATGCTATTCTTTCATTCCGGAGGCATTGTGATATTGCTCTCTTTAACCATCATATCGTTTTATCGAGATCATGTTCTTTCCCTTGCTTATCATTTAACTGGAGTGTTGTGTCCTCCATTCTAGTTCTGTCATCTTATCTAGTTTTGACTCTCTTTTAACCGGAGTGTTGTCTGAATACTTCTTACACCTTATGCCATCCTTTTATTGTTTCGGAGGCAATATGTTGTTGTTTTCATCAAGTATCATCTCAACTTGGCAAGTTCTTGTTAATTCCTTCCATTTTCAGACGGAGTGCTGTTCGAATCATGTCATTCTTATTCCTTGGCTATACCATTGCGGTTCCGTATTCTTTTGGTTCGTAAGCTCTTGTTTCATGTCTTTCAACCTCCAAGGTTCTCGTAATGCTCCTTGTTACTCTTTCTAACGGAGTGTTTTCATATTCGTTCGTCTCCGTTGTAGTCTTTCCTTCAATTTGTTCAACCTCTCAAGGCTTGTGGTTTCACTCGTCTGTCAAAGAAGCAACTTTGTTTTACCTCTTCCTCTTCCGTTTTTACCCGGTGATATCTCCAGGATCTCGGGTCGAGATCCTCTGTTAGTGTGGGAGAGTTGTGACGCCCGAAGACCGACGTCCCAGAAGATTCCAGAGATTCCAGTCGTTCCGGGTTCTCCCGTGTGTTTCATTGGAGCTTGTGTTATTTATTTTTGCATTGCATCATGTCATCATGCCATCATGTCATTAATCCTTGCTTCCCAACTTAAATAAATTGTGTGGACCTTCGGTCTATTTAAATCGAGGGAAGGATGACTTCTCTTCATAACATATCCTCCTAGTATTATGGAGCTATTATTAAAATTATTCCATTGCTTCGGAATAACCCAACACACTTGCATATATTTTCCCCATGCCTTTTCTTCTCAATTCCTTGCCTTAAACCCTCCATATATTCTTTTCCGTTGTATTGAGGTTCCTCCAAAAACCTCAACATTTTTGGACACTTCAATAATCAAGTCTTAGTTCAAACCCATTTGAATTAAATTCAAATATGTTTGAATTTTTTTTTCGTTCATGCCTTTATATTTTTCTCAGACCGTGCTCATTTTTATGAGCTCGAGAAAAATAACCTCGTATGCAAATTCTTTGCCTAGCTTCCCCTTTCTTTTCTTCTATCCTTTTCTTTTATTCTCTGTTTTTTTACCCTTTTCACTCTTATAAAGAGGAGAGGCAGAGAGGCCCATCCCAATCAGTCTCCTAGGCCTGCTCGGGCCTCCCTAGGCCGGCCCATTTCCTTCCCCTACCAGCCTCCTGGCCAAGGCCCAGCCGGCCGCTTAGCCTCCTGGCCCGATCTCCTGTCAACCCTAGCCGCGTCCCAGTCGCTCCCTCTCATCCCCCTCGCGCCGCCAGTTTCTTCTCCTCTCGCCCGAAACCCCCCTCGCTCACCTCTCTGGCCCGAGCCTCGCTCTCCCCGCTCCCTCTTCCTTCTCGTCGCCTGGCCCCCGACTCCGCTCGATCTCCCAGGTGGCCAGGAGCAGCCGACCGCACCAGGCCGAGGCACCCCTCCTATCGCCTCCAGCGGCCCCGTCCTCAGGCAGCCCGCCTGGCCCGGAGCAGCGCCGCCGCCGCGCCTCCTTCTTCCCCGCGAGCCGGCCGCCCCGACCTCCTACGCCGCGACCTCCTTCCTCCACGGGAGCCGCGACCACCTTCCCCCGTGCGGCCCCCCTCTCCAGCGCCGCCGCGCGCCCGTGCAAGGACGAGCCCCGCCCCGCGCCTGGCTCGCCGAGGCTTTGTCCCTCTGCGCCAGGAGCCCCCGAAGCCGCGCCCTTCTCCTCGAAGCCGAGCCGGCCGGATCCCGCGTTCCCAGCGCGCGCAGGCCACCGCTTCGCCTTGGACCCGCAGCGCCGCGCCACTTCCATCGCCCTGCGTTGCCAGCGCTGGAGCTTCCTCCTCGCCGACACCACGTTTCTGCCGGAGATCCCTCGCCAGCGCCAAGGCCAGCGCCGCTCCGTTTTTGGTTGGGAATTTTGCCTTCTGTCATGTGCTAAGACCTGCTGCTGCTGTTTTTTTTCGCCAAGTGCACGGAGAACCCAGCTCCAAGAACCCATCACCGCGAAGTAACCGCGAGACTCGGATGTCCACCAAGTTCAACTACCGTCGCTGAAGACCGCAAGTACCACTACGTCCGACGCCACGACAAGTACCCCTACGGCAAGTACCACGACGAACGTTTTGAAGCGCCAAGTACCGCGACGCCCGGAGCACTCGAAACCGTCAAGTACCTCTTCGGAAACGAAAACGCCTACGTGAACGACTACCGTCGCCCCGCGTACGACTACGAACGAGAACAACTACTTCCTCTACGGCCGTGTACCACTAATTCCTCTACGTCCCTCTACGATCTCGAGCCCCTCCGAAACGAAGTTCCGAAGGTATAACCCCGAGATGATGCTCGTGGAATGCTTGTGTTGTATGAGATGTTCCCCTTGTGTGCACCGTGCCGTTTCATCTTTTGTCGTGCTCCTCGGTTGCCTCGTCGCCGACCCGTGGGAACCCGGTGACGGGATCGCCCCACCTTTCATCTTACTTAACACGCTCTCCGTCATCTTTTGCACCGGCATCTCGACGAGTGTCGGATCATCGGAACATTGTCGTGACATCGTATCCGTTCTCGTCGCCAGGACACTCCTTTCCTTCCGTCGTGGCGACCAAATGCTTCATATCTTGTTATTTGTCAACCTTTAATAAAATTACATAAACTTGATCATGTCATCCGCATCATGTTAACAACATTAATATGTGTGAATTGTTGTTTGCTTAAAAATTGCTAAACATGCTCATGGGGATTTTCCGGAATTGTTGTTGTTATTTTCCGGCCCCATTTAAATTGTCTAAATAGGTAGTTTACTTTTGATTCACCTCTTGCCATGTTAACAAGCATTTAACCTTGTCTTGTTAATAAACGAGAGTCAACTAAATAAATAACATGTGGTGTTTCGTCAATATGCAACTCGTTGCATATTGAGCTCCACTTAAATTGTAGTACTTGTTTGTGCACATTGCCATGCCATGCATACTTAAACCGGACATGCATCATACTTGGATGTGTATCGTATGCCATGTTTATGCTTGTGTGTTTACCGTGTTGTTTGCTTCTTCCGGTTGCTTCTCTTGTTAGCTTCGGTTCCGTCCGGAGTTGTGAGGATTCGCTCGACTGTTGCTCCGTCTACTTCATGGACCCGTTCTTCTCCCTTGTGGAATCCCAGGCAAGATGATCATACCCTTGGATACCTTTACTACCATTGCCATGCTTAGTTGTCTTGATGCTATCGTTACATGTCGCGCTACCCATCTTTTATGTCAGCCTCTCCTCGTTGCCATGAAACCTCTAACCTCGATACCTTCCTAGCAAAACCACTGTTTGGCTATGTTACCCGCTTGCTCAGCCCCTCTTATAGCGTTGTTAGTTGCAGGTGAAGATGAAGATCGTTCCAGGAGGGAACTTGTTGTTGGAATATCACAATATCTATAATAATTATTAACACACCTATATACTGGGCATGGGTGGAAGGCTTGGACTTTTGCTCGATGTTTTGTTCCACTCATGCCACCTTAGGCGCCGATAAACCGGCATTATGTTCCTTGATTTTGCGTTCCTTACACGATGGGTGGATGGGGACCCCTTGACAGTTCGACTTTGAATAAAACTCCTCCAGCAAGGCCCAACATTGGTTTTAATTTGCCTCATAATAACAACTTAATTAATTAATTAATTTGCATAGGGGGTCGCATCCCCGGGTTCTTAATTCTACATAGCAGGGGGGGCAGTGCTGATGGTGTTGGTCCCAAACGGGGAGCGTGCGGGGCCACCACGGGGATACTCGAGGTTTGGCTCCCGTAGCTTCACCCATCCGATCGTGGCCTGAGACGAGATACGCGCGGCTACTATCAGGGTGTCGGCACGCCGGGAGGTCTTGCTGGACTAGTTTTACCTTTGTCGAAATGTCTTGTGCTACCGGGATGCCGAGCCTGATCGGTTTTCCCTAAGATAAGGAGTGATGATATTATATTTATCACTTCAGCTAATCGTGAGAGCTTGTGATGGGCTAAGTTGGAACACCCCTGCAGGGTTATGATCTTTCGAAAGCCGTGCCCGCGGTTATGTGGCAGATTGGAATTTGTTAATGTCTGGTTGTAGAAAACATGACAGTGGATCCGAAGTAAAACACACAACTGTGTGAGTAACCGTGACTGTCTCTTTTCACCTTGAGAAGAGAACACGGTGGGGTTATGTTTGACTCGTATGTAGTTTAGGATCTTTAGCGATCACTACTTTTGCGACAGTTTGCGTAGATGCTCATCTTATTCTGGTACTCGTAAGTTAGCCACCATATTATGCTTAGCCGCTGCTGCAACCTCACCACTATCCTTCTTCCTACCCATAAAGCTTTGCTAGTCTTGATACATATGGTTATGGGATTGCTGAGTCCTCGTGGCTCACAGATACTACAACACCAGATGCAGGTTCAGCCGAGAAAGATGCAGGAGCTGGTTCAAGTTCTACACTGGGAGCTCGATGAAGAGAGTGGCCGTTTGCTTGTGACGTTTTCGACGATCAGTAGTGGTTTCTACTAGGATTCAGTCTAGACCTGTGGCTTTATGTTGTTTTGGTATCTTTCTTTTGGATCTTCGCCCGTAGTCGGGTTGTGATGTTTTGGATGATGTTTTGCTTATTTAATGTATTGTGTGAAGTGGCGAGTGTAAGCCAACTATTCTTTTGCAATTTCATCCATATTTTTACATGAGTCTTGCAAAGATACCAAACTTGAGATCATTCTAGGATGGGCTTATACCTTTAAGTCGTGCCTCGACACGTAGGAGGTATAGTCCCATCCTGGGCATTACACTAGCCACCATATTATGCTTAGCTGCTGCTGCAACCTCACCACTATCCTTCTTCCTACCCATAAAGCTTTGCTAGTCTTGATACCCATGGTTATGAGATTGCTGAGTCCTGTGGCTCACAGATACTACAACACCAGATGCAGGTTCAGCCGAGAATGATGCAGGAGCTGGTTCAAGTACTTCACTAGGAGCTCGATGAAGAGAGTGGCCGTATGCTTGTGACGTTTTCGACGATCAGTAGTGGTTTCTACTAGGATTCGATCTAGACCTGTGGTTTATCGTTATGTTTGGTATCTTGTCTTTTGGATCTTACCCTTAGATGGGCTGTGATGTTTTGAATGATGCTTTGCTTATGTAATGTATTGTGTGAAGTGGCGAGTGTAAGCCAACTATCTCCTTTTGCAATTTAATCCCTCTTTTACATGAGACGTGCAAAGATATCAAACTTGAGATCATTCCAGAATGGGCTTATACCTTTAAGTCGTGCCTCGACACGTAGGAGGTATAGTCCCATCCTGGGCATTACAAGTTGGTATTCAGAGCCTTCTCCGACCTAGAAGCCCCCACTGATTGATCGAATTGTTGAAGGTTGAGTCTAGGCACACACTTGAAAATGTTTTGAGTCCTATATTTATATCGGAGAGTAGGATTTATTTTGCTCCTCATCTCTTTTTTCACTCTGGTGAGGACTCTTGACGATTACTCTTATCTCTTCTACTCTCAAAAATGCACCAAATGTTTTTTAGGATCACGCGAGTATTGTTTGGATTGTTCCGATGTCTTTGTGACGAAAACATTGTTCTCGATGCCTCCTGTCATTAGGGGTTGTGGCAGTGTCCCGGGGAGTTGAGCTCCGAGGTGTTGTCGTCACAAATATATCGCGTCAGTTCTAGAATACTTAAGACGGCCGACATCGAAAACTCTCCTATGCGGTTAGCGGGAAGATAACCCCGACATCACCCAGTACTGGGGAGGTAGTTCGGGAGTATTGCCATAGCTTGTATAGTAGATGCGTTTCGAAGGTCCGAGGTAAACGGTTTCCGAAAATAACTGGTTATGTGTTGAAGGATGGATACAGCTGGATGTAGGATTAGAGTTGAGTGCGCGGTGCTTCCTCTGTATCCCCAACACCTGATTGCATAACTGGAAACTTTCGGAAATTAATAGGTGGGTTCATCCAGTAGTTCTAGGCATTCTTCCAACGGATGCACGATATGAAGTTCGGGGTTCTACATTGAGTGAAGTGGTTTTATGGGCTTGTTCCGATCGGGAGTTGCATTTTAAAGGGTCCTTGGCTATGCTGATCCGGGGATTGCAAAACCCTTTTGTAACACGTTCCATGAGCTTTCAGCACGAATATGTCGAACGAAGCTTCTATCTTGTGTTTGTTCTATCTGCTCCTTGTTGCTTTTATTTATCTTTTGTTCTTCCAAGTGGCTTCTCGACAAGTTGATGTACCTACGGAAGTCATTCGTTCAATTCTCTGTTCGAATGATATTGTGAAGATTATGCTGCAACATATCTATCCTTTGTTCCGTTTTGATTCTGGTATTCGAGTTGCTTCGATGTCAAATGTTGATTACATACCTTTCCTAATCGGTGTTCTCATATTTCTATGGGGGTGCTAATTCTTCTTGACCATCAAGATGGTCATGTTAAATTCTTTTCAACCGGTGTGCCTTCTCTTCAAGTTATTCCATACGGACGTCGTTGAGAAATCTGACGATTTGTCTGTATTCATTCATCTCAAGTTGTCTTTCTTTTTCCCCACCCTCCCACCCTTCTTTTTCTTGGAGTCAGAAATTCTCAAATGAAATATCCATTTTATTCATGTGATATTTCTTCAATCTTTTCCTTCAATGCCCTTATCCGGTGATTCCTCATGAAGATGCTCAGGAGCTTCAAGTTCATCGTTGTTCCATTCTCATATTCTTCTCCGGTGGATTTAATTCAAGCTTTGGTGTTCATTATATCCTTCCTCTTGTTTCACATGTTTTCCCATGTTGAAAATTCTTGTCCAAAGCTCTCTTATTTTATTCAACTCTCTCTATGTTCATATCTGGAGAGGTGAAGATATCTTAGAAGATTCACATTTTCCATTCTCAATTTGTTCAAGCTATTTTGAGATTGTTATCTCATTCAAGCCATTTAATTCAACCGGTGCAATATCTCTTAAGCAATCTTTTTTTCAACGGTGATTTCTTTAGTGGGCCCTAACCCACAGGTCTTTTCCCAGGATCTTACCTGACTCTTCTATTATTCTGGAGTTATACTCAAATTCTTTTTAAAGTGTGACGTAAGAATGATTCCCATCAGTCACATACCTTCTCCAAGATCGCTTTCAAATTCTTTTTCATCATTGGTTCAACCTTTTAATCCTTCATTACGGAGTGCCTATACAATTCATGGAGGTAGTTCTCGTTGTCATTCTCAGCATTTGACCGGAGAAGAGTTTCTTTTAAATCTTGGCCCGTTCTCTTCAAGATTCGTGTTTCTAGCTTCATGCCATCCTCATTATTGTTCCGATTGTGGGGAATTTTTTTATACCCGTCCGAAGCATTTCATGAATTCTTTTCTTTGTGTTCCTCTGAAGGCCATCATTTCAGAAGATTTCTTCGTTCTCAGTTTTCAACTTCGTCCTCCAAATATTCTTCATCGATGCCTCTTCGTTCGTCTCCATATTCTTACGGTGGTTCATTCAAGTTTACTCTTTCGTTGTTATCGTATTAATTCACTCGTTCTTTCATAATCCTACCGGTGCTTCGTTGAAGATTTACCCAAGTTTGTGCGAGATCTCTCTTAATCCTTTCCAACGAGAATAAGTTGTATGCCAAATCCTTTGGTTGTCATCAATTTAAATTGGTGAAGGATATGCATGACATAATTCTTATTCTTATTCCTTCAAGGTGATTTAATTCTTTTGTCTGGAGCTTGTTCATCATATCATATTCTTGGTTCTAAGTTCTTCATCTTGTTTTCCGGAGCTCCAAGTTATTTCAATTATATCATTTCAAAGCTCCATCTAATTCATCGCAGGTCTCGAATCTTATTCTTTTCATCTTTCACTTCTCATGCTTTCATTACCGGAGTTTTCATGGTGGTTCGTCATCATGTTTTAATTCATCCTCGAAGTCTTCATCAAGATTCTTGTTGGAGCTCAAGCATTCTTCATCATGCTTTCCAATTGCAATCCTTTCTACCTTATCTTTTCAGATGGTGTTATGTCATTTTTGACAATTCCTTCATGTTTCATGATTCACGAGTTATCAAGAATGAAATATTTAAACCCATCATTTTTCCTTGTTCAGGAGATCTTTTCAACCCTTCAATTTATTCATTGGAGTTATCTTGGGTTGTATTTCACCTAAAGCTTTCCCTAAGGATTGTTGCTAATTATGGTGCTTATAAATGACCCAGATTCTTCATTTATCATTCCAGCGAAATAAGTTTATCGTCTCCTTGTTGATCTCAATCGAAGCAATTCGTTCCGTTAGTGGCTGGTTGTCACCTCATAATTTTGAGATGTTTTCCATAAGCCCGCATCAAGCTTATTCGTTTTCGTTGTTGATTTTTCCATCAACCCCATTCAACCCTTCTTTGTAAGGAGGATTTCCTAATTCATTTATGGGGTAAGTTGTCATTTTCTTCTCCGTTCTTTTCTTTCCACCGACCTAGCATATATTCTTTCATTCCGGAGGAATTGTGATATTGCTCTCTTTGACCATCATATCATTTTTTTTTCAAGATCATGTTCTTTCCCTTGCTTATCATTTAACCGGAGTGTCTTATTCTTCATTCAGTTCCGTCATCTTATCTAGTTTTTCCTCTCTTTTCAATCGGAGTGCTGTCTCAATATTTCTTACCCCTTGTGCCATTCTTTTAATTGTTTCAGAAGCTGTGTGTTGTTGTTTTCATCAAGTATCACTCCATCTTCTCAAGTTCATGTTCAATTCCTTCCATTTTCAGACGGAGTGCTGTCCAAATTCTGTCATTCTTATTCCTTGGCTATACCATTGCGGTTTCTTATTCTTTTCGTTCGTAAGCTCTTGTTTCATGTCTTTCAACCTACAAGGTTCTCGTAATGCTCCTTGTTCCTCTTTTCTAAGGGAGTGTTTTCATCTTCGTTCATCTCCATTGTAGTCTTTATTCAACTTGTTTAACCTGCAAGTTTCTCGTGGTGTTCCTTGTTCCTCATTTTACCGGAGTGCTCTTAAGTTCGTTCATCTCCGTTGTATTCTTTCTTTCAAGATTGTTCAACCTCTCAAGATTCTTTGGTTTCACTCGTCTATCAAAGAAGCAACTTTGTTTTACCTATTCCTCTTCTGTTTTTACCCGGTGCTATATCTAGGATCTCGGGTCGAGATCCTCTGTTAGTGTGGGAGAGTTGTGACGCCCGAAGACCGACGTCCCAGAAGATTCCAGATGTTCCGGGTCTTCCGTGTGTTTCTTTTGTGCTTGTGTTATTTATTTTTGCATTGCATCATGTCATCATGCCATCATGTCATATTTATTTTGCATCTCAACCTAAATAAATCGTGTGGACCTTCGGTTCATTTAAATCGAGGGAAGTGTGACTTCTCCTTATAACATATCCTCCTAATATTATGGAGCTATTATAAATAAATATTCCATTGTTTGGAATTAACCGCAACACACTTGCAAATATTCCCCATGCCTTTTTCACTCCAAGTTCCTACTTCTAAACCTTGTCTATAATTCTTTTCCGTTGTTTTGAGGTTCCTCCAAAAATCCGAACATTTTTGGACACTTCAAAAATCAAGTCTTAGTTCAAACCCTTTTGATTAAATTCAAACGTGTTGGAATTATATTTTTCGATCATGCCAATCCCAATTTTCTCGGACCGTGCTCATTTTTACGAGTCCAGAGTAATTACCCTCGTGCCCAAATTCCACCTCTACCATCTCTTTCTTTTCCCTTCTCTTTTCCGTTTCGTTTTTTTTTGAGAGGGAATAAGGGCTCCCAGCCACCTCCAGCAGCCCACCGGCCTTCCCTGGCCATCTGGGCATCCTAGCCAGGCCTCCTTTTGGCCCAGCCGCCAGGCCAGGCCCAGTCTCCTCCCGCAGCCTCCCTCTCCTCCTGGACCATTGGCCCGTTTTCCCCTGTAGCCCTAGATCGACCCCTCGCTCATCGAGCCTCCCCATCGCTCCTCCGATTCCCTCCCAGCGCCGCACCTCTCCCCTCGCTCGCCCGCACCCCACTCCCTCGTTCCCCGTCGCTGCGCCCCGTCGGCAGCCGCATCCTGCTCCAGCGCCTCGCCTCCTCTGCAGCTCTCGCCCGCGCCAAGGCCGTCCGCCGCCTTCCCCTTCCCGTGAGCGCCCAAGCCCCCTCGTTCAGCGCCTTCTCCTCCTCTACAGCGCCGACCCCATCGCTCCAGGTCACCGCGCCTCTGCCTCCTCCACCAGCGCCTCGCGAAGCCGCCGCCGGCCAGAGGCTGCAGAAGCCCTCGAGCACCCCGATGCCCCAGCGCCACCGCTCCCCGACCTCCTCCTCGAGCACCTCCAGCAGGTCCCGGTCGCCGTCTCCCTCCAGCTCGCCGCGGCCATCCTCAGTCCAGCGCCAAGGCTGCAGGGCCGAGCCCTCGAGCAGCCTCATCGCCAAGGCCGAAGTCGGCCACTTGTCTCGCCTCCTTGCTGCTGCTGTGCTTTTTCCGTCGGCTTCGTGCTTTTGTTTTGGTCCAGCAGAAACTTCGTCAAGTTCCTCTACCGCGTCTCCGGAGTCGCCAAGACGCAAGTACCCCGACGACCGCGGTCTTCGGAATCGCCAAGTACCACGACATGACGGCATGAACATCTACAAAACGTGTACCACGATGACCCACGAGTACCACTACATCAACGTGTTCCGCTACCGACGCCGATGACCTTCAAGTTCGACTACCGTCGCCGGAAACACCAAGTACCTCTTCGGAGACGTGAACGACTACGAACGGGAACAACTACACGGCTATACGTCAAGTACCACGACACGTTAACGGAACGTCTACTTCCACTACTTCCACTACGTCCCTCGACGACTCGAACCCCCTCCGAGACCGAACGTTCCGAAGGTATAACTCCGAGACGATGACCCGTGGAATGCTTGTGTTGTATGAAATGTTTTTCCCTTGTGTGCTCCGTGCCCGTATCATCTTTTGTCGAGCTCCTCGGTTGCCTCGTCGCCGACCCGTGGGAACCCGGTGACGGGATCACCCCACCTTTCATCTTGTTCGACTCGCTCACGTCATCTTTTGCACCGGTCTCTCAACGAGTTACCGGAACCGATATGTTGCGTGGCATCATTTTCGGATTCGTTGCCGTGGCACCCTTTCTTCCACCACGGTGACAACACTTCTTATCTCTTCTTGTTAATGTTTAACTAAATTGCATAAACTTGTTCATGTCATCCGCATCATGTTAACAACCTTTGAATGTTTAATTGTTGTTGCTTTAATAATTGCTAAACATGCTCATGGGATTTTCCGGAATTGTTATTGTTATTTCCGGCCTCATTTAAAATTTCTAAATAGGTAGTTAGTTTTTGCTTCACCTCTTGCCATATTAACAAACATTTAATTTGTCTTGTAAATAAACGAGAGTCAATTAAATAATTAAAATGTGGTGTTTCGTCAATATGCAACTCGTTGCATATTGAGCTCCACTTAACTTGTAGTTTTGTTTGTGCACTTGCCATGCCATGCATATTTAAACCGGACATGCATCATACTTGGATGTGCATCGTATGCCATGTTTATGCTTGTGTGTTTACCGTGTTGTTTGCTTCTTTCCGGTTTGCTTCTCTTGTTAGCTTCGGTTTCGTTCCGGAGTTGTGAGGATTCGCTCGACTATGTTGCTCCGTCTACTTCATGGACTTGTTCTTCTCCCTTGCGGAATCCCAGGCAAGATGATCATACCCTTGGATACCTTTACTACCATTGCCATGCTTAGTTGTCTCGATGCTATCGTTACATGTCGCGCTACCCATCTTTTATGTCAGCCTCTCCTTGTTTCCATGAAACCTCTAACCTTTTGACACCTTCCTAGCAAAACCACTGTTTGGCTATGTTACCCGCTTGCTCAGCCCCTCTTATAGCGTTGTTAGTTGCAGGTGAAGATGAAGTTTGTTCCAGGAGGGAACTTGTTGTTGGAATATCACAATATCTATAATTATTATTAACACACCTATATACTGGGCATGGGTGGAAGGCTTGGCCTTTTGCTCGGTGTTTTGTTCCACTCATGCCACCTTAGGCGCCGATAAACCGGCATTATGTTCCTTGATTTTGCATTCCTTACACGATGGGTGGATGGGGACCCCTTGACAGTTCGACTTTGAATAAAACTCCTCCAGCAAGGCCCAACATTGGTTTTAATTTGCTCATAATAACAACTTAATTAATTAATTAATTGCATAGGGGGTCATGTCCCCGGGTTCTTAATTCTACATAACACGGGGGGCCAGTGCTGATGGTGTTGGTCCCAAACTAGAGCCACTTGTGGTGCCACCCAGTTATCTGGGGTCTTTGGTTGCTGTACGTATTGCTCATCCGGACGTGGCCTGAGATGAGATACGCGCGGCTACTATCAGGGTGTCGGCACGCCGGGAGGTCTTGCTGGACTTGTTTTACCATTGTCGAAATGTCTTGTGCACCGGGATGCCGAGCCTGATCGGATTTCCCTAAGATAAGGGGTGATGATATTATATTTATCACTTCAGCTAATCGTGAGAGCTTGTGATGGGCTAAGTTGGGACACCCCTGCAGGGTTATGATCTTTCGAAAGCCGTGCCCGCGGTTATGTGGCAGATTGGAATTTGTTAATGTCCGGTTGTAGAAAACTTGACAGAGGATCCGAAGTAAAACACACAACTGTGTGAGTAACCGTGATTGTCTCTTTTCATTTTGAGAAGAGAACACGATAGGGTTATGTTTGATTCGTATGTAGTTCAGGATCTTTAGCGATCACTCCTTTTGCGATCGTTTGCGTAGATGCTCATCTTATTCTGGTACTCGTAAGCTAGCCACCATATTATGCTTAGCTGCTGCTGCAACCTCACCACTATCCTTCTTCCTACCCATAAAGCTTTGCTAGTCTTGATACCCATGGTTATGGGATTGCTGAGTCCTCGTGGCTCACAGATACTACAACACCAGATGCAGGTTCAGCCGAGAATGATGCAGGAGCTGGTTCAAGTACTTCACTGGGAGCTCGATGAAGAGAGTGGTCGTATGCTTGTGACGTTTTCGACGATCAGTAGTGGTTTCTACTAGGATTCGATCTAGACCTGTGGTTTATCGTTATGTTTGGTATCTTGTCTTTTGGATCTTACCCTTAGATGGGCTGTGATGTTTTGAATGATGCTTTGCTTATGTAATGTATTGTGTGAAGCGGCGAGTGTAAGCCAACTATCTCCTTTTGCAATTTAATCCCTCTTTTACATGAGACGTGCAAAGATACCAAACTTGAGATCATTCCAGAATGGGCTTATACCTTTAAGTCGTGCCTCGACACGTAGGAGGTATAGTCCCATCCTGGGCATTACAAGAAGACCCGTTAGAATTTCGCAACCAGAACTCCCCCCTACTCCACCTCTTAAATCTCGGACGAGATTTCTTGTAGTGGAGGAGAATTGTGACGCCCGGATAGTTAAGCTACAGTAAACCTCTGCTAATGATGCCACGTCACCACGATTATTGTTGTTAGTTTCACGTTGATTCAAACCCTGTTAAAATTCAAACATAAATTCAAGTCAACTTATAAAAGTTTTCCAATGTCAAAACTAAAATATTTATCAGGTGGCAAATATTGTTTTGGTAATATTGGTGGTGAACCAACATTTTATAAAATATTTAAATACACTAATAACAATTAAATCAGAGGCTTGAAATATGATTAAACTACTTTATAAATTGAAAAATATTCTAACTGATTTATCTAATGGTCCAAACTTTCGTGACAACGATATATTTTACAACACTAATTATAGTGCAATATTTATAATTATTAAAACTAAAATGAATAAAAACTAAAGGGATAACAGAAAATTAGAAAATGATAAAAGTTAGGGCATAATTTTCCTTGGTGGTTTTGGTGATTGATGACAATACATTTGCGGACTAATCGTGTGCATTAAGTTTTCAGGTTATCTAATATAAGGGCACCATATGATTGTTACCCCTCGAGGACTTCACTGTAGACGAATTATTTTCCTTCGTTTCTTTTCGGTGGAATTGAGTCATAGGGATAACCATACTATCAAGGGGGGGGGCGTTTCGGAAGAGTATGGGTGGAATCATCGCGTACACACTTTCCTTGCACCCTCGCCTTCTTGCTGCTTCTATGGAGTATCTGAGTTGTGCAATACGAGGGGTGTTGTGTTCTAAGCGGTAGTACCGCCTATAGGCGGTAGTACTGCTGCCTAGGACCGCTGGTACTATAGCCCCTTCTGTGGTCTCGATTTTTCGTGTCGGGTTTCCATAAAGGACCACACAGGGGAGCGGTAGTAGGGACGACAGTAGGGAGTGGTAGTACCGCTTCTACAACCGCTCCAACTGCTGCTCGGCCTCTACACTCCTCTACTTCCCAGCGGCTGTAGGGAGCAGTAGTACCGCCTACAAGCAGTAGTACCACCCCCGGGGCGGTATGATACGTCTCCGTCGTATCTATAATTTTAAGTTGTTCCATGCCAATATTCTACAACTTTCATATACTTTTGGCAACTTTTTATACTATTTTTGCGACTAACATATTGATCCAGTGCGCAGTGCCAGTTCCTGTTTGTTGCATGTTTTTTGTTTCACAGAATATCCATATCAAACGGAGTCCAAACGGGATAAAAATGGAAGGAGATTTTTTTTGGAATATATGTGAATTTTGGGAAGTGGAATCAATGTGAGACGATGCCCGAGTGGCCCACGAGGGTGAGGGGCGCGCCCAGGGGGGGCAGGCGCGCCCTGGGCCCTCGTGGACATTTCTTAAGGCGGTTGGTGCCCTTCTTTCGCTGCAAGAAAGCTAATATCGGGATAAAAATCATGTCCAAAATTCAGCCCAATCGGAGTTACGGATCTTCGAGAATTTAAGAAACGGTGAAAGGCCAGAGTATGGGAACACAGAAACAGAGAGAGACAGAGAGACAGATTCAATCTCGGAGGGGATCTCACCCCTCCGCCGCCATGGAGGCCATGGACCAAAGGGGAAACCCTTCTCCCATCTAGGGAGAAGGTCAAGGAAGAAGAAGAAGGAGGGGGGCTCTCTCCCCCTCGCTTCCGGTGGCGCCACAGTGCCACCGGGGCCATCATCGTGTGACGGTGATCTACACCAACACCTCCGTCATCTTCACCAACATCTCCATCAGCTTCCCCCATCTATCTACAGCGGTCCACTCTCCCGCAACCCACTGTACCCTCTACTTGAACATGGTGCTTTATGCTTCATATTATTATCCACTGATGTGTTGCCATCCTATAATGTCTGAGTAGATTTTCGTTGTCCAATTGGTGATTGGTGAATTGCTATGATTGATTTAAATTGCTTGTGGTTATGTTACTGTCCTTTGGTTCCCATCATATGAGCGTGCACGTGGATCACACCATAGGGTTAGTTGTATATTGATTGGACTACGTATTGGAGGGCAAGAGTGACAGAAGCTTCAACCTAGCGTAGAAATTGATGCATACGGGATTGAATGGGGACCAATATATCTCAATGCTATGGTTGGGTTTTACCTTAATGAACATTAGTAGTTGCGAATGCTTGCTAATAGTTCCAATCATAAGTGCATAGAATTCCAAGTCAGGGATGACATGCTAGCAGTGGCCTCTCCCACATAAAACTTGCTATCGGTCTAGTAACGTAGTCAATTGCTTAAGGGCAATTTCGCAACTCCTACCACCACTTTTCCACACTCGCTATATTAACTTTATTGCTTATTTACCTAAACAGCCCCTAGATTATATTTATGTGCTCTTTATATTGTTGCAAACCTATCCCATAAAAATTACAAAGTACTTCTAGTTTCATACTTGTTCTAGGTAAAGTAAACGTCAAGCGTGCGTAGAGTTGTATCGGTGGTCGATAGAACTTGAGGGAATATTTTTTCTACCTTTAGCTCCTCGTTGGGTTCGACACTCTTACTTATCGAAAGAGGCTACAACTGATCCCCTACAGTTGTGGGTTATCAAGACCTTTTTCTAGCGCCGTTGCCGGGGAGAAATAGCGTGGGGTGAATATTCTCATGTGTACTTGTTTGCTTTATCACTAAGTAGATTTTATTTGATGTTCTAAGTTGTTTTCTATCTTTAGTTATGGGTAGGAAACCCAAAATACCAAAAACAATAGTGGTACCTACTGAGCCAATGGTTGAAGAAGCACTCAAAATCTATCACACTCCTGAAGCTTTTTACTTGGATCATCTTCGATCCCTATGTGCTCGTGCTGAAACCCCAACCAGCTTAGTTGAGGGCAAATCTTTAGATGAGCATGCTTGTTATGTGCGACACCGCTTATCTCAAGAAAGGGGAACTTTTACTCTATCAAATTCATCGTTTGCAATGCTATGCTTCGAATTTATGTGAAATATATGATTTTACTTGTTGTTCCGAAGACCCTAAGAAACACCTTCCCTACCAATGTGAGTTTAGTGATAATGGAATCGTATCTTCGTATGCTAAGGGTTTTTATAGTTACTATGATGTTCAACAAATTGAAGAATTTGTTGCTTTTAAGGGTGCTTATGAAATTGCTTCCTTTATTGAAGAATGTGATACTACTCTCTACAAATCTGAAAATTTGGCCATACTTAAATATTGTTATGATAATTATGCTTCTAATCCTTATATTAAACCATATATTGAAGACTCCTCCGCTGTCCAAGAAGAGACTAATATTTAACAGGAGTCTATGGAAGAAGAAATTAATGACGTTGTGAGCTCATTGGATGAAAAAAATGAGGAGGAGAGCGAAGAACAAAAGGAGGAAGAGCGGATTTATCACCCGTGCCCACCTTCTAATGAGAGTAACTCTTTATCTCATACATTGTTTAATTTCCCTTCGTGCTTACCGAAGGATGAATGCTATGATGATTGCTATGATCCCTCAGATTCGTTTGAAATATCCCTTTTCGATGAAATTGATGCTTGCTATGCTTGTGGCCAAGATGCCAATATGAATTATGCTTATGGAGATGAACTTGCTATAGTTCCTTATGTTAAACATGGTATAGTTACTATTGCACCCACACATGATAGTCCTATTATATTTTTGAATTCTCCAAACAACACTATATCAGAGAAGTTTGTGCTTATTAACGATTATATTGATGGGTTGCCTTTCTACGTTGCACGTGATGTTTTTGATAGATGTAATATGCATGTGCTTGCTGCTCCTACCTGCAATTATTATGAGAGAGGAACTACATCTCCGCCTCTCTATGTTTTCAAGATGATAAAATTGCAAAAAACTGTTTACGCTATGTATCGGCCTTTACTTGATGTGCATGAATTGTTCTTGTATGACATGCCTATGCATAGGAAGGGAGTTAGACTTCGTTTTTGCATGACACATATCACTTTGTGCTCACTACTAAATGCCAAATCATTGTTAATTAAAATTGTCTTTGATATACCTTGGGATCCGGGTGGATCCATTACTTGAGCACTATATGCCTAGCTTAATGGATTTAAAGAAAGCGCTGCCAGGGAGACAACCCGGATGTTTTGGAGAGTCATTTATTCTTGTTGTGTGCTTTTATAAAGTTTTAAAAAAATAAAAATAAAGAGGGGAACCTAAAACTTTTTCAAAAAGAAAAGTGAAAGTAAGAAGGACGAGCACCGTTGAAATGGGGGTGCTCCTTGAACTTTGTTCATGCCCAAGGAAACTTTGCAAATCTTGAATTACAGAAACTTTTCAACAAAAATAATTATCCCCTTGTACAATTCCATTGTATTATAAAAATAATGTGTCAAGAGTTTCCTTTAGGATGATTAAACTGCTTGTTGGTTTGTGCGGTGCAAAAAGAGAAACTTTGGCTGTAGTGCACAATTTTACATTTTTTACTGGAACATCGAAAGGATCTGAAACATCTTGAAAAGTCTTGCTATACAAATTGTTCATTTTTCCTAATTTTACCAGAATTTTTAGAGTTACGGAAGTATGATTAATGTTCAGATTACTACAGAGTGTCCTGTTTTCACAGATTGCTGTTATAGCTTCATTATTTGCATATGTTTGAATTGTTGTTGAAGCCTCCTTGACTTGGGGCCATAGAATTGTGATAGCATATAGTGGGTAATGTTTTTTCATAATTATACAATAATGTTAGAGCAGTACATGATGGGATTTCATTGATCATATGCACTTACCCGATCAGTAAAAGTTCAGCTAAATTTTGTGTGGATGAAGTGTTCGAAGATCGAGGAGGTCTCGATGTGAGAAGAAGGAGGAGAGGCAAGAGCTCAAGCTTGGGGATGCCCAATGCACTCCAAGTAAATATTCAAGGAGACTCAAGCGTCTAAGCTTGGGGATGCCCCGAAAGGCATCCCATCTTTCTTCAACGAGTATCGGTATGTTTTCGGATTCGTTTCATTCACAAGATATGCGTAAACTCTTGGAGCGTCGTGTGTTTTTTATTTTCCTTTTAATAAATGCACCATGCTAGTATGAGATAGTCCTTTGTTGATTTATAGAATTCTCTTTGCACTTCACTTATATCATTTGAGTATGGCTTTATAGAATGCTTCATGTGCTTCACTTATATCATTTGAAGTTTGGATTGCCTTTTTCTCCTCACATAGAAAACCGCCATTTGTAGAATACTCTTTTGCTTCACTTATATTTGTTAGAGCGTGGGCATATCTTTTGTAGAAAGAATTAAAACTCTCTTGCTTCACTTATATCTATTTAGAGAGTTGACAGGAATTGGTCATTCACATGGTTAGTCATAAAATCCTACATAAACTTGTAGATCGCTGAATATGATATGTTTGATTCCTTGCAATAGTTTTGCAATATAAAGATGGTGATATTAGAGTCATGCTAGTGGGTAGTTGTGTATTGTAGAAATACTTGTGTTGAGGTTTGTGATTCCCGAAGAATGCATGTAAGGTGAACCGTTATGTGATGAAGTCGGAGCATGATTTATTTTTTGATTGTCATCCTTTGTGTGAAGTTCGGGATCACGCGATGGTTAACTCCTACCAACCCTTACCCTAGGAGCATGCGTGTAGTACTTTGTATCGATGGCTAATAAATTTTTGCAATAAGTATGTGAGTTCTCTATGACTAATGTTGAGTCCATGGATTATACACACTCTCACCCTTCCACTTTGCTAGCCACTCTAGTACCTGCAATTTTCGCCGGTGCATCAAACCACCTTATACCCTTCCTAAAAAAAGCCACCATACCTACCTATTATGGCATTTCCATAGCCATTCCGAGATATATTGCCATGTAACTCCACCATTCAATTTATTATGACACGCACCATCATTGTCATATTGCCTTGCATGATCTTAAGATAGCTAACATGATGTTTCCATGGCTTGTCCGTTTTTTGATGTCATTTCTATGCTAGATCATTGCACATCCCAAGACACCGCCGGAGGCATTCATATAGAGTCATATTTTTGTTCTAGTACAGAGTTGTAAGTAAATAAAAGTGTGATGATCATCATTATTAGAACATTGTCCCATGTGAGGTTATAAAAAAAATAAAAGAGGCCAATGAGGCCCAAATAAAAAAAGGCCAAAGAAGCTCACCAAAAAAGGAGAAAAAAGAGAGAAAACCAACAAAAAAATGGGAGAAAAAGAGAGAAGGGGCAATGTTACTATCCTTCTCCACACTTGTGCTTTAACATAGCACCATGTTCTTCATGATAGAGAGTCTCCTATGTTGTCACTTTTATATACTAGTGGGAATTTTCATTATAGAACTTGGCTTGTATATTCCAATGACGGGCTTCCTCAAATGCCCTAGGTCTTCATGAGCAAGCAAGTTGATGCACACCCACTAGTTTTCTTTTTGACCTTGCATACACTTATAGCTCTAGTGCATTCATTACATGGCAATCCCTACTCACTCACATTGATATCGATTGATGGACATCTCCATAGTTCTAGCGACCCGATCCGAATGGATCAAGTCTCTGTGCTTAAGTGTCATCCCTCGATCGGTATGCTGACACACACAGTACTCGAGGATTTATAACAGAGGTAAATCACATGTATTAAGTAACGTAAATACTACTACCTCAATCGATCATAGCGGAAGCAACAAAGGTTGTGGGGTTCCATCAACACCAACGGCAAAGTTGAGTGTAGACAGCGCAACCCCAACGTAACACTTACTCGTCGAATAATTCCTGCAACATGAGACGTTGCAGCCATGTAGGTCAGTACATTGAATCCACTGGCAATTTCACACTGTAATGAGAATGATGAACAAGGCCTACAACTACATACATATTTGGCTGGTGGAGGCTGTAAGGCCGTTTTTGCATAAAGCTGGTTTTTCCCTACCACAAATGAATGCATTTTATTTAACTACTTTGTTAAATTTAAAACATGAATAATTGAGAATGGTACCTCCATATCAATCCCAACCAAAATCATTATTAACCCAACAAATTAATTAAATAGAGTGTTGAGATCAACAAATAATCCACTTCTAGATACTCAAAGATGTCCATAACCGGGGACACGGCTAATCATGATCAGTTTGTACACTCTGCAGAGGTTTGTGCACTTTCCCCACAAGACTCGATCGCCTCCGTTGGATTTCTCGCACTGCATGATGTTTGAGAAACGGATGACCGAGACACAGTCTTTCCGAAGAGGCCCCCTTAACCAGATAGATAGGTTGGTACACCTACAATCCCCCTACATCTGCTAGCCCATCATGGAAAGGTTTCCCACAACTTACTCAACTATGCCAGAGCCCATATTGGCATGTGGCTGCACATGGAAGTTTCTAGGCAAGAAAATATTATATGATCCCTTTGAGCCTAGGTGGCTTTCCAATAGGACAATCACACGGAACCCCGGGATTTCCTAGGACAACACTGGCATCACTAGGTGTCCGGGCAAGTCCACTAGTTCACTCCCAGGGTGCCCCAACCAATCCACCTAGATGTGTATTCAAGTAGCCACCTTAAGTTGAACCATTAATTAACAACTCACATCTGTCATGGATTTCACTCAAACCCAAACCACGTCTACGAGCATAGCATAGCAACCTAAGCAAACATAGAAGTAACTCACAGGGGTTTGAATATAATGCAGGTAATTGGTTCTACCTCAATCTACTTCCCAGTCCCACAAGTTAATAGATCCTACTCATGCAATGTGTTTGAGGATATAACTAATGCAATGAAAACTGGTATTGGAAATATGATCAAAGTGTGAACTTGCCTTGTACTGACGATGTAGAAGATTCGCACTCAGAACTCGTGATAGATCTACTCGTCACACTCCGGTCAATCTATCGCAAGCAAGCAATAGTAACCACACATAAGCAATCACTCAAAATTCCGGACATGACGAATAAACACTTCGAAAAACTTCGAATAAAACGAATGACTCTTGAAACAGAAACCAATTTCTAACAGTGCCAAAATTATGTGAATTTGGCCTTATCAGAACGGTTAGGTCAAGAGCTTCGATTTGCAAAAAGAATAAACTAAATCGGAGTTACGGTTAAAAATATATGATTAAAAGAAGTTCGAATATGAATTTGAACAAATTTCGAAATTTGAAAAGTTGTAAAAAGTATATTTGATAGATCACTCGATAGGTGGAATCAAAACGAAACTGTGAACATTGGTTTCATCTAATTTGGATTAACGAGTAAAAAGTTATGGCTATTTGAAAAATCAGGGCCAGGCTGTTTTACGAAAGAAGAAAAATAACTACGGCTAAAAGAATTTTAGGTCTAATGTATAAATACATAGACTAATTTATAAATCTAATTATTCTACCATATTAGTTTAGAAATAATAAGCTACGGGAGTATATAAAAGAAATACGAAGAAAGATACCTTTATAAGGTAGAGAAGAGATGACTTCGGAGAGAGAAGACGACTTCTAGAATTTCCGCCGGAGGGAAGAAATATTTTTTTTAAGTGAATCTAGTCAAACCAAAATATTGATTTAACCCGAATCGGATGATTTTTGGAGATCCTATGGGTCTATATTTATAGGTGGAATAGAGGCTAAAGAGTCAATGGCTAGGCAATGTGGGACTAAACATACACGTACAATTTAAAACGAAGGGAAAACGCAGCGTACGGGCCTAAAAGCCAATGGGCTGGCCGCACGCACGCACGCACGCACAGCTGCTCTAAATTTTTTTTAATTCGGCCGAAGTGGGAAAAAAAGAAAAAAAGAAAACTGGAAAAAAAACTGCTGGGCTTGGCCCATAAGGAGGAAAGGAAAAAAAATGACGTCCGCTGCTATTAAGCTGCGCACGTAAGCGACATATAAAGAAAGGCGCACGCGCAGTTTTTTTAATAAAGTAGAAAAGAAAAACTAAATAACAAAAATAAGGGAAACATTTATATAAGCATATTATATATCAATATTTTCAGAAAAAGATTTCCCATAAAGTGAACATTTTTCTACAGTCAAATAAAATCCTCGCAAATTCCAATAAATCAAGAGGTGCTACTGTTGCAATAAAATCCAGTAAAATCATTTTTTTAAATACCAAAATGACCTCATATTTATTTCTCTCCAATTTTCTACTGTAGGGAATCATGTTACACTATTTTCCATATAATTTATTTTTTTGGAGAAAAATAATTTGAATAAAAACAAAATTACTCAATATTTGAAATTGAGTTGCAGAAAATTTCAGAAAAACTTCCAACTCATATTTCCTATAATTTGAAGAAGTCACTTTATCTTCTCTCGGGAAAATCATTGAGTTGCTTAAAGTTTCTGAATTGAAAATATTTCGAGAATGAAATTCAAAATCCTTTCAAAGCCCTTTTTCATTTAAAATAAATGGAAGAAGTCATATTATCTTCACTCTAGGGTTTTGTGTTGAAAAGAATTTGAATTCCCTCGGAGATCAAAATGCAAAGTCAAAGTTTTGGGAAAGTCATTTTATTCCCTCTTATTTAACTTTCAAAAGTTTTAATTTCACTCAATTTCACACAGCACATCAAACAAGCAATCAAACTATCTATTTATTATAACATTTCAAAATTTAGAATTTTGGGATGTTACAAACCTACCACAATTAAAATGAATCTCGTCCTCGAGATTCGGAGAGGCTAAAAAGAAATAGGTTGGGGTTTGGGGTCTCCTAACAAATCCACTGATTGGTGTGGCCTAGTGTGCTACCACACTTAGGAACATGGATACGGTTCCATCAAAACTCAGGTACTCCATCCTTTGGGTTGACGGCGTCGGTCTTCTCAAATCTTCAAGGTATTTCCTTCTCTGGCTCTTTTGGATGTGGCATAACCTTTGCCCTCAATTCTTGTATCCTTTCATCTTGGTAAGGCTCTTTCTGTGACTAGCTCTTCTTAGCTGACAGGTCTGGCGCCAATACTAAACAAATATCGATATCTCATGGTGGTCATCAAACCATTTATTGGGTCCCTGCAGAAAACGGGTCTGGGCTTCATCCTCACCGTATATCCTACGGTTGGCAACAGCATGCCGTGTACAAGGGAAAAAAATTCTATACCATTCTAAGGTTTAAACAAAGTTTTGACATCGTCGTCTCTCTACTATAGGTAAGTCACTCAGATTTACCCTCCCATATAGCAGAGGCGAACAATAAGAGTAAGTCGGTATGGTGATCAATCCATCCTGCACCCAAATCATTACCTTGTATATGGTTTAGTGAATCTCGAATTCTAACACTCGGTCATCCTCACAGGCATTGCAGAATTTTCTCTTGTCAACGAACTATGTTCGGAAAATCCATTGATTCTGCAAGCCCAGCAAAATATCTATCGTTTCTTCACAACCCTCGGGTTTAACGTAACCACCTACAAAATCGTTTGTTGATAAGGTCGTCACTTCTACCAGGGGTTTTCCTTCATCAAGAATGTGCTTGCTTTCTTGACAGGTCCTGGGGCCTGTGTGTTATGGCTCATCTCATCACTAGCAACACTTGGTCTCATCCTCGGGTTGCAAATGATCATACTTCCAACATCTAACTTCATTGGCTCTCTTAAATCCGTCCAATTTTGTTTGGTATCCCTTTTTCTCTGGGTACCAAACTGAGCGTAATTACTCACACTCATCCTTGGGTAGTCCTTTCCAAGTCGGACGTATCTAACCACTAGCTAGTGTATTCGGGTAACGATGTTGGATTCGACCACACTTAAAATGAATAACACTAGTTTCTTCAAAATCTTATTCCATGCATCATGTCTTCACCCTTCACTTATGTAGTAACAACTCATAGAATCCAAATCAATACCCTGATGCCAACTGTATTGATCCTCAACTTACTACGATCTAGTGCACTTCCATTGCATGCTTCAACTCCAATACTTAGCACAAAACTCCTTCTTCTTGGTACAATCTATAGCAAAATGCACTGCTTTACTACAGCAGATACACATAACTATTGACAAGTCTCGTGGTTCCCTTGTGATTATGTAGCCTCCTTAGGTCCTCGGTTAAAGGGTCCATGTCAGAACTTGTATATCCATAACTCAATCCTTGGGGTCACTATAGTTCCATACTCCAGCCTTACACCCTCTTAAAAATCCAATTGTACTTCTTTCCTTCATACTCTTGGGGTAAGCCTCATATCAAAATAAACTCCAACTTATTTGTGCAAACTCTACTCCTTGGAGCAACACTTTCCTATCTATTGGTCCAGGGTTCACTCAGTAAGGTTCAACTAAACAAAATGCACTGGTTCATCCATAATCCATATTCTCCTCATGTCAAATCTTTTATTACTTCTTGAACCAGTATTCAATACTCCAATTTCCAAGGGTGCATCACTACAATTGCTACTATCCACATAGTCGGGTATGGTCAACATTCCTTCCATCTTTATTCCTTTGTCCTAGCTAAGGATGCTTCAGTCCCAAGGGAATTGTGCAATGTGATTCTTAAAATCATCAATCTTTTGCTTCATCCTATTGGTCGTGTACTTCATCTCCATCATCTCTGCCTGCACCTTACTCAGGCTTTCCTGGGTATAACGAAGTCTTGCTTCGATTATTTCTCCAATCTGACGTATGGCCTCCATAGCAGCTTCACGAACAGAATCGAAGAATGTTGTTCACGGTACTCAGGAGATGAAAAAGTATTGACCGTAGTATTTGGGAAAACTCCTTTCACACGATGGAGGTGTACCTCCATGTACCAAAGTTCAAATCCATTCTCCATGAAGGGATAACCCTTGTAAACTGCATCTCCTTCTAGGTGAATATGCTTCATCATGTTCTTCAGGATCTTTGGATAATCTTAATTGCTAGTTAGGGTCATGATGGTTTCTGGGCCTTTGAGAAAAGACTCGTAAAGGGTTGTCATTTTTAGGTATAAGATAAAAGGGCACTCCGGACAATGTAGGTATTTCCTTGTGGTTGTTTGTCCGAGAAAGGTTTGGGGTCAACTTCTCCATGGGTTCTAGGTTTTAGTCAGGGTGAGAATAGCAAGAGAGGCACTCATCATCATCCAACAACTCATAACATCTCCTTCTTAGATTCCAAAGAAATATCAACTTCTATTGCTTCACGAACTATTACAATGTTTCTTTCATAACTCAACTCAACATCGTAATAAAGTGTATTCCATATTTAGCTACATGCTTCATTCTAATATCCAGATCTCGACTACTCTAATCAATCTTTCCTCCGGTCTGAACATTCTCTAGCAAAATGCTCTACTTCCTTGTAGTGTAAACTAATTTCATCACACAAATCTAAGGAATTCATGGTGACTATTGGGTTCTTCGCTTCCTGGTTGGGCAGTTGCTAGCATAATGACCTAAATCCTTGCGCCGATAACGTGTGATGTGACTTAGGTCCTTTTCCATAGAAATTGGGTTCTTCTGGGGACACACGCTCTTTCTCTTCCTCGACTTCTTTGTTCGTATCAATTCTTCTATCTTTTGTGGATCAAACTCCACTTCTTCTGTCGGGAAGTCTCCCAGATACTCATGGCTTTCCTTCGTGCAATACTGTGAAAGATGTCCTTCTTCTCCACATGAATAGCAAGCATGGGAGAAAAATCTGTTTAGGCCTTCTCCATCAGGGTCGTCAATATCTTCCTCCATCGCGGATTCCCTTAAGGTTTCCTCGAGGACTTCTTTCATTGCTTCTTTCTTCTGCTGCATAGTTCGTTCTTCCATGGGATAAATGTGACACTGAGCAGGGTAGTGGGTAGTCCCTTCACACAAGAAACAAGTAATCTGCCTAGTTGGGCATTCTTTCGCTAGGTGACTTCCTTCGCAATTAGGGCATTCATCCTTGTGCTCCTCCTGGGTGTGTCCTATTTCTCCACAAATCCTACAGGCACAAAGTTTCTTCTTCGGGATGTCACCACGCTTTCTGATGAGACGGGATCTCAACAGAGTCTTCTTGAATTTCACCCAACTTTCTGCTCCATTACATCCTTGTATGGCTTGATGCATCTTCCACCATGTTGCAGCACTCTTTGTAAAGTACTGAAGAGCGTATTGAACCTCATACTTCGTTGCAACCAAATTTTTCCTGAACTGATCCTTCATGTTTTGTATCCATAGCTCTGCCTCTGGCTGGGTCATTGGTCCAGAGACTTCAAGTCTATCTTCAATCATCCTCTATTGGGTCCAAGGGTTTTGGGATGAGATTAGGAAGGTCGGGAGAGATACACTCAATACAATCAATGGTTTTGAAAAGACGGGTTTTAGTTTGTAGCCGTCAGAAAACATCAAACAATTGACGGCTCACAATCGTCGCAACTAACTTAAGTACATAATAGTGGTTTGGTCTTCTAAAGGTCAACATCTCCTCAAAGTCGTCAACTCTTCAAATCTTCGGAGTATCCATTGTTGTAGCTTCAACACTTCTAATGTATGGTGAAATCCTCTTTACTCCGAAGTGATCCAAATGGGGAAAAGGTTTTGTCTAACTATTTAAGGTAAGAGGGAAGATTTGACAAAACTCAGAAAAAGAAGAGAGGTGAGAATTTTTTTGAAAAGAAAGTTTTAGAGAAATCCTTTCCTATGGGCTGGCCAGTTTCTAGGATCACGTCCTACAGTCAAGATGTGCTCTGATATCATCTTGTAGTGACCCGATCCGAATGGATCAAGTCTCTGTGCTTAAGTGTCATCCCTGGATCGGTATGCTGACACACACAGTACTCGAGGATTTATAACAGAGGTAAATCACATGTATTAAGTAACGTAAATACTATTACCTCAATCGATCATAGCGGAAGCAACAAAGGTTGTGGGGTTCCATCAACACCAACGGCAAAGTTGAGTGTAGACAGCGCAACCCTAATGTAACACTTACTCGTCGAATAATTCCTGCAACATGAGACGTTGCAGCCATGTAGGTCAGTACATTGAATGCACTGACAATTTCACACTGTAATGAGAATGATGAACAAGGCCTACAACTACATACATATTTGGCTGGTGGAGGCTGTAAAGCTGTTTTTGCATAAAGCTGGTTTTTCCCTACCACAAATGAATGCATTTTATTTAACTACTTTGTTAAATTTAAAACATGAATAATTGTGAATGGTACCTCCATATCAATCCCAACCAAAATCATTATTAACCCAACAAATTAATTAAATAGAGTGTTGAGATCAACAAATAATCCACTTCTAGATACTCAAAGATGTCCATAACCGGGGACACGGCTAAACATGATCAGTTTGTACACTCTGCAGAGGTTTGTGCACTTTCCCCACAAGACTCGATCGCCTCCGTTGGATTTCTCGCACTGCATGATGTTTGAGAAACGGATGACCGAGACACAGTCTTTCCGAAGAGGCCCCCTTAACCAGATAGATAGGTTGGTACACCTACAATCCCCCTACATCTGCTAGCCCATCATGGAAAGGTTTCCCACAACTTACTCAACTATGCCAGAGCCCATATTAGCATGTGGCTGCACATGGAAGTTTCTAGGCATGAAAATATTATATGATCCCTTTGAGCCTGGGTGGCTTTCCAATAGGACAATCACACGGAACCCCGGGATTTCCTAGGACAACACTGGCATCACCAGGTGTCCGGGCAAGTCCACTAGTTCACTCCCAGGGTGCCCCAACCAATCCACCCAGATGTGTATTCTAGTAGCCACCTTAAGTTGAACCATTAATTAACAACTCACATCTGTCATGGATTTCACTCAAACCCAAACCACGTCTATGAGCATAGCATGGCAACCTAAGCAAACGTAGAAGTAACTCACAGGGGTTTGAAAATAATGCAGGTAATTGGTTCTACCTCAATCTACTTCCCAGTCCCACAAGTTAATAGATCCTACTCATGCAATGTGTTTGAGGATATAACTAATGCAATGAAAACTGGTATTGGAAATATGATCAAAGTGTGAACTTGCCTTGTACTGACGATGTAGAAGATTCGCACTCAGAACTCGTGATAGATCTACTCGTCACACTCCGGTCAATCTATCGCAAGCAAGCAATAGTAACCACACATAAGCATCACTCAAAATTCCGGACATGACGAATAAACACTTCGGAAAACTTCGAATAAAACGAATGACTCTTGAAACAGAAACCAATTTCTAACAGTACCAAAATTATGTGAATTTGGCCTTATCAGAACGGTTAGGTCAAGAGCTTCGATTTGCAAAAAGAATAAACTAAATCGGAGTTACGGTTAAAAATATATGATTAAAAGAAGTTCGAATATGAATTTGAACAAATTTCGAAATTTGAAAAGTTGTAAAAAGTATATTTGATAGATCACTGGATAGGTGGAATCAAAACGAAACTGTGAACACTGGTTTCATCTAATTTGGATTAACGAGTAAAAAGTTATGGTTATTTGAAAAATCAGGGCCAGGCTGTTTTACGAAAGAAGAAAAATAACTACGGCTAAAAGAATTCTAGGTCTAATGTATAAATACATAGACTAATTTATAAATCTAATTATTCTACCGTACTAGTCTAGAAATAATAAGCTACGGGAGTATATAAAAGAAATACGAAGAAAGATACCTTTATAAGGTAGAGAAGATATGACTTCGGAGAGAGAAGACGACTTCTAGAATTTCCGCCGGAGGGAAGAAATATTTTTTTTAAGTGAATCTAGTCAAACCAAAATATTGATTTAACCCGAATCGGATGATTTTTGGAGGTCCTATGGGTCTATATTTATAGGTGGAATAGAGGCTTAAGAGTCAAAGGCTAGGCAATTTGGGACTAAACGTACACGTACAATTTAAAACGAAGGGAAAACGCAACGTACGGGCCTAAAAGCCAATGGGCCGGCCGCACGCACGCACGCACGCCCAGCTGCTCTAATTTTTTTTTAAATTCGGCCGAAGTGGGAAAAAAAAAAAAGAAAACTAGAAAAAAAAACTGGAGGGCTTGGCCCATAAGGAGGAAAGGAAAAAAAATGACGTCTGCTGCTATTAAGCTGCGCACGTAAGCGATAGATAAAGAAAGGCGCACGCGCAGTTTTTTTTAATAAAGTAGAAAAGAAAAACTAAATAACAAAAATAAGGGAAACATTTATATAGGCATATTATATATCAATATTTTCAGAAAAAGATTTCCCATAAAGTGAACATTTTTCTACAGTCAAATAAAATCCTCGCAAATTCCAATAAATCAAAAGGTGCTACTGTTGCAATAAAATCCAGTAAAATCATTTTTTAAAATACAAAAATTACCTCATATTTATTTCTCTCCAATTTTCTACTGTAGGGAATCATGTTACACTATTTTCCATATAATTTATTTTTTTGGAGAAAAATAATTTGAATAAAAACAAAATTACTCAATATTTGAAATTGAGTTGCAGAAAATTTCAGAAAAACTTCCAACTCATATTTCCTATAATTTGAAGAAGTCACTTTATCTTCTCTCGGGAAAATCATTGAGTTGCTTAAAGTTTCTGAATTGAAAATATTTCGAGAATGAAATTCAAAATCCTTTCAAAGCCCTTTTTCATTTAAAATAAATGGAAGAAGTCATATTATCTTCACTCTAGGGTTTTGTGTTGAAAAGAATTTGAATTCCCTCGGAGATCAAAATGCAAAGTGAAAGTTTTGGGAAAGTCATTTTATTCCCTCTCATTTAACTTTCAAAAGTTTCAATTTCACTCAATTTCGCACAGCACGTCAAACAAGCAATCAAACTATCTATTTATTATAACATTCCAAAATTTAGAATTTTGGGATGTTACAAACCTACCACACTTAAAATGAATCTCGTCCTCGAGATTCGGAGAGGCTAACAAGAAATAGGTTGGGGTTTGGGGTCTCCTAACAAATCCACTGATTGGTGTGGCCTAGTGTGCTACCACACTTAGGAACATGGATACGGTTCCATCAAAACCCAGGTACTCCATCCTTTGGGTTGACGGCGTCGGTCTTCTCAAATCTTCAGGGTATTTCCTTCTCTGGCTCTTTTGGAAGTGGCATAACCTTTGCCCTCAATTCTTATATCCTTTCATCTTGGTAAGGCTCTTTCTGTGACTAGCTCTTCTTAGTTGACAGGTCTGGCGCCAATACTAAACAAATATTGATATCTCATGGTGGTCATCAAACAATTTATTGGGTCCCTGCAGAAAACGGGTCTGGGCTTCATCCTCACCGTATATCCTACGGTTGGCAACAACATGCCGTGTACAAGGGAAAAAATTCTATAACATTCTAAGGTTTAAACAAAGTTTTGACATCGTCGTCTCTCTACTATAGGTAAGTCACTCAGATTTACCCTCCCATATAGCAGAGGCGAACAATAAGAGTAAGTCGGTATGGTGATCAATCCACCCCGCACCCAAATCATTACCTTGTATATGGTTTAGTGAATCTCGAATTCTAACACTCGGTCATCCTCACAGGCATTGCAGAATTTTCTCTTGTCAACGAACTATGTTCGGAAAATCCATTGATTCTGCAAGCCCAGCAAAATATCTATCGTTTCTTCACAACCCTCGGGTTTAACGTAACCACCTACAAAATCGTTTGTTGATAAGGACGTCACTTCTACCAGGGGTTTTCCTTCAGCAAGAATGTGCTTGCTTTCTTGACAGGTCCTGGGGCCTATGGGTTATGGCTCATCTCATCACTAGCAACACTTGGTCTCATCCTCGGGTTACAAATGATCATACTTCCAACATCTAACTTCATTGGCTCTCTTAAATCCGTCCAATTTTGTTTGGTATCCCTTTTTCTCTGGGTACCAAACTGAGCGTAATTACTCACACTCATCCTTGGGTAGTCCTTTCCAAGTCGGACGTATCTAACCACTAGCTAGTGTATTCGGGTAACGATGTTGGATTCTACCACACTTAAAATGAATAACACTAGTTTCTTCAAAATCTTATTCCATGCATCAGGTCTTCACCCTTCACTTATGTAGTAACAACTCATAGAATCCAAATCAATACCCTGATGCCAACTGTATTGATCCTCAACTTAGTACGATCTACTACACTTCCATTGCATGCTTCAACTCCAATACTTAGCACAAAACTCCTTCTTCTTGGTACAATCTATAGCAAAATGCACTGCTTTACTACAACAGATACACATAACTATTGACAAGTCTCGTGGTTCCCTTGTGATTATGTAGCCTCCTTAGGTCCTCGGCTAAAGGGTCCACGTCAGAACTTGTATATCCATAACTCAATCCTTGGGGTCACTATAGTTCCATACTCCAGCCTTACACCCTCTTAAAAATCCAATTGTACTTCTTTCCTTCATACTCTTGGGGTAAGCCTCATATCAAAATAAACTCCAACTTATTTGTGCAAACTCTACTCCTTGGAGCAACACTTTCCTTTCTATTGGTCCAGGGTTCACTCAGTAAGGTTCAAGTATACAAAATGCACTGGTTCATCCATAATCCATATTCTCCTCATGTCAAATCTTTTATTACTTCTTGAACCAGTATGTAATACTCCAATTTCCAAGGGTGCATCACTACAATTGCTACTATCCACATAGTCGGGTATGGTCAACATTCCTTCCATCTTTATTCCTTTGTCCTAGCTAAGGATGCTTCAGTCCCAAGGGAATTGTGCAATGTGATTCTTAAAATCATCAATCTTTTGCTTCATCCTATTGGTCGTGTACTTCATCTCCATCATCTCTGCCTGCACCTTACTCAGGCTTTCCTGGGTATAACGAAGTCTTGCTTCGATTATTTCTCCAATCTGACGTATGGCCTCCATAGCAGCTTCACGAACAGAATCGAAGAATGTTGTTCGCGGTACTCGGGAGATGAAAAAGTATTGACGCGTAGTATTTGGGAAAACTCCTTTCACACGATGGAGGTGTACCTCCACGTACCAAAGTTCAAATCCATTCTCCATGAAGGGATAACCCTTGTAAACTGCATCTCCTTCTAGGTGAATATGCTTCATCATGTTCTTCAGGATCTTTGGATAATCTTAATTGCTAGTCAGGGTCATGATGGTTTCTGGGCCTTTGAGAAAAGACTTGTAAAGGATTGTCATTTTTAGGTATAAGAAAAAAGGGCACTCCGGACAATGTAGGTATTTCCTTGTGGTTGTTTGTCCGAGAAAGGTTTGGGGTCAACTTCTCCATGGGTTCTAGGTTTTAGTCAGGGTGAGAATAGCAAGAGAGGCACTCATCATCATCCAACAACTCATAACATCTCCTTCTTAGATTCCAAAGAAATATCAACTTCTATTGCTTCACGAACTATTACAATGTTTCTTTCATAACTCAACTCAACATCGTAATAAAGTGTATTCCATATTTAGCTACATGCTTCATTCTAATATCCAGATCTCGACTACTCTAATCAATCTTTCCTCCGGTCTGAACCTTCTCTAGCAAAATGCTCTACTTCCTTGTAGTGTAAACAAATGTCATCAGACAAATCCAAGGACTTCATGGTGACTATTGGGTTCTTCGCTTCCTGGTTGGGCAGTTGCTAGCATAATGACCTAAATCCTTGCACCGATAACATGTGATGTGACTTAGGTCCTTTTCCATAGAAATTGGGTTCTTCTAGGGACACATGCTCTTTCTCTTCCTCGACTTCTTCGTTCGTATCAATTCTTCTATCTTTTGTGGATCAAACTCCACTTCTTCTATCGGGAAGTCTCCCAGATACTCATGGCTTTCCTTCGTGCAATACTGTGAAAGATGTCCTTCTTCTCCACAAGAATAGCAAGCATGGGAGAAAAATCTGTTTAGGCCTTCTCCATCAGGGTCGTCAATATCTTCCTCCATCGCGGATTCCCTTAAGGTTTCCTCGAGGACTTCTTTCATTGCTTCTTTCTTCTGCTGGATAGTTCGTTCTACCATGGGATAAATGTGACACTGAGCAGGGTAGTGGGTAGTCCCTTCACACAAGAAACAAGTAATCTGCCTAGTTGGGCATTCTTCCGCTAGGTGACTTCCTTCACAATTAGGGCATTCACCCTTGTGCTCCTCCTGGGTGTGTCCTATTTCTCCACAAATCCTACAGGCACAAAGTTTCTTCTTCGGGTTGTCACCACGCTTTCTGATGAGACGGGATCTCAACAGAGTCTTCTTGAATTCCACCCAACTTTCTGCTCCATTACATCCTTGTATGGCTTGATGCATCTTCCACCATGTTGCAGCACTCTTTGTAAAGTACTGAAGAGCGTATTGAACCTCATACTTCGTTGCAACCAAATTTTTCCTGAACTGATCCTTCATGTTTTGTATCCATAGCTCTGCCTCTGGCTGGGTCATTGGTCCAGAGACTTCAAGTCTATCTTCAATCATCCTCTATTGGGTCCAAGGGTTTTGGGATGAGATTAGGAAGGTCGGGAGAGATACACTCAATACAATCAATGGTTTTGAAAAGACGGGTTTTAGTTTGTGGCCGTCAGAAAACATCAAACAATTGACGGCTCACAATCGTCGCAACTAACTTAAGTACATAATAGGGGTTTGGTCTTCTAAAGGTCAACATCTCCTCAAAGTCATCAACTCTTCAAATCTTCGGAGTATCCATTGTTGTAGCTTCAACACTTCCAATGTATGGTGAAATCCTTTTTACTCCGAAGTGATCCAAATGGGGAAAATGTTTTGTCTAACTATTTAAGGTAAGAGGGAAGATTTGACAAAACTCAGAAAAAGAAGAGATGTGAGAATCTTTTTGAAAAGAAAGTTTTAGAGAAATCCTTTCCTATGGGCTGGCCAGTTTCTAGGGTCACGTCCTACAGTCAACATGTGCTCTGATATCATCTTGTAGCGACCCAATCCGAATGGATCAAGTCTCTGTGCTTAAGTGTCATCCCTGGATCGGTATGGTGACACACACAATACTCGAGGATTTATAACAGAGGTAAATCACATGTATTAAGTAACGTAAATACTATTACCTCAATCGATCATAGCGGAAGCAACAAAGGTTGTGAGGTTCCATCAACACCAACGGCAAAGTTGAGTGTAGACAGCGCAACCCTAATGTAACACTTACTCGTCGAATAATTCCTGCAACATGAGACGTTGCAGCCATGTAGGTCAGTACATTGAATGTACTGGCAATTTCACACTGTAATGAGAATGATGAACAAGGCCTACAACTACATGCATATTTGGCTGGTGGAGGCTGTAAGACTGTTTTTGCATAAAGCTGATTTTCCCCTACCACAAATGAATGCATTTTATTTAACTACTTTGTTAAATTTAAAACATGAATAATTGAGAATGGTACCTCCATCTCAATCCCAACCAAAATCATTATTAACCCAACAAATTAATTAAATAGAGTGTTGAGGTCAACAAATAATCCACTTCTAGATAATCAAAGATGTCCATAACCGGGGACACGACTAATCATGATCAGTTTGTACACTCTGCAGAGGTTTGTGCACTTTCCCCACAAGACTCGATCGCCTCCGTTGGATTTCTCGCACTGCATGATGTTTGAGAAACGGATGACCGAGACACAGTCTTTCCGAAGAGGTCCCCTTAACCAGATAGATAGGCCGGTACACCTACAATCCCCCTACATCTGCTAGCCCATCATGGAAAGGTTTCCCACAACTTACTCAACTATGCCAGAGCCCATATTGGCATGTGGCTGCACATGGAAGTTTCTAGGCATGAAAATATTATATGATCCCTTTGAGCCTGGGTGGCTTTCCAATAGGACAATCACACGGAACCCCAGGATTTCCTAGGACAACACTGGCATCACCAGGTGTCCGGGCAAGTCCGCTAGTTCACTCCCAGGGTGTCCCAACCAATCCACCCAGATGTGTATTCAAGTAGCCACCTTAAATTGAACCATTAATTAACAACTCACATCTGTCATGGATTTCACTCAAACCCAAACCACGTACGAGCATAGCATGGCAACCTAAGGAAACGTAGAAGTAACTCCCAGGGGTTTGAAAATAATGCAGGTAATTGGTTCTACCTCAATCTACTTCCCAGTCCCACAAGTTAATAGATCCTACTCATGCAATGTGTTTGAGGATATAACTAATGCAATGAAAACTGGTATTGGAAATATGATCAAAGTGTGAACTTGCCTTGTACTGACGATGTAGAAGATTCGCACTCAGAACTCGTGATAGATCTACTCGTCACACTCCGGTCAATCTATCGTAAGCAAGCAATAGTAACCACACATAAGCAATCACTCAAAAGACCGGACAGGACGAATAAACACTTCGGAAAACTTCGAATAAAACGAATGACTCTTGAAACAGAAACCAATTTCTAACAGTACCAAAATTATGTGAAGTTGGCCTTATGAGAACGGTTAGGTCAAGAGCTTCGATTTGTAAAAAGAATAAACTAAATCGGAGTTACGGTTGAAAAGATATGATTAAAAGAAGTTCGAATATGAATTTGAACAAATTTCAAATTTTGAAAAGTTGTAAAACGTATATTTGATAGATCACTGGATAGGTGGAATCAATACGAAACTATGGACGCTGGTTTCATCTAATTTGGATTAACGAGTAAAAAGTATGGCTATTTGAAAAATCAGGGCCAAGCTGTTTTACGAAAGAAGAAAAATAACTACGGCTAAAAGAATTCTAGGTCTAATGTATAAATACATAGACTAATTTATAAATCTAATTATTCTACCGTACTAGTCTAGAAATAATAAGCTACGGGAGTATATAAAAGAAATACGAAGAAAGATACCTTTATAAGGTAGAGAAAAGATGACTTCGGAGAGAGAAGACGACTTCTAGAATTTCCGCCGGAGGGAAGAAATATTTTTTTAAGTGAATCTAGTCAAACCAAAATATTGATTTAACCCGAATCGGATGATTTTTGGAGGTCCTTTGGGTCTATATTTATAGATGGAATGGAGGCTTGAGAGTCAAAGGCTAGGCAATGTGGGACTAAACGTAGACGTACAATTTAAAACGAAGGGAAAACGCAATGTACGGGCCTAAAAGCCAATGGGCCGGCCGCACGCACGCACGCACAGCTGCTCTATTTTTTTTTAAATTCGATCGAAGTGGGAAAAAAAGAAAAAAAGAAAACTGAAAAAAACTGCTAGGCTTGGCCCATAAGGAGGAAAGGAAAAAAATGACGTCCGCTGCTACTAAGCTGCGCACGTAAGCGACAGATAAAGAAAGGCGCACGCGCAGTTTTTTTAATAGAAGTAGAAAGAAAAACTAAATAACGAAAATAAGGGAAACATTTATATAGGCATATTATATATCAATATTTTCAGAAAACGGTTTCCCATAAAGTGAACATTTTTCTACAGTCAAATAAAATCCTCGCAAATTCCAATAAATCAAAAGGTGCTACTGTTGCTATAAAATCGAGTAAAATCATTTTTAAAAATACCAAAATGACCTCAAATTTATTTCTCTCCAATTTTCTACTGTAGGGAATCATGTTACCCTATTTTTCATATAATTTATTTTTTTGGAGAAAAATAATTTGAATAAAAACAAAATAACTCAATATTTGAAATTGAGTTGCAGAAAATTTCAGAAAAACTTCCAACTCATATTTCCTATAATTTGAAGAAGTCACTTTATCTTCTCTCGGGAAAATCATTGAGTTGCTTAAAGTTTCTGAATTGAAAATATTTCGAGAATGAAATTCAAAATCCTTTCAAAGCCCTTTTTCATTTAAAATAAATAGAAGAAGTCATATTATCTTCACTCTAGGGTTTTGTGTTGAAAAGAATTTGAATTCCCTCGGAGATCAAAATGCAAAGTGAAAGTTTTGGGAAAGTCATTTATTCCCTCTCATTTAACTTTCAAAAGTTTCACTTTCACTCAATTTCGCACAGCACATCAAACAAGCAATCAAACTATCTATTTATTATAACATTCCAAAATTTAGAATTTTGGGATGTTACAGTAGTCCATTGATTTGCCTAGTTGATGTGAGACTTTCTCCCTCCTTTTGTCTATCACTTATAACCCACAAGTGTAGGGGATCAGTTGTAGCATCTTTCGATAAGTTAGAGTGTCAAACCCAACGAGGAGCTAAAGGTAGAACAAATATTCCCTCAAGTTCTATCGACCACCGATACAACTCTACGCACGCTTGACGTTTACTTTACCTAGAACAAGTATGAAACTAGAAGTACTTTGTGGTTTTTGTGGGATAGGGTTGCAAGAATGTAAAGAGCACGTTAATAAAACTAGGGGCTGTTAAGATAAAGAAGCAACTAAATTAGTTTTATTAGAGAGGTTTTTGTCACGAGAAAGTTATTTGTCCCTAGGCAATCGATAACTAGACCGGTAATCACTATTGCAATTTTATTTGAGGGAGAGGCATAAGCTAACATACTTTCTCTTCTTGGATCATATGCACTTATGATTGGAACTCTAGCAAGCATCCGCAACTACTAAAGATCATTAAGCTAAAACCCAACCATAGCATTAGAGTATCAAGTCCTCTTTATTCCCATACACAAACAACCTACTTACTCAGGTCTATGCTTCTATCACTCACGCCACCCACCATAAGCAAATCATGAACATATTGCAAACCCTCCAGCGGGGATCCCCCATGCTTGCGTGACACGGAGAGCACCATAGAACATCACCAATAATAAAACATGCAACTCAAACCAATCACGATCATCAATTAACCCATAGGACAAAACAGATCTACTCAAACATCATAGGATAGCCATACATCATTGGGAAATAATATATAACATTGAGCATCATGTTTAAGTAGATATTACAGCGGGTAGGAGAGGGGTTACACCGCTGCATAGAGGGGGGAGAGTTGGTGATGACGGCGGTGAAGTGGTTGGTGTAGATTGCGGTGACGATGATTGCCCCGCGGCACTCCGGTGCCACCGGAAGCGAGGGGGCGAGAGCCCCCTCCTTATTCTCCTTCCTTGACGTTCTCCCTAGATGGGAGAAGGGTTTCCCCTCTGGTCCATGGTATCCATGGCGTGGGAGGGGCGAGAGCCCCTCCGAGATTGGATCTGTCTCTCTGTCTCTCTCTGTTTATGCGTTCGCAGTTTCTAGCCTTCCACCGTTTCTTAAATTCTAGGAGATCTGTAACTCCGATTGGGCTGAATTTTTGACACGATTTTTATCCGGATATTAGCTTTGTTGCGGCAAAAGAAGGGCATCAACAGCCTTACGGAGAGGCCACGAGGGCCCAGGGCGCGCCTGCCCCCCTGGACGCGCCCCTCACCCTCGTGGGCCACTCGGGCATCATCTCACGTTGGTTCCGCTTCCCAAAATTCACATATATTCCAAAAAAAGCTTCATCCGTTTTTATCCCGTTTGGACTCCGTTTGATATGGATATTCTGCGAAACAAAAACATGCAACAAACAGGAACTTGCACTGGGCACTGGATCAATATGTTAGTCCCAAAAATAGTATAAAAAGTTGCCAAAAGTATATGAAAGTTGTAGAATATTAGCATGGAATAATAAAAAATTATAGATACGACGGAGATGTATTAGCATCCCCAAGCTTAATTCCTGCTCGTCCTCGAGTAGGTAAATGAAAAAAAAAAGATAATATTTGACGTGGAATGCTACCTAGCATAATCTTGATCATGTAATCTAACCATGGCATGAATATTAAGACACAAGTGATTCAAAGCAATAGTCTATCATTTGACATAAAAGTATTTAATACTCGGGCATCCCAACAAACAATCATGTCTTTCAAAATATCAATGCTAAAGAACGTTATCCCTACAAAATCATATATTCTTTTATGCCCCCTTTTCTAATCACAAGGTACCCCTCATGCCTATCCCGGTGTCAGCCAAGCAATTGTTTTCATACTTTACTTTTTTGAACCTTTTCAACTCTTCACGCAATACATGAGCGTGAGCCATGGACATAGCACTATGGGTGGAATAGAAGGTGGTAGTAGACAAAAGGAGGGAGAAAATCTCACATCAACTAGGCGTATCAATGGGCTATGGAGATGCCCATAAATAGATATCAATGTGAGTGAGTAGGGATTGCCATGTAATGGATGCACTAGAGCTATAAGTGTATGAAAGCTCAAAAGAAAACTAGTGGGTGTGCATCAACTTGCTTGCTCATGAAGACCTAGGGCAATTGAGGAAGCCCATCATTGGAATATACAAGCCAAGTTCTATAATGAAAGTTCCCACTAGTATATGGAAGTGACAACATAGGAGACTCTCTATCATGAAGATCATGGTGCTACTTTGAAGCACAAGTGTGGAAAAAAGATAGTAGCATTGTCCCCTTTTTTTCTTTTTTTTTTCTTTTTCTTTTTTTGGGCCTTCCTTTTTTTATTTGGCCTTTCTCTTTTTCTATTTGGCCTTTTTTTTCAAGGGACAATGCTCTAATAATGGTGATCATCACACTTCTATTTACTTACAACTCGATATTACAACTCGATACTAGAACAAAAATATGAATCTATATGAATGCCTCCAGCGGTGTACCGGGATGTGCAGTGATCTAGCGTAGCAATGACATCAAAAAATGGACAAGCCATGGAAACATCATGCTAGCTATCTTACGATCATGCAAGGCAATATGACAATGATGGTGCATGTCATAATAAACGGAATGGTGGAGTTACATGGCAATATATCTCGGAATGGCTATGGAAATGCCATAATAGGTAGGTATGGTGGCTGTTTTGAGGAAGGATATAAGGTGATTTGATGCACCGGCGAAAATTGCGCGATACTAGAGTGGCTAGAAAGGTGGAAGGGTGAGAGTGCGTATAATCCATGGACTCTACATTGGTCATAAAGAACTCACATACTTATTGCGAAAAATCTATTAGCCCTCGAAGCAAAAATACTACGATGCATGCTCCTAGGGGGGAGGTTGGTAGGAGTTAACCATCGCGCGCCCCCGACCTTCACGCAAAGATAAACAATCAAAATACAATGCGCGCCAATTTGGATACATAGTTAGGAGACCATACGTGCATGCTTCGGGAATCACAAACCTTAACACCAATATTATTACTAAACCGCAATCATTCACTAGTACCTCCCACATATTAGCATCTCTATATCACAAAACTATTGCTAGGAATCAAACATATCATATTCAGCGATCTAAAAGTTTATGTAGGATTTTGTGACTAACCATGTGAATGACCAATTCCTGCCAACTCTCTAAATAGATATAAGTGAAGCAAGAGAGTTTAAATTCTTTCTACAAAAGATATGCCCACGCTCTAACAAGTATAAGTGAAGCAAAAGAGTATTCTACAAATGGCGGTTTTCTATGTGAGGAGAAACATGCAATCCAAACTTCAAATGATATAAGTGAAGCACATGAAGCATTGTATAAAGCCATACTCAAAAGATATAAGTGAAGTGCAAAGAGCATTATATAAATCAACCAAGGACTATCTCATACCAGCATGGTGCATTTATTAAAAGGAAAAATAAAAAGCACATGACGCTCCAAGAATTTACGCATAACATGTGAACGAAACAAATCCGAAAACATACCGATACTTGTTGAAGTAAGATGGGATGCCTTCCGGGGCATCCCCAAGCTTAGATGCTTGAGTCTCCTTGAATATTTACTTGGTGTGCCTTGGGCATCCCCAAGCTTGAGATCTTGCCTCTCCTCCTTCTCCTCATATCGAGACCTCCTCGATCTTCGAACACTTCATCCATACAAAACTTAACCGAACTTTTAGTGGCGGGGTTGGTGCATATGGTCAATAAAATCCCATCATGTACTGCTCTAACATTATTGTATAATTATGAACAAACATTACCCATAGTATGCTATCACAATTCTATGGCCCCAAGTCTAGGAGGCTTCAACAAGAATTCAAACATATGCAAATAATGAAGCTATAACAGCAATATGTGAAAACATGATAGTCTATAGTAATCTGAACATTAACCATACTTCTGTAACCCTGAAAATTATGGAAAATTTTGGAAAAAACAACAATTTGTATAGCAAGACTTTGCAAAAAGTTTTAGATCCATTTGACATTCCAGTAAAAAAATGTAAAATCGTGCACTATAGCCAACGTTTCTGTTTTTGCACCGCACAAACCAACAAGCAGTTTAATAATCCTAAAGGAAACTCTTGGCACATTATTTTTATAATACAATGGAATTGTACAAGGGGATAATTTTTTTTTTTAAAGTTTCTGTAATCAAGGTTCACAAAGTTTCCATGGGCATGAACAAAGTTCAAGGCTAGCTCCCACTTTAACAATGCTCGTCTTTCTCACTTTCGCTTTTCTTTTTGAAATTTTTTTAGGTTCCCCTCTTTATTTTTTTGTTTTTAAACTTAGAAAAGCACACAACAGAAATAAATGACTCTCTAAAACTTCCAGGTTGTCTCCGTGGCAACGATTTCTTTAAAGCCATTAAGCTAGGCATATAGTGCTCAAGTAATGGATCCACCCGGATCCCAAGGTATATGAAAGCCAATTTTAATTAACAATGATTTGGAATTTAGTAGTGAGCACAAAGTGATATGTCTCATGCAAAATACGAAGTCTAACTCTCTTCCTATGCATATGCATGTCATACAAGAACAATTCATGCACATCAAGTAAAGGCCAATGCATAGTATAAACAATTTCTTGCAATTTTATCGTGTTGGAAACATAGAAAGGCGGAGATGTAGTTCCTCTCTCATAATAATTGCAAGTAGGAGTAGCAAGCACATGCATATTATATTCGTCAAAATCATCATGTGTAACGGAAAAAGGCAACCCATCAATATAGTCCTTAATAAGTGCAAACTTCTCCGATATGGTGTAGTTTGGAGAATTCAAAAAGATAATAGGATTATCATGTGTGGGTGCAATAGCAACTATCTCATGTTTAACATAAGGAACTATAGCAAGTTTATCTCCATAAGCATAATTCATATTGGAATCTTGGCCACAAGCATAGCAAGCATCATCAAAAAGGGATATTTCAAAAGAATCAACGGGATCATAACAATCATCATAGCATTCATCCTTCAGTAATCATGAAGGGAAATTAAACAATGGATGAGTTGAAGAGTTACTCTCATTAGAAGGTGGGCACGGGTAGCTAATCCACTCTTCCTCCTTTTGTTCTTCGCTCTCCTCCTCATCTTTTTCATCCAATGAGCTCACAATGTCCTTAATTTATTCTTCCATAGACTCCTACAAAATATTAGTCTCTCCTTGGACAGCGGAGGAGTCCTCAATATATGGTTTAATATAAGGATTAGAAGCATAATTATCATATCAATATTTAAGTATGGCCAAATTTTCAGATTTGTAGAGAGTAGTATCACATTCTTCAATAAAGGAAGCAATTTCACAAGTACCCCCAAAAGCAACAAATTCTTCAATTTGTTGAACATCATAATAATCATAAACACCCTTAGTATACGAAGATATGGTTCCATCATCACTAAACTTACATTGGTAAGGAAGGTGTTTCTTAGGGTCTTTAGAACGACAAGTACAATCATGTATTTCACGTAAATTCCAAGCATAACACTACAAATGATAAATTTTATCCAGTAAAAGTTTCCCTTTTTCAGATATGCGGTGTCGCACATAACAAGCATGCTCATCTAAAGATTTTCCCTCAACTAAGCTAGTTGGGGTTCCAGCCCGAGCACATAGGGATCGAAGATGATCCAAGTAATAAGCTTCAGTAGTGTGATAGATTTTGAGTGGTTCTTCAACCATTGGTTCAGTAGGTACCACTATTTTTTTTGGTATTTTGCGTTTCCTACCCATAACTGAAGATAGAAAACAACTAAGAATAGCAAATGAAATCTACTTAGTGATAAAGGAAACAATCACACACGAGAATATTCACCCCACACACTATTGCTCCCCGGCAACGGCGCCAGAAAAAGGTCTTGATAACCCACAAGTGTAGGGGATCTATTGTAGCCTCTTTCGATAAGTAAGAGTGTCAAACCCAACGAGGAGCTAAAGGTAGAACAAATATTCCCTCAAGTTCTATCGACCACCGATACAACTCTACGCACGCTTGACGTTTACTTCACCTAAAACAAGTATGAAACTAGAAGTACTTTGTGGTTTTTGTGGGATAGGTTTGCAAGAATATAAAGAGCACGTTAATAAAACTAGGGGCTGTTAAGATAAAGAAGAAACTAAATTAGTTCTAGTAGAGAGCTTTTTGTCACGAGAAAGTTTTTTGTCCCTAGGCAATCGATAACTAGACCGGTAATCACTATTGCAATTTTATTTGAGGGAGAGGCATAAGCTAACATACTTTCTCTTCTTGGATCATATAAACTTATGATTGGAACTCTAGCAAGCATATGCAACTACTAAAGATCATTAAGGTAAAACCCAACCATAGCATTAGAGTATCAAGTCCTCTTTATCCCCATATGCAAACAACCTACTTACTCGGGTCTGTGCTTCTGTCACTCATGCCACCCACCATAAGCAAATCCTGAACATATTGCAAACCCTACAGCGGGGATCCCTCATGCTTGTGCGACACGGAGAGCACCATAGGACAACACCAATAATAAAACATGCAACTCAAACCAATCACGGTCATCAATTAACCCATAGGACAAAACGGATGTACTCAAACATCATAGGATAGCCATACATCATTGGGAAATAATATATAGCGCTGAGCACCATGTTTAAGTTGATATTACATCAGGTAGAAGAGGGGTTACACCGCTACATAGAGGGGGGAAGAGTTGGTGATGACGTCAGTGAAGTTGTTGGTGTAGATTACGGTGACGATGATGGCCCCGGCGGCACTCTGGTGCCACCGGAAGCGAGAGGGGGATATCCCCCTACTTCTTCTCCTTCCTTGACCTTCTCCTTAAATGGGAGAAGGGTTTTGCCTCTGGTCCATGGTCTCCATGGCGTGGGAGGGGCGAGAGCCCCTCCGAGATTGGAATTGTCTCTCTGTCTCTCTCTGTTACTGCGTTCCCAGATTCTGGCCTTCCACCGTTTCTTAAATTCCCGGAGATCCGTAACTTCGATAGGGCTGAATTTTTGACACAATTTTTATCCAGATATTAGCTTTCTTGCGGCGAAAGAAGGGCATGCACCGCCTTACGAAGTGGCCACGAGGGCCCAAGACGTGTCTGCCCCCTTGGCACGCCCCTCACCCTCATGGGCCACTCGGGCATCGTCTCACGTTGGTTCCTCTTCCCAATACTCACATATATTCCAAAAACAATCTCTGTCCGTTTTATCCCGTTTGGACTCTGTTTGATATGGATATTCTGCGAAACAAAAAACATGCAACAAACCGGAACTGGCACTGGGCACTGGATCAATATGTTAGTCCCAAAAATAGTATAAAATGTTGCCAAAAGTATATGAAAGTTGTAGAATATTGTCATGGAACAATAAAAAATTATAGATACGACGGAGACGTATCAATCACCACCTTCTATTCCACCCATAGTTCTATGTCCATGGCTCACGCTCATGTATTGCGTGAAAGTTGAAAAAGTTTGAGAATACTAAAGTATGAAACAATTGCTTGGCTAAAATCAGGGTTGTGCATGAAATACTTTGTGTGGTGAAGATGGAGCATAGCTAGACCATATGATTTTGTAGGGATAACTTTCTTTGGCCATGTTATTTTGAAAAGACATGATTACCTTATTAGTATGCTTGAAGTATTATTGTCTTAATGTCAAATGATAGACTATTGCTTTGAATCACTCGTGTCTTAATATTCATGTCATGATTAGATTACATGATCAAGATTATGCTAGGTAGCATTCCACATCAAAAATAATCTTTTTTTATCATTTACCTACTCGAGGACGAGCAGGAATTAAGCTTGGGGATGATGATACGTCTCCGCCGTATCTATAATTTTTTATTCTTCCTTGCCAATATTCTACAACTTTCATATACTTTTGGCAACTTTTTATACTATTTTTTGGACTAACATATTGATCCAGTGCCCAGTGCCCAGTGCCAGTTCCTGTTTGTTGCATGTTTTTTGTTTCGCAGAATATCCATATCAAACGGAGTCCAAATGGGATAAAAACGGGCGGAGATTTTTTTGGAATATATGTGAATTTTGGGAAGTGGAATCAACGTGAGACGATACCAGAGTGGCCCACGAGGGTGAGGGGCGCGCCCAGGGGGCAAGAGCGCCCTGGGCCCTTGTGGCCACTCCTTAAGGCGGTTGGTGCCCTTCTTTCGCCGCAAGAAAGCTAATATCCGGATAAAAATCATGTAAAAAATTCAGTCCAATCGGAGTTACGGATCTCCGGGAATTTAAGAAACGGTGAAAGGCTAGAATCTGGGAACGTAGAAACAGAGAGAGACAGAGAGACAGATCCAATCTCGAAGGGGCTTTCGCCCCTCCGTCTGCATCGAGGCCATGGACCAGAGGGGAAACCCTTCTCCCATCTAGGGAGAAGGTCAAGGAAGAAGAAGAAGGAGGGGGGCTCTCCCCCCCTCGCTTCTCGTGTGGCCGAGTGCCACCGGGGCCATCATCGTGTGACGGCGATCTACACCAACACCTCCATCATCTTCACCAACATCTCCATCACCTTCCCCCATCTATCTACAGCGGTCCACTCTCCCGCAACCCGCTGTACCCTCTACTTGAACATTGTGCTTTATGCTTCATATTATTATCCAATGATGTGTTGCCATCCTATGATGTCTGAGTAGATTTTCGTTGTCCTATTGGTGATTGGTGAATTGCTATGATTGATTTAAATTGCTTGTGGTTATGTTGCTGTCCTTTGGTGCCCATCATATGAGCGTGTGCGTGGATCACACCATAGGGTTAGTTGTATGTTGATAGGACTACGTATTGGAGGGCAAGAATGACAGAAGCTTCAACCTAGCATAGAAATTGATGCATACGGGATTGAAGGGGGACGAATATATCTTAATACTATGGTTGAATTTTATCTTAATGGACGTTAGTAGTTGCGGATGCTTGCTAATAGTTCCAATTATAAGTGCATAGAATTCCAAGTCAGGGATGACATGCTAGCAGTGGCGTCTCCCACATAAAACTTGCTATCGGTCTAGTAACGTAGTCATTAGCTTAGGGGCAATTTCGCAACTCCTACCACCACTTTTCCACACTCGCTATATTAACTTTATTGCTTCTTTACCTAAACAACCCCTAGATTATATTTACGTGCTCTTTATATTGTTGCAAACCTATCCCATAAAAATTACAAAGTACTTCTAGTTTCATACTTGTTCTAGGTAAAGTAAACGTCAAGCATGCATAGAGTTGTGTCGGTGGTCGATAGAACTTGAGGGAATCTTTTTCTACCTTTAGCTCCTCGTTGGGTTCGACACTCTTACTTATCGAAAGAGGCTACAACTGATCCCCTACACTTGTGGGTTATCACGGTAGTACCGCAGTAGCGCGTGTACTCCTCCTCCTTCTGTCCTGGTTGCCCTATGCCTGCTTGCCAGAGCGGTAGTACCGCTGTGACACCGATAGTACCGCTGTGACAGTGGTAGTGCCGCTGTAGCAGCGGTAGTACCGCCCTGATGCGGGCTGCATAATGGTTGGATTTGTCCCCCCACTATATAAGGGGTTCTTCTTCTCCAAGAAGACTTACCTCTTCTCCCCCAAACTCCATTGTTGCTCCAGAAGCTTATTTTCGCCCGATCTCTCTCCCTAGCCAATCAAACTTGTTGATTTTCTAGGGATTGGTTGAGAAGGCCAAGATCTACACTTCCACCAAGAGAAATTTGATTCCCCCCACTTATCCCTTGCTGATCTTGTTACTCTTGGATGTTTGAGCACCCTAGACGGTTGAGGTCACCTCGGAGCCATATTCCATTTTGGTGAAGCTCCGTGGTTTCGTTGGGAGCCTCCAATTTAGTTGTGGAGAGAGCCCCAACCTTGTTTGTAAAGGTTCGGTCGTCGCCTTCAAGGGCACCAATAGTGGAATCACGGCATCTCGCATTGTGTGAGGGCGTGAGGAGAATACGATGGCCCTAGTGGCTTGTTGGGGAGCATTGTGCCTCCACACCGCTCCAACGGAGATGTACTTCCCCTCAAAGGGAAGGAACTTTGGTAACACATCCTCGTCTTCACTGGCTCCACTCTTGGTTATCTCTCGCCTTTACTTGTGCAAACTTTACTGTGTTAGTCCCTTGTGCTTGTTTGTGTACTTGTACTTGTTGCATCATATAGGTTGCCAACGTAGTTGCACATCTAGACAACCTATCTTGTTGCTAAGTTTAATTTGGTCAAGAAAAGCTAAAAATTGTTAGTTGCCTATTCACCCCCCTCTAGTCAACCATTTCGATCCTCGTCTCTTTATTAAGGACTTTACCATCCAAAGAGTATGGATGACAACGTAGTCGGGACGGAGGGACACTCCGATGGAAATCCATCCTTGCCTACGTCTGATGGGGGACCCTCGGTCTCCCGTGAGGAGTTCAATGTGACTTTGGACACATTGAAAGACTCATTGACGACCGAGATCAAAGGCATGTTCAAAGAATTTCTTGTGGGTCTTAAATTACCCACCGCACCGTTGGAAGTGGTTCGTTGATAAGTCCAAAACGTATCTATAATTTCTGCTTGCTCCATGCCTCTTTTGGGTGATATTGCTATGATATTTATACACTTCCATACACTTTTGATCATATTTGGACTAACCTATTAACTCAGTGCACCCCAGTGCCAGTTTCTGTTTTCGGCTGTTTTTGTATTTCAGGTTTTCACATTACGAGAACTGCCAGGAAAAATCCAGAAAAATTATATAAAAAATCAGCGTTCCAGAAACTACCGTGCGCCCGAAG